>CM050656.1:17607500-18207500 GCA_027574665.1 Rhynochetos jubatus | reverse complement strand
AAAGAAATGGCAAGCCAGTTATCTACAGACTGCTTAGCTATACCTGTGCTAGCACTTAACCATTACTTCCTCGATCCTACAGTTACAATAGTTAGAGCTTGCTGATTCTGTTACTCCTTTAGAAGAAGTTTTCTTAAAATAGCCTAGCCACAAGGGCATAATGAGGCGCACAGCTGGGCAGAGCTTTCTGAGCAGCAGGAGGAAAAAGAAAGAACATATGCGGGACCAAAATGCTCAGAGACTGCAAATGACTGATCTCCAGTCATTCAAATGCCTGAAGAGTAAGGACATGCCCAGCTGGACCGTTAAAAACCCACAAAAAAACCCAAAAAACAAAACCCAAAAAAACAACCACTTGAGGACGACCAGGCAAAAACAGCAGAAAAAAAAGAGATAAGGGAATAATATATCATTTATTTCTTACATGGTGCATCTTCTCTCTGTCTTCCTATTTTCCCATGGAGCAAGGAAACCACCAGTCATTCTGTAGAGAAAACTTATTTAAAGATAGGGATCCTTAATCAGGGACCTAGAGAGACTTGGAGACCTTTTCCCACCTCAGCAACTGCAACAGGGCTGCTGTGTTTGTGGCTGGGAGCCTGCAGAACCCAGCCCTGCCAACACAGCACTAAGAGAAGTTGATTTTGCTTGAAATGGTGACATCGATCTTTTCACTTTAACTGCAGCAGCTTCTGCTAGTTATGTGTACATATTATAGATCAAACAAAATCAATCCCTCCATTCTAGAGACTCTACCCAAGGGAAAACATAGCAACAACGTGATATAACTCCACCTCTGAAATCCTTTTCCCAATGCTTTTTCGAACACAATGACAATAAATCAACGTATTCCAGTCCCTACAAGTTCTACAATTAGATACTCACTTTTGTTTAGCATCACACTATGCACTGTACACCTTAACATGACACATCTTAAAGATCCCGTGTATTCCTGTGATTCCTATCCACAGCCACCATGGCAGTCAGCACAGTCACTTAAAACCTTATCCATCTCCTGCTCCAAAACATATATAAGGGAGGAGTATTGCACATATGTGCGGTGGCAGGGAAGCAGGATATTGTAATTTCCAAATCATTCTGTCTTCTCTGTGTTTACTTTGAATGTAAATTAATTGGAGAAAGCACTGGCAATATTTTTATGTATTGCATAGCAGTGAATTCACTGCCAACACTGCATAGCCACCACAAAACAACTAAACATATACCTCCCCCATCCCCAAACACCTCCAACATCACCATATGGAAAAAGGTAGCGGGAGAAGGAAGGTCTGATCACTCCGTAACCCAAAATAATGTTTTCTTTGTCAGGTTAATTATATGTTCTGACATTAGAAACTGAAATTAGCAGGCGGTTTTCCCTTGGGTTGCCCAGAGACTGTAGAATGAATCATGCCTGCTCTTGTGCTGCACCCGGGACCACGGGGAACAAGGGGTGGAAAGACCAGGATATTTATTTTCCTGCTCAGATGTCTGTGGCTGGAGAATGTCTGTGGCTGGAGAGTCATATCTATGCTCTAGCTTTGTAGGCGCTGTGATGTGGCTGGTTGGTATTGCTGACACCCCACGTGTGGCAGAAATGGCCATCATCTTCCAGTGGTTGCATTTACGCAGCCACAAAGGCATATTCACCGCTTCCCTTTGATCCTGGTGTGAATTCATGGCACTAGAGTTTCTCAAAATGTCACTGAAACTTACTGAAATGGATTTGGCTTGAGAACAGTGCTACACATGGAGCATTCCCTTCAGGGGAAAAAAAAATAGCCAGATCTTTTTAACATTTAAATACACGGAAAACACTCCCTGAGTAACTAAGATACCCTCCTCCCCCTCAGAGCTATTTAGCACCAGACACCCTACAGTTAGCCTAAGTCTTAAATCTTACAAGAGAAAGAGCACCCAGACACTTGGCTTGTCTTTCTATACCTACACCTAAAGTTCTTCTGGCATTTCGTTTCCATGGTGGTTGCCTTTCAAGCACTTCTCCCTCTCTCGGGCCCCTTTTTTTTCTCATCCCTTTGTGCTGTTTAAAAGCTCCCTACCTGATGCAGCAGAGCTACCTGCAGCTACCTCTACCAAACCCCTGCCTGCCTCCCCAGGGCTGCTCCTGCCGGGCTCCGTCTGCTCTTCTTCCTCTCCCAGAGCTCCCTCTGCTGTCGGATGCAGCTGCACTCCGGGATAAACCAGTCGAAAGCCCCCGCCTGGCTTTGCAGAGCTGGTGCAACTCAGGGAGGAGCAAGGATGCTCTGAGGTGGCCAACGTGGCCTGGCCGGGTTGACCTGCCAGCGATTTCCTCTGCCAGGGCGCCTCTAGCAGGCAAAAGGCGCATCCTTGCGCAGCACCCCGCAGGGATGGCCCTTCTGTTGGGAATGTCAGCACTTTAGGAAACACTGCTTCTTCGAACAGAAAAAAAGGCCTCTGTGCTGCGTCTCCAGCTATTTATACATAACGCTGCGGAGTAGCTGCACAGCCGAAGCGCTGGTCAGATGCAGGAGGTACAATAGGAAGAAGGGGCAGCTCTGCCAAAAATTGCTGAGGAGCGAAGAATAAGGCCCCGGGCTGTGAAAAACGTGTGCTCTTTCTGCGACCCGTCCGGCGCTGTGACAGCCTCACTGGAAGGCACCTGCACGCTGTAGGTGCCTGGAGGCATGTGCCAGCAGCAGCAGGCCATGCTGAGCCAGGGCCCTGCCGATTGAAGACCCCAGCCCCATGGTGTGGGGTGGGAGGGAGGGACCTGAGCATGAGGGACCGGAGAGAGAGCTGCTCGCTCTCCTACCGCCCGCCGCAGAGGCCACGCGCCGCAGAGCTGCCTCCCCGCCATGCGGCGCAGACGCCTCGCTGCTGACGGGATGCTCAGCAGCTCTCCTTCTGCTGGGCTTCGGGAGGCCCAGGATGGAGGAGAAAGCACAAGACATCCATTTCTCAGCAGGGAGGGGGCCCAGCCTCAACTTGTGCCGGTTTAGGCAGGGCCATACCTCGCAGCCCGCGGTCCCTGGGATGGTGCACGGCATGGAAACGCGCCCAGCTGCCCCCCGCGGACGCCGCCACGTTTGCACGCATGTTGCGTTTGCCTGCGTGTGTTGCCATGGGAACTGCAGCCCAGCACCCGCTGCCTGCCGCTGCCGCAGCTGCCTGCGCTGCCCCCGTGCCCACCCCGGCCCGCTCCTGCCTCCCCCTTGCTCACCAGCTCCCCGCCTCAGCCTCCTTTCTTGAGCGACAACCAGATTACTGCTGTAGCAGCTAATCATTTCATTAGTTATAATTTGTCTTTTCATTTATCTCTCCCCCTCCCACCCTGGAACATTTCCACTTCTCCATCCTTTCCACCTTAACGCTGGCTGTCCTCTATGGCTCCCATCCCCTTTTCTCTTGCGTTCCTCAGCCACACACAGCCTTGCTGCACTGCTGTACCCTTTCCTTCCTAATGCTCACATCTATGCTCTTCCCTAGCACCTCTTGCTCCACCCTCTCTCCCAGCCCTTCTCCTCCAGCCTCCTTCCCCTTATACCCCCTGCCCACCACCTCAGGCTACTCCTTCACATAGTCCCTCTCTATTTCCTACCCCTGTGCAGGGCACTGACAGCTTCTCCTGGGTCTGAGCCAGGATTGCTCCTCTCCTGCACACTCCCTGGCTCTCACACAGTCAACAGCATTTCTTATTCTCTGCTCTGGTCTATCTAAACACCCTACAAACTGCATCTCCTCTCATCTCCTAATAGCTTGTACCTCCAGCCTTACTCCATCCTTTACCTCTCCAAATCCCCACTTTCCTCCAGGCTCCTTCATCAAACCCTCCAAAGTAAGCATGTTATAATCCCTCACTGTTCCCAGATTCCACCCTGACCCACCTTTCTTCTTCCTTGTCCTCTGAATGGGAAATTCCTGCAAGCACTACAGCCAATCCCATCCTCAGCCTGACAGCCCTGGTTATACCTTTACTCTGGTGCTTGCACCATTAAGTTTTACAGCCTGTCACTTCTCCACCCCCTTCTACTGTCTGTCTCTGCTTTTGATGCCATTGACTGCAAATACCCTTTGAAGTCACGTTCCCTCTTCTTGCTCGGAATTACTTTTCCTCTCTGCCACCTTCTCCCTTTCCACACAGCCCCTTGGACCAGGCCCCTCAGTGTCCTCCATCCCCACCCCAGGCACACTATTCATCCTTCCTTGCTACCATCTGTGCACTCTCCATCTGAGAGGCTCCAGCACCCCTCACCTCTCCTTCCTCCCATCTGAAGGACACTGATGTCTCCCCGGGCACGTTCTGGAGACCATCTCATCTGCCTAGAGGGCTTCAGCCACCATCTACAGCTGTGCTGTCCCTACTCCTGATGAGCATCCCTCCACCTTGCATCTCAGACAACCTCTACCCTTTCCTAGATAAACTGAATGCTGCAAACACCGCCGTCACTGATCCCCTCGCTTTTCCTTGCAAGTCCCTTGCATTTTCCTCTGTTTTCCTACTGGGAACATCACTCTTTCTTGCTAGGTTTCTTCTGCTTCCACTTCTCCAGCCTTGTCTCACCACCTCAGAACTGCCAGTGGTCATTAAGTCATTACATTTAGACTGTAGCTGCAGGACGTGCAGAAGGTGTGCACGTGAGAGCGCACATAAGGATGCTGTAAAGTTAGGCAAGGAATTTTCCACTTGTGTTATATTTTCATACAAACTTCAGACCATCTGTGGGAAGCTGTCAAATGACTAGTTGGAGACATATTATAAAATCTTGTTATTTTACTTAAAACATTAATTTAGCAGGCTCAGATCTGAGAACTCAGCAAAATGCTAACAGTTTTCTTGTGCTTCCCAATTTTGCTCAACTTTTTACAAGAAGGTCTGATAGCTCACTGTGCCCCAGAGTCTTCCTGCACCCCCTGCGACACTTGAGCCCACATTTGGCTGCTACCTTGGCATGTGTTATGCACTGCTGCAGTCCCAGGTCCACGTGTGCTTGTTAATACAGCCTGGAGTAATTTGCAAGTGTGTTCTCGACTCAGCAAAAGTGCAACAGCACTTCATTATTTCGTAGTGACAACTCTGGACCTCGAGATCAGTACATTACCACGTCTTTTTTAAGCCTGTTTGCAGCGTTCTTTTAAGCGCTTTTTGCACACAGTGTTGTCCTGTTAGTCATATATTTGCACTCCAAATTTTGAGCATTGTATCCTCACTGTCCATTTGAACAGCACCCTGGATACATTTGAAATTAGCTTTGGGACCATCTGTTTCCTGATTCCCAGTATCTGAGAAAGCTTCTGGTATCTGTTGAGATTCCAAATGCCATTTTGTGGTGATGCTGGTCTGGAGGAGACTGACAGCTCTATACCCAAGGGTTTTCCTCTATCAAATTTCTCTCCTTTAGTTCCAAATGTCTGGAAAAAAAATTGTCTCTGTCTGTGCTGTTATTCTCAACACCCGTTTTTTTCTTAGATTTTCCTTATGTAGAACAGCTTGTCTTACCTGTGCTTACTGCAGAATTTCTTCTTCACATCTGAATATCTGTTGTTAAACCCATCTTTAAATTCTCCTTGCACAACCCTTCTACTGTGTGCCTTTGTCCTTGTGCTATCAACAAGTTCTTCTCTTTCCTCTCCAAAACCAGCCACGCAGACCTTTCCTGGATGTGTTCCTCTGCAAAACAAATTCAGGTTAGTGCAACAGAGGGTGAGAGACACTTCCAAATTACAAAACCCTGCGCTTGATGCTGCTGTGACATGAGCTCTGCTGGTACTCGCATACCGTGTCCTCCTGATCTGCAGTTGCGCCCATTGCTTGGATGACTGAACAGTAAATCTGAACATATATAAAATAACAATGAAGTGTTACTAAATCTACAGTAAATACACTGAAGACAGTCTGACTTCTCAATTTATGACTGCTGGCTGTGCAATGTTTTGTAGGTTCCAGCGCTGGCACTGGTCCATCACGATACTTCCCAGAGGTGACACCTTCACATGCACTGAGCCTCAACCCAATAGCTGTAGTGGGAGGAGCTGGCTCCAGCAGGCAACATTGCCCACTCAGAGCTTGTTTGCCAAACCAGAAATTAATCTCTGAGGCTTTAAGGGAGTAAGTACCACAACCTTGTCCTCAACCTCAGGGAGCCCACATTTTTCTCTTCTTTTATAACTAGGTTTCATTTCACACATAGAAGGATCTCTTGATATGAAGGGATCTGACAGGATAACAAGCAGCAGCTGCACAGAACAGTCGCAGGTTGCAGCTTGTGTCTGAACTTGGGTGTTTCTGGTGCAAGAGGGAAGAGCCAAAATGCACCTAAGGAAGAACTCCAGGAAGGATTGAGATTGGATAGTCGGTGTCTTGGGTTTAAATTGTAATCTACGTCAGGACTAGCCAGATGGGAACAGCTGTCCCTTTTTTGAAATCTGGATGACATAAAGGGATTTGGAACAGAAAACAAGGCATGACTTGGGCAACTGCTGTGACTCCAACCCTGCCCTACCTGAGCCCAAAAGCCATTCAGCTTTAGGGGTGGGAGTGTGCCGAGAAAGGCTGATTCCAGCCAGAATTGGAGCACATCAGGGAACAGACAGACCCTTAGAAGTGCAGATCTTATCCCTGAAATTTTGCCATTAAATTTTCCATCATAAGTCCAATATTTTTATATGCACTGGCCAGCCCTTTGTGGTAACATCAGACAAATGTTTCCTTCTATTGTCTTTGCATCTCCCAAAAGACCTTTGGCTTGAGTGTCTTTTCCAACAAATAAGAAGCATCAAAAGTAGTTGACAGATCGAGATCAGTGATGATGGTAGAAATGAGCTGACTGCGATGCTGGTTGCTGTTTATTCTTCTGAACAAAGTACAACCAGTTTGCCCAGGGCTGCATGAGCAGGAAGGAGGAGCTGATCTCTGCTACGCCTGGCTAAGCATGTAATGATCTGGGATGATGTCCCAACTTGAGAAACGGGGGCTGAAGCTGAAGCTCCCTTAAATTCAACCCTCTTGCACTCTTAGTGTGCTACCTACTCCTGCGTGGAGTTCCTAAATCTGAGGAAGCAGAACGTGTCTCAGAAATATTAGCTGTTTTGCTCGCTCTGGGGAGAGGGAAGGACAAGGCCAACTCCACACTGCTGGTGCTAGGGGAAACACAAGCAAGAGAGAGTGCTCTCCTCCCTTTTCATTTGCCTTCACATAGGAGGTGGGCTGTGCCCTCACCTCCTCCTTTAGGGTCTGGAGAGAACAGGAGGAGCAGAAGCTGAAGGGAGATGGTCTTGCCACTCAATTCAATTAGCAGAGCCATCAAGTACAGCAAAATCCCCAAATCATTTAGCTCACATCAGTGTAAGACCCTTACATTTTCCTTTCCCAGAACTGGATAATGTGCAAAGAGCTGCAAGTCACCATACCCATGGAAAAGCTCATTGTGTTCTCAGGAGCAAGTCCGTGGCTGGGTTATAGCTTGCAGTTGGTCCCAAAGCTAATCCAGAATCTGCCACTGAAGTGCAGTGTGCGTCACAGTGGAGTGGTACATGGAGCTCTGGGATGCCCCCTGCCAGATCTCATCTTGTTTGGATACCAGAGCTGTGTCTTTGCTCAATGTGATGCAAACATTTTTAGAACTACCCCAAGATGGTGTCAGTAGCGTGTGGAAAAGCCAGAATGGATCAGACACACACATTTGCTGGACCTTCACTTTGCTCTTTCAAGTTTTTTTTTCCCCAGTCCATTCTCAAGTTTTATGGATGTTTTCTTCCTGTTCTGATGCAGGTGTGTACAGGCTTGAAAAAATCTGATACAGGACTTTGAAAACCCTGAATGCAGCTGATGGAGAGGACTGAGCTCTCCCACCTGGACAGGCAGGTTTGTAAGTTGACACCTGCAGATCAAAGCTTATGAATTTGCTTTCTGTTTTTAGGAATTTCAAGGTTAATGCAGCATTTTACTGTACCTCTGATAGATCAGTGCCTAGCACAGCTTCACAAAGGACATGGGTCAACAGCCAGGAAGGACCTGCAGATGTGACATAGGACCACGAGAGACCTCTCTTCTGCTGGAATAACAACTGGAGGTGAAGCAGGATATTGTCAACAACAAGGTCTAAGTCAACAGCAAGACTTTCACAATCTCTGTGGAAACGGAACAGACCTTGAGTCACTCGGAAAGCATCCTATGACACTGTTGTTTAAGAACTGCACTTGCAGAAGTTCTACCCTGAAGAAACACAACAATGCTTTTATTACTAACCTGGAAAATCCCATGCTTTGAAAGAATAGATCCTTTAATGTCAAGAAAGCATGGAGATTCTTACTTCGCACAGTGGGTAGCTGTATGCAAAAGAACCACAGGAAACTGCATGGGTACACAATCCAGATGGGTCACGTGGGGAGCACTGAAGGGAATTGTAGGCCTCCCTTTCTTCCCATCATTGTGTTTGGAATATGTTTCCAATTGCACTGATCACAAAGCAATCAAAGAAACTTGTCTACAGTGGCAAATTGAAGATGTCCTATCAGACCACATTACAGGGAGCTTACACACTATTGAATCCTTAGTTAGATCAGAAAAAACAACATCCACATGGCTCCAGGACACAATGCAGTCAATTTCCATGTGCCTTAACAGAAAAGAGAGCACAGATCTTCAAAGTGAATGAAATCTGACTTTAGAAGATGCCCACTAACATGTTCTTTCCCCTCTCTTACATCCCTAAGCAACATCCCACTTTCCCTCACAGGAGCTGGGGAAGAAAGAAGTCCACCTCCTGCAGCACCCAAGAGGCAGTGAGCTCATCCAGCCAGGGACCTTCAGCCCTTCCCAGGCTTCCCAGCAAACTCCAGGCCTTGCACCCCCTCGTCTCCATCCATCACGTGTGCTAGTGGGCTGTTCACCAGGATGCAGGGATAAGCAAGTGCCTTGCTGTTTTGCTCTTTGGTTCGGTGTCACGTTTAGGATTCCCAGATGTGCTCTGCTCACCTGACACCTTCTGCTGGTTTTAACAGCCCTGTGCAGGAAGGCGAAAGCAAAATTACTAAAGAACAGAGTCATGGTTGGATGGTAGTACAAAGCTGGGGCTGGCCACTGTCATTGGGACCAGTCTGGCCTAAAGTGGGCTCAGGACCTGCATGGTGGGAGCCCTGGTTATACGTAACTTACTGGTTCCCTTTGTTCTTCCAGATAACAGCCTTTCTGTTGTGCTCCGAAATGGATCAGAGATGACTGCAGATGACTGGCATCTTCCGCTAATTGTTACAAAACGACTGCCTTATGCTCGCCCTAAGAAAGCGTTCTTTTTTCAGGAGGCTGTTATTGCAGCACAACTGGAATAATAAAAATTGCAAAAGGGAAATATTTGTCTGTTACTGCAAAGGTACCTTAAAGATGATTAGGCTGTGAAAGTAAACTCGTGTGGGGCTACAACTGTTCTCTGACCTGGGTCAGGGCTCCCTGCATCACCCCCACGAGTTGCTGCACAGCCGTCCACCCAGCGTGCGTGGGAAGGCATTTCTGCAGTCATCTGACCCTTCAATTAACGGGTCAGGTTCTCAGGCAGGCAAATCTCCCACTGAAACGAAGGAATTCGGCTCGCAATCCAGCCTAAATCCTACCCATATTTGCTGCGCCGAGCGAGATAAACCGTCCCTGCCCGCTGGCAAGCGGGGCTGCCAACCGGGCTGCGGCGGCGCTGCCCGGCCCCGACGGCAGGTGCCACTGCGGGCCGCGGCGGCACCAACCGGGCGGCGGCGGCGGCAGCCGGGCGGCACCCCCCCGCCCCGCCCCAGGCCGGCGGGCGCTCGCCGTGTCCCGCCCGCCGGGTGGATGAGTGCTGCCGGCGGCCACGGCCACCAGCTCCCGCCCGGGGATGGACCCCGCGGAACGGGCCTGTGGAGGGGGCAGAGCACGGAGGGCATGGCTCCACCGAGAGGAAGCACCCAGGCGCCGTGCGAGGGGAGCAGCCGCGGGGAAAGGCACGCGGTACCCCCGCCCGCAGAGCTTGCCTTGCTCGCTGCCGGCCCCGAGCACCCACGGTACTGCTCTGGAGAAAGGCAGCGTTTGCCTGCTCCCGTTGCCGGTAGGAGGCAGCCTCCAGGAGGAGATGGGTTTTGTTGTTAAAGCTGTCAGAGTGACATCGGGTTTTTAACTTCTGTTTCCTTTCTGATTGACTTTTGTGCTCAGGAAAGCGTTAGACACCTAAATATTTAAACAGACAGCAGGGAGCGAAGGGAGAAGAAAAGATACAGGGGAGAACGACCAAACACGCATACGGTTAATGGATTTCTCCTAAAATGAGGGATGAAGGAAGTTGCAAGAAATTCTCAGCTCATGCCAGTCCTTCCCTCGTGGGAGATCCTCCACTGGACTTATCCCATTTAGACCCTGGCCCTCACTCATCTGGAGCGGCTGGATAACCAGTGGAAGCAGAAAGAGGCACTGTGTCATGCCCTTACCTGCCAGTGCTAACGAATATTGCCTGTGTTGGGCGGCTGAATCCACAACCCAATGAAATGCTTTCTCCTTTGAACACACTTTTCTAACTGATCATTCTCCTTCTAGCTCTTTCCTCTGGAGGAGAGGGAGGAGATGCTCTCTCGGTGTCACAGCGAGCTATGGGGTGCTTAGTGCCGGCATCATCAGCCCTCTCCACTTGTTTCACTGATGCAGAAGCGGTGGCTTTAACATGGATGCTGCTGGCAGCCACAACCCTAGTGAAATGCTTGAGATTTTGGAGATAATTTACAACTTGTTGGTATGCCACCGAGGCCTGGATGGAAGCCGAAGACGACAGGAAGGGCTCACAGGAAATGGAGGAGGGACTGTCAGAACAGCTACAGATAAGCAGGGCACAACACGCCAACCCACTGCTTCAGACACCTCAAGGTTTCTGAGACTGCACAGCACTGTCAGACACAGTGTAGGGCCTCAGGAGACCAGCCCATGTAGGAGCAGCAGCTGGAGGGTAGAGAGGGCACCTAAGGACGTACTGGAGACCTGCAATCCTGGAGATGGGAGTGGAGAACAAGAGATGGTTAATTCACACAGCCAGCAGGGAGGAGAGAAAAAAAGCAGAAACAAGTGCTGTGATTGTCTTATAGTGAGCTACAGCTTCTAGATCCTCTGTTTTGTCTCTTTAGGATCTTTCCATACTGATGCCTTCCAAAGTGACAGGTGAAAACTGTGTGCTACTCCATGCTATCAAAGGCAGATTTGCTGTGACTGAACAGAGCAACGTTACCCCCTCTGGTGCTGCGTGAGGGATCTGAGAGACAGCACTCACCTGCTTAGCAAGAGCATTCCGTGATGAAGTACTACCTACCTATGGCTTTTTGCTATAGTGTTTTATTACCCCTGCTGGCCAGGTCTCCCTGAGTGCATTACTCTCTGCTTGTCACCCACCTCAGCTATGTCCGTCTGTCTCTTGATGACAGCTGCTGGATCACTCAGTACTTCTGGACATCTTCCCTGGGGATGTACAAGGCTCCAGCTTCAGTATCTCCAGGTGATTTCTGTAAAGGGAAGAGCATGAGCATTGAACATACATAACAGGAGCACTGCTGCCTGCCACTTGGGCACCCAACCAGAGGGAACTAGCCCCAGATTCCCTCCAAATTCCCATCAGCTTGTCAGCTGTGCATAGACGTGTGTGAAGGGGACCATGCTGAGCAGGGATGGAGCAGGAATGTGCCCGCCATACACAGCTGGTGCTGGGCAGGCTGCAGTGGTTGTGAAAGCATGGCCTGCCTTGAGCACATGAAGGGGTAACAGGAGTTCTCCCCCTGCAAGGAACACGGACAGTGCAAAAAAAGGCAGCTTGCAAGTTAGTCTGCCACGGGGCTGGTGGCAGCACCTCTACATCAAAGGCCTCTGCTCTGAGCAACACATCCTGCTAGCAGGAGATACAGGAAAAAGGCGGACATACACGCTGACCCTCCAGAGCAGGAAGGTTTTCCCTTTGGAGAACTTTATTCAGATTTGTACATTGCTGCTAGAAATCCATATATCTCTCTGTATTAATGGCTTCAGTTCACACTACTTCCTTTTCAGCAGCAATGAAAATCAATAAAAGATGCCCCTATGACACAATTACATGTCATAATGACATATAGTTACTGCATGACCCAGTTCCCACCTACTGAGGCTACACAGCCTTAGTAATGTAGGAGGAGTGGCCACAGGGTTAGTGGACAATTGTTTGGTTCCTTGCATTGCCAGGGCAGTGTAACTGTCTTCACCTGCCTTGGCCACGTGTTGAGGTTTGCCTTTTGGAGCTGTTCCTGTGTATTGTACAGCTGAGAAATTTTCTGCTGGTTCAACTAGATTCCTTTCTCAGTGCTTTAGAAAGCCGCTGCTGTTGTCCAGCTTGACCTCAAAGTTGTTATCTCAGACAGTGCTATCCTTTTTCTCCTTCCAGAAAGCTTTGCTGCTGAGTGAAGGACTTCCAGTTTCTCATCAGCCCCTAATTTTTTTTACTTTTTTTCCCTCCCTGGCTGCTCACTCAGAGTCCAAGTTTTCCTGCAATTCAATGATCTGAGAATCCAGGTCACCCTTTCTGTCAGAGCCACTTCCTCCTCCACCTTTGCTGAGCTGCTCATGGCTCTTCTTCCTTCCTGGGCAGACTCCTCTCTCCTTGGGCTGCTCCTGCAGATGCAGTACCTCCCTCCTGTTCTGTACACACTGTCTCCAGCTCCCGTCACAGTTTTCCTCCCTGAATTACAGATAACAGTTGTGACCTGAGGGTCAGTCGTACAATTCCTGCCAGAAATTTTTCTTCGCTGCCCGCAGTTCATGAAAAGGTCTTGCCCATGTTTCCCTGGCCCTCCAGGTCACTGGGGCTGGGGGCTGTCTGGGAAGTGGGAGCCATGGTGGTTCCCTGGGGCAGCCCAGCAAGCAGGACCCACCATCCCAGTGAGGGAGCAGGGCAAGCTAGAAGGCACCGGGCACTTTCTTGGGGATGGGGCTGCACCAGGACATCAGCCTGCAGGTGGGCTATCCCTGGGACCATAAGTGTAGGCTTTGTAGACCAGCAGGACCACCCCCCATCCTATTCCATGGCAGGAGGCCTTCAGCAGCTGCGACACCCTTCCTGGGTCCCTAAAGCAACAACAGCACCAATGAGCTCCGTGGACAGATGGGATAAAACACCCAACATACTCAACCACACGTTGCACATGGTGAACCAAGACTTTACATCCTCCTTTCTGATGCTCCTGGGTGCACCCAGAGGCCTTGCTGCGCTGCCACCTTCCCCTGGACCTGCACCCCAGCAGCTCTGTTTTGGGGGGTCCCCAGGTCTGGCTTGACCCTGCTGCAAGTGGGTCCATGTCCAGGTTTGTCTCCTCCTAGTCCAGGCTCACTAGCCTGGAGCGAGGACCGACTGCCCAGGGAGGACAGAGCCAGCTGCTGCCACCAGTCCTGCCAGCATCACGGCACCCACAGCTCTTCTTGCCCTCCTGCCTGTGGCTCCCTGACTGCTCAAGGCTCACATCTTCTAGCTCCATAGACCTCTCTGGCTCCACACAGGAGCTTACACAGCTGTGATAGCCCATCCTGACATATTCTTTCTCCAGCCATGGGCAGTAGCCCAAGCACATGGCACAGAGGAAGCACTGGAGAGGCTGCCAGCTTCCAAGTCTGTAGCTTTTGGGGGCTTTGCTGGTCCCCAACATGCCATTCCTCAGGGTCAGGTCTCCCCAACCCCATGACAGCTTCAAGTATTTCCAGCAGTCCTCCTTTCGGTAGAGCCCACAGGAGAGCCTTGCAAGCCGCTGCCCCTGTCAGCACAGCTGCAGTGTCCCATCGCAGCATCTATAGTGCACTGGGGCAGCTGCTGGCTGTTATAGATAAGCCTTCACATTTTTAACCTCCCCACATTTCCAGGGGAAGGAAGAACCTAGAGGAGTCTGCTCCACACACCTATCTGTGCTGAGATTCCCATTAATAATTACTCAGTCTGTCAGTCAGGTTTTTTACCTACAGGATGTTTCTGTGTCTTTCTTACCTTTCTCTGGTTTTAATGTGATAGCACACACAGGCTGTGCTGTGAACAAGTGAAATTGCATGTTCAGACTTCGATAGGAGACACTGACAGGCTCCATATTTTATGATTCAAAGGTATTTATAATTCAGCAGGAGGCTTTCAAAGTGCATACATATGTACATACATTCTCCTTTTTCTTTGATTTAATATTTTGCCTGCTTTTCAGAGAAAGTAGCTGCTCATCACACATTTGAACCATCATAATTTTTAAAGAACTGGAAACCTGGAAATATTCACATTTAGTTTATTTTTTCTGCTTGCCTGTTTTCAAGTTACATTCCAAGGAGTCTTTTAAATTCTTTTTTAAAAATTATTCTTTAAAGACTCCTGGACATCTCTCTTCTCCTGCTGCATTATCTGTGTCTCCTTATTGATGCCTAGAGTCCAAGTCTGTCTGCCTGTCCTGATAACCCAAAGTCACTGTAAAACAAGTCTGACCTCTGTTCTTTAATCACAGCAAAGGCATTTGACCTTTTTTTATAGATGTAGATAACTGCAGAGTGCTGGCAATCCTAGCAATCCCTTTTTCCTATGCTTTGTCTACTAAAGATTTGCAGAAGTGCACCTGAAAAAAAAAACAACACTCACCGCTGGACCTTATCCCCTGGCATTTACAGACAATTCCTATTAGTCTCTCTTTTCTTCTTACAAGTAAGTATGTTTCTGCTTGGTCATTTTCTGCAAGCAAAAGCAAACTAATCTTTCAGTATCCTCGAAAATTTCATTATAAGGGATTTACTGTGCTTGCTCTCCTTACAGCTGGGCATCAACAGGTCTGAACAAAGTAATTCCCAGAGGCAATGCCCAATAGCAACAGGGCAAAGGAAAAAACAAACAAACAAACAAACCCCAAACCCACATTTGATATTCATAAAGCAAAACAAATCTGTAAATGGAGCAACTCACTGAAATAACTAGATCTGGCTCCTGTCCCCAGATCTATCTCATTCCTGCCTGCAGGAGTTAAGCCCCTTGAGACAGGCCACTCCTGATGATACTTGCTTCCCCGATGGGTGCTAAAGGCCCACAATATCCCCTGACTTTCTCATTCCAAAGGCTCCTTCCCAGAGCCCAGGGCCAGCCTGTTGCTCTGGAGCTGTACATTGTCCCTGAGCAGCCCTAAGGCAGCCCTGATGCTGCAGCATCCAGCCACTGCAGGGCTGTGGCGAGGGGGTTCCTGGGCACTCTCTGCTGTAGCATGGGCAAATCCAGTATGTGAGGGGCAGGGTGAGGATGGCAACATAGTTCTAAAAATCTCTGCAGCTCCCTGGGTTCTGGTTCCCAGTATGAGACAGAGCAGCTGGTGCGGTTTCAGGTCAGTACCACATTTCTCACTTGCCATCGTTCCAAAGCACTCACCAAGAATCTGCAGGGAGAGAAGGGAACTGCAGGGCTGTCCTGGACCACGTGCACACCATGGGTGTGCCCTGTGGGGGCTGGTGGCTTTACACTCCAGCTCTGGAAGCCAGCTGGTTTCCAGAAGCTGTAATCCTCATGCCATGATAGCTTCCATGTCAGAACGCCTGTTTCAGTACGTCTGCCAGGAGGAGTTGCTCGGGAAAGAAGTTTCCCCAGGCTCAAACCACACTGCATCGCCTCCTGGCAAATCTAACACATACCACTGGAGCTCATCAGGCTGAGCCTCACTGCTGGGCTGGGAAAAGGCACCAGAGAGAAAACAGAAGAGATTCCATTTTGGGGCCAGGGACACCCGCTTATCTCCACAGTGACTGCAGAGCACTGGTCCGTTGTTTTTAATTCTAAGAAAAAATCAAACACAACACAGCAAAAAACCCCCTTGTTGTTGCTTTTATAATCAGCAAGATAAAAAGAACAATTTGCAATGGCATTACAGTGCAGGGCTACTGTAAGAATTGCGAATCTAGGGCTACTTTTCAGGCAAATTATTTAAAGACACTCTTTACCTCATGCTGCCAGGGCTTTGTATGGTGGTTCTGGGCAGCATAACCATAACTCAATAGCCTGCAGGTACCTGTTTTTCCCATTTTGGCCAAACAAACCTCAGTGGAAGACAGCAGTAATTCTCCTGGCTGAAGCACTCTCCCCGCTTTGTGCGGAGCTGCAGTACGGAAGCCGTAACCTTGAGCAGCTTGATAAAGCTGCAGGCTTTCTGTGGGCTGGCTGTTGTCACTCAGGCTGCACCTGGCCTCCCCTTTCCTGGCATCCCTTTGTGGGATGTCCTCAGTCCACCCCCGGCTTGAGGGCAGCCTGGCAGTCCCAGCTGGTAGCACCGGCTACCAGCAAGAGGGGAGAGGTCTGTGTAACCATAGGTCTCTTAGGAAACTGCCCTGAGCAATTAGGTAAGAGATGTCTAGTCTTAAAAACAGATGTGGCTCCCCAGTGCTACGGAGTATTTGTGTCACTTGTCTCAAACCCACACCAAACAAAAAAAGGAAAGAAGAAAAAAGGCAGAGGGAGCCCTCAGCTGTGACACAACAGTGTCCCAACACCCCAGTGCCGGGGTTGACTCTTACAGCTGTGGGCGGCACCACAGCCACCTCATGGATCTTGCGGGGGAAGCAGCTGTGGTTCTAAACCTGACATCAAGTACCCAAATCTGCAATTAAGCGAGCGCTCTTTTGGAGCTGTCTCTGTGTCTGTAGTAGGGCTGCCCAAAGTATGTAATTACTCAGACCCAACCATCCTGCAGAAGCCAAGCAGAGGACAGCCATGGAAAGCTCCCTACAGCAGTATCCCTGCCCCACAGCACAGGCAGGTGGTCCTGAGGAGTGCAGGCATCTGGGACACAGGCCTGGGCCCTCCCAGGGATTGAGGACATTGGCATGGGAGGTGCCACCAGGACCCAGGGCATGGTGCCTGCACTGTGAGAGAGTCTGACGTGCCTTACCATTGCATTACTGAGTATTGCAACCACTGTGTCCTCCTGACCGTGTCTGCCCCGCAAGATGCCTTGCTCTGCCCTGAGCCTACCTACAGTCTTAAGAAGAGCAAGGAAAGTGACACTTGACAGATATTTTTCTCCTGACTCCTTTCCAGTTTCTTGGATTCTCTCTGTTTTCAGACTCACATGTGCTGAAGTAATTTGCAGTCATGTCTAGGTTTTGCATCACCATTAACTCCATTAGTTTATAGATTTCTTCTCTCATGGAGTTCCTGCAGCTGCTGCTGTCTTGCCAGTTAATTTCTCATAAATTTCCTTTCAAATCTGAACTGAATTAGCAAGCATATGTAATGAGGCACAGCAGGAAGACGAAAGGCAGATAAAAGCTGACACAGACCAGATGCCTCTTTCAGCCACTGCAACGCCAATAGAGAGTGTAGGTAAATGTCAGGTAAATGAGAGAAACCAGGACACAGACAAACAACTTACCAGGATCTGATCATCAGCTGCTTACATAGGGGTTTTGAAAATTCCCTGCCCTCAGGGCATCAACATTTCTCTGAGCTTCCCAAGTATTGTGTAGTTCAAGGAAGACATTGAGAAGGAGCTCATTTGCATTAGAAAAAATGTTGAATAGTGTGGGAACCATGGTTGAAGGAAGACAAGCAGAAAAGACCATCCTAAGGGAGCACAGCACATGAACAATAACAACAACAAAAAAAAACAACCCTAAAAACCACACACACGGAGTCAGTCTCCCTTCACCTCTTCAGTAGGATACTGTGTCCAAGTTTTGAGACCGCTCATTCTCAGTTACAGGCACTTTCATTAATTAGTGCCTATCAGCACTGCAGCATACACACACACAAAGCCTTCAGTGCCCAGGAGACATTAACTCTCCCCATCACCAGCACCACAAGCTCGTAACTGTATCCTTCATTTTTTGCTCTGGTTTCCTATAGAAAATCAGATGAATGCCAAAGCCTTTATACCCAAGACAGCCAGTGGCAGGGAACAATGCAAGGCTGTGGGAAGGAGCCTGTGAGTGGGAGATGGGCTCCACACAGGGGTGAAAAGGTGTTCAGCAGCAGGGATAGCCTACTGCAGGACAGGCTAGAGACCCAGAGCTCATCCTGAGAGCACAGGTACCTTCTCCACAACACCACTCACCAAGCATAAAGGGTCCCACTTGCATGGACAGCACTGTGCTGTGCAGAGCACTTGGACCCAGCTGCAGGGAACCCATTTGAGCACAGCACTGATCCTAGGCCAATGCCCTACACCTGTCACTTTGGCTTTCTTATTTAACCTGCACCAACACAGCTGGTCCTGTGGCTCGGTACAATGCAGAGCAAGCAATACTATAGTCCTCAGCCCCTTTGGTGCAGTCCCTCATTCTTTATAGGCTCTACTGTATAGTAGGTGGGAAGGAAAAGGTGTGCACAACTCACATGCATGGTAGAAACATAGCTCTTCAAATCCTTCTTATCCTCCTTCTCGCTTCTAAGGCTCCAAGTCCTACATACTATTCAAATATAGGTGAATATGCAAAGAAATAAATGCATGTCTTTTTCTCCCAGGCCCCATTTTCCCTGAGCTGTGTACTTCAACAAGCGCTCGGGAGGGCACAGCTCCCTCAGTGCTGCCCTCGCACTGCCCGGAGGTGGACCTAGGGCTGCCGAAGGACAAGGGAGCTGTGGCAGCCATCCCACTGCCCAGCTGCTGCCTGCAGAGCAAGCCCCTGTCCTTTGGGTCCAGCCTGGCTGGACCTCTCAGATCCCCTCCACTGCGTTTTTAAAATATTACAGGCAGCCTCGGTGAATAAATGTCAAGAGGAACACACCCGCCCACATTCTCTGCATCCCCCTCTTCCCAGCCTTGTTCAAAGACACTGTGAAGTGGTTCGTAGGCTTCTGTGACCTAGACGTTCATCAAAAATGTCTCCTCCCCCAAGCAGAGTTTCAGTATATTCAGCTTCCTCATAGAAACTCCCCCAGTGAATGGCTCTGCTGACACCGGCTGGCTGAAGTGGAACGGGATTTGCACTTTTTGAAGATCTCTCCCTTTTTTTTTTAATTTTTCTTTGAATCTTTGGTAAGGTGACGTGAAATTATCATGGAAGAACTGGGGGTGTTGCCTTGTGTTGACAAAAAATAAGGCATGAAAGTTTTGTTCACAGAGTTTTTGTGTTTATTTTTCAACTCCCTAAATTCCCATTCTTCCTTGATGGTCTCCCAGAGTGAGCTGAGCCTTCAGTTAAAGGCTTTTTGGAGAAGTGAAAATACAGAATTTTTAATATAAGTGGTTTTCTCACTTCTGTTTGCCAGATATTTTATTAAGTGCTAGGAAAATAAGCAAATGAAACCTCCCACTGGTTTTATTATAAATAGATCAGGCACTTGAAGCCCTCCAGTTGTTGGCAATTTATTTCATGAAAAATAAGCTGGCTTTCAATTCTGATGTTCTTCCTGCATAGTGAAGGAGGAGGAAAGTGCAACAACCTTTTAGTCCTGATTTGTAGTTTGCTTTTTAGACCCACCTTCTTCCTTCTATGTGAGTCACTTCTGGCAGCTGATAGAGATTTCTTCCTCTCCGCGCAGAGTGGGGAGAGTTGCATGAGATGCCTCCAGCGTCTCTGGAGGAGAAGTCACCCTCCTGTCCACCCCATGTTCCAGCAGCCACCTCTATTCCTGGTCCCTCTGTGCATCCCTCATCACTGTGCTATCATCCCCAGCGTCAGCTGACCCGAGTTTCCTACAAGCAGTGTTCCGTGGGCTTCGCAGGAGGCTTTTCTTTCCAGCTCAGTGGCGGAGGAATGATGATGCTTCCAATTCCCTTTGCCTGCAGGGTCTCTCACAGTCCAATAGGGAGGTAAATGGAAGGGATTGTTTATTAACAGAGGATCCAAACGTGAAAGAGCTGCAGAAAGTGAACCAGAGTGAGGCATTCCCTCAATGAGCCAGGATAGCCCTGCCTAAAAACTGGTTTTGCAGGAAAAGGAAGCTAAAAGCAGGAAGAAGAACCATGTAGGCAAGCACTGAGAAGCAGTCAGAGAAATACAGTATTTCCTCATCTGACGTGATAGTTGCTCATTTTTATGTTATCAGCCTGTGAATCCAGCATACCTGTTAAGGTGATGTGATACTGGGCTGCTTTTATGGCAGCTTGTTGGGCACTCTGACCTGGTGTGTGTTTGTGCTACTGCTTATGTACCCTCCTCGTATGAGAATTTCCTGGCCAGCTAAGGTACTTCCTTTGCTTGTTAACAACAGCCAAAATCTCCCTTTCCCCGCTCCCGGGGCGAAGGACCTTGACCAGTCGAGGAGGCAGTGAGGTTTAGCATGCCCCGGGGAGGGTCCTGGCAGGCCCCACTCTGCGCCCCCCCACCTTCTCCTGTGAACATGCCCAAGCCCAGAGGTGGGTGGTAGAAGACACTGTGCATTAAGGAACCAGAAATAAAGTTAGAGAGAGGAAGTTCAAAAATAGCTGAGCTTTTCCTGTAAGTCTGAGTTATTTATTTAATTCGTCATCGTTGTTTTTGGTTTAGGGACTTTTTTTTTCTCCTCAATGATAGAGGAACAAGGGAAGGGAGAAGCTTTAGGAAACAGGCAAGGGAATAAAAAACACCTTTCAAAGTAAACAGAGGGGGAAAAGAAGGATTTAACAGGAATGATATCAAGGATAAGAGCTTCCCCTACATATCCATCAGATTTTAATTATGAAGAAAGAACAGAAACTGAGAGCAGTGGGAAAACCTCCTTCCTCTTCCACCCAGGCTTTCAGCACTGCCATTTGCAGCTGGGTCCCTGTAGACCTCCCTGGTGCCAACCCCAAGGCTAGGGCTGCTGTGCTCCCTTGCAGTCAACCAGGAACACCCTTAAGGGTGGGATGGGAGCCTGGGCTCCCTGCCCCCAGAAAACCACACAGCCCTGCCACCCTGGACCCCCTTCAGTGCCCTGCTCTGATTTCCATGATCCCACCCACTGCTGCCCTCCATGGGACCCAGCCACAACCCCACAGCTCCGTGGGGCAGTGCAGAGCTGGGCACAGCTGGGATTTCAACAGCAGTGGCTGGGAGAGGAGGCAAGCCCCAGGGTGAGCAAACCGAACTGGTGTGTTGCTGACACAACATCTACACTGCCAAGGGCTCCTACGATGCTATGATGTCACCTACTAGCTTTACTCAGCTTCCACCTTTTGCAGCACGGCTTCTCGGGAACTTTGCCCAGCTGCAAACCCTCCTGGAGGGACTTGTTGGGTGAACCCCGCCCTGTCCAGCCTGGGAAGCTGAGGGAGCCCATCTCACATCACTGGGGTGGGCCACCACAGTTTGGACGCATATGGGGATGTATGCTGGTGGTGATGTATAAACCAGCAGAGAAGGAGCAGAGGCTATCCACCAGGGAGGTAACTGTATTTTCTACCATGCCACGTCAGACTAATTACTATCTGGTCTATATGCAGCTGTCACCTGGATCAAACCAGGATCTGTTACACGTGGAAAGCGGAAAGACTCCCCTTACCAACACTGCTGGCTGCACCCACCCCTGCATTACTGCACACGGAGTCGTGACAGACAGGGAAGTCTGCTCAGATACAGAGCTGTAACAGGTTATTTTATCAGTGGGTTTCACCTGAGGATCTCCAAATATTTTATATCACCTCTTGTCAGCTTGACAAACTCTTTTAAATGCTCCCCCATGCCAAAGGTGGGGATGGAGATGGCAGAGAGTCGCAGGGTGGCTGTTCGCAAGGCAGCCAGTGAGGTGCTGGGTACCATGCGTGCGCAGCTGGGGTAGTCCAGGGGAGCCATCCTGGCATGGCTGTCCCACGCATGGGACCAGACACAACCCCCCTTCTGGGGCACCATGCTCAGTGTGTGCCCAGTGAATTAATTAGCAAGGGAAGCAGAGAGGCTTTGCCAACCCCACCCCTAGCAGCATCTTTAGTGAATTCTGCTTTTTTCACCTGAGAAAGGGTCATAATTTGGAGAGGGACCATCACCTGGCTGTGCGAGGGCTGAGGCCTCTTGCCTCCTGCTGTCTCTGACAGCAGCAGCGCCCAGCATGCCCCTCACCTCAGCCCCTGCCCTTTGCCCTTATAAGATATTGCTTGTTGTGTCCCTGGTTTCCCCCAGCCTTGGTACAATCTGCTGCCTGTCAGTGACACTGGAAGAGGTCCACACCCTGAGGTCTCACCTCTCTTTTCCACAGCCTTAAAAGGGAAAGCAAATGTTTAAATTTGAATGCTTTGAAGTTTTGTAGAATAAACAAACTTCTTCATGTGGACTGCAATGGGAAAAAAATGCACAGAATGCTCCATAAGGCATAATAAATCTGGCATTCATTGCATTATCTGTGCACCCATGGCAAATAATACATTAAAGACCTGAAAACAAAGTGCTCAGGGACACCATGTTATTAAAGAAAAGGGAATCAGTCTCACTATTCTGGAAGGCAACCAAAGCATCCAAGGCACATGTAAAGATGGGTTCAAAGCGCAGTGAGAGAGATGCAGGACTAGTAGAAGCGCAACATTAATGGAATTCACTACAAAGGCTCCTAAAACTGGCAACATTTCTTATATGAGAGGTGGTTTAATGTGGGATGCCTTGGAGGCCTGAAGCAACTGTAAACATGTACTTAGGGAGTGCTATGAGCCTTCTACACGGTAGGGAAAAAGGGTGTGAAAAATGGAACTATGCTTGGGGTGGAGGCAGCTTTGGGCCATTTGTTTGTGCTCTGTCTGAATTCCTTGCTGGCCTTGTCTCTAAATCACCATTATCACAGATCCCCAGCAGCTGAGTGATCTCTAATGGAATAACATCAGGGCAGGCAATGTGTAAGGAAAACACGCTCGTACATTAGGCAGATCTCTCAGGCATAACTTCTTCTAAACAAGTACTGGATGAAATTACAGCTCAAATGGATGGATTTCAATGCAGTTTCCAGACACTTTTTAAAACTGCCTTGGAAAGCTGGTTAAATGAGTTTAGATAAGGCTAAGGCTTGACAGTGCAGTTGTCAAGGGAAAACATCAACACATACATTATTAATGATTGACTTGGGGGGACATTGCTCACTTTTGTTTAGAGAGTGTCTCAGCCCCTACGAAAATCCTAGCTACAACTTTTCAGCTGGCCTGTGCTGCGTGGAGAGTTACACCCAACCGCTGGGATCAAGCACCCTTGAACACCCTGGAATGGTGGTATCTGACTGTAAGTCATTTGGGTAGGGCTCTTCACACCTCCTTTTGGCTGCTTGGGATTGAGCATCAGTAGTTACTGATCACCTTCCACCTCCAGCCAAGGGACCCAGAAAGGAGCTGAAGGAGGAGGAAGCAGCCTGTGACACCCAAGGGGTCCAAGGTGGAGCAATCTAATTGTACCACTGACCATCCTACCCCTGGAGTCTACTGATTAGTTCAGTCAGCAATTACTCTTCATCCTCTAATCCCTGTTTAAAATATCCTGGGCTAAAGACCAAGACAAACAGGACTGGTTCCTAGCAGTACTGAGCACACCTGCAGCAGTGGAGGAGAGCTACCTCACCTTCCCTCTGCCACACTGCCCTCGCTTCTTGTGTTTTAAGGCTTGTTGCCCTTTCTGGGACCCTCGATGCTCTGTGCTCCCCCTGAGAGCACAAGGGGGAAACTGGCTTTGGGAAACATCACTTTGGTCACCTCCTGGCCTGTTAAAGAATCTGGGTTTTTTCTGGAAGAAGAAAAAAAAAAGGTATCAATAAATATTTTGCAAGAGGTGGGCCGCACAAACAATCAGGTCTGAAATCTGCAAGTTTTGGCCAGCCACGTTTTTCATATTTAGGTGTAATTTCACACGGAGAGTGTGCCTCAGCCTCCTGCGCTGTTATGAATGAGGACTCTTGAAGCATAGCTAATGGGAATCAGAGCTGCGAGGCTGGAAAAAAAAAAGAAAAGCCTAAGTAAACACAGGCTTTTTTTTTGTTAATGAAAGCCCAGAGTGTCCTAGTGGTAAATCTGCTGCTGGGGGGGTGGCAGTCGGAGCCCCGTGCTGCAGTCTGGCCATTGGCACGGGTGCTGCAGGCCCCAGCCCCACTACCTTGTGCAGGGTGAGTGGTGCCCGCCTAGCCGTGGGGGCCGTGGGCCTTCCAGGACACCGGAGGAGACAGTCCCTGACGCTGGCTCTTGGTGCTGGCAGAAAAGCATAAGAAAAAGAGGCTTGTGAGATGGCGGCTGCAGGGGCATTGCCATGGCAACACGTCTGCTTCCTCCATTTCCCAGCTCCCTGCCCAGGGAGAACTCCAACCCTGCCAGCGCCAGTGTCAACAGGATCCCAGGGGAAGTTCAAGTCCCAACAAAACACCTTTTCACCGTTCCCTCGCTGCCCAGGCCACAGCCCTTTCTTCAACGGTTGCAAAAACCTTTTCTACAAAGAGTTCGCCTTGTTGCTGCTGCCCTGTTTATGAAAAAGCCACATAACTCCAAGCGCTCTTGTGCCCTTGTAGCATCGGGGCCAGCAGCACCCTTCCTGCCATGGGTATTGTCATACCCCTCGGGACACAGCAACCCCCTGCCTCATCACCTCACTTTTTTACAGGTCTGCAAGCTTATATTTGCCCCCCTCAGAGGCTTGGTGAGCTCAGAGTTTTCCTTCCAGGTCCTTTTTGCAGGTTTCCCATGAAAGATCTGCTTTGGGAGGTTCGTGGCAAACCTCCACTGATGAGTAGGTGCAAACTCAAGCTCCTGTTGATGCACCGGTTGCTCACTCACTGAGCCTGACGTATTTCCCTGAAGAAAACACGCACGAGTACTGGGTGCTCACAGGAGATTATGGGTTATGGTGCTAAGAAAGGGGTCCCGCAGCTCTGGAGGAGTTGTGAACGACACGGCTCCTGCCACAGAGCTGGACCATCAATGCCCAAGGTGCTAGGATGCGAGCGCTGGCCGGGGCGAGCCCCTTGTGCAGCCGGTTTCTGACGTTGGGCACAATCAGCAGTTTGGAAGCAGTCCCTCTCTGCTTTCGCAACTTCTGCAGAAATAATTGCTGGCGAAGGCAAAGCGTGCGCTTGGCAGTTCGTCCAGCAGCTTATCAGGGCATCCATGCCAAGCCCGTGCTGCTTGGGCAGGAGGAGCCGGCACAACCCGCTCAGCCGAACCAACCCTGAACCGGCAAGACCCCTTGCTGCTCTTCCCCTGGGCAAGCGTCAGACTTTGCTAGGCCATTTCCACTAGCTCAGAAAGTTACTTTTCTTTTCAACCAGCTTGGGCCCCTGATCAGCTGTGTGGTTTGAAACAAATCCACGGGTCCTTGGCTTCATAGAAGCTTTACGGCTCATTGAAGCAACAGGGTAAAATCCCCCCAAGGTTAGGCTGTGGTTTCAGGGGGCATTGTAGCTGCCAGCTGAGCGCACAGCTGTAATGGTATTTATTTATCATGTCTTACCCTGCTCAGAGTCCATGTATGGGTGCTGGTGGTGACAGTGAGAAGGGTCATCGTTCCCAAAATGCCACAGGTTGCACACTGAGACCCTGTAGTGAGGGCATAGCAATGGATTTCTTATAGTTAAATAAAATAATAGATTCTGTCCCTTTGAACCTGGCAGTCTCTAGCTGACCACACCCAGAACAGAGATGCTGCAGCCAAGCAGGCAAAGAAACGGCCTCTCAGGTATCATCACCTTTAAAATGTGAGAGAGAGGTGCAGCTCTGCTCCCTCCAGCTGTCCTGCACTCCACCCTGGGAAGTGGTGCACCCTCTGCACCATAAAGCATCCTGTGCATCGGGAGAGGGATTAACAGGGGGAAATGAGGATGCAGATCTCACCAGCACTGGTCTTGGCTGCATTCACTCCTGACACTTCAGCTTCCTAAAGTTACTCTTTGCCAAGGGGATTACTTTGCTCTGTGGTTTTGTTTGCAACTTGTTCTGGACTTGTAAAAATCTCATCTAGCTGTAGCCAGTAACTTGTTCCTAAGGGTAACCTTGTGACTGTACAGAAGTTCTGGGCTTCTTTAACTACTTTCTTCTGCTCACCGCAAGGAAACAGGATGTCACAGCTTTGCCAAAATATTTTAGTAAATAAATAGAACTGCAGGCACTCTCCACAAGCCAGTCTCACAGTGCCACATGACCCCAGCTGGCAAGAGACAAGGGTGACATTTAAATTCAATTTCAATTCAGCAAAACATCAACACTTATTTACCACAGTCCATAAAATTCATGTGACAAAATACCTCTGACAGATAGATTAGTGGCCCTCTTACTCCAGCAATGTAAAAGCACAACAAATCAAGTCAGCACACAGTCTGCAGTATCACACCAGGCTGGCAGCAACACATGCACTAGCAAGTGACTCCTCACTGAAATCTCTGCATGCTCTGGGGTTCTCAGTGCATCTGGCAATCTTAATTTCCCTTGCCACCTCTGTCTTGTTCCCGGGGGTCCTTCCAGTTGTCCACAGTACCTAAGGGTCTACCTTTGTCATGCACTATCCACTGAGGCACTGTAAAGGGACACAGACACTCATGTCCCATTTGGCCTGTTGATACCTGAATGGTTTTGAAGGAAGCACCGTCTTGCCGTTACTCAACGCCTGTGCCACTGCCACCTTGCCACATCAAGGATGCTGCTGGATGTGCTGCCCAGAACCCTCAGCTGAGGTGCAGCTTCATATGCCTTGCAGCAGAGGAGAGGATGGGCTGATAAAATCGTGCTTGATAGCAGAATGGTTCAAGCTTGCCTGCAATGTAGGTGTTTCGCTCCACACCCTGGGATTGCACAGCTTGTAGGCACTGCCCGTGGTAGTACCTGGGAATTTGGTCGTGCCAAGAGCCACCAAACCTCACTGGCCGTGAGGTTGCACTTGTTTTCTCATTGCAAGCACAACCTCTAGGCACGCTTGGACCCTCCCTGGCCCAGGACAGGTGGAGGAAGCCCTGCTCTGAAAGCCAGCTCCATTTCAGGCCTGTCCACCTGCAGATAGCCCACGTGCGAGGACCGAGCATGGCCCTGCCACCCACCACGAGCAGCCTCATGGTTTACTTCCCAGAGCAAAAGCCATTAGCCACAGCTCAGTCATAACACAGCCTATTTAGTATCGAGACAATGATAAAAAACACAACCTCTCTGCCAGCACAAGCTCCTTCAAATGTGTATCTGGAGCCAGAAGACTGGAGTGAGGTCTTCACGCTGGTCTGGGCTTCTTTATGTGGAAGCTCTGGGCCCATTGCCATCCACTGCATATCTGCCAAACCTCACGTCCCCCTGCGGCACGCCAGACTTCTCTGATCCCAGTGGGGATGGGGCAGGTCCTGCCCGAATTTGTCCTCTGCACCCAGCGCTACAGACAAAAGCACGATGAAGAACAGGACGTGTGATGGGAAATCGGGAGCTGAGCCTGGGGTGTGCGAGCAACCCATGGGTGGAGGTAGACCTGCAGAGACCTGCTGCGCCGAGCCGCCCCGCTTGGCGAGACGCTGCCTGCCCAGCGTGGCTCTGGCACTGCCGCAGTTGGGGGGGATGCCAAGGGGCTCGTCCTTGCCCTCCTGACAGACCCGCTCCTGCCTGCACAATCCTGTGGTGGCCCTGGCCTTTGCCTGTGAGCTGTCGCTCCCACACGCCCGTGGTTCACAGAGACGGCAGTGGCAATGGGGAAAACCCGCACTTTGGCATGAGGGATATTTCTGAGGCAATCAATCACAGACGAAAAAAAGACAAATGGAAACCTGTTTTTCTTCATCTGAATCTTCAGGGGTTCATGTACGCTCCAAAGGAGAAAAGAGGACAGATATGCATTTTTTTTACCATTGCCCATGCTACTGAATGCAATATATGAGGACATATAACCAAACCCTCACAGTTACTGGGAATTCCCAGTAGCTGTTTGGCATGAAGGACAAACTGGCCCTATCACTGCCGCTTGCTGGCGAACAGATGATGTAGGTGCTGGTGGGGTTGCGACCCTGGGAGCCCCGCAGGCTGTAGGGCACGGTATCTGCTCCAGTTAACTCCTGCTCCCCAGCACGTGTATTCAGGAAACTGAAAAAAGAGGGTTGCTAAGGCACAGCTAACTCAGGCCGTGAACCTCTCTTGCCACCAGCGCACTTCAACAAGGCGACATCTGCTCCGGCAGCGTGATCTCATCACCCCAGGGATCCCCGCAGCAGTTTCGCCTGCGCCATCGTTTCCACCCCACTGGGTGCGGCCCCAAGATGGGATCTGCTGTATGCTGCCGGGAAGGAGCGGGCCTGCGAGGAGCAGACCAGCTTTCCCAGCCCTCCGCACCTTCGCAGGAACAGCCGGGGGTTAGGAGCAGGCGCTGTGAACAAGGCTTCCTCTACTCCTCCACAAGGCCTGCTGTGTCCCTGGGGCAGCCTGTCCCCGGTGCCAGCTCCTTGCCAGGTGTTATCCAGAGGCAAAGCTGACTTGGGCTGCTGTGCTTGCTGCTCCCCTCCTCTCCCTGGGACCACAAGGCCCAGAGACGAGGATTTCTTGTTCCATCTTGGCAGAATGGTGCTGTCCCCACATAAAACCCAAAAACTGAAACACACTATTGTTTCCAGCTTGCAGACACAGAGAAATAAGGAAACCGTCCCATGCCAAAGGCAGGCAGCACGAGCACATCACCTTCGGTCAGGAGATTTATAGGGGGTTACATCACACGCAAGGACTAACAGCATCATTTCCCTTAGCACTGCAGCAGGTGATGTGGGGAGGCAGGAGCCCTGGTGACCCTGGCTGCCAGCTGTGTGGGAGCCTGGGTGGGAAGGGCCCCCAGCATCCGCCACCAGCCCTGGCAGGGCACGGGGTCCGGAGCCAGGGAGCTGCTCCCACAGGGACGGCTTCTTTGCTGGCTGTTGAGCTGGCTGCCAGAGTGAGGGGATGGAAGGAGGTGCACAGGAAGCGAGACCATAAATCCTGTCAAGCTTAACGATGTTTTTTCAAGCGTATTTTCCTGACTTCCCTCCCAAGGGATGAAAACCGAAAGATGGTTATGTCTGATCTTTAGGTAACCCAGAAACCAAATGTTTCCCAAACAAATAATCACATTGCAGTCTGACAACGTTCATTACTACAAAAGAGCATTTTATTTCCATTTTTTCTGGGTGTGCTATATTGCAACGTAACACTACGCATTATCATATCGAGATTCTTGCTACAGAATTAAAAAGTTTGTCCATTTGGTCAAATTTCAAAAGTTTTTCCTTGGCATTCTTACAGGATTCACCACCACTTGGGCACATGAATTAGTGGAAGTGCCAGAAAGGTGATATGAGACTTAGAGCAGGCGCTTTCCAATCAGACTTTGCAAAAGTTGCTGGGCTGGCTAGATGCAGGAGGTCAGCACAAATATCCATCCTAATTTTGACAAAGGGGGAGATGCACATCTCCAGATTTTGATCACAGACTAGAGTTGCTTTTCAGGCTTACTGTGCTATTAAAGTTGTCTTCTTCTTTTTGGTGCACTCTTTGTCATCTCTGCTTCTGTTACCAAGGAAGATTTGTATTATTTTTGAGCAATAATGTAAAATGTCTTGCTTATACGCTGAAATTGTCTTACTTGTTAGGCACCTGATTAATGGAAGTAGTTCTATAAACTCATACAAACCATGCCTGAAGTATTATCCACAAAATGCCCATCCATTCCAAGACAAATACTATAGGTCACAGAAAAGTCTAGTATGCATTGCATGTGAATATACGTATGAGCGGTACATGAATCACTGAGTAAATATGGCACTTTTACATATTTTCCTGGATGTCATACAGAATTAGGAAACGATCTTCTCTTAGCTGACGCATTTCTAAAATACTGTAATATGGTTTTGGAAAATACACCCCACAGACTAGACAGTAAGAAGTTTAGAAAAGTCAACAGTGCAGCTACCTGAGTTTGTTTCATTAAGTTTAAGCAATTACCAGTAATGTGATATTTTATCAGTCACTGCGAGCCTGAGGGTTGTCTACCCATAAAAGCCATGCTGCCTCACCCTGCTATAAATAAAACAGCACAGCTCTCCAAGCACGTGGCTCGACAAGATGATGAACTGACCTAGCAGCTCAGCACCTCCAAAGTGACTTGTCCCACTTTCTCCTTGCTTGGACGCTGGCTGCAGAGTCCCGACCCCTTGCTACTCCCACCCTAGTGTCCATCGATCCTTTGGAGAGCTGATCAGCAGAAAATTAGTCCCTTTTTTTTTTACCAGCTTAGTTTTCTGCTGGCTTAGGAAACTGATTTGTCCTGTGGAGGGATCAGACCAGCACCAGATCAGTAAAGGTGCAAGAGAAGCAGCTGGCACGTGCTGGCAGGAATGGGGAGCACGGGAGGAGGACGGAACTGCCTTTTTGCTGGCAGTGAGCTGCTAGATTGACTAGGCCTCCCCAGCAGACCAAACCCTTGGAGAAGATACAGTTATCAGTGTGAAAGTGCTTAGACCAGTATAGTTTATTCCTATCCAAGCGAATAAAGATATACCAGCACAAGGCACTTTGTACTCATGTAACTGTGTCCACATGAGGGGTTGCACTGGTATAAGTATAATCAGTAACAAACAAAACCCCCACATCCCCTAAGTGATGTATTTACAAAAATGGCATAGAACAAGTCTCCAACCTTCAGTTATGAGGTGTGTATAGATTCCATTCAGAAAACAGACCACAAACTACACATGAAACAACATCAGACACAAAATAAATTAGGGATTTAAAATGCTACATCTAAGAATATAAAGATTTTTTTAAAAAACCTTAAATGTAATCCCATATTTCAAATCTAAGTAAAAGAACTATAGAGCTCCACTGATTACTTGGACGTTTTTAAACAGTTTACATTCATCAGGGACAACAGCACTTTGGTTTACATAATTAAGTTAATATCAGCAATGAAACCTTTCTCTCCCTCACATTACATCAAAGTGAAATACATTTAGAATATATATACTGCCAAGCTGTTCCAATAAGTGCATTCCATACATGAGTAAGAGTAGCTCTTGCAATAGCTGCATCAGTTATAGGTCTTTAACAGGACTAAATCAAACCCCTTCTGAAAAGCTTACTTTTGTTCCTTCATGCCTGACCCCCTTTTGATTAATCACATGGATCTTCTCCAGAACACAGCAGCGTGCAACACATACCAGATTGCATAGCACACCCTGGATGCATGAGGAAATTCTCATTCTAGTTTGTCTCCCCACCTTTATAAGTCAGACTCTCAAAACAACAATATGCTTTTGTACCAAGCTCAAGAACTCAGATTAACTGTAGCTCAAGACAGACTACGGCAGTTAGAAAAAACATTTAAGAGCAACCAACGTCAATCATCAAACAATTATTTTGCATAACTTTAAACAGTCAGCAACCCAACCTCTGCAATTTATGAACAGCGTGGCCTCCTGGAGAAAGGAGGACTTATTCCTAGATACTCTTGCGAAGCATTTACCCAGTGCCTGCATCTGACTCGAACATGGGTTGTTGGGTAGGATGAAGCGATCTCCTCTCAGCAAAATATTTTACTATCATATGGTTATTTTTATTAGCTTGTGAGCAGCACATGAGTTATCGTGTATCTGCCAAACCTGCCTAAAAGGAAGCAAATGGCTGGATTAAACAAACATCTGAACATGGCTTCAGAGGATGAAGTTCCCAACCTGGTACATAATCATTACAGATTATTACATTATTTTAAAAAGCAGACTTCCAACTGTATGATATCCAATTTAATTACCAGCTGGGAGATGAAAACACAGCCTTCATCACTGACCTCTCCTAGGCTGAGACTTTTGAGAAGGTAATGTATCCATTTAATCTCATTTTTGCTAATCTGCAGATGTTCCTGTGCTGAGCTTAGTTATACGATACCCAAGCTCAATTAAGGAGTGTATTAGATGCTATTTTCTTGTCAGAAGCTTTACATACTAAACATGATTGCACTTTTTCTGGATCCCATTCCTGCAAGGCGCCAAGCATCCCAGTGGGGAATCGAACTGAGTGCGGGAGAGGGCACTTTCTCCCTTGCAGGACAAGGTGGTTAGTGGAGGATGGGGATTTTGTCAAGATAGTGTTTCATCTCGCTGCGTTGACGTTTCCGACACAGCGAGTTCATTGCACCCCTTCCATTCAAGTCAGCAGGAAATGGGCAGCCGCATCCCTTTGCACTGTTTGGAAAATCTTCAACGTGAGTCGCTTGGTCCTGACTCCTCTGTGAACTGTGACCTTACTCTTCCTGCACCAGAGAGGAAATGGCAGTCAGTGCCTCCTGCTCCGCACTAAACATGCCAAAAGGCTCTGAAGGAGTTCTGCATGCTCCCTCGGACCCCTGAAATACACAAAGAACCTTTCCTACTTGCTTTGACCATCTGAGAAAACCATGCCATGAATAAAAAAGGATGGTCCATCCAGATTTGATCTTGTTAGATGCTGAACACCTACTGCCACTGAAAAAATGAGGAAACAAGGCATTCAACACCTGCAGCACCACCCGTTGAAGACCACATCCTAAGGGGTTAACAATAACCAGGAAGACAATATAATCATCTGTTACAAATTATGCAACCCAAAGCATACAGCTAAAGCACAGTTCCCCTGCTGGGATTAGGCAAAGAAGAAAAAAATCAGCAGACAAACTCATTCACTTTTACCAGTAAAAATTAAATTACAGACACCCTTGTTCTCAGGGCAAAACAAACTTAAAAATATTTTAAAACAGTGAAAAAATATGAGAAAATTTTATTTTAAAATATATGTACTCCGTACTCCAAATGTGTTTGTACAGAAAGGATTTGTTTGAAGACCAAAAAAATGATGACAAACTAAACGCATATTTGGAATATGCACTTTCTACAGCGTATTTGGTAGAGGCGTTATTTCTGTAAAACCGAGCAAGAGGAAGTTAGTTATTCAGCTTTCATTTGTTCCCTGACATCAGAAGGCAACGTTTCAAACAAGGTGTCCTCTACAGTGAAACCAGTCCTCTTCAGAGCTCTACATTCACCGAGCTCGGGGGGGAGGATTTCAAAGTGATTGCCTTTAATATCCAAGTAGGAGAGGAATACCAAATTACCGATTTTAGGTGAAAGGACTGACAAGTTATTTTTCCCAATTTTCAGAGTCTTCAGTTTTTTGCAAAAGTATAGTTCATCTGGCACGCTCTCCACTTTGTTGCAAGTAATGGAAAAGTATTGTAAACTCTGCAGAACTCCTATTTCAGGTGGGATAAAGCGAATGTCATTGTAAGACAAATCCAAATATCTGATTTTGTTGCATAGGAATAGGTGGGATGGAAGAACCTCTATTTTGTTATGGCTGAAGGAAAGCCGCTCGAGACTAGTGAGTTTCTTTATATGCTCTGGGATGTATGTTATACTGTTGTACCACAGCTTTAGGATTGTCAGTTTTCGCAGGTGTTGAAAACTTACTATTTCTTCAATGGATTTGAGGTTGTTTTCCTTTAGATCCAACTCCTGAAGACTGAGAAGGCTGAAGACTGCATGAGGTATGCGCTCTAGATCACAATGAACCAATTCCAGCTGTGTCAGGTTGACCATCTTCTTCAGGTTGTTGAGCATCACTAACTTAGTGCCATCATTATGGATGCACAATTTTTGCAGGTGACTTGAAACATCGACCGCAGATTGTGGGATTTTGGACAAATTACTTTTTATGTAAAGAATTTTAAGGCTTTTAAGTTCCCGAAAAGACTCCAGTGTAATGTTTTTGGAAATATCGTGACTTAGGGAGCCAATTAAATAGAGTTCTTCCAAATTTCTGAGGCCATACATCCAGTGTGGAAGTTCTCTGATGTCATCAAACTTGACACTCAAGATCTTGAGATTCTCCTTCAGAAATGCCAAGGCAGCACTGTGGATCTTCACAGAGCACTGGTGCAATGAGAGCTCCTGGAGATTGTCCAACTGTGCAATGGTTGCTGGTATCATTACATTATTAATTATTTCAAGTTTTAATGACTGCAGCTCAGTAATTTCAAAAACTGTGTCTGGTAGTCCAGAGAGCATGAAAAGCTGTAGCTCCAAATGGCTATGGGAGTTCGTCTGTAGCCTCTGTCGCAGTTTATCTGCAGTCCACTCGTTGTTTAGGTTCAGCTGTTTCAGCTTATTTTCGCTGACTTCAGACAGGAAGACAGCAAACCGCTTGGAATAGAGAGGATCGTACTGATCGATCATATGGAGCATAAAAGCAAAGTCATTCTTGACATCTGGGATATCATCAATTCCCGTCTCTTGCCGCACATATTCAAAAGAATATTCTTTCAGTGAACGGTAGAACAACCAGTATAGTGTATAAAGGCATGTGAGGCCGTAGATGCTCACAAAGCACAGGTAGCAGTAAGAAAGTTTAGAGAACAGGTGTGCCATTGTGTGGTTACAGCAAAAATTCTTGTATCCTGTCATGTCTTCAATATCGACGTTACAGACTACTGTAAAATTAACTTCTGAGACAAGTGCTGTATTGTAAGCAATAATAATAAGGAATTTAATTACCTTAAGTACAGTCTGGCGCACATACATGACATAGAGTATATCACCCTCCTCAACGTGCAGTCTAAATTTCTTCACCTTTTCAAACAGCGCTTTGGCCTGTTCACCTTCTTTCTTGTCTAATGCCCCGGGTGTTCCCTTATCCACAACTAACTTCTCAGGGATTGATTTTAAAGACTGTGTCTTGACCAAAGTGCCTTCAGTGCTTGGCTGGATAGTATTAGACTTGTTTATGTTGTTCTTCCTGTTATCTTTCTCTTCAGAGTCTTCTCCTGACACTTCAGATAAGGCTCTTGTTGTCCAGGGAGAATCAAAACATTTCCCAAGTATTGAAATGAAGTGTTCAATTTTGGAGCTTGATCCAGGGAATTTGAACCAAAAGTTACTACACAGCATGAAGACCAGCGTGTGTATAAGGACAAGGTAAGGGAAGTACTTGGCATACCAGTGCAGGGCGCGTTCATAGCACACCTGATTTATGAAGCTGTATTGCTGGAGGTCCAAATCAGTCTTCAGTCCTTTCATTTCAACTGTAGCTGGAGGGGTGGATGGCTTGGGTGGAGGAAGAGGGGTTGTATCTGGGATTGTGTTAAACACATTGGAACTATTAGATTGGTTCTGGCAAGGCTGTATGCGCTTCGGAAGGCATATTATCTTGTCTTGCATGACCTGAAACACACAAAAACCCATCTTTTAAACTGATGTAAAAACAACGGTGGCAATATCAATGGGTAGCTGTCCTTGGAGTTCCTCCAGCTGCCAGGCATTCCTCCCCACAGTCTGGCGCTTGGCCCTACAGGCTGTGCTATTATTATTATTCCCAACAAGACACTTGTTCTATATGCCAAGAACTAGGTCACCCCTTTTCATCTATGCTTGGCTTTCCATAATTTGAGTAAGAGTGCATTGAGATAATCCAGAAAAAGGAAAAGTGTGGGTAATGCTTCCGGAAATGACCAGGGCTCTCCTGCATTGCTCTCCCCAGAGACAGACTGTTCTTACCAGGTGTATTCACCCTGGCTACATGACGTGCAGAGATAGCTTAGACCTGAAAGCAGCATAACTACATTCATGTGGCTGTACGCTCACACTGTGATGCCTTATCACACCAAAAAAGGCTGACAAAGAGCTAACGTGGGCCTATCTATGCTGGGACATTATTAACCTTCAGTCTTAATAAAGACAGATAGGGATGACGGAGAATTGACGGCATGTGTGCGCGTGTGCGCATGGACTTAATTTTTATTCGGTTTGTCATACATATACGGTCCTCATACCACACAACTGGGGAGGGAAAAAGTAGCTCTGTCCTTCTGTCCTGAGGAGGGAAAAAGTAGCTCCTTCCTTCTGTCCCTGAGTCTGCCTATAACGCCAAAAAAAAAAACTTTCTTAATTTGGGCTGGCCACCCATGTTGGCAAACTGAAGTCAGAGCCCCTTCAGGGACCAATAAGCTTTGGTTTAACTTGGGATAACAGTGTGAGTTCAGTGCAAGGCTCCATATAGGTCTGAATTTAAAATGCTGATCCATGTGATAAACCAAGGAGCTCTGTTATTTGCCCTGAAGGACTAATTAGGATTAGCCAAAACTAAGAATGTGTGTGTAGTGTAGATGTATCCTTTGCCACCGTGGTTGTTGAAAGCACTAAGTATTGGGTATGCAACAAGAGCTACCAAAATCAGATCCCCCTTGATGATCCACCCTGGTGCAGGAAGATGTGAGATGACACCACACGTGTTTGGAACAGTATCAGTGCCATAGCTGCTGACACATCAAAAACTCCTGCAGTTAATCTTTGTCTGTAAATGCTATTCTGATTTACACCAGTACTTACACTCTGGATTCAAGCCTCTGGTAATAAGCTGGAATAAAACAAATGGCCGGTTATTTGCAGTGTTTCCACACATTCTTTTCCACTGTGCTTTATCCAATTGAGCAGGTAAACATAAAAATAATAGATGGTCTACTTTGTGTTCTTAAGCTACTGATGGAAAATTCAGCCCTATACAAAGAGATTTTTAAACATGGACATCATATCTTTTCAACTGAAAATACCTGAAAATGGAGAATACAGGGAAAACTACAGTTGATTTCACCTGAAATTTGGGAAAGGTATGTAAAAATCTTGGGCCATGTAAGTGAGCAAATTCCCCTGAAATAAAAGCTCTGTCAGTGTATCCCTTTAGCTCCATTTCTAAGTCATGCCAAGAACCATGAGATCCATGTTTGAACTAGTACTGTAACTTTCTATTTTTGTGGAGTCCATCCCAAACAGTACTTTCCATTTCTTTCCAGCTTTTGGCTCTGTAGCAAAATGTAACAAACTGTGATTGACAGTAATGTCAACTGTTTACATGTAAGCATCCTCGCAGATGCTTTGAAATGGAAGAGGCATAATATGAGCTGTGGGTGGTGTTAATAAAATAAGCACATTCATTGTAAATCTCGCTGAAGCATAAAGACAGAAAGAATATTAACATTTGCCAAATAAAGAAAAACAGAAATTACAAAATTACATTATTAAAACTTCTAAACAGAAAATGACAACAAATAAGAAATTAGGTCAATAATCTCTGTTGTTATGCCAAACTGTGGTGAAAAAAGGCATCCAGTCAAAAGCCAAACCAACAGCTCTTATCTTAGCTGGCACCGCTCCACCGGCTCTAGTGCAACTCTGCTGACTTACACCTGGTAGAATTCTGGTCTGTGTTATTTGATGTTGCTACCAAAACAGCTTTAACCCTGGGACCAGCAAATGTTTGGTTTGTTCATGCTGAACCCAAGAGATAAAACAAGACATGACAACATCCTTCCAAGGACTTTCCTCACTTATGGTGTTCTTTCAGACCCCCTTGAGAGCACCCGCCTCGCTTCCATCCTGTTCGATTTACCTGTAACGTGCACCCAAAAACTCCGATCATCAGCATGGCAACGGAGAGATAATCCGTGAACACATCCCACCAGGGCTTCAGCACCCTGAACGCCGGCTGCTGCTCCGAGAACTGGCGAAACTCGGTCACGGGAATCATCGTCCTGCAAAAGAGCAAGGCCAGCACTCAGCCTCCAGCAGCTCATATCCCTCAGTCTGTGCAACAAAGTACTCCAGTGAGGTTTGAAAAAACCTGATCTGGAAATGAGAAGCCCACAATAAGGCATAAAGGCTCCCAGATACCGCCCAAACGGTCCCTCCGACACCCCGCCCCAGAAGGGGGTTGCTTGTGCTGCTCCCCAGCAGCTCCTGTGAGGAGGAGAGAGCAGGACTGGGGTGCCATCCATGTAGACAGGCTCATCCCCTCTCTGCATTGACTCCAGCCTTATCTAATAGGTCAACGAGGCCTTCCGAATCCCTGAAAATCATTCCATTCTCTAGATACTGGAGACATTCGGCTTTATACACATTAGTCTTGATCTCAAAGGTCTGGCTAAAACGCTTATCCTGTGCTCAAATTTCACAGGCCCTTTTAGTTACCACGTTTCATTCACTTCCATGTTATTCACAGTGGTTTCATGGATGCTTTGGAGTATTTGTGTGCATACTCACAGCAGTTTTAAATCTACTATGTTCTGAGTGCAAGTTGCTAAAGTGCTTTAGCTAACCAAAACTACAGGCAGATCAAGGGCTTTATCTTCACCTCAGATGTCTGGGTTTACATCATCACCTCCTCTGAAAAATCAGCTAACGCATGAGCATGTACAGGCAAAGCAACTGATTTTAAAGCCTACAGCATATTGTGTAACTGAATCCCTGAGATCAAACCAGTACTGAAACTCCCCATTAAGTTGTGATGGAAAGATAAATTCGCATGGGAAAGGAACAAAAATACTCCCAAGGGCAATGTACAAAATGTGTCCTTTAACTAATATTGTAAATGCTCACCACAATCGCTTCATATCACAGTAATATTTGAGGAGTCTATAATCCTGATTCAGCTGCGCACTGGGACCCATTAGTGTGGGTTTGGTGCCATCCAGCTGTGCGCAGGCTTAGCAATAAGCACACACTTGCTGATACGCTGCCCAGGGACTTAAGGGATTCAGATCGTTCAGAGCTGGGGATCCGGCAGGGAAGGATTCAAGCCCTAATGGCTGCAATTCATCGCAAGCCTATGGCCATCCCAAGAATTGTAACTGACTCTCACTACGCTGGCCGTACTCGTGTGGAAAGATGCTGCTTGACACCCTCTCAGGGACTGCTGTGCCTCTGCTTGCCCAGCTGAACCCAGGAGGTACCAGAGTCCCCAAAGGCACAAGCTGGCATCTGTAAATGAACTTGGTTTAGTAGCTGGGCTGGGACTTCGCAGCTTTTTGGGAGGGTAGCAAAAAACATCTTAGCCCTTGCTCCCTGCTCCCCTCTTCTCTTGCAACCCTCTGTGCTGCTTTGAGCACTGCTTGGTCAGGCAGGAAAACCTCTCATAGCCCTGTCCTCCTGACAGCTGTCCCCAGGACACGTGCTGCAGTGCCAGATGAAATCACACACGTCTCTCGCATGGCTGGCGATCCCCAAGAGGGAAGCAGGCTGTCCTCTGCAACACTTGCAAATTAATAGACTATCAGTGAAAACCACGGCAATTCAAGCCTGACTTCACACAGCCAGGTCAGAGGCTCGGCAGTGTCCATGCCAACGCGTGGCCTGAGCTGCTGCAGTGGTGGCGAAGGAACGCAGCATTCGTTATCAAATTGCACGCAGCCAGGAGATGCCATTCTGATTTTTGTGTGCCTGTCTTGCAAATACTCAGCAGTCACATCAGGGTAGACATGCCTCTACAGCAGAGAACAGCTCAGGTAGCTGCTCCTTTGTTGCCTTTCACTTCTCTTTTATAAATACTGGTGGAAAAAATGGATCTTGTGAATCAGAGGTGCCTCATGCAGGTTTAAGTACATGCCCAGTACTCCCTCAGCTGAACCCGAGGAGAGGAAACCCTCCACTGACAGCTCTCAGGGACGCCTGAGCTGAAAAACATCACGCACTGATCTCTCTTCCATACACATATGCATTGCACTGCCATTGGTAAGGAATTACTCTCCCCTTTAATTTCCACCTAAAATGTAATGACTGGTAAGAACTGCTGCTAGGCTTTAGAAGATTTTACTATCAAGCATTGAAAACCATAGAAAATTCTTAAAGGAATATATTAGCTGTTAGCTAATCAGTTGTCATGCAACAGTCTGCTCAAAGCTTTCTAACCCATCACCACCGTCAGCTCAGGTCTGGAGGCCAGTTAGGTGACTGGAATGCCAGCGGTACACCCAAGAACACATATGAACAGAATGCTTTAAAATCACAAGCGTCTGACTGCTTTTTTCTTTTTTGGAGCCCCTTGCGAACACATGAGCGCTCACACACACCAAAACACGCGGAGGCCCAACCCTCGCTGGTTAGCCGTCTCAGCAACTCTGGATCTGAGCCGTGGCATTATGGAAGTCGGCAGTACTGAAACGGGGCAGCGCCTGACAGCAGATGGGACTGGAAACTACCTTGCAAATTACTGTGCAGGGACAGCTTTCAAGACCAAAAATTAATTTGGCTGTTGCATTTGAAAGGTTTCACTCTGTATTTTTAGGGGTCTTTGTTGTATTACATATTTGCTTTATTTCTTCTAAGGGATGTGTGGGGAATTTAGATGAAGGCAGATAGTTTCTGGAACCACCAATACGTGCTGCTCTGATCCCTTGTTCCCTTTAGAGGCTGCTGTCTGCATAGTGCGACTCCTCATTAGCAGAGTGTACACACTGTTACCCTGGTTAATGGGCTAAGCAGAGGGAGGCCTGCATACAGAAAGCCTCTCTGTGCCATGCTAGAAAACCCATCTGTGAGGGTGGAGGGTTTGCAGATCAAAATCCGTCTGCCGCTTACATTTTTCTTTATTGTTAAAAACCAAAACCAACGTTACTGAACGACAGCCATGGCACTGCACAAGATAATGGTAAATAAACCAACAATGCCTAACGATAGACAGTGTTTTTCAGCTTCAGGAAAAAAGACATTCACAAGAAGCTTTAAATGGAGATTGGACATGAAGAAGTGGGATAACTGTTTTCCAGCATCCTTCTCCTTGCTGCACTAGCAGTAAAGTGAAAATGCAGGAAAGAAATGCAGAGAAACCTAGGCTTACCAGCGCTGCTGGTATCTGCACATGGAACAGAATGACAGGAAATCGGTTTGTATTTGTCTCCCTCTTCCCTCCAGTGTCTTTTCCATTCTGGCCCATCCAGGGACTGAAAGGACATCTTTGAGCAGTGTCTCTGAGGCCTCAGAAAAGCCACAGAAGGTACATGTAGGTCAGAGCAATCCTGAAAACCCCCTCCTGGCCATGGCCGGAGTCCGGCTCTTCCCCATGGCTACACCCAAAGCCACAGCACTGACAGATTCGTTTATAACCACACACAAACCAGGTCTGTACAAAATAAAGTGATTCAGTCAATCATTAATTTAAACAAATTAAAACAAGGATGGTAGAAAGTCACACTGCAGCCCAAATCAGAGCAATCTCTGGGACAGCACACCATCTACTATAGATTCTTATCTCTACTTATAGCATGGAGATAGAAGAAAAGGACTTCAACGTTTCAGCTGGCACAAGCTCAGACAGCATTACTAATTTGAGTTGACCCACATTCAAAATGCTATTTAATAGCACAATACATTATAGCTGAAATGTGGGGTCTGCCTTATGTTAAACACTATTCTAACCTACTTTAGAAAATACCGAATTCTAAATAGTGGATATTTTTTTCATTTAAAATCAGAACTCGTTCTCTTTTTTCTCTTTTCTCTCTAATAATCCTCAGTCTCTGGAGAAAAGCAAACCATGCGTGAGGTAAATCATCTGGTATTCCTTCATATCAGAAGGAAATAAAAAAGGAACTTGGATTAAAAAAAGTTGTACTGGCTGTTAAGCAGTGCCACAGAAAAGAGCTGACAGTTTGCCAGATCGTTCCCCAGAAAACAAACAAAAAAACCTGAGGGGAGATAGATTAGTAAGGGGTTTTATTGTTATTTAAAATTTTCTAGGAAATAAAGAAGAGTTGATGAATGAAAATGAATACATGATAATAAAATGAAATACCAGAATCCAGGTACAAGGAAGGTGTGCAAAGGATACCTAATTTCCCCTGCACAGGAAAAGGAGACTCGCGTAAGTGTCCCAAAGGAACCTGCAAAGACTTGAAAATAATAAACAAACCATACGGCTTATGCTGGAAATAGGGATGTGGAACAGGAATAAAAAAAATATTCAGACTTTTAGCTGATGTAAACAGGAACAGCTTCCAGCAAGATATCAGACATTTACTCCAGCTACAGAAATCAGCTAATGCTGATTAGGACTGAGACACGACAACTTAATGTGACCTAAAAGGGCTAAGGAGAATAAATACATCCACGTGAGAGAGAAAAGTATTGGAAACAGATTAGACCTAATAAATCAAGAGATTGAATCAAAGGATGACTGTGAAATGGCCGCACCGTGGAGCAAACTCGCCTCGCAGCAGCTGGCCTTCATCAGAGGGAATCAAGGGAAGCGGTGGGGACAGTTCGGAAGTAATGACTGCTCCTGCCAGCACGGATGAAGACAAAAACGCGTGTTTTACAAATCGGGCAATCTGTGTGACGTGCACTGCAGAATATAAGGGAAATTAATTAATTAACTTCCTGCCCACTGGCAGCTCAGGAGGCTGGGGCAAGCAGCCCGGGGGGTTTCTGGGCAGGGATGGCCTTTGCAGCACTGGTGCCCCTGGGGCCGAGCGGCACAGCCGGGACTGCTGAGCAGTGGCCCCTGGGCAGTGGCTGCTGGGCAGTGGCCAAGCCTCTGCCCCCAGCGCTGTGTCGCAGGGCCCCTGTGTGAACGGGCAAAGAGATGCTGACAAGCACAGTTCGCAGCTGTCGCTACCCTACCTCCACCAGCAACAGCAACCCAAGGGAGCAGCCCTCCCCAGGCACGGCACAGCGTGCCCAGGCTGGCACTGCCCGCTGCCAGGGCTCTTCCGTGGTGCTACCTGTCACAGCCTGGCCAGCAAAGCCCCGGTGACAAGCCCTGGCATCAGAGTAATGCTTCACAAGTAGGCGCTGCTCCCCCGGCTGCGTGTCCCCCGAATTTCTGTGGCCTGCGTTACACACAAAGGAGCTCGGTCAGAGCCAGGGCCAGAAGAGGAAAAGGTTGTGGATGTAGAAGTTTATACATTCGACCTGTGTGAGATGCGTGTGATACACCCCCTCATCGAGCTGTACTTCTCTTGCATCTTGAGGGATGCTTTACAAAGAAAAAACACATTAATGCTCAGAGAAGCGCCCCTCCGGTACAACCCTGAACAAAACCACTTTCGGCTTCTAATAGCTGCCGGCCCCCACGCTCCAGCTATTGCTAGGTGACGGTTGCTATTTTTAAGCAGATTCTCACAGACTCACTTCATACATTTTATAGAGCATAACCGCGTGGACTGACACCAGCCCTCAGCGGAACTAGAGGGTACGCTGCTGGAGAGCACGCCATTACCGGTGACAACCGCCACGCGGCCCACCCTGCCCCACCTCAGCTTTCGAGGCACGGTCTGTAGAGACATTGGGATCAAAAAACACACACAAAGTGAAATGGAAAGACGCTGGAAGGCGCTGCTGTTGTCCCACCTGCGGCAGATCTGCCAGCGCACATTCCTCACCTAGGCAGACCCCCAGCAGATCCCACCACTGCTCCCACCACGGCAAGACGGCCACCGGGCCACCTGCGCTGCGCTGTTGGGAAAGCTGCCGACTGGTCTGCGCCTTTCCACCGGCAACGCTCGATACTACCTGCCGACGCCAGCCAGTTGGTGCCCTAATTCTGACCTCCTTGCCCAACAAAGCCCAAAAGCCTGTCCCTGCACCTTGCTGACCCTCATGCGACAGCGAAGTGGTGTCACTGCTGCTTCGTGTGCTGTAGGCAGGAGACGAGGACTTGCCAGGGCTGTTTGTTTGCCAACGTGCAGGTATTATTCGTGTGGTCCTCTGCTAGTTCATTCTTCCAGTAGCGGTTACTTGATCATGTTGCCATGCGCTGAAGCCATCACTGTCATCCATCACTTGTTTTAGGGGAACGACCACAGCTGCACACCAGAATCGGGGCCCCTGGGTGCCAGACAGGCAATTAACATCCAGAATTAATTGGTTTGGTAGGGGCAGGGTATGTATGAAAAACACACCAGAGGGAAAAAGGAGGAGGAGCGTAGCAGGAGAGAGACAACTTTGCAGAAATGGTGACATTTGCAACCGGGAAGCATAAAAGGTTGGTGAGATTTCTTAAGCTGACAAGAAAGCCAGCTCACATTTAACCACATTTCCTTGACGTCGCACCAACCCTCCTCAGACATAGGATCAGCACTACCACTTCCTGAGAGTAGCACAGCGTCCAAACAAGTCCCAGATGCAGGAGACACGGTCCTGATTTCCCCAGGAGGAAGGAGCTTTCCCCTTGGCGCGAGGGACCTTGGGCTGGTGGCCACAGGGCCACAACTGCAGCCTGAGTAGGCCGGGAAGTGTCAAGGCTGAGATGTCCTCATGAGACACATCAGACTGGGACTGCTCGGTCTTTTCACATCAGAGATCTACTGAAAGGAGAAAGTGCTGGGCTAGGCAAAACCTACCCGCCCGGCTGTTTTAATCACACTACATGTCACAGGATAAATTATGAAATACCTTTTGGGCATAGTGCTGCAAGTAGGTCTCTGGGTTGGCTCCCACACATGATTTACTGCGAATTCATCTTCATTAAAGGAACAGAGGACAGCACAGGTTTAACACACAACGAGCTTGCGACCCGCTAGTGGGGGGTCAGCAGAGTCCAAGTGCTGTGGGCTGCATGTGCAGGGGCTGCACTCCAGTGGGTTTTGCTTCACCCAGGAACACCACAACCTGCTGGCCTTGGCTGTAAACATTTGTTACTCCAAACAAATACCATAAAGTCACTTTTCAGGTGGTTCCATGATGTCTGGCCTCAGCCACCTTGGCCAGGACATGAAGCTAAGCTAAAGCCCTTCTCAGCACAGGGCCTGAGGCTGCACCGAGAAGCAGAATTTTGCACTCTTATTTTGCCTGAATGGAAACTACACATCGAGACAGTTAAACAAGCAGGAATATGGGACTTACGCAGTCAGGTTCACAGTGATGTATTCTTAAATACCCAATTTAAAATCAGTGGTCTATGCAGAGCCCCAGGGCTTAGGGGTATCCTCTAGCCCGGGATGGTAGGTACAGGCTGGCACTAAAATGGCTTGGTACTACCATCAACGGTTGTCGTTTCTGTTGATTATAACTTTGCCAAATTCGTATTTGTGGGTGGGGTGGGACCCCTGAAATGAGCATAAGGAAAAACCTGCCTACCTTAAACCAAAATTGAAATGAAGATCTCGCCAGCAATTTTTCAAACCATTTCTAGAAACAAGCTTAGGGGAACAACACTGGACTGTGCACACTACAAAACTTGCGGTCTTTTTATTGCACATTTTCCAGGCCCTCATGCCCCAAAAGTTGGCCTGTGTACTGGGGACACACTTTTAACTGTGGTGCAAACAGCTGCCCACAGCTGGCTAATTTATAAACGTTTGGAAACTGTGGGTTTTCTTGTGTCCTTTGATCTCAGCAGCTGAACGCTTCATCTTCAGCACGTGTCCAGGAGCCCCTCACAGCTCCTGGCGCTGCCTGTGCTGGCACCACAGATCACGATAATGAACCTGCTTCACTTCATCACCTAACCAGGACAGGACTAAAAGTGGACCCAGGGACAAGGCACCAAGTCTGGAAAACTGAGATTAGACTAAAGGAGAAATAAGATGATAAGGGCTGGAATTAGCAACTCTTAATTCCCAAGAGGCTGATGTTCCATCCTTATCTGTGTATTCTCACATACACTGTACATGCAGTGAAATAATATCTGAACTACCCTGACACTTGAATTTAGTTATTATCTTGCTGTATGTCCAGCATTTTGTGAAGTATGGGTGCTTGCTCAGTTCCCGCGCAGCATACAATGACACTTCTGCTACTAACTTCTCCCTGTCATTACAGGAGACTAGTGTCCCTGCTAGGCTGTACAGTCATTGGTGTTTCCTGTAATATAACATTAAAAAATAAACCCAAACACCACCACATTTTTTGCTTGGAAAACCTACTTCGAATGCTGGCTACTTGGGAATGTGGCAAAAATGTATCACATGCTGCCACTGTTTCAAACATGATGGGTTACTTTCTGTTCCACTGACTGTAAGGGAGATTTTCATAGGAAGAAACACCATCATTCTGAAGTAAGAAATACAAACAAATGATGCTGTTACTTAAACATAAATCCCACGTTAAGGAACTGGAAAGCCATTAAAAACAAACCATTTGCATCCAAACAGTTATTTTTAAAACTCCATGTGTTTACAGGACTTTCAAACAAATTCATCTTCTTGGGGCTGAGGCTCGTGAGGAAATGTGACCTGGAGGAATAACAGAGCGTGAGTCAGGAGTCCCCATGGGGACCTGGCTGTGTGCTCCCGCTTTGGGCATGCCACATCACCCCACCATGCTGCCACTCCTCCAGCTGCCAAAGAAAGATACCTACTTTCTTTGCTACCTTTGGTGGGAAATATGAAAGAACAGTACTACAAAATTACAGTTTTTCCAGTTCTCTGCAATGACTGAGTCTCAACTGATGGCCTGTCAAAACTCCCTTGCAAAGCCACTGGAGCTAATTTGATTTCACACTACACATTAGCACGTGTCACAGCTGGTATTAGTTTGCAATATGGGCACCAGATAAAACACAATCAGCACAGAGAAGACATTACTCCAGCACCCACAATTTGGTGGTCCCACAAAACATGTGCAACCCGTGCAGTTTTCACAGGGGCTACACCTGCACTGCAGTAGAGGACAGCAGGCTGGCCATGACCACGGTGTCCCCTGCGTGACAGCCGTTCAGCGTAGAAATGGGGTTTCATTTCCAGGTGTACCGACGGGAAAAGGCTAGGCTGTGCCACCTGAACTACAGCATGGCCACTGGAAAACTGCCCTCCATTGCACTGAGTGACACAACCAAGCCTCCCCAGTGCCCCGGCTGTGCAGGACTGCAACCGCGGGCAAGACTCCAACGAATCGCTGGGGATTTAGTTGCTTAAGAAAACTGAAAAGGGTGTAACTTTCAGAAACTTGCTGAACACCTAGACCTTTTCCATTCTTTTCCCTCTGAGCTACTGAGGCTGCCGCTGCGAGCATGCAGTGTACATTTAGGCTGCCTCTCTGCCTAACACCCAGGAGGGAGAGTGGTGGATTCAGAGGCAGCAGTGAATCCCCTGCTCTGCTGCCCCGGCTGTGGGTACCATCTGCTGCGGCAATGGAAGCTCAAAGGTCTGAATCCAGAATTTGGAGGAGACATAAAGGACACAAAGAGGAGACATAAAGGACACAAAAAGGAAGCAACTTTAATAAACTGCATTTCAAAATCTACGCTGCAATTTCCACCTACACATACCATAAGTGCTGCTTTGGCAATGGATCCCAGACAATAACGTTGTTTGTTTTAATTGAGTCATAGTACTTTTTTATGTATTACACACCGAAAAGATTTCCTATTGTCAGCGGCTCTTTGACTTCAACTTGGTTGGACTGAAGACAAAAAAAATGTTCAGGGCCAGATTCGGCCAGATAAAGTCTCAGTGAAATCAACGGGAGTTCTTTCTGTACCAAGCACATGGGCCTGTGTCGAGATTTGGCTTCGCTGAGCTATTTGTCCAAATCTAAAGAGAAAAGTACCCTCTACGCATTTCCATGTCAAAGACTACTTCAAAGGCAATACTTACCATTTTTCAGCTCTGGGAGTAACATTCTTAGTTTATCAGGGCTATCACTCAAGCAGCTGGCTCCTTCCAGGGCTGCCAAACGTTCTTAACGCGAGTGAAAACCTTTAACAGCAAACCAAAGCACTGAGCAAGAAACTATCCAGTAAGTGGTATTTTAGTACTCCTGAAATTTGTCTAAATGACTAAGAAAAGTAAACTCATATCAAGTTTTAATCAAAGTTACACCAGGTTTTCCACAAACACTTATTTAACATACTCATGTAACGAAGACAGAAACAATGCCGTAGAATGTCACAGGACGGACGGTATTACACAAACCAGTGCCATTCATTGTCAAAGGAATAGTCAGGGGCCTCGGGCTAATACAAGTGCTCATAATAAAAAATGTTCAGCTGATATAATTAAAAATTAATTCTTAATTGGGACAGGAAGCACAAAGGGTCCATTCTGAGTCTTAAGCAGCTCAACCATCTGAAAATTTAGTTAAAAACTTTTTATGCGGTGATTGAGCCAAAAGCATTAAAGAAATGCCTGTTTTCACTATTTGTGAGACTTTTTCATATAAAGGATCTTTTCTGCTCCTGCTTGCATGCTACACAAGAGAGCTTTCTAAACTCTGCGATAGTTTCATACTACATGGATCCCAAAACGCCTGGATAAACATGCAGGTATTCTCAGCCTGAAACACAGCTCATGTATTTTCCTCCCCCAAACCATCCTTTGTGACAAAAATCCCCAATGATAAAAATAAAGCTCGTAGTCTCACCCATACTCCTGAGAGAACAAGAAAACTATAGATAAATTCGAGCACACAAAATGGATGTGATATACACATACTCAGCGAGAAACACGAACAGCTACAGAACAGGAATCTCTGTTCACGTTAGACAACTTTTAAAGATCATAAACTTCAGAGACGTGGAAAACCAGAGCTACCTGCCTAAATTCCGTACTGGACTTTTTCAGCAATGTCCGGCCACGGCTCTCCGAAAAGGGATTAGCTCTAAACTTGTTCCACCAAAAAGTCTGTTGCTGCACCACAGAACAGAAAGAAAGGCTGCATCCACCACACCTAAGCTTTGTGAGATCAGAGCAGTTGCTGGGGGTTCTGACCATACTACAGCAGGTGTGCAGGTCTTTGAAAGGATGTTGTTGTGCGCAAATGATGGCGAAGGGCAGATACTCTTTTTAATCACATTACATTTAACAAAAGGCTTTTCTGACAGTATCGCCTTGAACACCCATCTTACTCTATAAGCTTGCATGAAAACTACCCGAGACAGCTCATCAACATTCACATCGACTGGAAAATGAGATCTCTAACGGTGCCCGCTCACCCCATCAAACCTGCTTCCTGTCAACAACCTGCACTTCCGACCTGCTGCATTCTGCATGAGTTCTGCTTCACCGTAAGCTCCAGAGCAAGCAATAGATCCAAGCTCCCACCTTGCTTTTGGTGATGAGTCAAGAAAACTGGAAATCTTCTCATCACTTCAGCTGCCTTATTGCTGGCCTCTTGAATTTTGGATCCCCGTCAACACAAAATCACTATGTGCTATTGCCACTGAAGGGAGACATGAGCTAGCATCTCCGTTTTCAGCAGATCATCATCTAGCCCAGGATCTGAAGTTGGTATAAAAGGTGGGATGCTGCTCACCTGAAAGTCAACGGAAAGTTTATTTTGACAGAGAGAGAAACGAGTTTTTAACGCCACTCTACAGGACCGAATGTTTTCACATATGCTGGCTCAGATTCAGTGGAGCTCTGTAGGCTGTGACAGTGGCATTAGCAACTTTCCACGGAGAACAGTGCTGTTCTGTGCTTCAGGGTGGGCATTTGTTTTACTTTAAGACTAAGAAAAAACAAGTCCTGTATCTTAGTGTAGGATTTTCCCAAACAAATGGAAAATGTGCGAAGCACATACACGGCACTATCCTGCCTTTTAAAAATCTGACCTGGTCAAACACCAGACTGTAAATCAATCCTTCATGGGAGATGCAAACAGTGAACACAACTTCCAAACTGGAAAAAAGCCCCAAAAAAAGTGATCCTGGTCCAAACTTACAACGCTCTGAATGATACAGTTGTAAAGCTTATTCCGTGTCTGATTAGCTGCTTGTGTCAGGCACTAAAATGTAAAATGAATACAGTGCAGGAAACCTGATCCAGGGTCTGTCAGGATTTAACAACTCTGAGAGACTTGGACTGCCTGGGGGTGGGAAGACAGTGGTGACTGCCCTGTACTACGAATGAAACCAGTGGAGCAAATGGCATACTCACGCATGCCCAAGGAGGTGAACCAAGCCTAGTACCTTCCTCAGGGGAAAGAGATCTTAGAAACACAAACCCCAACAAAAGTCATTGCACTGTAGCTTGAATTTGCAGCAGTTTTGTTGCACAAAATCCCTGGGCAAACAGCTAAAGGATGAAGAAGAGAGTAAAGTTTCCATTATGTTGAGCATGTGAAATCCAACACTTGTTAACATTCTTCTGACAAAACATTTTGGAAGGAGAATGGCTTCTCTGCTTTACTAAGTAAGGGTTTTAGGGAAGTATTCGGGGGTTCTCTTTTTTTTTCCCTGATATAAAATGTTTCATTTTCAGGGTTTTCTTTAACACACAGCCCCTCCCTTGCCCTTCACAACTCTGAGGACATTATCTTTCCACTGAATTTTCTCAAAGAGGAAAAAATCCTGTAAAATTAACTCTAGCTCCTGCTATTGTGAATTGTTTGGATGGTAACTGAATTTTTTTTTTTTTTTTTTTTACTTCCTACAGCATTCAAAAAGGCTTGGGCTAGGAAATGCCTCTGGTGCTGAACAGGGGCCACTTCGACCAGTTGCAGCTGAGGTCAACGGACAATCAGGGGAACTGCTCCTCCCAGCACTCTCTGACCCAATTCATTATTTTGGGTCTCACTGTGTCTCTGGCACTAAGGCCACCTGAATATTGTTTAACCCCCTCTACCGCCCAGCCCGGATGCTGCCCCCCTCCCAGCCAGCCACAACCCCTTACCGTGGGCCTCAAAAACCAGACACTGAGGTGGGATGCCGCAGCCTCAGGAAACAACTGGCACCAAAATCGATTGCAAGATACCACCAAGCACCAAGGCAAGGAACTTGTGTGATGAATTCTGCAGTCTCTGACTTTGTTCCTCACTGGCAACCAGCACCAGCCACTTCCAATACAGGACATGGAAAGTAACTACATTTTTAGGCTTTCCATCAGAAAGTTCCTTTCTAAAACTGCTTATGAGAGTAAATAATAACAAAAACCCCAGTGAAAGCTGTATTACGGTAAAACCTCCAGCAGGGCCCGTTAGTATTGAGACTGGAAGAAAACTGCATCACCGCCGCCACACATTTAGCAAACCCAGAATACAGCTGGAAAAGGAAATGATTCAGAAACCACAGGTGCTGAGCACCAGGCTGCTGCGCCTCACTGGCAGCCCCTGGGCACCAGCACTTGCAAGGCAGCAGGACTCCAAGGCCAGGTTAAAATTAGGGATCAGCTCGGAACTGTGCTCAGCCCGGCTCCGGATGCTGATCTGCACCACATGGGCAAACAGGCGTTTCCAGGAGAAGGGTGAGCCCAGCGGAGTGCGTGCTACCCTCCCGCCTGCTTTGATCATGCCAAAAAGAAAAGTAAAAGCAGGTCTGGGGGGGAAGGGGGGGGATACCCGGAATATGTGTACTCGGTTGAATTGCGGAGGGAGATTTTTTTATTAATTTATTTCCAGCATTGCCATCTTTTTCTCCACTATCTTGCAAAGCACCTTTCTGCCTGTCCAGTTTTTCACAGCATCGTTCGAGCCCACAGTGCTCTGCGGGAGCAAACATGTACGAGTGTGTCTTCACACGGTGCTGCTCATAATACCGAGCTCTTCCTCACAGAAAGTACTCATTCCAAAAGTAAAAAAAAAAGGCAAGCCGTCACTCACATGTTAATCTGTGCAATAATATCCCTCCCTCACTTTTAAACGTTTTCATTCTAAGGGAATTCGAGCAGGATCCATTCGGCAGCCTTCCACAAGCCTCTCATTTTGCTTGGTCAACTCTCCCCAGCGAACTGGACAAACTGCATTTCGTGAATGACGAACCAAACGCCCATCACGCTGCGACAGGGCAGAGCTGGTCCTGCGCCCCCTTCAAACCAGGATTTCCTTCTTCTTCGTTCCAATCTCTTCGGAAACAGAGCCACGGGCGCCGGGGGCACGCAGGGCGCTTCCCTCACCACCCGGCGGCTGCGATCCCCAGGACCCCTCTGGGACGCGGAGACGCTGCGCAACCCCCCGCGGAGGGACCGGGCTCCCGCATCCCTTCCGGCGGGCGCGGTGGGAACGCGGGGGAACCGCCGCCTCCCCGTCCCGCCCGCAGCCTCCACCGAATGCGGGTTCGCCTGGGGATTTCTTCGGGGAAAACACCGCCGGCGGCTTCCCTCCAGTCGCCCATCTCCACGGCGACGGTTTCCCACACCCTCCCGCCGACCCCGCTGCCGGGCCGCGGCGCTCGGGCGGCCCCAGGGCCGCCCGAGCGCCGCGGCCCGGCAGCGGGGGAACCGCCCAGCAGGAGACGGGATGGGATGGGATGGGATGGGATGAGGTGCGATGGGGTGAGGTGCGATGGGGTGAGGTGGGATGAGGTGAGGTGGGGCGGGGTGCTGCCGCGGCCGCTTCCCGGCGCCCCTTCACGGGGGAGGAGGCGGCGGCGATCCCGGATAAAGTTTGGCTCCCCCGGCGCTGCCCAGGGTCGGGGGCGGCACCGGCGATGCCTCCGGCGGGCAGAGCGGCAGCTCCCCCCGCCCCGCCGCCCGGGCCGGGCCGAGTCTCGTCTATTCTCCCCGCGGCGGCTCCGTCCCCACGCGGCCCCCCCCCGGGGCCCCCTCCCCGCGGCGATGCCCCAACCCCGCCCGGCGCGGGCAGCGGAGGGCCCGGGGAGAGGCAGGGCCGGGCGCGGCACGGCAGCGCCTACCTGGTGCGCGTCCGGGCGGGGGGCGCGGGGTCACGGGCGGCGGCGGCGGCCGGGCGGGAGCGCGATCATGCCGCGGCGCGGCGCGGGGCTGAGCGCGGCGGGCAGGGCCGGGCCGGGCCGGGCCGGGCGGGGCGGCCGCCTGCAGCCGCGCTCCGCCCGCCGCCGCTCCGCCCTCCCCGCCGCCGCGGGGCCACGTCTCCGGCCTGACGCAGGCGGCGACGGCGGCCGGGGGGCTCCGTCCGGGTCGGGCAGCCCCCGCTGGCGGCGGCGCTCCGGGCGTGCCGCCCCGCAGGCCCGGCCCTGGCGGACGGGACAGCCGCGCTCCGCCCGCTGCCCCGACGGCCGGGCGGGAGGGCGGGCGGGAGGGAGGGGGCCGCTAGCGGTAACCGGCTGCCGGGGGCCGCCGGGAGGGCCCGCAGCATCCCCGGCTGGAGCGGGCGTCGGCGGCGCCCGGACGGAGCTGCGAGGCGGGGCCGGCTGAGCAACTGCGGCGTCAACAGGCCGGGCTCGCCCCTTCCCCGCCGCGGCTGGTGCCGTGGGAGGCGATTACGGGTGGAGGGGAGCCGCGAGGGGCCGGCCCCGCGCTGGCGGGCGGCTGCGGGCCGGGGCTGCGGGCAGACCCCCGACCTGAGCGCACAGGGCCGCGGGGAGACCGCAGAGAGCCCGGGCTGCGAGGCGCCTGGGATCGCATTAACAATAGAAAAGCGTCCCAGAGAGCGACAATTGGAAACACAAACTTCTGGCCCAGCAGTTCAGAAAGCGCAGACTGAAAACTGCTGCTGAAAGAAACCACATATGTGAAGGGACTTGGTCCAGCGTTTCCAGGAAAGATTTACATCTCTGGCAGGGGGAAGAGACGGGACAAATCCTGCATCAGAGGGAGGCACATGCCCCCAACCTTGGGGATAGCGTGTGTGTCCCCTTAGGGACAGTACAAATATGTAAACACAGAGATACAAATATATAAACCCTCCGGGGGGGAGTTAATGGAAACAAACACAGGCGAGGCGTCACAGCTGTTTGGCTGCAGAAACCATGAACTGGGGTGCGGGCCGGAGGTCTGCCGTGGGGTAGCTGTGGGGTAACTCTGGCTTCGTGTGCTGTCCGACCCGTCCGTTTCGGGGACTGCTGAGGGCGCTTCGCCTGGGAATCACTGACGTTGATTTATAGCCGTGGGAGTCCAGCTCATCGTTTGACTGAAGCGTTGGCTCGAGTGCTTCGCCCCGCAGAGCTGCTTTCCGCGGCTGATGCCTCGAAGCTTTCTGAGGCACCTCAAGAAACCAGGGTCTGAATCTGGCAGGAGCTGAAGAGAGGTTGCTGGCCTGGCTCCTTCACAGTCCTTTGGAGCTGCCAACCTAAAAGATTTCAGCAGTACTGTACCATTACGTAATTTTAAGCATTAGCCCCGTGCTTTGGGGGATATGGCTGAGGAATAAGACAGGAGAAGTGAGCAAGATTTCCATATGGACAAAAGCACCGGATTTCTATTTTTTTGAGCTAAAGAAATGGTTATAGTGACTGCTGCATTCGTTTTCTTTTTATTGGTTTCTTTCCATTACTCTTAACTCCTGGCAGCAGCTTAGAGAATCCCTCCCTGGCCTGGATGCTTTCTTCTCTCAAACATTTGCAGCCAGTTGTTCTGTTCACCCTTTCGTCATCAATTAGCTCATTTAATCTTTTCTCATAAGTCGGTCCCTCCTGTTACCTAATCACGGTGCTGCTTTTCCCTGAACTCCCTCTCAGTTGCTCATTTATTTTTACGGTGACGTGGTGTCCAGTAATCCTGCCATTGTTAACGTTTCCTGTTGTGGACTTTTGGGTTATTTTTGTTCAGAGTTGCTGCGGCACTTGGAAGACTGAGCTAAGCTTCCCCTGTGAAGAATAATTACAGGCAAGGTCACTGATACTGCAATAGAAAACACGGTGCATGGATAATTATAGCTGATGGGTTTGGGGATGGAGGCTGAGTGCAGCTCTGGTATGTGAACTTGTGGTGGAAGAAGGCCCCAAAATTCGTTTTTGACACTAAACACACAATTGGGGCTTCAGATACTCTTGCTCCAGTGGAAAGATTTTGCTGCCTGCAGAAAACCCTTATTTGTGAATTCCTGCATTATTTTCTTTAAGACCACCTAGGCAGGTGCAGTCTGAAGTAATTTGGGGGTATTTGTTTTACTAGAAGTATTGTTTCTACCAGAAAGATAGGCAACAGAAACAGGATTCAACCATCTGTATGACTGCAAGTTTTTGACATACTTGATTTCAGGTCACCCCTTTGTTGACTCCAGAGGAACGTGCGACAGGTCACATAAGAAATGCCTTTACTGCAGACTCGGTGCAGTTGCCTTTATTGTCAATTGTCCTGTTCTGTCATTCATAATTTACAGACTCCCGACCTGTTATTGCTGCTACTGAGTTGCAGTACTTACTTACACTACAACAGAACCAAGTACTGGTTTGCACCTGAGTTAAAACTGTCACAGACCAGCCTCCAAACCCAGCTGGATACAGGGACAGCTGGCACCATCCGTGCTTACGTCACAGCTCACGTACCCGTGGGCTGATTCCTGAGTGATCTAGCTTCAGGATGCCCAACCTTGAAGTCCTTGCTCAGCACCAACATAGCATCTGCCAGGATGCAGCCCCACCTTCTACTGATTCCTGCTCAGGGTTCTAGTTTGGGTTTTGTTTTGATTTGGGTTTTTTTTTCCCCTCTCCAATCCCTTCATAATTTGAGAATGCACCCTGAAAATACTCAAAGCCATCCCATACCCAGAAGTGTGGGGTCCCCAGAGCAGCCCTGAAGCTGGAACTGAGGGGATGGTGCTGCAGAGAGCTTGACAGACTACAGCTTCAGGAGAGACCAGGGCAAGAAAATGTGTTTGAGTACAAGAGCTTTGTCTATACTTGGACACACACCCACCACGAAAATGCTTTTCATCAGTCATCTCTCCAACAGCTGTTGAAAACAGCATAATCTGCTAACACAGAAAAGCTAAATTGCTTTCAGACGAAGTACTGAAAAACTGCTGCTGTGATTTGATTCAGCTCAAATCCAAAATGCATCATTTGACAGCTCTAGTGCTTCTTCACTGCTTGAAGTTTCAAAGTTTATCTTTGCCCTTAGTTTGCTTTTCTCTAGTTTTATGTTTTAACCCCTCTGCCCCCAGATTACTGTTTTTGAAATATGAATTTTATATGCACCAGATGTTTAAATAATAGTGGCGCACTGGAAATACAGACGTTAAAGGATGCTAGGGGCTGAGTCTGGGCAGGAGAAGCAAGCCTTCAGAGCAAGGTGAAGAATATGCTATCATTTCTTAAGCCCGCAGCATTTTCTGTGTACTAAAACCTGCTTTAATCAGAAGGACAGCACCGAAAGGATGTCACATCTCCTGAGCTCTTCTGTTGTTCCTAAGCGAAGAGGAGCCACATTCATCACTGGTATGATTACAATGAAAGCAGGGCAATTACATCAGGGAAGAATTTGGCCCGACTAGTTCCCTGTAGAGAAGCTACTGACAGTTGTCCCCGCATACCTCGTCTTGTTGAGAAAACAGAGAGCTAAAGACAGGCCAAAAGATACAGGACAAACTCCCATTTTCTAACCTTTGGCTGAACCAGCACTCCTGGGTTTGAACGATGCTTTCTCTCTGTTACACTTCTGATCATCATTAGGTTTTCTTCAGTCACCTGTCTGAAAACATTTTCCTGATGGGGGGTGACACAGCTGTGCTTGGTACAGCTATTGCAGCTCTGAGCCGCGTGCTTCATGGGATACAGCACCTTACTCAATTTTAGATGTGACGCAACGAGTGGGGGTTGCTCACGTGAGGCAGGAGGGATGGAGCCCAGCAGCCGGGCCTCAGGACAAGCACTGTGGGGAGGGCGCAGGGACAGGAATCAGTCACCAGGCTTGCTGTCCTCAGGTGGTAGCTGAGGGTGCCCCAGGTCTTGCCTCCCAGCCTTCCCCCCACCCTCCGCCCCCTCTGATGTTCTCTACTGAGCTGCTGTGGTTGGTTTCACATGCATACAGGCTTTTTAATACACGGGCACCAACTCTTAACCTCACTCAAGCGCTCACAGAGAGGTGGCTTAATCCAAGGGTTTGGTGTTCTCTCATACTTCGTTTTTTCGACAGCCTTCTGCCCCTCGAACAAGCCACACTGCGATATTCGTAGAGCCCGTTGGCTCATAACCAAATTTATGCACAGAATCTAGAAACTAATACAAAGCAGGTCTGCTCTGGGGGAAGCCTGTACTTGCCAGAGCAGTGACCTACCCTGACGGGTATCCTGGCTCCGGTGCCGTATGGGACGGAGTCGCTGGTTACACGGCATGCTCGCCGTGGCTGATGTCCTGCTGAGCGATAACAGACTGCCGGCGGTGGTCCGCTTTGCATCATGCTCTGTGCATGGATGTTTCAAGGAGAATTCAAGTCTTTCACTGTCATTAGACATCAGCCTGGAATGTTTTTCCCTAGTCTCCCCCTCTCCCCCTCCATGAAATTCCACCATTGAATTATGTACCCTTTTGTCCACTGTCTTTAAATGGTTATTGGCAGAACTTTTACTGCTAGCAAACCTGTGCCAATAAATCATAATTTAAAAAAACACAAACAGCACATTCTTAATGAAAATATCCCTTTACACATCTAAATGATAAAGTAAATGTTTGAGAAACATGTCCCCAAATTTTTGATGGTATTTTAAAACAGTCATCTCAAAATAAACAAAAAGAGATGTTTGTTAATCATCTGGATTTTTTAATTTCCTATTTTGCATGGGAACCTGAGTAATCAGACATATGGTATGCTTGTTAGCTGGGAAAGGGTCAGGATTAGAATAGAAATTCAAAATGTGAAAGCACTAAAATATATCAGCAGTCATGGCTGCCTAAACTTAAAATAAACAATGTTTTCTGTTAATTACTAGAACAGATTAACACTGAAAAAAACACACGTCTAAATGATTCTCTGCAATACGGTGCCTGGCAGGAGAGATGAAGTCCTAGGCGATTGGGGATGAGCTGGTCAACAATTTACCTGCAAAGGGGATTATCCCGTACAGACATAGCTGATAAAGAGCAAAACGCCAACGTTGTGTGGTGGCTTCTGTGTGAGCTCAGTAGCTTTAAGAAGCGTGGGATTCCTAACGCAGAAGAGTTGTCAAAGTAATCACTTTTCTGGATTTACAGCGGTAAGCAGCACTGCGCTATTAGGCAGTACAATATGTTCTGGTGTGAGCTTTCGAGCCCGGCGTGGAGGCACAGCTCACGGGCTGCACTGCTGCCACGGGTGGAGGTACGATAGAATGAGTCTCCACATCATCAGTCGAGTCTGGCACCGCTATGATCCTTTAAATCTCCTGTGTAATGGCAGAAGGCAGCTCCCAACATTTTCCTACGTCATTAGACTAGGCCCACACAGGATGAACGGATTCATGTTTTCCTGCTTATACATGACACAGGTCCAGGCCAACCCTACTTGCAGCAGCGGAAGTCGGCATACATCCTGTACCGTGCTTCGTGCTTATTCATCGGCCGACAGTCGCTTACATGGAATGAATCTGACCCTGCTGCAATTAGGCATCCTGTGTTCAGACTTGCCCCCTTTTCAACGCATGCAGTTAAAACATTTTGGTTTTTTTTTTCCTCTTGTTGTTTTTCAATCACGTATTTGAGCCTTGCATTTCACTAGGAAACAATTTGAATCCAACTACTGGGGAAAAATACCCAACCAAACACCAAAAAGCTTAGGGACAGCTTACAATTTCAGCTTTGGCTACTGTAGACTACGTCAGTAGGGGAACAACCTTAAAGACAATGTACTTCACTGCTCAGGGCTTCTTTGGTGCAAAGACCATGGTGGGCACATCCGCTAGAGTGAGTAATGTCACAGGAGAGCAAGCCACGTTTGGGAAGACTGTTCGAAACAGTCTTTTGGGGTGAGAGGTCATAAGTAACGGCAATCTGTGGCTTACACTAATTGTCAGTGCAACTATTCAGGCGCCACGCAGCGTGCACCTGACTCTTGTTTATCCTTTCCCAGGTTGTGAAAGGTTGGCTCTCCACCCAATTCAGCTAGGTCAGTGCCTCCACATTTAGAAGTCTCTTTGTCGTTGTTTCTAGAAGTGCTTTTGTATCCTCCAAGGTCTGGCTGTGAACAATTCACAAAGTTGAGAGATCACCTCTGAGGGCTTTGTTCTTCCCTCCTCACAGCTGTAGGTGTCTCTGATGGATTGATTGACAGAGCTGTCCCAGCAGTCCAGGCTGCATTGCCAGAAGTTGGCTATATGAACAACTGTCACACTAAAGTATTTAGAATTAAGGCTGTATGTATTTGCATATACATACACATACGCTTACATACTACAACAAGCCTGCACGCAGCTGAGATGAGAGATAAGATGGTTTACTATAGCACAAACATAAGGGGAGGAAACATCCACGCAAGCTGCTTTGGTCTAGCTGTTGGCTGGACTGCATGTAGTACAGTGACTCATTGCTCAGCAAGAGGCTAAAGATTATATATTTACACTTGAGACCTTTGAGACTCATCTATACAGCAGACAGCTTTCCCTTTAGACTGGTGTCGTGGTTTAACCTTGGCTAGCAAAATACCATGCTAATAACAATTTAAGAGACCATGTGTTTCTCTATGCCTGGCTTCAGCCGCTGTATTGCCTTTTTAGAGCACTGTATATAACAAACCTTCCAGGAATCCCAAACACAAGTGGAAGTTCCACTGAATCACTTGAAGCAGCTGAAGACGACCATCAGTGAGGCCACACAACTGCATGGAATGTGATGAATTTCCAGGAATAGGATTGTTTCCCGGAGATTACTGTGCAAAATACAAGTGTAAAGGGGGAAGAAAGGTAATGCTGACAGTCTCTGCACCACCAGGCTATTTCAGTTTGTGAAAAGAAGAATGAAGTGTTGGAAGACCTTTACTAGGCTAACAGGAAGTCTGTATGTCAAAAGCAAACCTTGAAACAAAGCAGTACAAAATTATCTCAGCATAAAATGTAATCTCTCCATGATTTCATCTTCCAAGTCCAAATCCACTTTTAGCTTGAACGCAGTGCTGATGGAGATGTTAAGAGCTCTGTGGCCATGCTTCCATCTAACAATAATAAAGGAATGCCTAGGTAAATGGCAGTAATTATACAGAAACAGGTGAACCTGCAGTTCTGAGGGGAAAGCAGTGCATTTTGGGGTTCAAAAGCAGTAGGAAACCTGTCCATTCAGGTTCATTAAGAAATAATTTCTGCTGACTAGAACCTACTGTGAAACAGTGGTTAAGCAGAGCACTTTCAAAGGCAAGTACCACACAGCATGTGCCTAAGTTTAGCCTCTGGATATAATTAAAGCAATCCTCCTAGTAGAGCTGCTTTCTCTCTTCCTTCAGGGAACCTCTGCTCCAACATACTGGAGGAAATCGTGCTGTTAAATGACATGACTCTCAGAGGTGCAAAATCTCATATAGAAGTGTTTGCTTCTCAGCTTTATCAAGCACAGCTCAGGTCCTTACACTGGCTATTGGCGAGTAAAGACTGCAACTTCTAATAAAGTGTCAGGTGTCAAATCCATGTGACATCGTGGTTACTGCTCAGTGTTTGCACACTTCCAGTTTCGGGTGGTCTTTCCACCACATATGGAGATGCTTGGATGAAACACAAAAACTAGGTATAGCAGGGTTTCAAATGCTGTCATATTCCTGGTACTCATTTACTTCTTGGTCCAGCAGGGAGAGAGACAGGAATATGAAAGGCCCACTTATACGAGACCAAGGATATGCAAGTAGACCCAGTCAGCTTATCAAGGTTTAAAGACCAATGGCACGATACTATAGTTACTTTTCATATCCACTTACTGCAAAGAACAACCTGTGTCTGTACAGCTGAACTCCCTTATTGCCACCAACAGGGCTCCATCCAAACCGCCAGCTGGAAACAGTCGCTGGCCTGTGCCACCCCGAGCATTGCTGGGAAGGGTGCTGACGGGCCCAGAATTGTGCCACAGCCTATACCACAGTTTGCAGCAGACAGCGTGCTAGTGCTCAGGCCTCTGCCCCAGGCCTGTTTCGCTTACCCACGCAGACCTTGTCTGTGCAGCTGCAGAAATATTTGCACACACGGGGAAGGAGGAAGGGAGGAGAGGGCCGCAGAGCCATCTCCTCCAGCAGTACCATCAGTTTGTGCCAGCTCACGCTATTCATGGAATTTCAGCTTAGCCCTGACAGCTTACCCCAGCACTGTATGCTGGATAGATAGCCCTCCTCCAGACTTACGCTGGGAAAACACACAGCAGTGTCAGTCTACCGAAGCTGATACACCTGCTCTGCACAAAACACAGGAACACAACTTCTTCCCCCTGCCCTTATATTTTGCCATTACCTCCACAGCATGTCCGTGGTGTGGCCTTCAGTCTCCGCATCACAGAATGACTCACTCCCCCGCAGTAACCACTGTGCAGGGGCCCTGAGCTAGTCCTGATGCACTGGGAGGGCTGCCTGACACAGCCCATGGGCCTCGCTTCTAGCCCAGAAGCAGTCAAGCTGCATTAGCTGAAAAGGAGACAGCAATGCACAGCAGCCCAGCCAGAATGGAGGGCAGTCCACATTCCCTCCGCTGGCAAGTCTCCTGACAGCAAGTGAGACGACAGCTCCTACAGAGAAAAAAATGTGTGTGAAGTACTGCTGCTGCTTCTTCCGGTCTAACAAATAAAAATCATATTACTGCCTCAAATTCCATAAATTTGACACAAACACTGTATTTTTATGAAAAAACAGGAAGTTATGGGCAACTTTACAACAGAAGCAACAGCAACAACGAAAATCCTGACTAGTTAGAGCCTTGATAATTACACTCAGGATCACCTAGGCAATCTTATTCCGTGCCTTTGGATAGGTCCATCTTTCCTTCCTCTCCCCCATCTCCAATGTTGCTCTTAGACCTAGCAGATAAAGTTATAAGCTGAAGGGAGATTTGGTATATATAGATGCACACTTGAAACTCTGATCCATGCTCTCCCTACAAGTGCTGCTTTCTTCACCTCTTTCAAAGTTCATTAAATGTGGGGTGGGTGATCTAGCCCAGAGGATACTGCATTCATAGCAACAAATATGGTTTCTGCAGATGTCTTAGGATGAAGACTGTTTACATCACATTCCCATAGGAAATTAGGTAAGGAATGAAGATTGTTACTTTAATGAAGGGATCTGTGTCATTCCCTTAATAAATACTGAATGTGGTGCTTGATTTCAAACAAATCTAACAACAGAATAGTAGTCTCAGATAAAACGAGTTCCTTCAAGTTGCATGAAAATAGGCAACGGTTACCTAGGAGAAAAAGACCCTGGAAGTGTTCCAGCCAAGAGAAAGCCTGCAAGATTAAGTTAAACACCAGAAATTCTGTAAGAGGGAGGTCACTTTCAAATGCCCCAACTATGAGGAAATCTTCAGGGACACTGGTCTGTAGGCCAGGCTTCTCTCCTTCAGATGCTTCTGAAATGATGCAGTGTTAGGCTCTTCCTCCCTGGTTTCAGTTTTCTTAGCTTCCATCCAGTTATGGAACAGTTTGTCAGAGACTTCAGATAGACTGGATGGTTCTCCAAGCTAGAAGCAGTAAAAGGCATCTCCAAGTAGGAATGTAAAGATAACACTGATAACACTTCTGCATCTGAAAAATCCTAGGGAACCCCGAGTGTTACGATGCAGATGAAATGCATGTTGTACTGGAGTCCCTAGCTACACGCACATTAGCTGGAAGACCTACAACTGGCTCCAGAAAAGGTTTTTTATTGCTCTACCTTGCTGGCTTTGCCACTGTTCCCCAAGGCACTCGCCGAAAGCAACCTCAGGCACAGAAAGGCAAAGGCCTTCAGATTCACTTTTTTCTTGCTCCTGGTACCTTTAAAAAGCCTACACTGTGAGCAACTACTAACTTCTGTTTTACATCTTCTGTCCTCCTAACCTTGGACGCTGGCAGGAGCAGTAACATCCCATCATGAACATTTAAAGCATTTAGAGAAACGAACTGCTACAAGCAAGAGACTGTCCTTTAATTATGTGGCAGTTGGTGCTCTATTAGAAGATGGTGATGTTGACCTCTAGTGACTAGTCTGGGGATACCTGGTGGCATGATCACAGTGAAAAGTTGCTGTGAACAGCTAGCCAAAACTTTCACTGGCACTGGCACATGAGAGCAGCCACTCCCCTCAAGGAGGTGAGTAATTACACATCTCTTCATGAACAGAGCCCCCCAGCTGAAACAAAGGCCCCAGAAAGGCTGCTATACAGCCTAAATTATGCATGCAGAGAGATCTGAATAGACTACTATGGTACATGGATGGCTTGAGCTGTACAGTGGCTGCAACCTCAAGAGAGAAAATGCCCCCAGACTGCGTGAAGGGACCAGACAAAGCAGCCCATGGAGGCAGGCATCGTGGTATAATCCCAGGAGAAAACCATAGGGTAAGGAGTCAGTTAGGAAAGGACCTGAGCTGGAAGCAATAAATTAAATTGATTTCCCTAAATACAGAAATGAAGCAAGAGGAGACAATTGTGATTCATTGTAAATAAGCAAAACAGCAGAGGAACACCCCAACCCACTGTCTAATTCTTAGCTGACATAACCCATTAGTCACAACATTTTGCCAGATTATTAGTAATGGAAAATATTGTTAGACATTTAAATGCTGGCCATTAGCAAGTTATACATTTGATTTCTAAATCTCATCCATTCTACATAATGAAACTATTTATTCCATTATGTTTGAGAAGTCATGTAGAGCATGCTATGTTGCACATTCATCGAATAAAACCAGAAGACAATACATGTCTTAGGAAGTTAGTCAGATCTTATCCACAGATTCCAAATAACAAGGGTTATTTTCCCACTTATTTAAAAGAAATTAAGAAAAAAACACCCTCTTCCCAGCTGAAGCACTTAGGGATATGAAGAAAATAACAGATATTCAGGAAAAGATTAAAGAACAAAAATGACTTGAGGATTGGGAAGGAGAATACGTTCCCAACTGCTGACACAGCCCAAGTGACACAGTGACTATGCAGAGAGATACCAACAAAAGGGAAATTAGGTGAGCAGAGCATGCCCCCAGGTAACTATTCTGACATGGATTTGAATGGGGAGAAAATTAACATAATGTCTAGTCCTTCCAGAGCTACGTAATGGTTGCTGTTTCTCAACAGAAAAGGCCTTTTTCAATTTTTTTAGATTTTTTTTTTCATTTAATACAACTTAATAGAGCTTAACATCCATCTTAATATCATTGCTTACTTCTCAGCTTGCACTGATAGGCATCACAACTGGACAAAGACACCATGGCAGTAAAAAAAGTAAACTGAAAATGCCACTCACATCCATAACTTAAAATAAGGAATTCACTTGTTTTTTTGCCATTTGGGTAGTGCATTTGCTTTGCACACTGGCTAACTGGCAGCACGAAGATGAACTGGTACTGCTGTCCCCCGTAAGAGTTCCCTTCCTGGTTTTCAGGGCTTTGCTCCATACTGCAGTGACAGAAAATCGAGGGAGTGTTGACAGTCAAACCTCAGAGGGCTTAAACTATGATTTGTTTTAACTCATTAAAATATTTTTTAAACTTTCTTTTCAAAGAATCTGTCCATACCTGAAATCATGTTGCCGTACCCAGTTAGCAATGCACCAACGCTGGCTGGGGTGGGGAGGTGAAGCGTAAATATGCCTGAAGCTGCCGAAGGCATGAGAGAATGCTTTTCAAGAAATTTTTGCTCCTCTTTCGAGGAGAGAAATTTTACAGTAGAAATGCCTTGTGCAGGGGTCTTGGAGCATTTAAAAGCAGAAATAAATTGGAGATTTAAAAAATAAAACAAATGAGAAAAAAATACTAAGGAGCAAGAGCACAGGGTAAATATTCTCTACAAATGCTTGGTTGAGCTGTCTGGGTATAGCTGATTATTTCTGAGCACTTTCCTAGTAGCATAATGTTTGAATCTTTAATAATCATACACACATACCTTACACACTGGTGTAACTGTTCGACATGACTGCAGCATATATTCTCTCTCTCTCAACTGGAGATGTTCTCAGGACATGACTCATTTTGGGAAGGAAAGGCAAAGACATTACCCGGCGTATCCAAATGTGTCAGCTCCCTAGCCGCACAGCATGCGTTCCCCATGCCTCACTGGCAATCTGCTTCAACATCACCAGCTACAGCTTACACTAAAAAAACTCTGATTTTTTAGCATATTACTTTGGCTGAGAAAGAATTAAGGTAAATGCTACTCCCTTCCCACTGACTTAGGTAACTGTCAAAGAAGCCATTGGCTTAACCCTATGAAGACGGCAAAACCATAGCTGCTAGCTGAATGAATGCTAAGGATGCAAACAGAAATGCTGATGTTGGAAGGGACTCAGACCTACAACCAAAGCTTCCCCCTCCAAACAGCATTTTTTCCCAGCACTCTTTGCCAGCTTACTTCTTTCAACATCTATCAGGGACAGCCTCTAGAGAGTTACCGAGTTTGCCTCCCAATCTGGGTGTTTCTTACTCCATGTTCTACACTTGGATATGGCCACTACTTAAGTCACAGTTCTAGCTATGAACAATCCACACTCACATAAACTGGCACAACCACCAAAATAATCAGCCCTATTGTGCCCCTCCCAGCTCCTTCTCTCATACCAGCACAAGCATGAACGCTCCTACATACCAGGCTGTAATTTTCTCAACAGCTGGACTCTAAGGGAGAGGCAAGCGTCCACAGCCATTCAGCATCTCCCTGCCCTTAACAGAAACCGAAGGAGTGTTTACCTAGACACACACTGTCATCTAGAAGCTGTAGGGGTCTCTTTGCCCCATGCAATTATTACTATGATTAAAACTCACTTAAAGCTAGGCCATTAATGAGAAAAGGCAAAGTTGAAATCAACCGGCACACAGGCCTTCCTTAAAGAGAGAAAATTCTGAAAAATCCAAGAGGTATATTGCAACTCAAAGCCTTATTAACCCATACTAGACTGCTGTAGCATGGCTTTATTTTCTGTTTATAAAAACAGCAGCCCTTTTCAGGGAAAAAAGTAATCCCCAAACCTCAACTTGCCCTCTGCTCCAGTTTTATTTTCTTGTCTGCAACATCCTGGAGTGATACTCCAAGGGAAGCAAATGACTGAGATCTGAACGGATTAAGCCTTCAGTCTTAAAAGGCAGCTTGTCATGCACTATTTGCAACTTCACTGCTGACTCAAGAACGCGAAGCCTGTGTGTGCATTCCACTTTCCCATCTGCCCATTGCTTCAGCTTCCACCAGCGGTTGTGCATTTCCAGCACAAACATCTTTGATGTATTAATAACTAAGTGCAGGGCAGTGTAAAATATGCATCATCAAAGTATCAGAAGTACTACTCTGTCGACTATTAATCTTTATTTGTGAGCTTTACTTATTAAAAGCCTCCATTTTAACATAATAAATAATGTAATTAACTTTACGTAGAATTTCAGACTCCTTTGCTATGGAATACGAGGCTGTGTTTATACTCTTGATGGATCTGTATAAATCTATGGCGATGCAAACCAAACCCTCTTTATAAGCTGCTAGGATTACTGAATCCAGAAAAACAGCCAGCTGTAGCTAAAAGCAAGACTCAGTCAATTCAAAATTTTGTACCTAAAGTTTATCAGTCTTCTCTGAACCAATGCAGGAAAGGATATGTTATCAGTTAAGCCCATTCAGTGGATTTATTTCTCATACTAGCAAAACCACACACACTTGGCATAAAACCAGATATTTAAATCAAATAAGATTCATACGTCCTTGCCTTTGACATTCTTGCTTGTTTCTAGCCATTTTTTAAAACAGAAAACTGTTAGCCATTTCCTTTTCATGACTATAATTTATATTCGCAGAACAGAAAGAAAACAAGTAATTGTTTTACAAGCTCCTTTTATCAAGCCATCCTTAAGAATGAAAAGGGTTATTTGGAATCGTATGAATACCCTGAACTCCCACTGGCTTTGGGTGGGAGTCAAGCACATTCACTACGCAGTTATTCAAAAACTCAGCACCTTACAGAATCAATCCCTGCACAGCCCTCAAGTTACTTCAGTTCTCTATAGAGCCAGACTGCTTTGAAGAAAAACTAGCAGTATTTCTCATCAGCCAGATGAAGGAACTGATTCAGGAGTGAAAAGGGCTTGCTTTACGACAGTTGGACTAGCTCCTGCCCTTGCTTCTCTCCCCTCTTTCGTTTTCCATCTCCGCTACAGGAGTGGCGCCGTTTGTTTTGACACAGCTGCTTAACTTTTGTCTACCTTACAAAAAGCAGTGTCAACTTCGGGTTACCCGAGTAACCCAGACTAACACACACGTTCAGCAGCTGCTGCTCTTTCTATTCTTATGCTTTCCCCTTCATTAATACTTATCTTAGATGAGCGTATTTATTATATTACGGGGTCCTAGACCTGTTTAATACCAGATTCAATACCTACGTATGTCTGTATACGTAGCTAGATGTATTACAGCCCACGTAAGGAAGTCACAATCACTTGGTTGTAATAGTGTACTATTAAAAAAAAAAAGGAGGCAGCCAAGGATAACTACTTCACAAGCAAATGCAAAGTTGCACCCTAAGCAATCATCATAAGGGGAGGTCCTGATCTTTGTTCCATTCTCCTACTGACTTTGGTACTTGTCAGATGTGCCAAACTAACTGAGCTTGTTAAACTAGCAGAAGACTAGTACAGTAAGTAGTGTTTTGCTAGGCTTTTGCATTGGATCAGCTCAGCTTAAGGTCCAAAAGCCTGACCAATGGTGTGGTCAGACCACTGGGCCAAAGCACAAGGAGCCAAAGGATTGGAACCTCCCCGATGCTGATGCAGAGGGGATAAACACCTTTAGCTATAATGAACAACTTTAAAAACCCCACCAAACTGTTTCATTCCCAATTTTGTGCAGTTTTGCTGCGCAAGGCAGATTTAAAATGACCAGTCAATTCACTACTTGCAGATTAGCTATGTTTGCAATGATGAGTAGTGTTCCTCCTTTTTCCTTTACCATCCATATACTAAACATCAACTCTGACTTAAGAGATTTTTCAAGTTGCATGACCAGCCAGAGTGCAGCGACTAGCATTTCTACGTACCTCCACTACAGTTTTCATCCTTGCACATTTTTCAAATACTAACCGCATTAGCTGCTTTGCAATGTATTTTGTCAGGAGTATTGGTTCTGCAATACACAGATATGCAAGTATGAAGGAGGGGAAAAAACAGAAAGTGAGTTTTATAAACTTACAGTAGCAGTAGGTTTAAAAATAGCATTTTTATAAGTGGAAAAAAAGCAACAGCAAGTAATAAATTCACCTCTTTAACAGCATACCCACAAGCACTATAGACTAATACCTCACTGTGTTAAGCACCATACTGTCATAACTGCCTACCAGCAAGCAATACTTCCCAGTAGATTCCCAATAGCCTTGCTGGGATAAGCAGCACTAATGATCTCTGACACCTCCACTGTTGCTTTGAGCAATTATTCCTTTCCCCTCTCTCGGCAGGTAGACCAATTTTCATCCTCCCTTCTCCACCACTCCAAGTATTAAATACATATGGCTTGCACATCCATACCACCTGAAAGCCTTTTAGCCAGCTCATGCCAAGCACAGAGCACACTTGTACCAAATAATTAAAGTGGAGTATAAGTTACTAGAGGTTGAACAAAGAGACAACAGATATTCACACAGATGGGGGAACAAAAGGAGCAACAAAGATGTAACAGTTCAGTTACTAAACACACTAGACTGAGTTAAAGCCTAAACTTTTTCAGATGCCAGTCCAGCCCTGGAGTGGATTGCTACTGCCCCCTCTGCCACCTACATGTCCTGGCAACTGAGGGCTGGGATAAACTCTTCATGTCGTGCCAGGATAGCAACTTCTCTAGACACAAGAATTCCTGAGACATTGCTGCACCCTACAAGCATATAGGACTGTAGTATCACTGCTTGCTTCTTCCTATCAATCAACTACAACTCCTCCTCTGTTGCCACAGCCTACATTAGCTATCAGCTCCACCATGACAGCAGGTAAACTGCACAGTCTCTGCATTCTCTCTGCGAAACACATTACCATGCTTGTACATTCGAGGGATTCACCCACACAACAAGGCCAAATGAAGTGTGAGAGCCTGGTCAATTCCTGATCTCCACGAATACCCCAAGTTCTGCAAAATCTTTGATATAAACCATCCATAGGATGACCTGCCCTGTCTCCTGCTTTCAGGATTTGCAGCCATGTATTTGCTAGTAGAATTCTTCAGTTGCTCCTGTATTGTACCCTATAATGCCAGCATTTACTGGGGTGGAAAGGGAAGAGGGGAAAAAGTCATTTATTAGAAGTGATTACAGAATGAACTGTAATCACATTCTTGAAGATGGAAAGTCTACACACCAAGGAAGTTTGTTAGCATGATGTAGATCTATTGGTTTTTAAAAAAAAAATCATTAGAACTACAGTAAGTTGCCATGGAAACAAAATACATCGGTCTGAAGGAGCACGGAACAACAGCTTTAAGAATCACCTGCCTTATTTTACTAGCACTACCACCTCAAAACAGGTAAAGAGCAATTCATTTTTTATTAGTCATTTCATCTCCAAGGAGAAAGGGCCACCATTCTGTAAAACTTGCTAGGGAGATCCTCATGCTGAAAGGTAAGAAGGTAGCATCTGAATATTTTTTTTTTTTTTTCCTCCTAATCTTCAAAACATGGAGCCAAACCCAGGTTCCCACCAGAGGCCATGAGGTATCATCTTGCATTGCAAATGAGTTCTTTGAACTAACACAATATGCAATACTCAAAATACATTCATGGTTTACTGCAAGCAGCACTATTTTTGGCAGTTTAGCCGCATGACAGCTGCATGTGCCAAGCTGGGGGAAGAGAATCCTTGCCTTCTCGCTTCTCCCAGTACAATTCCAGGCTGCATTTGATATTTACCCAGCTCACAAAAATTAAAGTGGGAGACTTGGAAAAGGTTCTGTAACAACAATTTAGATGGAAGCTTAGTTCTAATCAACACAAGATCTTCTCTCCTAGCCCTGAACGTAAATGCTTTGATAGGGAGAGCATAGCAATCATTCCCCAATGCCGTTCATCTTCACACTTTCCTGTGGAAGATGTGCTTGCTAGCACATAGCTACAGGTAGCTGAAAGCAGACTTCTGACCTTTGCATTAAATGCAACACCTCCTATGGAAAATAAAGAACAGTTCATAGAATTGTAAAGCAAAAAAAAATTTAATTTTTCAAAAAAAAAAAGTGTTCACGATACGGAAGGTCACAATACAAAGTTCTTAAACACAATACAACACTGAAACAATTTGAAAAGCCTTTTTCTGATTGGAAGCAATTGTTTAATACAAAGAATGGATGCCAACAATACTTCTCGTACAAAGTTTATGACAGTGAGTTTATGTATTGATTCCCTGAAAAGCCTCTCATTTTGAAGAAATATTGAATTGAGCCATGACCTTAATAATTGAAGAAATTCAGAGTTATATTTGTCTCCACCCTCAACTCTAATCACTAGGATTGGGTCTCATGGTACAAAATAGACAATAAAGGCACACTTCGGTTTGAAAGCAAGGCATTGGATTCTGGCCTTTAAACTTTCTGGCTTTTGTCTGGGTGTTTTATAAACACTCAAAACGCAGTGAAAAAATCCAACCCTCTTGAGGGGGTGCAGAGTGAAAAAATATTAAAGTCTACAAAAAATGTAACCCATTTAAGCTATAAAACAGTATTTATTTTCTTACGCATTTCGTAGTGTTTCCTCCAATTCATTGAGGATACACATTTTAGAAATGAAGTAGCTTTCCTCAAGGTATTTCTGTTATTTCACTATGACAGAACTAGCCTAAAATGCACATTTAAGATCATTGTTTGCCTCAATCAGTTCTGTTGATTATAGAAAAGGACAGATGCACTGCTAAAAAGTTGAATTTATTGGCCAAGCCAGTTACTTATTTACTTTTTCAATACAGTTTTCCAGTTTAGAAAAAAGCTCTAAAGGAAATGCTTGCCTAATCTTTTAAAAATTACTAGACTGCAAGTCTTGCACATCAAATTCTGGCATGAAGCGTTCTGCTGTGTTAAGTTACGAAGTCCTGACACAGAGCTGTTGCAATTATTAACAGAACTCTTGCCACATGGGTGCAAATGAGTATACTCTGGTTTAATCAGATCTACCACAACTACCTCTGTTTGTGAGCCATGGCAATCCCTATGGAACTATTTTCAACTCAAAATTAGTTGAAAGAGTTTGGAAGAGCTATATAGACACTAGGAAAGACTTCTTGTAGCACTGGTCTGCACATAAACACAACTAATCAGTTTACACTAAATATTTCTACAACTACATAAAAACTAACAGTTATACCACATTTTGGTTCCCTGAGAATAAAAGTGCTCTAACTACAAAGGCCTTTGGAATGTCATCAGTAGAGTGATTAAAGATGCACCTCTTGTACTGATACTGCAGAAACATCTCCTACTTCCATGTTGATCAGACTCGTTTTGGCATTTTCATTCAAAATAAACCGTACTCTCCACAAAAGAGGCCTTGGAATGGCAGCAAGAGATGACTAAAAGTAGTCTCATACTCAAACTGGTTTATCTTATGATTTTATACAAACTGGAATGTATAGTCAGCACACTTGATGAACAGTCATTGAGAACACCGTTTACCTCATCCATTTAACTCATGACTGAGATTAGTTTTTAAAACTTGAATAGAAAAAGTTTTCAAATGTGTTTTTGGAAAGCATGCTCTTTATCCCAGGGGCATAACTTGTATTTTTAGTGAACATGAGAATCAAGACTTCAAATACAAGAAAACAGCGCACAGCAAGAGAATGAAGTCAGGAACCATTTTATTTCCATCCAGTTTTGCAAGTATTAAAGGATGGCATAAAAGCTCAATCCACCACTATAACTTAGGAAATTATCACATCCCTAGAAGAGGCAAATCTTATAATGCTCCCTGTTTTTTCCCTCCCAAGTGCTTATAAGCTGTATGATTATTTGGTTTGTTTTAACTGTGTCTCTGTCCCCATCTAATACAAACCTCCTTCATCCTCTCCCCAGCCACCAAAATACAGGAACTGGGTGTGGAGAAGCAGCACTGAGGCAGTCAGTAATGAGAAGTTACAGAAACATTAGACAGCGACATACACTACACTAACATCTGGGATGCTCACAACATACAGAAGACAACTTTGCAACTCTATCGTGTTCCATTTGCCACCATTATCTGTGAGGATCAGTACTGTAAGATTTGTTGTTTAGTACATGCACACAACAGTTCCGATTCCCCCCCAGTTTCCAGGCAGCAATTAATTTTGCATTTACCATTTTTAAGACAAAATACTGAAACTGGTTTCAGGTATTATTGTCCAACTGGTTTAATAGCAAGATTCAAATGGCATCTTCCACAATTATAGAATTAATGCTCAGTACTTCTCAAAAGCTTTAGGAAGTAAGGTATGTTGAATATTACTTTCAGTATACCCCATGCAATTGAACTACTCAAATAGAATATGTTAAATTCAGAGTTTAACCTAAGTTAGTGAAGAGTTCATATTTAGAAACTAATTCCAGACAGTTCTTAGACCTCAGATGGCAGGAAATGAAACTGCTTAATGTTATCACTATCAACAGAAAAATTTCCCATAGGAAAAAAAGTATATACACCCTCACTATAGCCAGGCAACCAACTCTTCCATTTCAACACTATCAAAGATTTAACTGAATTATTTTGACCAGTAAAACCAGCCAACAATTCATATTTCATAATTTTCAAACCTATGATTACATGTTAAAGGTGGCATTTTTTGTTCGAATGTAAATAAATTTTTCTTTTCCAAAACAATCGACTCAGATCAAAGCATTTAAGACTGATCTGTAAACTTCTGTCCTTCAATTCTCTCCACCTGTACAGATCTTTAGAGAGATATTAAGCAAAAGGCTTATAGGATGCAATGATGCAGAGTTTCATTTTAAACTTAGCACTTATCTGAGCATGCCTGCAAACGCTCTCTTACACGAGGTGGAAGTGTTTTTAACAACCTTTCTTCTACAATTAGATTATTCCTCTTTAAGAACTGACATTCTTCCAGTTCAGCAGGAAGTGATTCCAGATAGTTTCCAATGAGCTCTAACTGAACAAGATTCAGTAGTTGGCCCACACAAGGGGACAAATTCATCAGACTGTTATTCCCCAGGAGAAGAAATTGCAGCTTTTTGCACTGAAATAATCCATCAGGCAGCATTTCAATCTGGAAAAAAGAAAGAAAAGAACAAAAATTATGTACATTAAAACTTGTTAGCCTACATGTTTTGATATTTCCTGGTTTTATTTCAGGTTAAAAAACCCACCTCTTAGTTTATGGAAGGATAAGGAAAGGAAAAACCGTAATGCTTCTACTGTCGTGCTTGAGAACACTACAATGGTTTTCCATACTCATTTTGTTGTGAAGATGCTTGGCTACTGGCAGAAACCAAGACATAAGCATGGCCGGGAGGGACCATATACACACATGCACACCCAGAAGTGCATACAAATGTGTGCAGGTGGCGTGAGAGATGAATAGGCTCCTGTCTCCTAAGAATCACTTAATGAAAGACACCCACAGATTCTGTGGACAGACATTAGCAGCTCCTATGTGGTGAAGCCTGTACAAGCAGTTATGTGTGTGCTACACTAATAACTTAGTCCTGGTTCACGCTACTTAACACAACATCCAAAACCAACCTCACCAGTGAAAACAATTATAAACCTCAAAAGAAGTCTCAAGTCACAAGCCTGGACCCCACACTAATGAGCCAGACAGTTTAGAACTGCTGATGAGGTTACCAGCTATAATTATTACCCTCTTCCCAGTCAGACAGCTGAGCTGCTCATCAACTAGCTGTTGATTCACTACAGCTTTCAGTTTACATTTTAAGGTTAAAATACTACATAGCATAGACGGCTGCAGGGAATGGGAAGATACATTTCTGCAGCCATCCTAACCTATACCATCTCTGGATCAGAGCCCTTAAGCTGCTACCGACCAGGACGGTACTTACCCAGTATTGCCCAAGCTTTGATGACACCTTAGTTTTAATAATTAAAAGAACCACCATCCATTTTTTTCAGCTTTACTGGGTTTACTTTAACCATGACCACCACAAAAGCATTTTGAACCACAGGATGTTCCAGAAGAAATGGTTGGTTAAATCAATATTTGATTTTTTTTTTTGAAAGTAGTAATTCAAAGTTCTACTTACATGGTTTTTTGTCAAAGCCAAGTACTGCAGATTGGTCAGGTAACCGATTTCTTCGGGGATGGAGGTTAGCTTATTATAGCTAAGATCCAAATAGTGTAACTTTTTACAAAGAAATAGCTGCAATGGAACATGTTTAATATTATTATAATTTAGACACAATTGTTCCAGGTTCGACAATGCACCAATCTGCACTGGGACATATGAAATACTGTTGTGCCACAATTTTAAGCAAGAAAGGTTCTTAAGATGTTGAAAACTAATTATTTCTTCCACAGTTCTGAGATTGTTTTCTTTTAAGTCAATTTCATGCAAATTGTTTAGGGTAAAAATAGAATGGGGAATGCGCTCTAAATCACAGCAGATTAATTCCAAGGTTCTCAGGTTTACCAGCTTCTTCAGGTTATTTAGCACTATCAGTTTATTGCCCTCATTGTTGATAGACAAGTGTTGTAAAGAAGGCAGAAGATCTGTAACCACTTGAGGTATACGTGAAAGGTTGTTTTTTAAGTGAATTGATCTCAGATTTTTTAGCCCCTGAAAGCTATCATTGTAGATGGAATTGTGATGATCTAGCATGAAATATCCTGTTAAGCACAGTTCTTGAAGGTTTTTTAGATGAAAGACCCAAAACGGAATTCTTCCCATCTCACTAGATTTCAGGCGCAACGTTTTCAGGTTTTCTTCTAAAAAGCTGACTGCTGGATAATCCATAGTTAGTGATGAATGATAAACATTGAGTTCTTTGAGATTGACTAGCTGGGTCACAGCTGAAGGAAGTTTGGCTTCAGGAATAAGTTCCAGGCTTAGGACTTCTATTTCTGTCAGTTCAAAGACGCTGTCTGGAAGACCATTTAACATGAAAAGGTGAAGTTCAATCTTGTCTTGGGAATTTCTTACCAGCTTATTTTTCACTTTTTCCACTGACCATTCATTGTTAAGATTAATCTGTTTCAGTTTGTTTTCACTCAAATCAGACAGGAATATTGAGAATCGTTGGGAATAGAGAGGATCATACTGATCTGCCAAGTGGAGAATAAATGCAAAGTCATTCTTTACATCAGGTATATCACTGTAATTACTTTTCTCTCTCAACTTCTCAAAAGAATATTGCTTAAGTGAACTTCTTAACATCCACCACAAACTATAAGTACAAGTTAAGCCATAGAAGATCACTAAAACAACATAAAATGAAGCCAAAACTTTAAAAATTTCTGCTAGCGAATAAACACACTGGTACCTTTTGTAGCCTGTAAAGGCTTGAACATTAACTATGCAATCAATTTCAAGTCTAATAAATGATAAATAGTAGGGGACATAAATTATTATTATTACAAATACAATGACTTTCACTATAATCTGTTTCATATACACTGTATATATGACATCCTTCTCTTCAACGTGAACTCTGAATTTCTTCACTTTTTCAAATATAGCTTTAGCTTGTTCCCCTTCTTTTTTGTCAAGAACACTTGAGGAATTTTCTCTTCCAGTTGTTTCCAAGCCAGGTTGCGAATATGGCAGGGACTGTCTGCTGGCACCTATATCTACTGAACTCCCAGGTGATGAAATCACTGCTTTTGATTTGGCTATTGGCAACTTCCTCACAGATTGCTCGGCAACTGTTTCTGAGAGGGCACGTGTTGTCCATGGAGAATCAAAGCACTTCTGAAGAATGGCTACAAAGTGCTCAAGCCTGGAACTTGTACTAGGATAGTAAAGCCAGAAATTACTGCAAGCTGCAAAAATAAAGGTATGCAGAAGCACTAGGTATGGAAAAAATTTGGCAAACCAGTGAAGCTGTCTCTCATAACATACTGCATCAATATAGGAATACTGCTGCCGATGGAGGTCATTCTGGATTTTAAGCGGGATGATTATCTGTGGTGTAGAGCTAGCTGACACGTTAAGGTTGGCTTTAACTAAATCCCAAGGCACGGCACAATGATTGTCAAATTCTAGCTTGCAAGGAAGACAACACAATACTCTGGTTTGAGTAAGCTGAAGAGCCCCAGCGAGCACAGCAACTAGCAGCATTATCATGGTGAGGTAATACCAGAAGACATCCCACCATGGTTTTAGTATGTGGTAGGATGACTGGGCATCTGCTAAGTATTTGAGTTCTGTTAGCGTGATCATGACTTTCACCTGTGAGAGAACAGCAGCTGGTAGAGGAAAAAAGAAAAAGACATCCTTAGAGAATTGTTAAAAACAATTTCTCTCACCATTAAACACTTGAAACTTAGTAGTGTTTTCACGGTTTTAAACAGATATAACATTTGGCCTAGCATCCAGAACATAGCAAAAGGATCCAAGAACTCCTGGCACCTTAACCTTAGCCTTTATTTATATCCTTTATTTTAAGGAAAGTTACTTGGAATACACAAATTCAAACAGAGAGCAAAACTAGGATCAGAGATTAGGAGAAAGTATATTTTGACCAAACATTAGGGTCCTGTTCAAGTAAGGGCAACAAGCGGGTATAAATTAGTGTCTGATGTATTATTAGCAATCATTCACCACTCTCCTAAACTACGTGCCTAAATTTATTTCTCATTTATAAAGAGCTCCAAGATCAGAGCGATTAACATGATGGCTTTTGTAATCAGAAATTTCTACTGGATTTAATATTATACTCAATTAAAGAATAAAAAGTACACATGAATTATCAAAAGAGCAGTTTTGCATTATGTATTATTTTACATAATTCCCCCTCTTCTCCCATCAAGAGAACTAAGCTTAATTGTCATTCCAGTGTGCTAAGAGCTTGTTATTGTCCAATATTGTCATATATATATAAAAATGGCAGACTTAACCCCCAGCAGCATAGATTTATACTTACTTTACTAATTAAAGAGAATACAATACACAGCACCGCTCAGTCAGGAGGTCTACACCTTTTAAAATTCCTTGGACATGCCATCTTTACATTTGTCTTCATTCTGAATGGAGAAAACATTGAATATACTTTATTTTTAATGGCTTCACCTGAATAGAGAGCAAACATTTCAGCTTTCATTAGAACTGCTGCCTTATTGCAGACATCAGGATCCATTAAGCTCTGCATTGCTACAGCTACATGAAATGGAACTGAACATTCTCGGACATGATCATGCAGAATGTGAAGTCAAAGCTTCACTGTCACATCAATAAAAAGGCCCAGGAAAGCGCCTACAGCTAGCCCAACTGGGAAGTAATGTGGGGTTTTTGCCAAATAACTATGTGAAAATAAAATATGCAACATGTAAGACCTCAAGTCCAAATTTTGATATACCAAGGTTTGGCAGAAAAGCACGCTTCTCAAAACCAGAGGCCCATATTTCACATCCTGAAACAAATCAACTGTCCAGTGTCAAAGGCAATACCACAGACACTACCAGCTTTGGAGAAAGCCGACTATAAAGTTTATTAAGCAGTACAGATACAAAGCAATGGCGATGTTCTGTATTTTTCTTAGTACATTGTTACTGGACATTTCAATTCCAAACAGAGCTGACAAGCTGTTATAAGACGACAATAGCTGAATGAAGGTAGAACCTTATTCTTACTCCACATTCACATTTGAAGAGAGAAGAAAGGCCAAAAATAAGTTCCTTCTTCTGGTATTGACAAGGCTACTTTACAGAATGTAGAAACTTACCAGTCCCACACAAGGGAAAGCAGCTGAAGGACAGGATGGTTACAGTACACTCCTGGAGAGAAAATAAACTGTCATCAGATCATGAAACATATGGACTCCAGTAACTGAGAGAACTTAGAACAACAGACTCCTCCTACAGCAGTCTTTTAAAAATCTAACATTTAATGAGCAAAACATCTAACTACATCTAGGGTTTTTTTCCATTTCCAACCTAGAATTAAAACAAGGCAATTCTCACAAACTTTGTTACAAAAATGAAAGACTTGGGACCCCTGCTGAAGTTGTAAAGAACACAGATGACTGTGCTGAATGATTCAACAATGTAAGAGCAAAAGGTATAAATAGCATATTTTTAACGAAGAAAAACATTTGAAAAGTCAAAATGATCACTGAACTGGCTGAGAGTTTAAAATAGCGTGAAAGGTTTAATTAGGATGAGGATGGGAGCAATTCTTTTCCTGACGATCCTCATCAGGGACTTGGGCAGATACGAAGGTATTAAGATGTTTTATATATAACTAAATGCTTATTAGAGAAAGTTACAAGTAACAATTTAATATTGCACCTATGTAGTTTGCACTTTTAGACAAAGAACACCACTCTTCTGGTAGCAGTCCTATTTTGAAGGAGATATGAGGCTCTTGTTCAGTACAAGGGGCAGAATTCAGAGTACGATAAAACACTTTAAACACTGTTAACTGTTTTCTCTAAAAGTTACAGAAAGAAAACCAGAAAATAAAACTTCAGCCAATTCTATTAAAAACATTGGTATATTTGAGGATATGCATAACCCAAGACACCTTCAAGCAGTGCATTAATGCCCAAACAGGAAGTGGTTGGTTTCTCTACAGACTGAGAGTTCAAAGTAAGACTGATCCATGCAATTTTCTAAGGTCTATTTCTGTAAAATACTTTGTCACCTCTCTGCCTTCAACTGGAAAGTTGTTAGCCTTCATCACATATCACAGGAAAAAGGCTACATTCTTGCTGCAGTTTTAGAACACTCTCTACTAGAAAGCGAGCATCACAATAAATATTAAGCTCTGGTTTTGTTAATGACTACTTTTTGAAACCTCACCCTAAAGCATGCATATTCACTACATTTCTATATATATGAAATAAAGCTCCTTATCAGAGAAGTACACAGTATATATGAGTGTTACGAACACATGAATTATTAATGATAATTTCACTAAAGACAGTTTTCTTTCAAATCTTATCTGTATGCCAAGAGTGACTAGTCAAATGGAGTAAGGCTGAACAGTAATGGGTTTGATAAATCTCATCTCCAGCAGCTTCCAATCCATATCAACGCCATAAAAGCTTTTCAAAGTGGCCTAATTCAATTAGCTCACTTTCTTAGAAGATGAGACACAGAAGTTTAGCAACAGGCTAAGTGATGACTTCAGGATAGTCACCCCAGACCAGTACTAGGATGCAGGCCAGGAAAATAAAGTAATAAAGACCACTAATATCTAGGCAATTTTTAGTTACTTCAAGGCTCTGATCTGATCGATACAAGGATATAGCCTTTTATTCATATTGTGGATAATTTTGAAAAATATTATCTATAAGTATCAGACACACTCTCCTCACCCTCCCCTGCTGCCAAAAGGGTTACTTAACATCGCATTACTTTGTCATCTGGTCACTGCTCACATAATTTTCGGCACATTTAGCTAGGAAGGGCTCTGCAGCAAGATAAGTGCCTTGCTTATCCTCCCCTAAGGCTACATAAAGCCAATACCTGACAGGAGGTTTTGTTTTATTTTTACTGCTACACTAGTTTTGTTGATTGCTTAAATATCCAACTGGTGTTTCTAACACATTAAGTTAATCAAAATAGATTTATACAACTAAAGCACACCTTGACAGGTATTCCAGTGGCCCCTCTACCTTGCTTTTCCCCCCCCTCTCAGAGAAACACAGGCATCAAGTTTTCAGACAACCTCTTTAGACTCATGCTGTTATTCCAACAGCATGATGTGCTTCTCACCAAGATAAGGAGATGCTGATGTACTAAGTAAACGTGTCTGTTTTACCGATTTTCTATCAAAAGTGATTCCTGAACTACAGCACCAACTTAGCTTCTAGTTAGTTTAGATGTACCGCTTTTTCTTCCAAAGGTTTGGATGCAAAATTAAGTTCAATAAACTAAGCATGCAATTTCACTTAATAGGCAGTTTTGAGGCTCTCCTATGGGATTCCTAGTACCTGCTTATGGCCTCACATGCATAGCCCAAACCTCCACTTATAAACAGACCCGCGTGAAAGGAAACATGTCACAAAAGTCTATCCACACACACACACTCATCATCCAAAAGACATCTTTCCTGGCTAAAACTTCCCCTTCTATCAGCATACTACCATTTCCTTTTTCAAGTGTTCCCTAAGACAAGAAAAAGCCAGATACTGCAAGGGTTCTGGGGCAGGTGTGACTTCATAAATAGTGATACTGCCATACTGCAGATGCATTCAGGTGACTGCCTTGCCCTTTAAGCCTCCTATTGACAAGTAATAGACTACTCAATTCAAGCACTATATTTGATATATGGTCTTTCAGAACCTGTACTTTGACCACATGTGCACATACAGATTCAATTGTAGGATCTTTTCGATGGGGATTGTATTTTTGGATCTGTATTGCACTGAGTGCAAACAAGATTAGAGAAAGCTTCTTTCCAGTTCCTTCTGAAGAAGGTCACAGGTGATACTTAAACATGTATAAGTGATTATCCTTTTGTATTTAAAATAAACCCCAAGATATTCCTACACTCTACAATAACCAACATATTCCTCGAGCACAGGATGTTCGAGACTATACTATCATTGTTACAAGTTTTCCATTTCAACCTTTCAAACAATCAGATATGCAATTATAACTATAAACAACCTCAGCCATCTGTATCTGGATTAGAGGCCTTGCCTTTCTTAAACACTCCTGCTCTCAAGACAGTACTGCTGAACATAAGATGTGGAACAGTGGCAGCAGTGCCTTATGCTGTTTAAGCGGCAGCCCTTGCCCTCTGAAGGAGGCTGCTTACATATGACTGTGTAGTACAATATTTTCAGGGGAAAAAAATGTAAACATATTTTTAGTTTAAAATTTGATATGTTAGGCTACATTCAATTTTTAATTTACATGGTTACTCTGCTACTGCTTCAGAGTTAACAAGTCGTCTTGCAAAATTAAGCAACTGCTACCCAGCTCTACCACTACTATTGTTGAGAGTAAAACATGGCAAGTGTATTTAAATAGATTCCTCAACTACCCAAGAGCTTGAACATTCCTAGATTCAACACAAGAGGCCTTAGAGTAGGTGAAAAAACATCTTAAAGGCAGCTTCACCTAAACTCAGAACACCCACCTTTATCATCCTATTACTGCCTTTATCTTGCAGTCTAATCTAAATTGAAAATAAGCTTTACTCCGATTTGATTTGCTTTACAAGCACAAGACTTAGAGATCTGACTGTGCAGGATTAGATACACTACATTATGCATTTCCAACCTATATGTGCAGCACTCCAGAAAACACCATTGTCTTCCTTGAGCCATATTAAGTTAACTTCTCATTAAATGCCATCAATATGCAAGCATTAAGCTTTTTCTTTATTCAATGAAGGCCAGTAAAGAATTAAACTTCGGCAGTAACATAAATCACTGGTCAAACACTCACTAGGGAGATGGAACATCTTCAAACATTCTGGATGCACAGACAGTTAAAATTACACGCTTGTAGGACAGATGATAATGAATCACATCAGCAAGGTCTGCCCAAGCACATGAAGTTACTTGAGCCTGATTCTCAATAGTGGATGGGAGGGAGAAACCCAGTCAACTGTTTTGAGGGTTAAACACTGTAACGAAGTTGTAATACAAGATAGGTATTTAAAAGTTATGTTAAATGTGCTTTTTATTTTATACTAGTCCAGCCTGGAAAGCAACTTTAAATACAATTTCATATTCCACCTTTGATTGTCTCCAGTCCTCTCTTCAAGTTAAGTTCAACTTGCTAAGGATTGTGCTCTAGCTAAAACAAGTCACAACCTATGCTCCTAGAAAGGCTTGTACTAGTGAGAAAAATATTCAGTTTAAACCGAAGCTAAAGGCCAAATAGGCAATAGGCAAGACAAGCAATTTATGCAAAACACGCTGCAAACTAAAATGAAGAAAAACTGATAAGGAGGTACAAGCCTACGTTTCTGAACAACAAGTTTCAGAGTTAAACAGGCAAGCAACCCAGTGGTAAAACACCCAAAGTAAAAGAATAGGTAGACTAACTTTGTTTTGCAAAGATTGTATCAATGAAACACCTTTTCGAAAGCAAGCTGTCTACATTCTGTGCACATATCACTTAGCCATGGTCTCTTTTTTTCTTTGAAGACATTAAGATAAACCGGCAGCCAAGCTGTAGTAGCTTTGCCAGACCATGGCTTTACATTCAGCTTGTGTTCTCATCCCTTTCTCTTTAAACATAAATATATTAACTTAAACTTGGGAGCTGTATTAGCCTCGCTGGAAACTCTAACACTACTTTTAGAAAGCTTTTTAAAAAAAATTAATATTTCTTCAAGCAGTTGTACATTTCATATATGGCCCTTTAAAAAGGAAATCCTAAATATAAAAATTTCCCAGGGCTTGACATTGGTATTACCCACTGAAAAATAGCTCTATCACTAGTCTGTTTGGGAATTCCTAAAGAAGCATAGCAAAATCTATTAACAGATTAAAAAATAACTGGAAAGAGTTTCCTAAGGCTTTTAAAAACCAGAAAAAGAGTACAACAAAATGTAGTAGTTCTGAGTAGGAGGCCACATTAAATTGAGGTGTCAGTGATCCACTCTGGCTAGTTAACAGGTCCAGGCCTGTGCCATGCAGATCTCTTGGCCACAGAACAGATTTAGCCAGCTCCTAACAGAGGAGTCTGTAGGCAGCTCCCACTCGGTACCAGCAATTACACCACCTGCATGTCCTTGTCTTCATCAAGAAGTGCAGGGAGAAGTCCTCCTGTGAACATCCTTCCTTGGCTGACAGTAGAAATGATGCGGAGTTGTTTTCTTGTAAGAACATTCTTTAGTAGCTTGAATGGCCAAAATGAGGTAACCTTTCCCCAGGTAGGGTCTGCACAGTGTGCTGCACCAGGATTTAAGGTTCATTTGATGCTGCACAACTCATGTTCCCAGCTTCTAAAGGGATACAAGATTATCTGTACTATTCTCTTTCTTCAGAGTATCAAATCCAATTAAAAGCATTTTAAATGATACTGTACAGAGTCTGAGTACCTTTCTTACTGAGAGCATCATGGACCAGCACATCTTGGTGCAAAACACAAACCATATAAATTAACTGTCTTTCAGAAGGTCACTTCTGAAATTCTCATCAGCCAAAACAGGGTCCCAAAAAACCTGAAATGAAGAACAAGTCCCAAACATCTGTTGTGTGGCACCATACACTCTGATAACATCTCATTCATTTTCAACACAAAGAGGTTAGTATTTAACAGGAAGCACTATCTTTGCTCAGCCTCCTTTCCCCCCTTTTCTAGCCCCATAACACTTCCAAGTAAACAAAAGCTTCAGTATCAAATAAAAAGCAGGAGAGGGGCACGCATTCCTGCTATTTCTAAATTATCTACGCAATTCTAAGAACCCAAAGAATTGTATTTTTAAGCTTGGCATTAGAAAGCACATAACAAAGCACACAATTTAATGCAACCGAAAATCAGTTCATGTTAAGACTCAAAAAGGGGACACAGGTAGACAGGCAGAACAAGCACCCAAGAAGTACAAGTGACTTTTTAAAAACAAATAAATTTGAAGACAGAGTGGCTCATGCTACCACAGACCCAACACACACATAATTACAAACTTCGTATATATATAAACAAACAGATCCAGCTGCAGTTTTTTCATTTAAAAAATTACAGCACTCAAGTTATAGAAGTAAAAATTAAACAGAGCTTGCCAGACCAAGTAGGTGCATTTCTTAGATAAAGTAAACTTTTATAAACAAGCCAAGTGAAAGAGATGGAATCTAGGTTACAGAAGAGGCAGTACCAAGTCACTCTGAAAGTTATCAGCTAAGACAAAGCTGGTAATTTCACAAAGAACCACAAGCAATTCACAGAAAAGATGACTGGTCACAGGCCATACTGAACAAAACAAAGGCAGACTACATAAAAATAAGATTTAACAATTATAGACTGCAGCAACAGGAATGCATACAAAATGAAGTGTACAATCAGCAGGTTTTTTGCTCTCATTTTTGAATCATTTATTGGAAGCAACTAAAAGACAGGGAATACCCTACCTGGACTAATCCTTTGTGGAAGGAATGTGCCACCAATAATGTAGCCCTAAAAGCAAAGGCTATCCTACACTAACACCCAGGAAAATACTTGTAGCAGAGTACATCCTCCCTGCATGGCAACATTGAAGACAGAAAACAGTACACCAACACTACAAACAGCCTTTACTTTCAAGTTCTAGAGAAACCTTAGAGCAAGTTTGGTCATTAAGTACGAAAAGTCTCCTTGGTTCTTCACTCATTCTTTCCTAAGCAAGGAAGATTACACCAAAAGCAATCTCAAAAAGTCTAGACTGGAACTATGGCATGCTGTAGCTTTTATAGCTCTCCCAGTAACCATCTTACACAACAGTACATCAAGTCCTTCACCACAGTACTAAACAAAGCTAACAGTCAGACACCTGCCAACTGCATGAAATTAGATTTTCAAGCGCCCTTATAATGCCTTTTTATTCTCTTCAGTACATTCTTGGGTCTTCCTCACGCTGAGAAATATGAATACATAACCATAAGACAATGTTATCAGCAGTATCCCTCCAGCATTCTAAAGGAAGCCTCAATGGTATCTACTTAATTCTGCATACCAAGATAAGTTCTACAATAGAAAATTAATTCTTATCCTCTTAGTTTCCAGAAGTCAAACAGATAGTCACAATGTCCATTCATGTGCTGCTATGTTCAGGACATCAGAAAGAAGAGGAAGATAACACTGTAGAACATTCACAACTTAAATACTAACAGTTTTTTCTACTAGTAGACTCTTTAATTATAGTATAGTTTATTAGCAGAAAAGTACAAGAGAGCCAGCAGCATAAAACAGTTATGATCATTTAACAAATGACCATCTTTCCTTAGGAAAAGGCAGGGAATTGCTCACACAATGCTTTTCCATTTTCAGTTTGCTTTTCAATGCAGTCATAAATGGCCAGAGACCCTTGAAACAGTCAAGGCAACTCCTGTAACATCACTGCAAACAAGTCTGAAATAAGAAACATTCTCAGGAGGAGCAGCCTTGGAGCATGTCCACACACCTGAACTAGCTTTGAATTAATTTCTCAAGTACCACCCAGAGTGCCACTGTCACTGCAGAACCCAGGGTGTACTACAAATCCTACTTTAGTCAGATAAGCATTTGGGTCAATTGTGTAGTCCACAGCATATCATGCTGCTAGAACAAGACTGTCAACACAGTTTATTATAGGGTAATGTAATACCATATGGACTGATGCATTAACTAAACATGTTCACTCAATGGATAAGGAATCGGCTGGATGGTCGCACTCTGGGACTGGTGGTCAACAGCTCAATATCTGAGTGGAGACCAGTAACAAGTAGTGTTCCTCAAGGGTCAGTGTTGGGACCAGTACTGTTTAACATCAGTGACACGGATGATGGGATCATGTGCACCCTCAGCAGGTTTGCTGACAACACCAAGCTGTGTGGTACGGTCAACATGCTGGAGGGAAGGGATGCCATCCAGAGGGACCTGGACAGGCTGGATAGGTGGGCCACTGCCAACCTCCTGGAGTTCAACAAAGCCAAGTGCCAGGTCCTGCACACAGGTCGGGGCAATCCTGGGCACAAGTACAGGCTGTGCGGAGAACGGATTGAGAGCAGCCCTGAGGAGAAGGACTTGGAGGTACTGGTGGATGAAAAGCTGGACACGAGCCAGCAGTGTGCGCTGGCAGCCCAGAAAGCCAACTGTATCCTGGGCTGTATCCAGAGAAGTGTGGCCAGCAGGTCAAGGGAGGGGATTCTCCCCCTTTGCTCTCCTGAGACCCCACCTGGAGTACTGTGTCCAGCTGTGGAGCCCTCAACATAAGGAGGATAGCAACCAGTTGGAGCGAGTCCAGAGGAGGCCACGAAGATGCTCAGAGGGCTGGAGCACCTCTCCTGTGAAGAAAGGCTGAGAGAGTTGGGCTTGTTCAGCCTGGAGAAGAGAAGGCTCTGGGGAGACCTTACAGCAGCCTTCTGGTACCTGAAAGGGCTACAAGGAAGCTGGAGGGGAACTTTTTTCAAGGGCCTGTAGTGACAGGACAAGGGGTAATGGGTTTAAACTGAAAGCAGGGAGATTTAGGTTGGACATCAGGAAGAAATTCTTCCTGAAGAGGATGGTGAGACACTGAAACAGGTTGCCCAGAGAAGCTGTGGATGCCCCATCCCTGGAAGTGTTCAAGGCCAGGCTGGATGAGGCTTTGAGCAACCTGGTCTAGTGGAGGGTGTCCCTGCCCATGGCAGGGGGGTTGGAACCAGATGGTCTTTAAGGTCCCTTCCAGCCCAAACCATTCTGTGATTCATATTCTGATTTGATAGTTATAGGCTCTGTAAGAAATTTAACAGCACTGCGTTTAGCCAAAGATGCAGTGCAAAGGGGCCAATGTTCTTCACAGTATAGGAAGTTCTGCTAGAACTGCAGAGAGCAGAGTACTGAAAGCCAATGGTTTTAGATATACAGAACACTCATTATACATTATTTTCCTATCCTCAACACTGCTTTCCAACAACAATAACCATACCCAACCCAGTTACTAGGGTTGTTTACCTCTGACTAGGTGAATAGTTCTATATCAAGTCACTTTATTTACCTGAAATTCCTCAACTGTAAAATCATGGTAATGTTTCTCCCATTCTTCATAAAGTATTCATATGAGGAACATTGGACTAATAAGACTTAACTTCTTACTAGGTATTCCAAGAGGCTATCCTTGACTGTACTACAGGTTATGCTAGGTTCAAAGAGCTGGAAGCACACGTGTTATTACTATTCCTAATAGGGGCCAGACAGCCATCTCCTTTGCCTAATCTCAGAAATATAAATCAGTATTCATACAATTTATTCTAGCTAGAATAGTTTTGATGTTTCTAAAATGTAAGTTAAAATTCCAACATTTGGCCTAGAAAGGAAACTGAAGTTTTTCCAATATTTATAGTTTGCCAAGACCAAACAGCATCCTTACCAGGATATCAGATGTTAAAAAACAAACAGGAACATCAAGGCAGGTCACAAATAAAAAATATATACCAAATACAGTCTATCTCTGCAAGGTAATTATCACCACACACAAATACAGCTACAAGATTTAAGAACAGTCTAAAACCAGTGTTTTGGTTTTAAGTTTTCTTGATGCTGCACAAGTTTCATGAAGAACTTTCCAGAAGGGAACACTATAACTTCCACAGAGAACAATTTAACTGCATCGAGGAAAATATAATTATCAGGGCAGCAATACAGAAACACATCTGATTTCACTCTATTAGTTGTAACATTGAAAAGCTGATTCAGGTTTTCAGCAGTGGCTTATATCTTTTCTCACAAGCAGCAGCTTTTCATCTTGTTCAACAGGAAAGACAGTTACTCTGGAAAGCCAGGCTGACAAGTTGAAACACTTGATTCTAGATGTTCAGTCTAAACATCCAAAATAAATTGGAACCTTATCTATTCTCATTATTTTATGTCTGATTCAAACTCTCCTGAAACTGATCTTGTTATCTTCTTAAAAAATCTCCTCACCCCAAAGTAAAAAAAGAACAACTTGTGAAACTCTGAAGTCAAGTACAAACTCACCTGAAATGTTACTGGTTTTACTACTCTTCCGCCAAGAGGCAAGCTATCCCCACAATCACCTCAATCTCTTAAGTATCTTCCTGTTCATATCACTCTACATTATGTATTAATTAATTGGACAAAGCACCCAGCTACATCTTCTTTTAATAAAATTAAAGGACTGAAGGACAAATTTCCTACTGCACACACTGCATAACAGTGTACGTACAAATTACATACTGACACCTAAAAACAACTCCACAGTCAGAGCCACACATAAGCATAACACCACTTCTAGCTCTTGTGATGCTTATCAGGAACATCTCCAAGAACACTGCTACGTTTCGGAAGCATATAAGTGCTACAGTAAACTTAGAGCAATGCTGCTTTGTTTCCTGAACACGCACAGTTAGCTTAGCACCTCTGTTCACGCTTTATGCTTCCATCGAGTTCGCTGTGCAACACGGTCTTGGACTGCGCAGAAGTTCCTTCCTGAGTAGGCTGTTTGAGGAGACCTAACAACTGCCAAGTTTTTTCAGATCGCACTACTACAAGAAAAACTTTTTGGTATGAAGCCAAGTTTAATAACTTCAAAACCAAGAATCAACGTTTTATCATCACCTGAATCAATTAAGAACTTTGAAGTAAAAACCTTCTAGCCCCCATATTTGTAAGAAAATGAATAAAAGTTTGAAGCAAAGCAGACTCTACTTTTAACGACACCAGTTGAGTAAAGCACTTGAATATTGACATATCCCATCTCATTTCAATTAAGCAATGTTTTGGTGCTTTCCTGATTTTGAGACAGTGTCATTGCAAGTTAGTATTTAAACAATGTTAATGTTTAATAAAAACATTTACTTAGAAAACAGTTTTTCTGCACTGCAAAGGCACTAGCAAAGTGATACTCATTTTCACGCTTCCATTGGCATGGGTTGGAAGTGATAGTTTATCTTGTTAATAATTTAATCGCAGCCTAGAAACAGACAGTTTTTAGTTAAAACTTTTCAAACACCCTCCCTTCTTCAAATATTTCAGATTATACAACAAATGCACATCAAGATTTTGCTTTCATTCAGTTGGAAAAAAAATAAAGGATAAATACTTTAGCATTAGAGTCTAAATTTGCAGTTCTTAAATTCCAGCTTGGTAAAACTTTACATTTGCATGCAGATGAACTTTAGCTACCAGAAAATATCTGAATAAATACTTGGCAACCTCAGTTACTCACAGAACACCAACATTTTTGTCAGAAAACAAAGGCAATAATGTCTGGAAAAATCAGGGGTTACATTTCCTGGGGTTTTAAACAGCAGCTTTAAAAAAAAAAAATCAATGTCACTTTAATTAAGCTTGAATAAATTACAGGACCATAGTTTTGTAGCTGCTGTGCTACAAAACTGAAACTTTGTTTCTGTATTAACCCAAAACCACAACTCAAACTAGCATGTCTCAAACAAACAAGTGTTTATAACAACTAGCAGCAACAAAACCAGATTGTGTTACTACTGTATTCTTTATTAGTATCACTGGACCCGTTACTAGAATTTAATCCCTTTAACTTCTCACAATCAACTAAATTCTCTATTTCAGGATAAGAAATTGCATTTCAATTTACAGTATCAGAACATCCTCAGAAGCTGAGCATTTTCTATGGAAATGCATTCAGAATTTAATTACTAAATCTGGTAAAACCCTAATTGGAACATATACACAAGATACAAATAAGCAGTTTAATTAACAACTTATTAACTAAATATGACCACATGATTCATAACAAGCTTTCTGACATTAATGAGCCACATGGCAGTGGTAGGGTTAATAAAATGCAGGCCACAGCCACTCAGCTACATTTACCCTTACAATAAAGCACAGTTACAAGTTCATGATGCCCGGCTCTGAACTCACTCCACACAGGAGACAAATATGTATTACACAAGGCATACCATAGCTTCTCACCAGTTGAGAGGAATAAAGCATATTATTTATTTGTTGATTATTGATACCCATATGCTACTAAAGCTATATATAATCTATACCACCTAAAGTGATAGTAAATTTAAATATCAGAATACTAACTCCACTTTACATTCCTCACCCTTCTACTTGGCTACCCATGGTGTCTGAACCAATTATCTTCAGAGCCACAGCACAGAATTCTAACTTATCTTTTAAAAGAGTAACTGCAAGAGCAACTGGCAAAATAACACTATTTGCAAGACAGCAGCTGAACAGCCATTACAAGGGTGCCTACAGAAAGGACAAATACAGCCCACAGGTTAGTGCACAGAATACAGGCAGTGGTGTTAAACATCTAGATAGGCAACACAGAACGGTATAAACCACACCTTATCCCCTTAGTCACGTAAAATATCAATTTTGAATCCTATGAGTAAAGCTCTATGGCTTTAGCAGTAGGTATTGTAAGCTGAAGTAACAGTACTACTGCCAGTCTCTCTACTGGCTGTAGCATGTCAAGCAGAGCAGGCACAGTAGCAGCTAAAGAAACACAAGGATTTCCCCCTTCAGAAATCCATTGTAAAAATACTTCTTTGGTAGTGACACACTGCTCTACAAAGTTTATTTTACAATGCTGAATTACTGATGATATTTCTTCAGCACTGTTGGTCCCTCTAAAATTTACTCAACATGCTTTCATCAGCTTCAAAGAGCAGTTGTATTGGTAACTTGCAAGAAACAAAAGGCAATTTTCTTTTTCTCCCCATAAGAATCCTATTTTCCTAAAAAAAAAAAAAAAAAAGGAAAAACCCAAGACTCCGACCAGCAACTCTCTTCTTTCCAGTGTGCAAAGGAACAAGCATGGTAATACTGCAAATTTCTGAATGAAATTAATCCTACTGAAGTTGAAACTCAGTTCCATTGCACTAATATAAGAGTCAGTAGAATGTAAAAATATATGCTAATATAAAACTCTGTGATGGATGTTTTGTTGTCTAGCTGCATCGGGGAAAACCCTTAAGAAAACTTGTACCCTATCCTAACTATTGGTTCCTTTCCACTCTTGCTTCACGTCCCTTGCCCTGCTCAGCATCGCAGACACCGAAGAAAAGCACTACTGAGGATTACTCTTCTATTCCCCAATCAGCCGAGTTACATAAAGTAAGGAAAATATACACAATAGACTTAGGCAATACATACTAAGTTCTTGAGTGATGTACTACTGCAAGACTTCAATACTTGAGCTGCCTGGGCTTCCTCCCCCGCCCCGCTTTGACAGTTTAAGAACTCCAGCAAGGCAGATCAATAAGCCCTGACCCGTTGCTCTCTCTGCTAGGAAGGTACATAAGGAAGAATTCTGGAACACCAGTGATGCCTTACTTTATCACTTCAGCACACAGACAAGGCGAGCTGGGAGTCAGCAGAACACGTGGCTTAAACGCTTGAAACCGCAAGTGACCACGTAGCTGCTGGCTTCTTGTAGCCCTGCCCCGGCGGCACCGTGTTACACGGCCGCACTTGGCGCCAGCGCACACACAGCGTACCTGGTCAGTACAGTCAATGACAACCTGCCCAGAAGATGAAGCTTTAGGGAAGCCCGCTTGAATCACTCCTACAGAACCGGTTAACGGCAGTATTCACCAGAAACAAACTCTTAACTGAAGGCAGAAAGCCGCCGCAATTCCACCACGGAACACACCGGCACAGTCAGCCTCGCGTCACTACAGCGGCGCGGCCGGGATGCAAGCGAACGCTACCGGGGAAGAAGCCCCGTGCTGCAGGGGCGCCGCCTCGCCGGGGATGAGAAGCGCAAGGCAAAGCCAGAGGGAGACGCTGCTTCTTCCGTGCACAGCGCTGCCAGGCCCCGGGGCCGAGCTCGCCTTGCCTCGCCGGGCTCGGGGCTTGGCACCCGCCTGCCGCGTGCTGCGGGGCAGGTGCCGCCGCACCCGGGGCCGAGCGGTGGCAGTTGCCGCCCGGCCGCGCCGAGCCCGGGGCAGAAGGCGGAAAACCCCAGGCGACCTGTGGCGCCCGGGTCACTTGAGGACAAGCGCAAATATCGGTTACGCAAATCAGAAAGCGGTTTTCCCCCGAGCCCCACCCGCGGGGGCGCGGGGCGGCCGCCGGGCCGAGCACAGACTCGCTCCGGCACCCTGCGCCCGTCCCCGCCGGCCTGCGGGGAGGCGGGCAGGTGAGCGGCCCCGCTGCACGGCGCCGCCGAAGCGGGGGGGGGTGGGCGCCGCGCAGGCTCACCGGACCGCCCGGCAGGCGAGCCGGCAGCCCCTCCTACAGGTGGAGGGGGCGAGAAAAACGGGGGCGGCTCCCGGCGGCGCTGAGGGCCAGCCGCGCGCTGCCCCCGGGAAAGCCGCGCTCCCTCCTGCCGCCCACTCGCTCCCCCTCCTCCCGTCCGTCCGTCCCTCCTGTGCCGGGGGAGCGGGTCACCTGTCTACGGCAGCCGCCCCTCGCTTACCGGGCCTGGCCGCGCCGGGCCGCGCCGCCTCCCCTCCCGCCTGGCGTGACCGACCGGGCCGTACCGCCCGCGCGCTCCGTCCGCGAGGGAGCCGGCAGCGCAGCGCGAGGCACCGGCTCCAACCGGCACTTCTCGGACCCGCCCCGCCGCCGTCGTCGTCACGTTACCGGCCGCGCCAGCCAATGGGGCGCGGCCGGCGGAACCGCTGACAGGCCGCGGGGGAGGGGCTGCGGCGGACAAAACCGCCCCGCCCCGCCGCGCCCGCGCCCCGCCCCCCCCCGTGGCGCTCACCTGCGGAGGCACCGAGCGGCCCCTTCCCGGGCAGCCGCCGGGGGCGAGGGGCGCTCCCGGCACCGCGGCTGCGCCCGCGGCGGGGCACCCGGTCAGGTCGAGAAGACCCCGGTGCCGGCGCTCCGACAAACCGAGCCGCTGAAAAGCGGAAGGAGGTGGAAGGAGTGCGAAAGCCGTTATTGCCGACGGTCGAACAATGACAATTAAAGGACAATTAAGGCGCTTAATCTGACAGAGGGCGCGTCGCCTTCCCGGTACCGGAGGCCCCGGGGGCGGCTGCGCGGGCAGCGGGAGGGGGTGAACCCAAGCCCCGCGGGGGCGAGCGGGAGGAGCCGGGCTCGCTCAGCCGAGGCAAGCACGGCGGGGGCAGTGCTGGAAGTGCCCGTTGGTTACGCTCCGAAGAAGCGGACGCCCCTGCTGCAGCCCACCCACCTCCTTGCTGCGGCCAGGCACGGCCAGTGCCCGCTCCTCTTTCGGCAAGGGGCAGGCAGATAAGAGCCCGGACCACGGGGTGGCCAGACCGTCCTGTGGCTCTTCAGTGCCGGTGGAACCCTGGCAGCACTGTCACAGGTTCACAAACGTACACCGTGTCTTACAGAAATCAACCACGGCTTGGTTTGACTTGCTGCTCCCGCGGACAGCGCAGCTCCTGCTCCGCGGCCTGAAGGGGCTGCTTCTGCGGGCTACAACGCATGAAAGCCTGGAAGAAAATTCCAGTTCCTACCTAGGTTTCTGCAAACAACTGGGACAAACGGGCTGTGCCTGCCTCCTCGTAGTCCTGCAAACAGCTCAATCTACTCAAGTAATTTTCCTGCCATATTTTCCTTTTAGCAACTCCATTGCAAGAATCTATTCAAAATTCTATTTACAATGTAATTATACTCCTGACACTCGCTCTGCTATAGCAATGTTTATTGTTTTGTCTATTCACCACTTTGGTGGGAAAAGGGTCTATTTTCAAAATACTGCTTTTCCACCATGAAACACAAAAATCCTTTTCTTCGCAGCTGTAAAAAACCCCATCATTTAAACATCCCAGACACCACATTTTGCAAAAATAACAATTTGCAAATCGTATTCAGGACACAGCTATTGTAGTTTCAACTTAGAAGAGCCATTAAAATACAACGTACTTGTGTGCAATGAAGTTTCCAGACACAAGAGCCAAAAGTGAAACTACTTACAAATAAAAGTGAAACTCGTTAATCCAAACACACAGAACCACTAATGCAAACACGTATGTTGTTAAAAAAAGGCATATGTTTGTTTCGCTAGCTTGCAGTCACATTGGCAGTGTAGCAGAGGATGTATTTGGTTTGCACTTGGTTTAGGCTGATAGTTTCTACTTTGGGTGATGTACTTTGATAGTAATCTAACCTCAGAGAAGCCGCTATTGCCATCGCCGAGATGATGACTGCGTGGCATTGTCTGCACTTGCTGCTCCAAGAGCGGTTGGCGAGGTTTGGCAGGCAGCAGGCCAGCAATCTTCCCAGGAGACCAATTCCCTTTTGTCTCATGACCTGCCACCTTGTCATCTGACTGCATCTCCATTTCCATCATCAAGACAAATCTGCTCTATTGCAGTTTACCTGAGGAATGATTTCATCTATTTTACCTTATTGGAAAATAAATAAAAGTACATCTTATTCTATAATCTTTCTTTCTACTAACTCAAGAAAGAAAAGCCTGTCTCCAGGACCTGCCACACTTTCTGTCAGCAACAGGTTAGGGTAGCAAATTAATGTTTAATTAAATTATAAAACCAAGAACTATTTGTGCTAAAAACTATTGAATTAAGACAGAACACTGAAGTTAATGGTCACAAAGTTCATAACTGCTTGAGCAAAAGACTGCAACCCACCTTTCTAGCTTTGGTACTTGCTTACTCTGCTACTGAGTAACTCCTGGGGAAGCACAAGGGGAGCACTCAACTCATTAATAACACGCCACAAATCTCCAAGCGATGATATCTGAGCAAAAGGAATATTTTGTTAGCCGCCTACTCCAAAACAATGCTGTTTTTAGCAGTGCAGCTCTTGACTGCATACCCAGCAGATCAAGTTCATCTTTGGGGTTATCTTAGTGCAATTATTTTAGGATGAATTTCGTCCAGTCTTTTTCAAGCAACATTATCTGGAAAATGTTCTTCAAGCTCTAACACCCATTCTGATTTTTTTGTCACAGCCATTTATAAGGTACTGGAAAACAACAGCTTGACAATCGTGGGAAAGTTGAGTTTCATCTCACACATCATGCCAGCCCCTGATCTTCTTTAACTTGATATTTAGATGTAACGAAACCAGCTTTGAATCTCAAAAGAAGTAACAGTTTCAAATGTTATGCTCAGTGTGACTAATGGGTGTCCTGAGCATCTACTTCAATCCCTTCACATGTATGCTTTTGGGAAATCTGGTGTAGTAAGAAAGTGAAAGCTATTTAGCAGAGCCCTGTGTACTTAGGGGAGGAATATGTATAGTCAAAATTTCACTTTAAACTATTTCCCACTGAACATTCTTCTTAATATCAGAGAGGTGATATTATACTTGACTCGTAACCCTCCAGTAGTGTTTGGAGCCACAGGAGCAGCAGCATCTGGATTGCCAATCGCGCTGGTAGCAGTTGTCTGAAGCTAAGCCAGTTCTTTGATTGCAGCACCCTACGACAACTTGCCTTGTGACCACCAAGTGTGTTTCCGACTGTTTCTCAAGATCCCGTCTGAGAGGCTACAGCTTCATAACTAGCTGAAGCATGAACCAGCAGATCATAGCCCTTCAACCTCTGCAATGCCATACCACCCCTTATTCTTCAAAAGAGAATAAAAGCCACGTAAGCTTCGTAGGTCCCCACATAATTTAATTTCAGTCCCTGGTGCACCCTGATTATTATCACACTTGCTCTTTGTGGCGTTCGCTAAAGCTTCTTTGTCTCCTTCTGAGAATTTACAAATCACATGCTCCATGGGCTCCAGACCATTGATTTCCTGGTGCAATAATGTGGCTGGCAGTTAACAACAAAGCCTCTCACCGCAGGGGCGGGTATTTTAGACCAACACTTCCCTCTGCTGGATTCCTGGGCAGTCGCAGCTCTGCCTGCACTGGAGCGACCTACCCAAATCCTCTACCTCTTGCTCGGGCAAGCCCCCTGCTCCTTCCAGACCGCTTTGGACGGTGAGAAACTAGCAGAGGTCTTCTTAATTTATCAGATGAACAGGACAGAAAAGTGTAATCCAGCATCACCTGGACAGGAATATCAGTTTAGTTTCTGCTCAGGACAGGAGTACCTCAAAGCTGCAGAACATGCTAAAATTGGGAGTCAGGGTCGGCCATTCCATATTCAGCTCCAAAACCCTGACACGTTCTCTCTTGAGCTGCGCTGCCGTAGTTCAGAGTAGGAGATGCATCCTTGGCTGGATGTGAGAAAGCATCAGGATCACAGGGTATCCCAAGAACAGGACCATACATAAGCCATCCTGCAAAACACAGGACATTTGAGAAGACAGCATGTTCTTTTTCTTTCTTTCCCTGTTCAGTGCTGCTACCTATTCCCTGTGCCCACCTGTGAGGAAGTGAGTGCCGACAAAGTGACAGTAGCATGCTAATATCATCTTTTTGGTCCATTACAGTCCAGGCAGCCTAAAAACCCAGAAATGTGTATAGAGGATTGCGAGCACGAACCTCACTTTGCAGACAATGGATATACACAGACTGTTGTCTGCAAAGCCCTTCTCTGCACAGCCTGTGCTGATTCTAACGGCAGCTGTTAAGGGTCAACTAGAGCTCATGCCAGATAAAATTAAGTCAATATTTTAAAACACCTTTTACCCAGACCAACGGGCATTTCTTTGTAGAGTGTGTATATACAGCACCACAGGAAAAATAAAATGAAGACAGAGAAATGTTGGCCACACTTTTGGTGACTCTAATGGAAACCAAGAACAGTGCTACAGTGAATTTTAATTGTACTACACTTCCCATCTGGCCATCTGTTCCAAAGTGTTACCAACAACCTGCATATGACATTTTACAGGAGGTTTTGATGGAAAGTACCATATGCAGATACAGCTGTGTTACATTCAAGTCATTCGGTTGTCAGAATACTGTCCACAACTGAGGGAGAGGGAGTGTTAAGAGGAAGGGGAGAGAGAATTGCAGAGATAAATGAGTAAGATTATGCTTAATTCTTCATTTTCACAAGGACTGGAACTGGTCCCAGTGCAGTGCTACGTGTTCTTCTTAACTCACTTGTACAAACATGACTGAAAAACATAATTAAGCATTTTGCTGAACAAAGATTCTGTTCACATACTCTGCTGAATGAAGGCTTTTGGTGGACTTCAAAACACAGGAAGATGATGAATAAGCTAAAGATGGGGGAAGGGGAGTAGAAAATACAGGCATAATCCTGAAACAGTATTGCCAGTCAGAGAAATGTACTTTGAAAAGGGAGACAGAGAGGTTCCACAGAAAAACTGTCAAAAGGTTGGATCAAAGTGGTACTCAATGTTACAAGTTAGAACACGCAACAGTGCTGAAAGCTGTGCTGAGGTTAACTGGAATAAACCTTCATTAGAAGACAGGAAACAGGTGATTACACAGTAGGTGGTTCCTGATTTGTGTTCAGAACAAAGCCTGTGTAAGCACACTGAAGGTCTAGTTAGAAAAGATCATGTAAGAAATGCTGCTCATGAAAAATATGTTTTCAAAGAGTTTGGAGAGGAAATAAAAGGCTTGAATAAAGAAGAAACCAGAATGTCAGGATCAAGGAGACATCCTGAGTAACAGCAATAGGGAAAGGAAATAAAATATATACAGCATAGGGTGGCATAAGCAATGCTTTTCTAAGCAGGATGTTTTCCAGTCATCAGGTTTTTAAATGCTGAAGAATAAGGATTACTCTCTGCTTCTTTTAGATGATACTGCATTCTTGCCTCCCAGTGATCCTTGCATCTTACTGACTAATTGTGAAGTCTTTGTCTGAGACCTCCCAAGGAAACTTCTAAGGTGGATTCCAAGTAGACAGAGCAAGGAAGGATGAGTATTTGTTTCCTAAGAACTTTCAACACAAAACAAATGTTTGTTGACTCTAGTAGCCCTACATGCATTAACAGCTCACACATGACACTTAATATTGCATTACTAGATATTGACTTCTAGAATGCTACTAACAAAACAAAACAAAACAAAACAAAACAAGCTTTGGGATTCTGATACCACTCACTCCTGTTGTTTAGAAATGCTTTGACTCCACTTTACAGTTCTAGTATTGCAACTACAAGTCATAAAAATGCAATTAAGAATCCAGCACTTGAAACTCTATCATCACACAGTTTTCTGCAGAAAACACAGAGAATATCCTTCAGTGTGTTCTTCTGGAGATCTTGACTTCCCCCAGGTGTCCCAGGTCTTTCTTTCACCATCATTATCTTATTTTTTACATTTCACTCACCTTGAACAGCTGTGAAAAATTTTACACCTAGTAAATATTTCATTAACGCCAGCATCTGTTTGCTCAGCACTTTTGCAAAGTCTTGCATTTCTAGTCAATTCAACATTTGTCTGGAGACAAGTTTATGCTTGGTTAACACACTGGAAATCAGAACTCCTCCAGTAGGAAACTATTTACTGTGTTGTTTTATGTAATCCGTGTTGCTTTACTCTTTCGGCTGCTGACATGCAGCCCTGATTTCAACTGAGACTGCTCAGAGGGTCATCCTCTTCAAATAAACTCCTGCTGCTGATTATAGTCCCCAGTTATTTTGTCATCAGAAGTTGCTGCTTCCTCAGAACTGCAGTCTGGTTTAGGCGTGACGTCGCTCCCCAGTCTGGTGCTACCAAAAGTAACCTGATCAGTTTAAACACTTTTGGTTACAGGGTTCTTTAATCTGTATAATTTTGAAAGACCCCGTTTGGGATCAACCAGTATAAGCTCCTTCCCATTTAACTTGCCCTTACAATAAAGCAGGATCTGCTCTGCACCCTGCTGACTCAGATCCTTGGGTAAGTTATTAGACGAAAAAAGCAAAGGCAATTCATTTGTCTTTCAGCACACTTTCTTGCTGGACCTTTTTTTCCTCATTTTCTGCAGCCTTCTTTCTTAGTGTGTAGTTTAAGGTTGGGTAGTGATTTATCTGAAAAATCTGATATCCTATATCCCTCCAGAAGGTGAAAACATCAGTTCTGTACTATCTGTAGCTCCTGCCAGCAAAAATGTCACAGAATCACTTCCTGGTAGCTTGAGGAATCCACAATAAAACGTGCCACTGCTATATCTCAAGGAGAAGTTTGCCTTATGTTTTCTAGAGAACATGGAAAAAATAAGACAGAAAGGCCTGTTATACTAAAGTATCTGTACCCAGACTTAAATCCAAAGAAGGCACCTCTGGAATCTGTCAGATATTACTTCCATTGTCATACCCATTTTTATTATTAATGACTTCATTCCACAGGGGGAAAAAAAAAGCCGCCAATTTTTTCCACAAACCTTCAAAATATAAAAATATATAATTTTATAAAGAAGTCTAAGATACAGACACATGATTTAAAATCCACCTTGGCAGTATGAAAAATATCCAAATAAATGAATATTAATTTGTTTATGAATAGTGCTAATAAATGCTAGAGCCACCACCTGCTTCACTCTGCAGTTACATTGAATTTTCCTTTAGATAAATTGGAGTACTCTCAGCACCTGCTAAGATTAGATCTGTAGAGGCAATAAAGCCAGTATAATCTAAACTCCAGGATCAAACTAATTGGTGATGATGCCTTTTTTAAAATAGCGCCAAGCATACACAGTAACTACTACCTGATAAGCAAATCATTACGGTGCAGCCTACCAGGCAAAGAAAAGAAGTAATGATTTTTGAATGAGAATCGAAGTAAATAATACATGCATCCAGCACAGCCTGATATGAGGAGTTCCTTGGCACATATTTGGGATGCTTAATCATAAAAAAATGTAGTTACATGCAAGTCATACAGCTGACCCCAAATGACTGAAAAGTCTTATGCATTTGTTTAACATTGCATACTGTGAGTAACATAGGAAATTCTCACTGAAGTATTTCCAGCTTCCTAGACTCCCCTGATACAATCCAGTGTTAGTCATGCAGAGTGGGAGCAGTCAGTCACATCCTCTTCCTCAATCCAGATGGACTCAGACTTTAGGAATAAAGCTGGGCCTGCAAGATACTTAGGCTGTATTTCTTCATCTGACCTGCCATGCATAGAGGTGAAGATGGCACACTACTTTCTCAGGACACCTCTCATAAACATTTGCAAAAGACAAGATTCATGCTATTATTCTCGAACAGGGTTTACAGACACAAGGCAGGCCGCGAAGCATCAGCATGGCAACAGGCTGGGGGTAAGGGTGGTGCCTCCCACCGGACAGACTCCCAATTATCCACGTCTGAGAGGTGTGTGGGTGTCCTGCCTGACCTACTGCACAGGCCTGAGTACAGAACTGGACACTGAACTGCTGCAGACATCAGCATGTTTTCCTGTGCTTTCGGCTGAAAAGCAGGACTGTCAGCACAGCATAGTTGTGCAGTTCTGAGGAAGAAAAGGAATAGAAGGAGGTACTAAGAAAAGGAATAGAAGGAGGTACTAAGAAAAGGAATTGTGAGCAAAGAAATTCTCTCATCTGCAGTCCAGTTGCTTTTGTGATCAGAAAACCAGGCTTTCATCCATTTGTTAGTAAATAAGTCTGTGTCAAAGACTTGTATGGCCCATCAGGGATTTAATCTTTCCTCTTGACAAAAACATTCCCGGGACCCTAAATTCATATAAAAAGGAAATTACAACACTTATGTGCTCTTTTGAACTGCCATGTATAAAGTTTTATTTTCATGACTTGCATAATACCACTTCAGAAAGTACTGGCTATATCCCAAGGGAAAGCTGATCTAAATTCTATGTTTTTCATCTCTACTTTGATTTGACCAAGATACAGGTTTATTTGGGTCTTATCTATTGCAGCTAGGGTAGAAAACTCCAACAGACAAAACAGAGCTGGAGTCAGCTGATTTTCTATGGACTGGTAATAGTGTGATTTGTGCATCCAAATTCTGCCAAGAAATTTTCTCCTCTTCAATTGAACTGCCTCTCACTAATCTGTTTTGAAGTGTAGAGATTCCTGACTGCCATTGCTACTTTACAAATAAGATGGAGCTGGGTTATATTAAAAGAAATTAGCCTGAAAATGCACTAATTCTTACTTCTAATGAATGAGAATGTGTTAAGCAGTTAGACCAGCCATGCAAGACTTCTACAAAAAATTCAGGATGCATTAAAGTACACTTACAAAATGAGTGAGATACTTCTAAACTGAAAGTAAGTTTGAGATACTTGGGGTGCTTAAAAAAAGTCAGAAAAATGTAACGCGGCTGCTGGGAAAATTACTTTTTTAAAATATGGAAATAAATATTACATCTAAGTATGAAAGATAAACTTGAAAAAGGAAATAACTTACCATACCTAAATTTATTACTTGAGCTGAGACCAATTCAGGACCAACTTGATTTTATGAATACTGTTGAATGCTGAATTCAAAAGACTTGACTTAATGTATTTAACCATTAGGCTCAGATGTCAGTGTTCCTGTTTTCCCTGCTGTGCCAGAACTTGGAAAATCTTTTTAAGTTAGTAATCTTTGAAACTACAGTTCTGGCCCTTCACACAGCTAGAAGTGTGGCAAGGCTGACCTACTCTATCAGTTTCTCTAACACTGTTGAGACAGGCCTCCTTCAGGACCTGCTGACTGATGATCGTGGGCCTTCCCTGCTTAAAGTACAAAATGCCATTAAGTTAAAGAAATTAAATTGTCAATTCTGGGGGAGAACTTGAAAAAAATGCTACTGAGAATAGGTAGAAACTAGAATTTTCAGAGTGGTCCATCACTAGGGCAGACTTGTGTTGTGTAAGTTGGACCTGTTACGTGTTTGTGATATTACTCCAGCTGAAATTTAGACCTAAACTGTTGTACCAGATGCTATAGAATTGTAACTAAAGGAGCAGACAATATTGTCCTTTCTATGCCAGTTAAACTGCAGTGGATCCTATAAACTCATGTGCTTGTAAGATTCTGTTTTCCCAACAGGAGTCACATAATCTGGTGTCTTGCATGAGATGAAATGTCAAAGCCAGTCGGAGCAGACAAGACTTAAAAACCGCCTTTAGTCTTCACTATCTCAGCTGATCTGGTAAACACTTAACAGGGTAAGGACTCAAACAGTGCTTGTTTCATCAGCTGAGGATGAATCAGCAATACCTTAAGAACATCCCTTCAGCTGCCTCTACCACGGACCTAGAGTAGTGGTGTTGTGCAGATGCACATAAAATATAACACTGCATGGATTTCCCCATGATGTCTGCTTTTTACATGATATTCTGTGAAAAATATGGGCATTAATGTGATGAATGGTCAACAGAAGGCTAAAATTTGGGGGGTTTTTTTGAACCGCTTTGTGACATGGCACGGTTTGGGACCTGCTGCCCTCCGGTGGATGCTTGGAGGGGTCCTCTCTGCTAGCAGGAGCACTGCGGTTGAGACCACAAGAATTCTCAAAAAGCATGACCAAAAAAAGTTCTTTGTGCATCTTACTTAGGATCAAAAGCAATAGCTAGAGCCAATTTCTTAATTTTTCTATTTCGTTCTGGCTTTGTCAGAGTATTTCTGCATCCAAGGAGAGGTATTTTAGTTCCTTCTATGACACTGGTTCTCTTCAATCATCTCTTACTCTTTCAGTTTATATGAATATATGTAATGATTACATCCATAACACAACACATACAGTAATGATATCCAAGTAGTAAATGTAGCCATCACGTTTGTTCATATCACAGAATCACAGGATGTTTTGGGTTGGAAGTGACCTTAAAGACCATCTAGTTCCAACCCCCCTGCCATGGGCAGGGACACCCTCCACTAGACCAGGTTGCTCAAAGCCTCATCCAGCCTGGCCTGGAACACTTCCAGGGGTGGGGCATCCGCATGTTCGCATTCTGCCTGCTAGTCCATCTCCTTGTAATTATTATCGGTACACTAGACCTCTTTCTAGCATCAACGTTAAAAAAAAACCCCAAAACAATGAAGATTTGCTATGGAAAGTGTTTTCTTACTGTCTTGTACAGTTCTTTTAAAAATATCTGTATTACTGGGTATTGTAGAACAAGAACTGCATCTGACACGCAATGTCATGCCAGACCCCTGTAAAAATCTGATCTGTGAGGTTCTTTCAGCTCTGCAGTGATCTGGGATACTGGATGTTAAATTCACAATATTACTTAGCATAAAATCAATTGGAGTTGTACAACCTTTCTGAAAGGTCTGTATAATGTTACTATTACGCCATACTGGCTATGTAAAGATTTATAAAAGCAGCAAAAATAGGTTGTAAAGACATTTCAGATATATATGTTCTAACTGAATTGCCAAATTTAGTGATTATGAAGTGATGATTAAAAGGAACTTTTTCATTTACAAACGGAGTCAGTCTCTGTCCTGGTGGTGAAGGGAACCTTAGAAATGCAAATCCTCTGACTTTTTAGAAGACCTTAAGAAATCTGGAAAACCCCCTTCTTTTCCTGTTAAGTGGCTAAGTTAGGTACGGGATGATTGTTAACGATTTGACACTTCATTCCTTCCAGAAGGCCAGACCTAAGAAGGCAACTGGCTCCTCACTCCCCCGCCGGCTCTGCGGCTCCCGCTCCCGCCCGCCCTCCCGCTCCGGCTGCGGGTAGGACTTCACCTATCTCGGGCCATGCAGCTCTCTACCCTCTTCGGCCTCTCACGGCCCAGGCGGTGGCCTATCCCGGGCTGGCCATGAGGGCAGACTCTTCTCCGACCCACGAGGCCGCCATTTCCCCCAGGGCTCTCCCGCCCCTTCCCCTCAGGCGCCGCGAGGGAGCGCCCCCTGCGGCGGGGAGACGGGTGCCGCCCGCCCCCTCGGGGCGGTGGCGGCGGGGCTGCGAGCGCCGCGCTCCGCCTCGGCGGTTCTGCTCCTCCCTTCGCGGGCGGGAGCCGGTGGAGGCGGCTCCGGGGCGGTGAGTTGTGGCGGCGCGGGCGGGGGGCGGAGGCCGCGTTCTCAGGGCCTGTCTGCGCCGAGGGGAAGCGGCCCCGTCGCGGGCTGGGCCTCGCCACCCCCCAGCCCGAGTTGGCGGTGATGGGCGGCCGCGTCTGTTGGCCCTCAGAGCGGCCGGTGCTGCGGCCCTGTGAACGCGGAGCGCTGACGTGTAGGGACGTCCCGCGGCCTGCCCCTTGCCGAACCTGGGACCGGTCGGTGAGGGTTGGGGGTTTGCTAGGGCCTGGCAGTTTCTGGCCTTAAAAACTTCCTGCTGAGGACACGGGGTGCTTCTCCGTGAGCGTGCCAGCCTGAGTCCCAGGGCCGGCAGCCGGTTAAAGTGTGAGTGTTCAGAGCACTGAGAACTGGAACGGGACGGAAAGTATTCCTAACTGTTAGTGTCAGAATTCAAGACACCGCTCTTGGCCAAAGAGCTGGTGCCTGGCTCCAAGATTGGAAAAAAGAGACATTAATAAGCCTAAGACAGAAAAAACCCTACCTTTTCGTTGCCCCACAGTGACCAGAGTGTTTTCTGTGTTTGAAGAACCTTACATGTTTTTAGGAGAGTCGGACGGGGTGTGCAGTGCCTCTGGAGCTGCCGAGCATGGTTGAACTTTGCTGAGCTGGAAGAAACTTTCTATCTGAATGAGAAAAATTTAACCTTAGGACATCACAAAACATCTCATTGGTGTCTTAGGCATACAGGGTCATTGCAAAAACACGTGCAGAGGTAATATTAAGCACGTACTCAACCTCAGAGTAACAGGAAATAATTATTGTGGCCCTGTGATACGTATTGACATGACAATTACAGTGGGAATGTGTGTGGAGAAAAAAAAAAGTAGGTCTTGCTTTTTTTGAGATCAGTGTGGGAGAGAGAATAAGGAGACCTTTGCCTTGACTTCTTAGAGTAGCTTAAATGAAAGTATTCAGTGCTGCAGAAGAGAGAAGAGGTATTTTTAGAAAGAAAAAAAAGTAATGAAAGTGTTTTACAGGAGGCTTTCCCATTTAGTGGCCAGTAGTCTTGTCTCCGAGTGCTCTGGAGTCTGAGCAGACACTGTTCAGCATTTGCTGGAAAAGTGTCAGAGATAGAAGTGCGGTGGGGCCGATGTTACATGCTAGTGCCTTGACTTCCCTTGCCGAGGCTGTTCACTGAAGTATTGTTTCGATTATGTTCCTCATAAACTTTGCACAATTTCTACATTTCTGTGGTGTTAAAGGTGGATATCATTTTTCACTTCAGGTATTTCAGCTTACTTGCAGAGATTGGCTACGCCACAGTGATACAGGTCTACTGCTCCTCGTGCTATGTTGTGGTTTTGTATGATTGCCTTGTGTCAAATAATGGCTTGTCAACTACCACACCGTCATTCAGTGCAGCATGGCACTAATGCTAGAAATATTTACAGCTGTTCATGGTTTTTGCCGGTTTCATTTTGTATTGAGGAGTAGCAAAATTAAAATATTTGCAAACCTTACATGCAAAACTAACTTGTAACTTTTGTAATGAAGTCATGTGTGTTTGTCCCTCTGTGCTAGCTACTGCAAGTGTTGGCTGCAAGAGTAATCCTGCCTCTGGTCTGACCTAGGAGAACGGCACTATTGTATAGTCACGTTTTAGGATAGTATCAGTATGTTACATAAGTAGTTCTTGTAAGCTGCACAAGGAGAGAAACAGAGGCCCACACAGTTTTTCTTATATCACTTAGTCGTTATCGAAGATTATGTTAGCTATGCTAAGTGCTGTTATTAAAAATAACTTAAAATGTATTTACAGGTCTTTTCAAACACATATTTCCTTTCAGTCTTTCAGAGTATCTGCTGACGAGTGTCAGAGATTTAATTGCTGTTTATTTCTGCTGGTCCTCAGCTCAGCAGAGTTGAGGAAACTGCCAGTGTTTTCTTCTTGTAAAGGAAGTGTCAATGAATTGTGTACTTGCAGATTGCTAAATGCAGTGGGATTACATGGGTATTGTTGAGGGTCTAATTGAGTCTCAGAACTGAGACTGAGTTTGGAGCACTGGAGTAAGAGAAAGACAGAAAACCCCTACTTTTAAAACTTACTCATTCAGTGAGGCATCCTTAAAAGGGAGTATTGATGACCTTTTCTATTAGTCTACATTGAAAGTATAAACAACACTTTCTTGTTGGATTAAATCCATTCTTCTTAATGAAACTATCATATTTTACTTTGATATTGAATTACCTTCTCTACTTCTATCTGCAAAGCTTGCATGGCATTGTTTTAACAGGCAATGGCGTTCCTTTGTTTCTAATAGAAAAAACTACACTGTTTTCTCCCCGTTTTAAAGTAGCGAGGTCTGAGGGGAAGCAGGGGTTAACTATTCTTTAATGAGTAAACTATGGAAAACAAAGTTAATAATTATACTGCTGTGGCTACTATGTTTCTGACATATGCCTATGGGTTACATGTTTTTCTGTTACACATTCCGGTCACTTTGACAAAGCCATCCAATATATATGTTTGAAAATACATTCTGAAAGTAGTTGCCTGAAGTACCAGCTCTTTACTTCTTTTTTATAGTTATTGGTGAACAGGACACATTTTCTCCAGTCAGTGAATGATCGGTTACTCCACACAGAATGCCCTTTCTAGCTGTTTGTTTTCTGCCTTGGTAGATATTCCATGTTTGCCAAGTCACTGTGGCAAAACTTAGTATAGTTACATAAAATGCATAGGCCTGCCTCTCCTGTGTGACTGGTGATCTTAATTATCTCACTTTCAGAATACCTGATTTGAAACACTTGAAAATGGAGACCGGTTTTAAAGTGTGACTTTTAAAAAATTGGTCTCTTTTTCTATTCTGTCTAAATTGGCGATTGTAATAGCAATTTTTACTGCACAAACACATTTTCACAACAATTCTAACAGAGACTTTGGACCTTGAATTACATTTATTAATTCAAGGAAAAGAAGATCAGTGCTGTCAAATAGAGGGAACCTTCCTTCCAGATGACATTTTGCAGCCCTGTCAGTTAATAAGTTTTATCCCCTGTGCTTACAAATGTGCTAAGGTAATAATTTACTGGGGCTTATTTCAATGAAAGAAAATCACTGAAGGGAAGAGAAGGGGATCTTATCTTTTACAATTGCTTAGTGGTGTGTAGAAATTAATTCCTGGAATCTGTAAGTTTTTTTCAGGTCACTTATTTATTATGCAGGCATGTTTTTTGCTTCACGGAGCTTCTGTTGCCTTGGCATTAGAACATACCAACTACAAACGGATTTGCTTTACAGATCTGTCAAACTTTCAGCCTTTGGAGTAAGTATTCCTTCAGCTTCATAGATAAAAATACTTTGTCCAATATTTTAGAGATGCACTGATTTTGCAATGTTGCCAATATATATGCATTAGCTGTGTTTTCTTTATTTCTTGTTATGTTGATCCAAACTTTTAATACGTAGAACAAAATAAGGTAGTTGAATCGGTCAAATGTTTAACTATGCTAGCATGACAGAATTTAGCAATTATTGCTTTGTGTATCCTGGTCAGTCTTCAAAGTCACATCTTGCACTTATCAGGCCAGAAGGATTGCCTGGTTGTTAGGGCACTAGAACTTGAGATACAAGAGACAGGTTCAATCCCAGCTTTATCACAGGCTTTTGATAAGTCAGTTAATTTCTTTGGATCTCAGTTTTCCTTCAATGAAATGAGAATACTGGTGCTTCTTGATGCTGCAATAACAAGGGGTATGTGAGTACCTCAAACTTAATTTTGTACAGAATCTTCTCAATTTCCCAGTTTAACTGCTTGTGAGAGTGTGTAACCATTTTAAGTAGCCCAGTTTTGTTGACAGAAAACAGAGCTTTTGCAACACGATAGGAGGTTGGAGGTCACATTCTCCATTGCATGTAGAACACTGGAATGTAAATTATATTCCTGGGCCAGAACAGGAGTTCATCTAGGCAGCAACATGGGTCAACCAAGGCACATGTCACATCCTTCAGAATGAATGTTCAAACTGTTATACTGAACAGTTGTAGTATATTTTGCCTATACAAGAAGTTTCTTTTAGTGTGCAAGCCACTTTGAAGGTCAGCTTTTGCCTGAGTCAGTTTTTCATATGCTGTGTGTACTCTGTTTCACAGAGCTGGATATTCTCACTGAATATGCTGAAATCTAATCCTGCTTGTTTTTTAAATTTTCTTAAGATCTTGGCATCAGTTGTAGCTTTTGACATTGAATTCCACAGTTTAATTATGCACCGTGTAAAAGTATTGGCTTCTGTCATTATTAAACCTATTCAATTTAATCACAAGTTTCTTTGTATTAGGAAAAAGATAAATACGAGCAGCACCTGACTTTCTATCAGGTGCTTTCCCTGATAGAAAGTGTTAGGGAAAGCAGGAGGTCAGAGTTAGAGCTTGATGAGGATATAACTCTCTGCTTAACACTGATCTTAAACTCTTGGAAATCCTAGCCCAGCATCTAGAAACAACTTGAAGATTGTCATCAACTGAATTCTCATGACATTCTGGAAAAAAAAGAATGCTGCTTAAGGTATCATTCTGAAATGCAGGTTCATTGGTTGGCTTTCTCAAAATAGTAAGGTGGACCTAAACCCCGCTGTAAGCTGAATCTGTGAAAACCTGAAAACTAATGCAGTTTTAAAACTAGTTTCAAAGCACAAGAAAAAAAAAAAAATAGGAAGACTTGAATCACTGAATATTTAAACTTAAAATAGTGTGAGAGTTTAAAGGGGAAGGCTTATTTTACTTGTCAATATATTTTTAGCTAGGGAAGGTTAATTAATGTGGTTAAGATTTACATGATGTTATTTGTGATAAAAGTCTGACTCAAAGAAACAGGAGTGTCTGGAGTACTGAGGGACCATGTAATTTTTTTTTTCCAGTATCAAGCTGGTTTACAAAGATAGAAATGGGCTTGCACTTTTTTTTTTGTTGTTGTTGCTGTTGCACATAGAAATAAATCTGTGTATTTCCCTAGCCTTTTTTCTCTTTTTAGGTTAAAAATACCACAACTATCAATAAGTTTTTCTCTGCCTTTATACAGGGTACTCACTGAAAGTCTATTCTAAAGCAGTTTTCCAAGACCTTAATTGACGGTCTGAATATATAGCAAAAACATGTTCTAATGTGGTTTTGTTGTAAGTAAAAGCTTTAAAGTTTTAAAACTCTGAATGGAACTAGGAATAGAATGGCTATTTTCCTCTTACACATCAATTTAACAAATACAATTATGTAGAAAATGCACGCTTTCCAAACTGGATTGAGCAGGAATTAGGCTAGAAATAACACAGTCTTTAAGTTGTTAGTATGTCATAGGAAAGAAAAAGAATGTATGTACCCTATTTTTTTCTTTTTAGGTCACCTTTTAAAGCTGTTGAGCTAAATTAGCCCCTGCTCCATCCTTGCTGAAAGTTCAGTGACTTTAGATAATGATGAATGAGAATTTAGGACATTTTTCTGTATTTTCTTGTTAGTCTGAATTCAAGCTATTGTAGAAGCTTTAATGAAAGAACATGTCTATAATTTTGTGTAACTACTGGATTCAGCTGGCAGTGGTATATTTGAGAAAGCATGAAGGAGAGTTTGTCATGCAGAATCCAACAATATAGTACTTTGTCTTTCTTAACAAAACCCTTCTGTCTGTATATTTTGATCTTGCAGACAATGGCCTTCAGACACAAAAACACAAGACGAATTGAAGGCCTTGACAGCAATATGTGGTAAGTAAAAGGAAAATATCTGCAAATTTCAGAAAATATCTTTGGCTGATATGTTTTCGTTCTAAATTGATAATTATTGCCAGTAAGAAGGTACATAGCATTTGCTATTTCTGCTGAAATATATTTGGTATCTGCTTAGAAATGGTGAACCAAATTCAGTTAAAGGTGTGAATTAATTCTTATTCTTAAGCTTTAAATATTCGGCTTGGACTTCTCTTCTAGTTCATCACATGAGACAAGTGTAACTCTTGGGCATGGTAGTATACCTGACTTTCAAATTTAAATGTTAATTTTGTTGAGTAATGTATTTCAATTACACTTGATTTGTGTTTACCAAATGAGTCAGAGTTCTTTTTAAAGCCGTTATACCTGTCTTTATAATATAGCTTATTATTTTTAATACACTTTTTTCCTAGGTATTAAATTGATCCAAAAGCAATATTGCTATCACTGGTAAATATGGGATGCTGTTAGTTAGGGAAAATCAATTTTGGGTTTATGTTAGTTGTATGTATAATTGTGTGTGTATATATATACACCCAGGGTGTTTTGGTCATCCAGCCTCAAAATCATTTTTAGCAATTTTTATTCATTTTTGACAGAACTGTGATGCTATGTGTGGTGGGGTTAGCGTATTTATTTATTTATTTAACCTTGTTAATGTTTGGGTAATGAGGAAAGGGTGAAATGCAAAGCTGACCTGTGAAGGAGGGGAAAAAAAATTGTTCAAGAATCCTAATGTTTGTATCTGGCAGGCTACTATGAACAGTTAATGAACAGCCTGAAACAGTCTGTTGCCCAAAATCATAGAAGAAGGAAATTACAGCACTCTGGATTACAGTGGCTGGATAGTTTACATGACACCTTCACTTAACAGAATATAGCCTTTAAATCATTTAATATGCCTGTTCTATTTAGGTCTACTTCATTTTGCAAAGAGAGCAGCATTTCTCCCCATATCCAGAGTTGCTGTGTGTTTGTGTGTACTCACATCCAAGCACAGTTCTGCTGGCAGTAAAGTTATTCTGTGGATGCAGAAAGTCAGCCCTTTATTGGGCTGACTCCTGTGGTTACTTACCATTGTCTCAGCCCCCACCTCTCTGTGCGAGCACTCTACTTAAACCAGTTTCCACTGCTGTGAATATGGCAAAGTGATTTTTTTTTTGTTTTGCTCTTTAATGCTGGTGAAGGAAAGGATAATTTATCTGATATGTTAACTTTAAGATGCTTTTTCCCCTTTAGGGTTGAATTTACAAAGTTGGCAGCAGATCCCTCAATTGTTAACCTTGGTCAAGGCCTTCCTGATATATCCCCTCCCAGCTATGTTAAAGAAGAGCTGACAAAGGCAGCAGCAGTTGACAGACTGAACCAGTACACACGAGGCTTTGTAAGTACTGTAGAACTTGAGCACCCAAGTTCAGTGGAGAACACGCCACAGGGAAAAAAATGACTTTGCTTTAAATACGTTTTATCTGTAGGTTATGACCTACAGACCTATTAGGTCCCAAATTAAGTTGATCCAGTAACCTAATCTGTTACTAATGAATATCCTCTTTGTAGGTTTCTTCAAGGCAGAATCCTTCAGCAAAGGCATAATGGCAGAGCACACATGGGATAGATTGTATTTGAAGAGTGAAAATTATATATTTAGCTCCAATTTTGGTCAGTGTAAACATGAATCGGATAGGATAACAGTAGAATGAAAAAGAAATACTGGATACCAAGTGAGACAGTGGCTTTAGGATCAATAAAGGATTCAGCCATAACATTTAGTAGATTTCAGTGGAGATTAGGAAGTCATGAAAACTGTAAGTTTTTGCGCTTGGAAGATAGTCACTACCCATTCTGTAAGTTGACTTGTAGAGTTTGTCTTGAGCTGGTTGTGAGTGTGTGGCATTTACCGTTGTACAAGGCAGGATATTCAAGTGAACTATTACTGTTTCTATGACCACTTCCTTGTTCAGTTTGTCTTTCTTATATTTTGTGGTAAAGATAAACCACATTGCCCAATTGAGAACCATGTGTCACGATTGCTATTAGACCCTGAGGCATCTATCTAATATTTTTCTAGATGACCATGTTATGCAACAGTGATAGAAAAACATTGTGTAGACCGGTAGGCTAGCAATTGCTTTGGTAGTTGGGGCATCATTGTGTATATATTCCAACATAACTTTTTGCCTGTTCTCTGAGAACTGGCATGCATTAGGGCTGATGGAGAGCAGCAGTGGCCAGCAGCTCCCTAAAGGATGAGCTATCACAGCGAGCAGGGTGGAAGCCTCACCAGCCAGGGCTCAGTCCCACAGCTGCTGAGCAAAGCAGGCCTAGAGACGTGGCTGAGGTCAGTCCAGATCACTGGGCAAGCTTGTGGTGATGAGGTGGGTCTGTTGTCAAGCCAGGAAGTCAATCCCTAGGTCAGGCCTGGCAATGCTAACCACGGTCGAACATAACCCAGTGGTCACTGGACAGGTCCAGGGTGACAAGGCAGGTCTAAGGTCAAGCCACAGCATGAATCTTGCATGTAGGGGCCAGGTCTATGGCCAGGTAAAGGCATGGCTGTAACTGAGTTACAGACCAGCAAATGCAGCCTCTGGACCAGGGGTACAGCTCTGGGTGGAGATCCCTGCTGACGCTGGTCAGGGCCTTTGTGGTCTATTAGGGCACTCGGGGCCCTGAGGAGAACAGAAAACAAAAATCCCCGGTGAATGTAGTCTCATTGCCATCCCTCTTTGGGTCATGTTGTTTAATCGCCTTTAGCTGTGTGCAAAGAGGCTCTGCAAGTATGATATATAAAAAAACACCTCTTGCTATAGAAACTTGAAAGTGCAAAGCGATTATTTAGTGTCAGACGCACACCAAAGATGGCTGGGGTTTAGTGAACTGCTGGGCTAAGCATTAGTATGTTCAGCACCCACTATGAGGTACCTGAAAAGTCTTTGCTCACCAGGCAGACAAGGTTTTGGAGTACCCTTGGCACAGGGAGAAAGGTTACAGAGAATGCGCTACAGTCTACCTTCCAACAAATATTCAGACTGATTCTCTAAACCAATTTGCAAATCAAGCATAAATATAATTTTCCCAATGGATGTAATTATTCAGTATTTACTTCTTTCCTTTGTTCTTTATTTCCAAATAGTTTGATAATTCCTGTGATTAACTATGAATATTCACAGATATATTACACTGCAGAGAGTAATTAATGAGGAGTTTTTACCAACATTCCCATCATCAGTCTTTGAACTTCTCTACGAACTTCTGCACTTCTAAGGTTTTTGAGCACAAGCATTTGTGGTAGCAAATCTGGGAGGGATGGGTACGAATGATGCACGTCCATCTGATAACTGAGACATTGTCTCAGCTCCCAGCCACGCTTGGACCTCTCGCTGACTGTAGGGGTATGGTCTGTAGTGACCTAACATGACTTGGGTGGTGCAGCATTCCTGTGTAGCTGACGCACTCATGGCAAGAAATGGCTGTCATTTGAATCAACAATGACTTGTAAGCCTTAATTTATGGTAATGTTGTTGTTTACAGAAGGGTTCGTGATTTTATGCCTTGTGTGTAGAGGTACAATGTTCAGTATTTTAGAGAACGATTTTTGTTACATGGTTGTGTTTTCTCAAGGAGCTATTTTCTATTTCTATCCAGTACCTAAAAAGAAAAAACGTTTTCACAGCAGGAAACCTATTGTCTTCCTGAATAAACAGAATTGTGCCTTCTTATTTCCGTATTGTATATGATCTTTGTTGCATGCTTGTTTGCTTGTTCTTTGCACATTTAGCAAAGAGTACGTTAACCGCCACGTCTCTGTAGGGGACACAAGTGGTGAATGGTGCTCTGAAATTTGGGATATGACTATGTGAATCATCATTCTGATCACAAGTGCTGTTTATCAGCAATATATAAACAGAATAAACAGATTTCCTTTGCACTGAATGATTTTTAGTTAAAAGTTAAGGAAAGAAACACAAGGACCTTCAGATGGAAATATGGGCAGGTGGGAAAGAGACTCTAAAAGGGGTGAGGATGAATTGGTGTCAGAGTATTCCCTTCTTCCCTCCTGTCTCTTGTCCTAGCACTGCTGTATGCTACCTGGAGCTATCCTGAGATGTGATAATAAGATAGAAATTGAAAAGCGTCAGATATACAAAAAGAATTAACTGGTAGATATGAATAAAAACTTTAAACGATGGTTCCTGTTAACAGCTGTTAACACTGAGGGCTCATCTCATTGTTCTGTTTCAAAATGTATGATTTTGATATATGTGGAAAAAAACCCAAGGACATTGTCAGGCTTTGCACATTGTCAGGAACACACCAATCAGTTGCGTTTGTTTGCTTTAAACAGGGACATCCATCGCTGGTGAAAGCCTTATCTCAAGTGTATGAGAGAGTTTGTGGAAGAAAGATTGATCCCCTCACAGATATCCTGGTGACTGTGGGAGCTTACGGATCTCTCTTTAGTACAATACAGGCATTAATTGAAGAGGGAGATGAAGTAAGTCTTTATTTGAAATATTCACATATACTCACTGAAGAAATGAGACTGTGCCTGGTTTTTATTTGCCCATATTTAAATATAGGTTAATGTTGGGGCTTCTTTCTGATCTCCATTAATTTGATTTGTTACAGTTGCACATCTGACAGTTTTAGAAGTTGTGATCAGGAGACTGTCCTTTGTATGTCTTCCCATCGTTCACCAACTTGCAGACCCCTTTCTTTCGTGCTTATGATACCTGTAGCAGTTTCTTTATCGCTGGTGCTGTTAGGTGACACAATATACTGACTTCTTATTTGAGAAAACTTGTGGGCTGTTGTCTGCAACAGAAGATTAAGGGTGGCACAAAGTGGCAGTGTTTGAATAAATGGTTGTGTATCAAGTTCTGTTTTGGACCACTGCATGGTAGCAGCATAGGTAGCAGAAACGTTCTTTAAAGAAAGGATTGTTAATTTACTGTACTAGCTTTGATGATTCATCCTTTCACTACAGATGTCTGCCTTTTTGACAATGATATTAAAAGTCATTTGGGGGGGATATTTGTTTGTATCTGTAGTGGACAGGAATTTGTTGGGTTGTCATGCATTTTGCTTTCAGTGTTTTTTTGGTTTTGCTTGTATAATGTAGTTTCATATGTATCTTCCTTTTCTGTTGCTCTCATATTCACTCCTTTATTTTTTGGTAACAGTTCTCTGCTGTCAGCCTGAGTGGTTTGTTTTTTTTTTTTTTAATTTTGTTTTCCTATTATCTAGCCTCTATGCAATTTTGCTTGAATTTGTCCTCTTTTTTACCTGAAAATTTTCTTCCCATAAAATTTGGGGACTTAAGCCATTCGTCTGTGATTTCTAGATACTTGGAAATCCTGGAATTTCATGGACAGAATTAGGGCAGCTGTGCTGTGATTCAACAATATGCTCTTGCTATCTTCCATCTTTGCCTTGCACCTTCAAATCTCTGTGCAGGACCCAAACATTCCTAATAGTTTATTTTAATAGCTGTAGTGTGTAACTATAGAAGAACAGCCTGTGTGTGTTGTCAAAAATGAGTAGTGCTTGTCATGCTTAAACAGAGGGCTTTGTTATGTACGTTCTAAAAGGAGGAACATTCTGCAATGTTAGATGAGGAGGGAGTGCCAAAAACATTATCAAGTTATACCATTAAAGTAAATCTAGAAATATGATGCTATCATGCACAGTAAATTCTCTGTTTCTGATACTGACGATTGTAATTTCAGGTAATAATAATAGAGCCATTTTATGACTGTTATGAACCAATGGTAAAGATGGCGGGTGCAAAGCCAGTTTTTATCCCACTGCGATACGTGAGTAGCTTTTAAAGAATTCTTTGGCATAATAAAGGTTCTCATCCACACTCAATGCAGTTTGGTGAACACCTTTGAGGGGATGCTTTTCTGTATAGTTTTTCATAATACCCAATTACATTAAAATGAGATCGTTTGCTATAGTGTACATCTGAGACAATAATCATCCAAAGCAGATGGAATATTTTATTGGTGTTGGAAAAGGCGGGACAATGTTTCTCGTTTACTTTAATTTGTGTGTTCTGAAAGCTGATCAAAATTCCTTTTTTGGATGTCATCAGAAAATGTTTGCAGTGCAAGTAAGGGAAGGAGGATCACATATCAGTGCAATTTCTGTATCTGCTGGTTTTCAAAAGATTTGGGTTTTGATCCCTTCGCAACTCCTACAATGACAGCAAAATCTGCTTACTAAATAAGGAGCGATCATGCAGTAGACATATTTGCTATACATACTAGAATTACTGTTTCCTTTGTTGGTGAAAAGGAATAATTTTGGTATGGGTTAAATTTCAAATTGGTGCTGCTGGAATTATGCTGGCACCTTGCGAGGATTGTTCTGGGTGCAGATGCGAAGTGTTGATCCTGTTGTTGCTGTGGGTGACTGGGAGCCTTGCACGGGGAGGGCTGAGGGGCTAACTTTAGGCAGGACTGTTGCATGAACACCATGAAATCAGAACAACATGGAGTGACAAAACCTCCAGGACTGCAGTGGGAGTATGTGAGACTGTTCCTCTGGGTGCCCTCATGTTTTAAATGTTGGGGTTCCTCCAAGTATTTTCTGTTTCACACCCTTGTTTTTGATCTGGCCCTCTCCCAGTAAGGTGCAGCTGTCAGAAAGGGTGATGATGCTCTTTGTTCTCTGCAGTAACTGGCCCAAACTTCTGTTGTCCTTGTGTAATCACACAGCAACTCCGGAGCCTCAGTGGTGCAGATTTTTAACTGTTTGACCGTTTTCACATGGACGAGGAAGAGAAGACCTTGAATCTCTACAGTGGTGATCAATCTTTCCAGCCAAGCATGCACACACTTGTTCTAGGGTCTGAGGAGGCCATGAACTCTCCTGTCATGTGACTGGGCTTCCTGCATTACACACTTTTATAGTCAGCATGTGTGTAACCAGATCCTGGAAACCAGTTCCTGGGGAGGCTTTAAGACCAGCAGTGGCCAGGACAGGACAGCCACTCTCATAATAATTTACCTTACTCCTATCCTAGAAGTGCCTTCTCCCAGGAGAGGACAGATTGGATAAGTTGTTAAGTATGGTTATGAAAGTGTCTGAGGGTGGTAAGTTGGGCATCTCTGTTTAGGCTGTAACATGTTGTATTCAAGTAATGCATAAATTTATGGGGGTTTTTGTTTTGTTTTCTGTAGAAGAATGATGGAATCTCTGCATCTAGTGCTGATTGGGTTTTAGATCCTGCTGAACTTGCAAATAAGTTTAATTCCAAAACAAAAGCGATTATTCTGAATACCCCACACAACCCTATAGGCAAGGTAAAAGTCCTGCTTTAACACTACTGTCATTTCAGAATATGCCTTAAATACTGTGATTAATGCATTGTCCCTTACTTTCTTGTATCCCAGGTGTTTACCAGAGAAGAGCTCCAGGTAATAGCTGATCTCTGTATCAAGCACGATACCCTGTGCATCAGTGATGAGGTGTATGAATGGCTGGTGTACAAAGGAAATAAACACATTAAAATAGGTACTGATTTTTTTGGTGACATCTTAGAAGTGGTTGTGGAATGATGTAAATGTGCCTCTTGGAGATAATGGTTGCTGGAAGGAGCTCAAACTTCAAGCTTTGACTATTTTACAATGTTTAGAATCTAAAGAGGAGAGCCCCTCCCTTTTCTAAAAATTTCCAAATTGAATTTCCAATTGGTCCTAAGTGACTTGGGAGCATACCCCCATAGAAACCAGTGGGACTGATGCTCATAAATCAGTTATGATAATTTGAATGGTTATGATAATTTTAATATCCCATCCGTATTCAGTTACTTTGTTGGCTATGACAAGTATAACTGCTGTTCATAGATGTGTGTTGGACTGTGCTTTGCTGAAGAACTGATAGAAGAACAAGGATGAAATCTTCCTTCTGAAAACACTGTAGAGAGAATCAGTGCGGCAATGTGTAATGAGGAACGCAATTATTTTTGCTCCACTACTTATAAAAAGAAAAAAAGAAGTATAAAGGTTAGTGCAGAGATAGTGCATGAACACTGTCCCTCCAAAGTGCAGAGACAATGTTAAATAATGGACATCGAATTCAGTGAAGCAAGCTGCTGCATGGGCAGTGTGAAAGCATGCTGAAGTCTTCAGGCAGTATTGCTAGAGGGATAAAGCACCATTGCAAGAACAAGCCAGATAACCAAATATGATGTTATGTCCAAGTCCCTCTTGTTTTACTTCTTGATCCAAGTTTCACTGAAGTTAGTGGGGTCACTCCCACTGTCTCAGAACAAGTGAATCTAGTGCAGGTTACCAAACTCCTTCCCCAGTCCCATATTGCTACTGCTAGGCATTTATGTAAAAGTTTCTGGTGTGGTGGTCTTGGTTTGGATCTGCTGATGTATTTGAGCTGGCTAAAGCCCCAAACTTCCTTCTTAGAAGTACAGACTTTTTGTGTCTGATGGTAACATCTTGCATGAACTATCTGTTATGATGTACTTTTGTCATAACGAAGGCACATTTCAGTCATGTGCAATAGAGACATCTAGTTGAGATTTGACATGAAATCAAGAGACATACATATAACTTTGACATGGAAAAGCTTACCTTTTCTCCTGGCTTCACTACTGGTTGAAAGCTGAATAACTTCTTCGATGCTTCAATTCCATATCTCTGGAGTGGCAATAAAAGCAGCTTTCCATTAATGAAGGCTGCATCATTGTAAAACTGGATCTAAGATATAATTGCCTTTTTATTATTTGTAACTGACCTTGCAATACTTAACAGCTCAGCTACGCAGTTGCTGATCGTACAGCTGCAGCACATGGGTTGTATTGGCCAGGCATAGGCTATGAGTCTGTTTTGAAAGTGGCCTTACTTTATGGCTGTTGTGGTGCTTTGATAGTGATACCTTCTCAAAGACCTTCAGACATGGAAGAAGGGGAAGATTTGGGGTACATTCATGTGATAGTAATCTGAGTCAGTGCATCCTAACAAGTCACCACAGTAAATGATCACGTGTGGCTTATCATGTCCCAGTTGCAAAGTAAAATGAGTTAAATCAAAGCTTTCTTCATGGGCTAAGCAGGTGGTTCATGCAAATCGCCATCCTCAGAACCAAAATCTCTGTAGGTGGTGTAAAGTAATCCATTTTCCTTTGCGATGGCAGCAGGTCTAAACACTCATGCTGTTGTCTTCGTGGACAGGTGGCAAATTCTTAAGACACACTAACTGTTGTTCGCTAGTTATCGTTTCAGTGCTTCAGACCAAAACATTTCCAGTTGAACAAAAGGCATTCTGTAGTTGAGCATAAAATGTAAAAATACTGCGTAATGGTAACGGAAGTTAAAGCCTGGACAGCTAGACAGCTGGATTTAGGTACATGTTCTCTAACTGATTCCGTGATATCATCTTTAACTTTAGTGTTAAAATAACTATAAAACCTTCAGGGTAACACTGTAAACAATAATGTTATTTCAGAAAAAGAAACATCATCTGCACTTTTTTACTGAATTTTCTTAGATTTTTATTTTTTAAGTCTACAAAAGATAATACAAGAAAAAAAGAATGTGTTACTTTTAGAACTCTTGTATTTCCATATTAACCTCCCCGTACTCCATCAAATGTAGCGACACTTCTTTTTGTGAGAGGTGCAAAACGGATATTGCACAAATTTACAGGGTCTGATGATGGTTCCCTAATACAATTTAACAGGGGTTGCTAGCCACAGATCATAAAATTGATGCAGCCTTTGTGCTGTCACTGAACCAGTTTTCTGTGGTGTATAGTACTTCATCACGTTTCGCATCATTATGTGACTTTGTAAAACCGTAGACCTCCTCTGAGTAATGATTAGGATTGCACTGGCAGATTGAGGGATTGCATCTCATAAGTGAGGATTCTGAACAAGCCGCTCAGGCTGAGTGCCAATCCCAGGTAACAGGCGTGTTGTGTGTTAGTTTGCACTTTGTTAGTTTTTAAATTTTAGTCGGACTTGGTTATGGTGTCATATGGCACAGAGGAATTTCCCTTTCTGTTTAAAACTTGCTGCTTGTAACAGCAATGGAGCTGCTTCTTCCCCCGCGCCCTTTTGCTGCTGCTGTTCTTTGAGATGCTGTTACATTCATCTCCAGGGTTGAATTCCTGTGACTACGTGGCAGAACAGTCTTGCTAGAGGGAATTAGCTTTGAAATTCAATTCTTTTTGCGATGTGTGAGAGCTAGTTTGGTTGCCTTTAGGAAGTGATCTATACTCTTGACCTAGCCAGCTAGAAGATGCCTCTGTTCAAACTGCCTTTTTGTTTTCAAGGTCACAGAGCAGTTGAGTGAATATGGATGGACTAATAGGAATATGAATTTCTTTCCTGCTGTTCTGTTTCTCTTCATGGCAAGTGTGCTCAAACACATACATGTTTTCAAATAACTGCATAGAGCTATACCCTGTCTAGTGCGGATAGCTGCTGCAAAAACTTCCTTGTGAAAATCTGTGGGTTTATTTAGAGAATCTTTGTTCGTTGGTCTCCCTAGAGAGGGGATTTAACAATCGACAGGTTCATTGGTAGTGGCTGTAGTGTACAAATGAGGTGGAGCCGGATGTTGTTGACCATTGCAGTGGTATGACCTTGTCTAACTTTGTGACTCAGGCTGAAGTGTGTCTTGATTTATCTGTTTCTGTTGAAAATTAATTAAGTTAAAAAGTCCAAATAGAGATCCTCTGAAGCAATGTATAGAAACACATTTGCCAACTAGAGGAAGAGACCTTTGCTCTGTCATCTCCTTGAAAACGAAACAAAGGATTTTGGTCTCCTACCAGACACAAATACAGAGACAGAGATTAGGCCTCCATGTGTCCCTTAATACTTGCAGACATCGTTAGCTAGCTGCTATTGTTGGTCAGTCCCAGGCCTGTTCAAATTATATAACAAAGCATATTTTATTTACTCACTCTACTGGTTTTCTGATTCTTGTGTTCAGTTCCAGGTTACAATTCTTGGTAATTCTTTTCTTTTCGTGCTTTCTGAGACAGCCAGTGACACTGAACTGGACAATTCTATTACAATGGCTTGCAGTGCGTGAGTTAATGTTGTATATGGTGCTGTGATCAGGCATCAGAAATAGTGCTGTGTTGAGATGAATGGGTAGCCACTTCTTAGATCACAGATTTCTTATGAATAATGATGCGTTTTAGCTGAGGATAACTAATATGTAGTTTGCACAAACTGGGCCTCTCATTTTCTGCATCTTCTTTCTCTTCATTAATCCTTACCTTCTTTTCATGCCAAAAAGCATTGGTCCATATATATCCTTTCTCATTTGTTACAGTTGCTATAATTTTTGGATATTCTCATTGCTTAATATGCTGCAGTGATATATCAACATATAGCTCTGAGCTAGGGGCAGTACGGTTTTTCTAACTACATGGAATATGTGAATGCACCTGTACCCAATTAACTTTATTTTATATACAGCTACGTTGCCAGGTATGTGGGAAAGAACAGTAACTATAGGAAGTGCTGGAAAAACATATAGTGTAACTGGCTGGAAGGTAAGAAGAATCAATATAAGAGTTCAGTTATATAAATAACAGAATGCATGTATTACACTAAAAAAGTCTCAATTTTCATGCCCTGTATCTTGAAAGCATCTGGCAAACCTCTGTGTCTTTAAAATGTGAAGATAGGCAATTGCTCCAACTGTGTGCTCTCTTGAACACTTATGTTTTAATTCTCTTCTTGTCTCTCACTGTTTTCTCACAAAAGCTTATTATTTAAAAAAATAAACACAGTATGATTTGTTCAAAACCCATCAAGATTCTTAGAGAAAACATGGACGTGGTCATATTTTAGCTTTTGTGGTGATAATTTCAGGTTGTGATAATGTTTTGGACTGGGTTATATTTCTGTAAAATACTTAATGATAATATTTTGCTTTACTTTAAAATACACAGAATCATAGAATGGTTTCAGAACATATCAGAAAGTAAACAAAAATGTTTAGCCATTTGGTACCCAAACTCTTTCTTCTTCATCAGCTGTATCCCGACCGAACTGTGGCACGTATGATTCAGTACTGAGCTTTTGTTTTCTGCTCAAACCACCTCTGTTACAGGAGATTGAGATGGAAAGATTCTAAATCAATTAGGAATAACATTCCTAATAAATGCTCAGTTTGATTTCTAATCCTTGTTATGTGAAAAATTAAAAGTTTGCTCAGCACCCTATGAGAGACAGGGACAAGTGAAACTGTAACTGTTGTCTAAAATCTAGAATTTTTTAATGGCATCATTCAGCAAACTTTGAGTAAACCAGCTCTTTTCTGAACTCTTTTTCAAAACAAGTTCGCTACCAATTCTTAAAATAGGAAAATCTTGAGACATTGGCTAATTTTAATTATGTGTTAATTTTTAGTAACAACACTGCTTTAAGTGTAACGCATACATGCTTTTTGCTTCCCTTAGCTTGGTTGGTCTATTGGGCCCCAGAACCTGATTAAGCATTTGCAAGTTGTTCACCAGAATACACTGTATACTTGCCCAACTCCATTACAGGTAGGTACAAGCAGGGCAGATGAGGTTATTTTCTGGTATAGCAAAACTGTAGGTCTCACCGTAATAAACAATAATGAATTTTTAGTTTTTTAGGTCTTGTTTTACTGAGCCTTACCTCTGTCTGCTAGTATTTCTAGTATTCTGTGATACATTATTGTCAGTAATTTAAAATTAGCTTCAATTCAGATTGTAAACCCTTGTCAAGGACTGTGACTTCTGTATATGATTAGTGCCTAGCAAATGATTGGGTGCTTCGGGTGTTGCCACAGCACAGAGTAACAAACAAATTACACCCTTGCATGTAGCTTGTGTAATTTGTATACGCTAATCTGCTTAATAAGGGCCAGAATCGAAGCGAAATCTATGCGATTTCAGTAGGAAGCGTATGTGTCGGTGAGTTTACTGAGTGTCCATGGGTACTTTGATTATATTTCCAGGAGGCTTTGGCACAAGCATTTTGGATAGACTATAAACGCATGGATGACCCAGACTGCTATTTTTACTCTCTGTCTCGAGAGCTGGAAAGCAAGCGTGATCGGATGGCTCAGCTACTTCAAGAAGTTGGACTAAAGCCTGTCATTCCAGATGGAGGATACTTTATGATTGTTGATGTTTCTACATTAAGTTAGTAAAAAGTTTATTAAAAAGGGTGTGGAAAGCAAATATTAGAGCTAATCTGAAAACGCAACTTTCATTTTAAACTATATTCTCATTTCATGTTTCCACAAGGTTGTCAGAAGTCTAACTAGGACTGAAATTTTCTGTTTGACCTTAGCCCGGGGGGTAGATTTTATAAGCTTTAGCAAAGCTTTTGTTTGTAATCCTACCTACTGTCCATGTTTTGCAAAGCTTTGGCAAGGTTTCAGGAAGGATAAAGGAGGTGGATAAAAATTTCTACTTTCAGAAGGTCCACAGTTATGAAGACATTTGGGAGCCAAGCACTTGGCTTTATATTCTGAGTTCGTACCCAGTGGTACTCTGCCCCCCCCCCCTTTTTTTTCCTTCTTAATCTGAAGTCATACCCTGAAGACTCTTTGAGGCATTCTGATTTCTAAAATAATATAAAATGCTACCAAAGTTTACAAAACGTTTTGGAAATTCAGGTTATGGTGATGTTGGAGGAAGAATTCCCACAGGAGAGCATTTTCTAGTTCCATGTTTTTCACAAACAGGGCCTAATGGCACTTGTCATTCACACATAAATGTTTAAACACAGCTGGACCTTGCAGTTCTACCATGTGTCAAAGTTTTAGATACCCCAGTTTCACAGATGAGCACTGCAGTTGCAGTGATTATTACTGTCCGTGCAGTAAACACTCTTCAGTAACCTCCACAGTCCTGATCCCGCAGTAACCTAGACTTGAGGACTTCTTGAAGTACAGCATGGCTTTCTTCCAAGCTACATGTCTGAATTTGCTTTGAATGGAAAGCAAGTGCTCAGGTCAGAATGAATGGAAAGATGCCATCTGTTGGTCTATTTTAATTGTTATGGTATAATTTTTAATTATATTTTAAAATAAAAGCATGCATCTTTATTCTTAAGTATTAGCTATAGTAAAGTGCTGTTAATGAGTGCCTTCCCAGTGGAGCCTAGGAAATCTTACAACATGTTTGTTTTAAATTTAATTTTTTTTAGATGTGGATCTCTCAGATGTAGATGAGAAACAACCTTATGATTATAAATTTGTCAAATGGATGATAACCTCTAAGGTAAAGCGTCTTAGTCATATTCTAGTTTTAGAAATGCTTTTGTATTGAAAGCAAGAGCAGTGCAACCGTACTTATTAAATAATGTAGTAGAGATTCCATTCAAAATATGGTGTGTGTAGTAACTGCTGATAATTATGCGGCTAAAATATTGCCAAATATGCTGAGAAAGTACCCTGTAGGTTTGTGCTTTACTTTCAGCATGCTGCAATGCTAGTTGTACAGAAGTACCTTTGAAATGTTTTGCCTAAAAAAAAAAATAATTTGAAGTCAGTTATACTGACTAGTGTATACAAAACTGAACCTTGCCTCTCCCGTGTTGGGAGAGAGAATTGTAGAGATGAAATAGTAGTCATCATGCTTAAACCAGATTTTTTTAATACGTATATAAAATAAGCAAATAATATTTCTGTTTTATCTTTCAGAAGCTGTCAGCAATTCCCCTTTCAGCGTTCTGTGGTCCTGAGACAAAAAGGCAGTTTGAAAAATACATACGTTTTTGCTTCATTAAGGTAAAATTGTGTCCTGGGAAGACTTAAGACTCCTAAATGTCAGTGCGGTACAGAAATCTGCACGAGGCAGATTTTGCTCAGGATCTCCTGAGTTGGATGGGTTTAGGAACAGAAAGTTAGCTTGGTGTAAGATTCAGCACAAAGTCGCTTCAACTATCTTTTTCCTGAGGGATTTTAAACCATAAAGGTGAGGGGCATGGCTAAGAAGGGTAACTGGCAGAAAACAATTTGGTTGGGTAGGCCTTGTTTAGCTTACTCTATTGATTTTTTTTTTTTTTTTGAACCCTTCTTGGCCAGTTGTGACTGTGCGTGCTGTGTGACACAAGTATGCTATCAATTAAGGTGGATTCTACAGTCTAGAGCAGAGAATAATTGTATAGCAGAGTGGTGTACCCCATGTTCAGTTCCCAACAGCAAAAACAGCGAAGAGGTCACCTTCAGGTTTAACTCACTTGCCTGAAAGTACATAGGGTTTCACATGAGCTCCTCATTACAAAAGGACACAGGAAGTTACCTTACAGGCTTTTTGTGAATTGGCTGACTTTTGCCACTTTGTGAGCACCTTTTCTTCCCATACTCTTCCTCCTGTTGAGTCTGTTCTTGAAAAGACTGAAAGACTTTGAGGACAGGTACATAAGCTTTGATAAGCCCGCAGCCCTAAAGTGTTCCCCAGCTGTTCTGTAACAGCGTAATGGAACATGTGCAACTCCTTAACTGCTCTGGTACAAAGATCTGAGCCTTCTCTTGAACCAGTAATGAAGAGGAGTTTCTGCTTGTGTTACTTAGTTCTTTTGATGAGGTATAAAGCCTGTGATGTAAACTGAGCCAGTAACAACCAGGATGAAAGTTGCTGGTTGTAAATGTGGCTTGCCCAGGATGAGCAGCACTAATCATGTCAAGTTAAAGACTACTTGTATGACTCAGCAGGTTGTAGCCAAGCCATACAACCAGTGTGATGGCCAGTGGATGGATTACCAATATTAGAGGGATTATGTTTAAGTAATTCACAGCACAACTTGGTTGCATGGAGACCTAAAAACCCCAACGGTACACATAAAGATAGGAAACTATGCTAGCGTGTCTCCAACATAAAGCCGCCAGGTACATCACTGCATAAATGCCAGGCATTTATATACGAAGTTGTTGTGGTTTAGCCCCGGTCAGTAACTGAGCACCACACAGCTGCTTGCTCATCCAACACTGCTGTCCCCCCCCGCCACCGGTGGGATGGCGGAGAGAATCGGAGGGAAAAGATAAGGAAACTTGTGGGTTGAGATAAGAAAAGTTTAATAATTGAAAGTAAATGAAATAAAATACTACTGCTGCTAACGGTAATAACATGTAATTAAAGAAAGGGAAAGGAAACAAAATGATGCTCATCACCAGCCAACTGATGCCCAGCCAGTCCCCAAGCAGTGATTCTCCTCCCTGCCAACTCCCCCAGCTTTCATACGAAGCATGACTTTTATGGAATGAAATGTCCCTCTGGTCAGGTTGGGTCAGCTGTCTGGGCTGTGCAGTATGAGAAACTGAAAAAGTCCTTGACTTGATAGAAACATTCCTTAGCAACAGCTGAAAAGGTTAGGATGCTGTCAACATTGTTCTCAGCACAAATCCAAAGCATAGCCTCATACTAGCTACTGGGAGGAATATTAATTCTGTCCCAACTAAAACCAACACAGAAGTATTGCTTTTGGTAAGTTTGATAGTATGAATACTGAGAAAATGTTATCTTTTAAGTATGCCTAATAAGGGTTTGTAAGGAATCAGCATTGAATTGTTTGTGTAGTCTAGTTTGTAGCTATAACTGTTAATGAAAAACTGACAGACAGATATTTACAGGATGCAAGTGAAACTGCCAAATAATGGTTTGGGGTGGTATAATCCTGACTGCTACTCTTTCCTCAAGAGCTCCATACTTGCAGTAACAGTGCTATTCCTTGTTTTGTAGAAAGACAGCACACTAGATGCAGCCGAAGTGATCCTGAAGAATTGGAATAAACAGAAAGACTGATCTTATTAACTCTTCTATCTGGTATAATTATCTAATAGTAGTTATTTTATTGCAAATTTAATACAGTAAGAACTAATGCGACATTGTAAGTACTTTTGTGCTGCCACCTGCTGAGGAGTTAAAATGATTGACTGAAATGTGTGTAATGCAACTCAGGTTATTTTCAGTTTCTTTCAAAATCATTTACTTAAAAAAAAAAAATAATTATGGATTCACTTCATGTACTGAAAGAAAAAATAGTGTATGACTTTCAAATAGATGATGCAGGTATTTTGAAGCTTAGAAGAAAGAAGTGGGAGGTGGTTTTGGTATGAGATAGTATAGGAACTACAGGTGAGACTTAAACACGGTGGTTTGTGAAACCCAATACCCTGCAGCGGAGGAAAATTAAGATGCGCCTCATATTAGATAATTACAGTGATTTTCTACGTACATCCCTACCTACTCTGTCCATGCACAAATCGTATCAGTTTTAATGTAGTGATTGAGTTAAATCAATAGAGTGTTTATACTGTTGGCAAGATTGAAAAGTGCTAACTGCCATAATTACTATTTTATCTCCCCACAGTAGTCATATGTGCTGTTCTGAAAGTATTTAGTCCTCCATAAAATGATAAAAGTGGCACCTAGAACAGGACTACTATTTACTCGTGTCTAACTATTTATGTATTTATTACACGGATGAATCTACAAAGCAAAATAAAAGACCTTGCTTTAGTGGCTCCTTCACAACCAGAGGTACAGTGACATAATTAACCCTGTCATCCTTTTTCTTAGCATGCTCACAGCATTGGTAACTTCACACCAAACTTATTTCAAACTCTCTGAATCTAGGGGGAGCATGGAGGTGGGCCTAATACTGCGCTATGGAACTCAACTAACTTCATTTCAAGATCAGTTGGTAAAGGACTGTTTCAAAGCACTGATCATTATGGAGAATTCCTTTCTAGGTGCCTCCTATTTCAGTTCTCTCTGATCTTTTAATCTGCGGGTGGGTTTCCCCCTAGCAGAAGTGTCATGGCTTAGGCTCAGATGACAACTTGGCACCATGTGGCCACTTGCTCACTCCTCCTTCCTCTTGGTGGGATGGAGAGGAGAAAATACAAGGAAAGGCTGGTGGGTCGAGACAAGGACAGGGAGGGATCACTCACCAGTTATGGTCATGGGCAGAACAGACTCCATTTGGGGAAGAAAAATCAGTTTAGTTACCAATCAAATCAGAGTAGGATAATGAGACACAAAACCAGATCTTAAAAACACTTTCCCCCCACCCCTCCCTTCTTCCTGGTCTCAGCTTTGTTCCCCATTTCTCTACCTCCCCCCACAGCAGCACAGAGGGACGGGAAATGCAGGTTGCAGTCGGTTCATCACACATCTCTGCTGCTCTTTCATCCTCAGGAGACTCTCCCACGGGAGACAGTCGTCCAACAATTTCTCTGATGTGAGTCCTACCTATGGACTGTTGTTTTCTTCACCAACTGCTCCAGCGTGGGTCCCATCTGTGGGGTGCAGTCCTTCAGGAGCAGCCTGCTCCAGCATGGGCTTCCCACAGAGTCACGGCCTCCTCCGGGCACAGCTGCCTGCTCTTGCATGGGGCCCTCCTTGGGTTGTAGGTGGGTCCCTGCTCCCCCATGACCCTCCATGGCAGCAGGGGCACAGCCTGCCCTCTCACCACGGGCCGCAGGGGAACCTCTGCTCCGGGCACCTCCTGCCCACCTTTCTGCTCTGACCTGGGGGTCTGCCTGGCTGTCTCTCTCACACCCCACTCCTCTGTCCTTCTGCAGGTTCCCCAGCAGTTTTCCCCCCTCTTAAATATGTTATCACAGAGGCGCTACGGCTGTCATTGGCTGGCTTGGCCTTGGCCAGAGGAGGGTCTGACTTGGAGCTGGGGAAGCTTCTGGCACCTTCTCACAGGAGCCACCCCTGTAGCACCCACACGACACACATACTCCCGCACAAACCCAATACAAGAAGCAATTCTGGTAGGTAAGCTTTTAAAGCTGTGTGTAATCTTCTCCATGTTGTGTCTATATTCTTCCCATAGGCTTTGTGATGGAAAGCCTGAACAAATTCAGTAGCTAGTCTTGCAAATATTTTACTCATTCTGTGATCACACAGCTAGAATCTTAACTGCATTCCATCAGACTATGGCCAAAAAAAAAAGAATGGTTTGAAACTGGACTGTGAGAAGAGCTGCTAGGGTTTTTCATTATACTCCTTGGTCTCGGGCTGTTGGGAGTCCAGGAGCAGGGACTTCTGTAGTCTCTGTAGCTCTATTGCACTGCCATTCCCCAGATTTCACCAGAAGATGCCTGGCTGGTATTTTTGAGGTGGTAAGTAGTCTTTGTGTAGAAAATCAGTGTAATAATTGAAAAGACTTAAATTTCAGCATGAATTTCATGTGGAAATTTCTACATGAAATTCCAGGAGGAACTGTTTTTTTAAGGTACTGAAGTTCTGTGACATTTACTCTCTATTTTACCTTGACTTTAAAATCTGTTTATGTCAGTTGCACTGGGGAGCTGTGCTGTTGCAGGAACCAGGAGGGCAGTGCAACAGTCGATTGAGCTGCATGATAATTTGGGAAAGGAAAATGTAAAATACTCTGCCACTTTAATTGAAAAGTAAATTTGTATAAAAATAAGCAAAGTTTTCTAGCATAAGTACATGGTAAAAACATAGGCTTCTATGAAATGCTTCTGTCATTATGTGAATCAAAATTTTCTAATTTCTTAAGCCTCTGAAACAATACAAAATAATAAAGTATTTGAATTTTGGTTTCTTGTCCTTGAAATAGATGCTATTCAATGCAATTAGTATTACTTGTAAAAGTTTTAGTTTCATCATTATTATACATAAAATGTTCTAAACATCATTGCATCATGCTTCTTGAAGATAACAGCTACAGAGCACAATTCTCTAAGTATTTTTTGAAACCCTTCTGCAATCTAAGGTTTCCTGGAGATAGCCACGTTGTTTGCAGGTGAGCATATACATAATGGGGTTATGTGGCCTCACAACAGTAGTAAGGTATTAAGGTTTCTTCTATTCACCTCTCTTTATAAGGCTTTCATGCTCTGTTAAAAAAAAAAAAAGGCACCTCACCGCTTTCAAAAGACTTCATCTTAACACACTTAAATTACTCTTGTTGGCAAACGGGACACCCTGTGTGAAATCACTCTAGAACATGCATGTAAGAAAAATGATATGCAGGGCTGAAGAGGGAACTAAGAAAACCATAGAAAAATAATTTTCCCATTGTTATGTTTGACTGTTTCAAATATCTCATTAGTATGCTAATAACTCACCTGCCAAAGCAGCAGAATTGAGTTGGGACACACAGGTGGCCCATGTTTAAAGATGGCTCTGCATTGTGTACAGGTGCAGAGCCTTTCTCCTGTGCTGGTTTTGGCTGGGACAGAGTTAACGCCCCCCAGCGAGTAGGCTGGGGGTGCACAAGAAGTTGGGAAGGGACACAGCTGGGACAGCTGACTGACCACAGGGATATTCCATACCATATGATGTCATGCTCAGCATAGAAACTGGGGGAGGAGGTTGGTGAGGGGTGTCGCTGCTAGAGGACTGGCTGGGCATCAGTTGGCTGGTGGCGAGCAGTTGGTTTCATTTGCATCACCTGTCTGCCTTGGCCTTTCTTTTCCGCACTCTGATGCTTTTTCTCCTATTTCCCTTGTAATTTTAAAAATCATTATTATTTCTTTCTTATTATTAAACTGTTTTTATTTCAACCCATGAGTCTCTTGCTTTTACCCTTCCTATTCTGCCCTCATCCCGCTGGGCAGCGGGGGCAGTGAGTGAGCTGTGTGGTGCTTAGTTGCCAGCTGGGGTTAAACCGTGACCCTCACAGGAACCACTGTATTAGACTTGAGTAGTTTAAATTTCCTTTTTCCTGTTTTGTCCAGTGCTGTAATGTGGTAATCTTTTTGTTTCATCAAATGTCTGAACACATAAGGTGCAGCACAGAGATGAATTAACATAATTTAGCTGCTCTGGCTATTTATTGTTTCCTTCATTTGCTCCTTTGAGGCATTTGACTGACATCTGTTTTAACAAAATGACCGTTGGCTAAATCAACAAACCATGACAAAAGACCTTTAGACATACAAGTAAGAAGGAGCAACTTGTTTTCATTAACGTAGTGTTCATTGTGTTTGCAGAGGCATCTGAATATCCCACTGCGTTACTGTGGAAATGGGGCTGGTTATACTGGCACCGTAAAACTGCGGTGTAGTTCCACGTTTTTGTTACTGACAGTAGCTAGCATGAGATACTTGGGGTGAAATCTTAAGAAGCTCCAGAATGATCAGTTATGTAACTTATTTTAAAATAGGATTATTGTTGTAACTGCAGCGATGGGAAAGAGCAGATACAGCTGGGGACAGCAAGGTGAACTTTTCTGCAAGTTATTAAAATGATCTGTTGTTGGCAGGCTGTTAATAGTGCTATTCCCATCTGCCACATCAACCACTTGTTTTCTGCTGCCTGCGGACAAAGCGCTTGAAAAATTGCTGCAGGCAGGGAATAAAGAAATACTGAGAAATGACCTATCATCTTTTCTTGCAATGTTCCTGAACAAGATTGTCTTTCTGTGCTGGAAATTAAACTCTTTCAGTTCCAGTTAATGAGAATAGGGTCAGAAGGGACCTGCTGTTGACAGTGATTGCCAGCAGAAGATCTTGTTCATAGAACGGATGATGAGAGGGGCCAGGACAAACCTGGAAAGCTTGGTGGGACTGACAGTGCTCATGGGGCACATCTGTTGCAGACGCTGCTACGTACCCATTTCAGGGGTTATGGGGAAACTTGATATTAAGTACTGTATTCTCATTGACAGTTACAGTGGGTTTAGGGTTTTTTTTTCATTACTATTTCAACTTTGGGGTTTCCTGAGCATTTGTGGAAAAAAAAGTTATTGCAAATGGAAAAAGAGCAGCTTTAAATTTGTATTTTAGTGCCTGTATCTTCTAATAGCTCAGCTTCCTTTTATTCAGAAGTATATATTTTTTGAAAATCTAAGGAACGTGTTGGCAAGTTCAAACTGGTTTGTTTTCAACCAGCACACAGCATTTCAGTCGGCAGGAAAGTGTTTAGAAGTTGTGTGGTAACAGATTTGACTTGGCAAGTATTAAGAGAACTTTTCAACCCCGCTGAATTTCCTTCTTTGAGCTAGCAAATTAAAAAATACTCTTTTTAGAGCAGGCACGGGCTTCAATGGTGTGAACAGTCGCTTTGTGTCTGCTGAACAGATAGCCAGTTTACTGCTGTTCAGAGTCTTCAACACTGATTGCTTTAAAGCGTGGAGGTACTGGCACTTTCTGAAATCTGTAGACCCTCCTGTCCTGTTCATCCCTCTCTTTCCAGTGAGGAGAGGCTCCTGCCAAAGGAGTAGGGGTTTCTCCATTGTTTTACAGCTTGTGCTTGAAAACCTGTTGTGGCTGCTCAGTATACAGATTAGGTTTGCACGCGGATTATCTCTTGGGGAATTAGAGCCTGGGCTGGAGGGCTTTGGTTTTCCAACAGTTCCTGTGTGTTTCTCCTTCTTGGCCTGACCTTTGCTGCCAAGGTGGGTGTGAGGGGGACGGAGGGAAGGGGGGATGATCACACCATGCAGGAGCGTGTAGGGGAACGTGGGAAACCCACACAGACCTGCAGGTGCGTGCGACTGCTTGGGTCAGGCGGAGCATTCTGCGTGTGGCCTGTTTGCCAAGGGCTTCCACGGGCCACCGCCAGGCTGCCCAACACCTGCGGCTCCTGCAGAAGGGCCACGTTTTTCTCGTGGTCAGCTCAGTGGAAAACCAGCGCAGCCGTAGCAGATGCTGCCAGGAAGGGGGAATTAAACCCGGCCGGGGAATCGGTCTCCGCCTGGTCTCAGTTCCAGGGCCACAAACAGGTGCCCCCGACGCTTCTGTGCGACCCTCGGCCGCTCTGCTTAAACTCGGTTTCTGCGGCGCTTCACCGACCCGCCGGAGTTCGCGCGCCAGGGGCTGCACCGGCGGCAGGGCGCGCGGGCGGCTCGGCTCTGCTGCGGCTGCGCGCGTCTCCGCAGGAAGCTCAGCAGCCCCGGGGCCGGTTCCAGCGCCGGCTCCCGCAGCGCAGACAAGTGACCCCACGGTACCCGGCATCCTTTGGCTTGTTAGAACGAGATGTGGTTCCCAGGCCACGGGCTGGCTCGCTGCACACCGCTACCCCCACTACACCACCCTCGGCCGAGCCCCGCCGCCGGGGCAGGCCTGGGCCTTCCTGAGGGAAGGACGGGGCAAGCGCGCATGCGCCCGCTGCCGCTCGTCCGTCTGTCCCTTGGCGCGCCCCGTAGCGGGCGCTCGCCGGGCCCCGCCCCGCCCCGCCGGTGTATAAGGGGGAACGTCGCCCGCCCGGTTACACCTCGGCGCGGCGGTGGGAGGGAGGCAAGATGGCGTCCACAAGCCGGTACGGGAGGCCGGCCGGCCGGCCGGCCTGGGCGCTCGGAGGGGGCCCGTGTGGAGCAGGCCCGCCAGGGAGGGGCCGGGAGGGGCTCCGCAGTCTCTTCTCGCCCGCGGCACAGGAGAGGAAATGGCCGCGTTGCCGCCGCCGCTGCTCGGGGAGGAACCGGTGGCCATCGCCGCCCTTGCCTGGCCTCGGTTCGCGGCGCCCCGGCCGCTTTTGGCTTCCCCGTGTCTCGGGGCTGCCCTGGGCGCGGCGCTCGGCGTGCAGGAGGTCACGAAGGGTCGGGGGAGGGGGTGCCGCTGCTCCTACCCCGGCCTTCCCCGCGTGGGCCGGGCCGGGCCGGGCCGTCCCCGGGCAGCGGCCTTCGAGCGGCCGCCCGCAGCCGGAGGTCGAGAGTGCTGGGGCGGGGCGGGGGGCTAAGGTCGCCGCTTTGTTTCTTGGTGTCGCTGCTGATGGGTAGGGCTCCGAGGGGAAGTGAGCGTTTTGGGGGATTTCGTGGCGATTTGTGACTTGATTCCGGGGCCCTTGGCTCGCGTGAGCTGGGCATTGCAGGCGCTTCTGCCCCAGCCCCTTCCCCGCAGGGCCGAGCTCGCAGCCCGGCCGTGCATTGCCTTCCTGCCGCTCAGCGCGGCTCTCGCGGCTGCTCAGTCCGGGCTGGTTCGTGCCCAGGGCCGTCGGACGTGGACCGAGCGCCTTCCCCGATGTCCCGCGGGTGGGCATCGCCGGGGCGCGGAGCCCCCGCTGTCGCTCGGCCCGGCGTCGGGCAGCCTTGGGGCCGGCCGCCGCTCCTGAGGCGGGGTGGCAGCTCCGGGTTATCGGGCCCTGAAAGCGGGCAGCTTCCCACCCTAAATCCGTACCGGCACTGCTCAGGGGCCAGACGGCGCTCGGGCTCTGAACTGGACTTTTTCCCTGGAGATGTATTGTTTTTTTCCAGTCGGGAACGAAGCCGACGGAGCGGGCTGTGGAGTGACCGCTCCTGCTAAACCTGTCCTGGGACCTAGGGAGCGTTTCCTGGTAGTCTTCCTGCACCTGGGAGCTGTGTTCTGAGCCGGACCTTTACACGCATGCCACGCGTTTTCCCTCGGTGTATTGAACTAGCGCGTTACAGGGAGGGCAGCGTGCGTGCCTAGGTAAACGAGTTAAAGCTGGGATCGGAAAACTGAGTTGTACAGTGTTTTGTGAAGGTAAAGTCTGAAACAAAAAGACTGCTAGCATTCCTGCAGGCTTCTGGAGTCTGTTTTCGTCGTTTGCTTAGTGTGTCGCTAGCCTTTTGCGTAATGACATTTGTCAGGTGATTGCAGGTGCTTTGTCAACAGTTTTGTCTTGCGTGAAGCTACTGGCTGGGAGTAGTGAGGAGGAAGGTAGTTTAAAGAGCTTTCATGTAGTATTTCGGGTGTAATTTACATGCAGAGATCTTGTGTGTACGTGTTCTTTCTGGAGGCTCTAATGTTCATGGTGAAGTTGATTTTCGGTTTCGGTTTGAAGTCTTAGATGTTTGTCTGAACAGCCACTGGATTAAAATGTTTGGGTGGTTTTTTTGTGCTTTTGGCCTGTCAGCAATATCTAAAAAGTTAAAAATTAAGATAGAAAGTGTAGATTAGGCTGAAATAATGGACTAGCGAGAAAGGGGTAACTCAGATTAAGTCTCAAAGGATGTTTTCTACAAGTGAAAGGATTAGTAGTTATTTTCTGGCACAATCAGGTTTAAGTTGACAGGTGTTTGTGACAAACGTTTTGTGATCAGCCTCTGCACCCGCTGCTTCTTAGCTGGAGCAACATGGCTTTGTTGACTGTACGGACCCCAGCTGTAAATATTTATTAGTCCAGTGTTGAAACGGTCCGTTTTAACAGAATTACTGACCCTTTGCTAGTAGCTTGAATGAGGTATTGACTTTTAAAATGTTTGGTTAGAAGCAACTGATGATTAGTCAGTAACTAGAGCTGATGCTTTATAGGAAGGTGTTTGGTTTGCTGTAACTCTTGAAGACGCATGGGTGTGAAAGAGACAGATTCCTGTTATCAGAAGTGGTTATAGCATAGTTCACATGCTGATTGGATTTTTCATTAAGATCTCACAGTTAATGAGTTGCTTAATTTAAAATGGGACTTTGTCTTCAAATACTTAAAAATAATAAAATGGGTAGAATAACCTGTTTTCTAAAAATATGTTGTGTGTGCACTGCCTCCTGAATTAAGGACCTGGTAAGTAATATAGATCTGATTTGATGCTCATTTGGGATGACACAGTCACCACTAACTTCTTGGGGAATTTAGTGGTAGGCTGCAAGTGAGGCTACATTTAATCGACAGTTATTTAGATTTTGATGTTTTAATTTGATGTGATTTTGGTAAAAGATACAACACACAAAAAACTGGAATTTAAGATGACCTGAAATCTTGTTTGTCAAAGGTAGTGTTACAGCATTTAAATAAAAGATGAAGTTCAGATGTTTACGTTAATATTCTATCCTTCAAATCACTGTAAATTCTGTATTATTAAAATCTTCTTTTCAGCAAGAAACTCTTCTACTTCTGTATATGCAGCCTGCTTGGTTAAAAGTAGTTAATATTTCCATTTTTTCTTCTTAGTTTGGATGTACTTCCGAGGGTGACTTGCCCAAATCATCCAGATTCCATTCTAGTAGAGGATTACAGAGCTGGTGATATGATTTGTTCTGAGTGTGGGCTAGTAGTAGGTAAGTAGCTATTTGTATTTTTATGAATTACCATATAACTTAAATTGTACATGTAGATTTCTCCACGTAACTGGTATATGACAATTTGGGTATTAAAAGGGTTTTTTTTGATGCCTAAATGTTTTCGTTTATGATATTCTGTTGGCTAGAAGCTTACTGTTTTTGATAGTCTGTCCTCTGATAACTTCCTGCGTTATGAAAAGAGTCAAACTTTCTTTAGACGGAAAATTGAAAGTATGTTGTAATGTAAAATATATTGGAATCTTACATTAGAACATTGTGCTGTTCAGTATTCTGTCTTTAACCATGACTTGTTTCAGTCAGGAAAGTATAAGACATTTAATAAAAGCTCTCAAATAACTTGCTTGCAAAAAAAAAAAAAAAAAAAGGAAAATCTGTTTCCTATTAGTTAGAGGTTATCTTGTGCCCCGAAGGATTTCTGTTTGTATCTGTGCCAGCACCTGTTTTTGTTTATTACTTCTCCTAAGGCTTTTAATAGTATCAAAAGTATATACCCAGCTTTTCCTGTGGAATTCTGCTGAGGGAGGTCGTTTACTTCTGATTCTTTCCCCCTTCCCACCATGGGGGGAGTGAGGGAGTGGCTGTGTGGTTGTGGTGGGGTGACCCTGGCTGGATGTGAGGTGCCCACCAAGCTGCTCTGTCACGCCCCTCCTCAGCTGGTCGGGGGAGAGAAAATACAGTGAAAGGCTCGTGGCTCAAGATAAGGACAGGGAGAGATCATTCGCCAGTTACTGGCATGGGCAAAATGGACTCACCGTGGCAAAAAAAAAAAAAATTATGATTGCCAGAATCAGAGTAGAGAGAAGCAAAACCAAACCTTAAAACACCTTCCCCCCCACCCCTCCCTTCTTCCCAGTCTCAGCTTCGCTCCCCATTTGTCTCCCTTGTCCCCCCAGCAGCACAGGGTGACGGGGGGTAGGGGTTGTGGTCAGTCCATCACACATTGTCTCTGCTCTCCTTCATCCTCAGGGGAGGATCCTCACACTCTGACCCTGCTCCAGTATGGGGTCCCTCCCACGGGAGACAGTCCCCCACCAATTTCTCTGGCTTCTCCTTCCCAAGAGCTGCAGTTTTTCACAACTGCTCCAGCATGGGTCCCTCCCACAGGGTGCAGTCCTTGAGGAGCAGTCTGCTCCAGCCTGGGTCCCCCATGGGGTCACAATTCAGATTCACACAGATTCAGAGTGTTGGGGGTTGGAAGGGACCTCTAGTGATCATCTAGTCCAACCCCCCTGCCAGAGCAGGATCACCTAGAGCAGATCACACAGGAACAAGTCCAGGCGGCTTTTGAAAGTCTCCAGGGAAGGAGACTCCCCCCCCCCCCTCTGGGCAGCCTGTCCCAGTGCCCTGTCACCCTCACAGTGAAGAAGTATTTCCTCACGTTCAGGCTGAACCTTCTGTTTTCCAGTTTATGGCCATTGCCCCTACTCCTGTCACTGGGCACCACTGAGAAGAGCCTGGCCCCTCCGGCCAGCAAACCTGCTTCAGCCTGGGCTCCTCTCTCCATGGGTCCATAGGTCCTTCCAGGAGCCTGCCCAGTGCGGGCTTTCCACAGGGTCACGGCCTCCTTCGGGCATCCCCCTGTTTTGTCGTGGGGTCATCCCCAGGCTGCAGGCGGGTCTCTGCTCCCCTATGACCCTCCATGGCTGCAGGGCACAGCCTGCCCTCTCACCAAGGGCTGCACCATGGCGTGCCGGGGAGTCTCTGCTGTGGTGCCTGGACCACCTCCTCCCCCTCCTTCTTCACTGACCTTGGTGTCTGCAGATTTGTCTCTCTCTGCAAGATCTTCTGTGTTGTTTTTCCTCCCTCTTTGTGTTATCAGAGGTGTTATGACTGCTGCCATCGGGCTCGGCCTTGGCCAGCAGTGGGTCATCTTGCAGCCGGCTGGCATTGGCCCTATCAAACGTAGGGAGGGTTCCAGCAGCTTCTCACAGAAGCCCCCCCTGTAGCCCCCCTGCTACCAAAACCTTGCCACGCAAACCCAATACAGTGGGGCTTATTTGCTGACAGGTTAAACCGTAATAAGTACAGTTTGGCTGGAATGGGAGCAAAGAATCTTTGACCAAACTACGTGTATTTCTACCTGATGTTTTTCTTGTTTGCTATGGCAAAGTACTAAAGTTTCACACTTGTGGAAAAAGTGTGAGTTTGTTGAATGTAAAACAGCTGGTGCATAGATAATTATCAGGTTTTGTAATCAATCTTCTGGGATTAGGAGATTAGTACTGTGGCTGAGGTTGCATTTCTCAGCTCTGTACCTGAAAGGGTGAAGCAAAGGAAAAGTTTGGGAGAAGCAGGAGGTGAGGAGAAAGAGGACCTGATCTCTAACAGTCACATTGCGTCTTAGGCAGAGCTGTATGTTGGAAATACGGCTTTTAAGGGGATTTTTGAGAAAGATTTTTGATCCGTTTTGTACTCGCAGGTTTTGTTCCTAGCGTCTCAATAAGTTAAACCCAATATGCTGCTTTTTCTTTGTACAGCGTTTTTCACTGGTTCTAAATAAACTGTACTGTTTTGTTGTGTGATACTGATATTCTAAGATGTAATTGTTTTAATATGCCTGAATTTTGCTGTTTGTCTGGACTGATGTGCATCTGAAACTTTACAAGACTGTGTCCAAGTTCATCTGCTGTTGTAAGTCTTGTATCTTACATATACGTTTCTCAGATCATTCTAGGATATATGGTACGGTAAATGTTCATGTGCTGTCTTGAGAACTCATGAACAGACTTCCTAGGGTTTGGAGAAGTAGTTTGTTCTGCATTCGTTTAAAACATTGACCATATTCTTCAGACAGGCTTGGTGGGGGGAGAAGCATTTTGTGCAAGAACACGAGGCTAGTAAATGCTCTTTCTTGACAGGTAAGTATTTTGCTTGCTACCTTTTGGGCAGCAAAAAGGCTGGAAGTCAGCTGATACACCAGGAAGGGCCGAAGAGAGCAGAAGCGAAGTGGAATACAAGCCCTGAGTTTTCTTACTTGACAAGGTGGTGAGCTGAATTTCAGGCTAGGGCGGAGTCTAGCGGCATGTATAGCTGTGTAGCATCTCTGCTAGGTAGACTTTTCTGATCTAAAGCTTTCCTTAAACTTCTCTATAGTTTTGCTAAACGTGGTCTTAGTGTGCAGGAGTTGGAGCAGCCAGGAGTTTATCTGAGCATTAGTAAGTGATTTTCTCTAACTGGGTAGCTGTGCTTCAGTAGGCCGGTATGTCTTGGAGAAGAACTGTGCTCTTGTATGGAGTCTTTCTGGATAGCCTTCTTAAACAAAAAAGCAGAATTCTGTCTTCAGCTGATGAGAATTCCTGGACACATAACAACTTGCTGAAGCTGTGAATCAGATTATGACCTATATTGAGATGTTTATTGCGTGTTCTGTGTATATCTGAGTGTTCTGTTAAAGAGCTTTGGGGAAGAATGTTCAATTGCTTGTGGTCAGCAGTAGGGCCGTTACAAAATTCTGGCAGAATATTTGGTTGGCTAATACTTCTGTAAGGTTTGAGGTCTACATGGCACACCTTAAATTCAGGTATGGTCTGTGAAGTGTAGATGGATTGGACTGTACCACAGGTGTGTTTTTTCTCTACAGCATAGCAGACGAGTAGGAAGGGATTTCACGATTGCCTCTGCTGGCCAGTCAGTTACTCGGAATGCCTGTCATTAGGGATAAGATGGATTGGGTCTATACATAGATGCTTGTTTTCTGAAAACCAAAGAAGCTTCTTTTCCCCAGCGGTTGGTCACATACCAAATGCAGGGAAGGTGCTTCAGGACTTTGTCCTGGATCCAGTGGAGGGCAGCTATGTCTGTTCTAGTGTCTTTATGCTTCCACATGATGACAACCCTTTTCACATTTGGGTGTATGTTCATGGTTGCTTCTTTCTGTGAGTATTACCAACATACAAAACTCAGATGTGAAATGTCAATTTAAAGTATTCCTTAGTAAGGCAAAAATCTTTAGATACGAATGTGTATTAGCACCTTATATCTGTTCACTGCTTCTGCACTTGATGTCCAGAGCACTAAGAAGTGACTGACAAGTTAGTCCTTACAAGTAAAACTGTACCCGCAGGAAAGCTAGTTTATAAAGGATGCTGATGCTTAAAGAAATTCTGAATAGTTGAGTTTTGCACGAGCATTCATGGATGCTTGATTTACGTAGGGAATTTGTAATATGAAGCAAAGCCATTTGCCAGCCTTCTTCAGTCAGTATTTCAAATAGTCTGTGTCTTTTAAGGCTAACCCATTTCAGCTGTAAAGACCAGGGTGATGGTTCTAGCTGTTTCAGCAATAACGCTTGTAACAATGGGAGCTCAGACTTTAGATGTCAAAAGTTGACATTTTTTGCCAGACTTTGTAATAAGCACTGCTCTTAGCACGATATTTCCTGGAGATTTCCTAGTTAGTGGGCTGTAGGCTGGGAACTAGAGGTGTTATGAGAGCCACGGTGAAGAATGCTTCCAATAGTTGAAGTACTAGATTTACCTGGTGGAATAACAGTAACATTTTGGATCAACTTATTTAGAAAATGGTTTTTTACTTGCTTTCTGGGCAAAGTGATTTAGGGCACTTAAGGGCTAGAAATGATCTGAACTCCTCTGATGGAAGAAGAGTCCAAAGCCTCTTGATTTTTAATATAGTGTAGATCAGGCACAACATTTTTTGTTGAGATTCTGTAGTTTGGAGCATCCTTTGCAAGTATTTGAGCTGTTTGCCTTGTAAAGACAAGTCCTGGAGAGGTGTAACTTCAACTGACCAGACTTGTCCACCACATTGTTCATCGTTTCTATTCTCATTTGCTTCCTCAACAGTTACTACACGTTGATGGCTTAGGAAGCTCAGAAGTCCTTTGGAATTCGTCATAATTTTGAGCTGCAGGAGCTGCTAAGCCTTTTGTTGTGGCAGCTGTTTGCCTGCAGTGCTCTGCTGTCCTTTCAGTCCATAGTTGCCTATAGGTACTGGTATGGTGCTGCTGATGTCTGGAAACCAGTTGAAGTATTCTGTGGGGGTGTTTTGTGTGTGTTTGTTGCCTTTTTTTTTTTTTTTTTTTAAAACAAACAGAACCAGAGAAGGCTTTGAGATATTATTTCAGCTGAGGCTGGTGTTGCTGTTGGTGATGATGCATTTGTGGTGTTTACAGTTTATTGAAAACAAGGCAACCGTTTGCAAAGAATATTGCTACCTTACAGAAAGCTGGAGACTTTGTAGAAAAAGCGTGACTGTAAAACGGTGGGGTGTTTATTCTTTGGTAACACTTAATACGTCCGGTTTCAGATGGAGTCGTGAGGCTGTGCAGCAGAAGGTTGCAAAAGTTGGGGCAGCTGTAGGAGGAGAGGCTGAGAGCAGAGCCCGCTAGCCCGGCCAAGAGGAGGCCCTGGTCAGCCTGGCCCCGTGCACTCGCCTGTCTTCGACTGCCCGCAGCTGGCAGTCTGCCTAGGCTTTTTGTCGCAGTTTGTCTCAGCGCCCTCTTACTCTGGTTAATAAGGACTTGACTGAAAGGAAACGGAACTCCATATGTTTTTTTTAAAAATTTGACGTTGTAAAATGCTTTTAATTAAAAGTGTAATATACATGCTCACTAGGTGGCAGCAGATTCCTTAACTAACTGTAAGAATGAAACATTCTGTAGAAACAGTAGGTATTTTTGTACTTTAAAGTGCAAGTAAACATTAATACAATATTTATGTTAAGACTAGAATATTAGTTAATAATATGTAGCGCTTGATGCACTGGACAGCTAACATTAGAGCTCCACTGGGAGAGACTGAAGAACTGTTTCAAGACTGGGTATGGAAGATAACGTTACTTGAGGCTTGAATTTCATCCTATTTCTTGTTTTGATTAAACATGTTCAGTTTGCTGCTGTGTTTGTCTTCATATAACAGATAGTACACACTGCAAGAAGAGATTAAAATATGTGGGTGTTAAGAGTTATGGCAAGTGAAGCGCAGTGTTGAAATAACCGGTATTATTTCTCTGTAAATACATAACTGCAAATTTAGGGCTCATTTAGTGAAAATGTTTTCCTTTGAGAAATCACCTTCTATTTTTAGAGGGTGGAGTAAGCATACATAATTTGTGTTGTGTCAATGTTCTAAGCTAACTTTTAAAAACTGTTTAAATGATATTTTAATTTTTGATACTGACCTGAGTTTACTCCTGCATTTCTGCAGTGCATGCTCTTTGCACCTGGCAGTTGTGAAGAAAAGTAGCCTCGGCCTGAGGTTTTCCGTTCTGAGTAACAGTTCTGCATTTTGCTAAACGAGCTTTTCAGACGGTGGGTAGCCTGAGTCAGTGAAGTTTGCAGTGTGCATTTCCACTCCAGCCTGTGTGTTACTCTGTTAGACTGTACTTTAGAGAGGGACTGAATACTGAAAGAATGGTTTACAAAAAGAAACGGGGCAGTGGAGAAAAGCTCCTGTGTTCAGAAAGAAGGTTCAGGGTATCAGCCTGGAGATGGGTTCCACAAAGATTTAGTCCTGTAAACTGCGTTTTTTGTATGTGCTTCAGAGGAGGAAGCTGAGGGGTTGAACTCATCTTTTTGATGAAAATTAAATAAAGGAGTGTCTAATGTAACCATACCTAGCGAAGCTTATTTTTGTTCAAAAGGACCGCATCAAAAGGAAGCAGTGAAGGGAATGTGTAGCCACGCCCGTACTTATCACGGCTCAGTGCCAAAATCAGTACAATAACCATGTGAGAGAGCAGGGACGATTCTACAGGTACTTATTGGGAGATTTTTACCCTGACTGTCAGACCCATTTTCCAGGTGCTTCAGGAAAGGCAGTCGATAGCGTATGACCCAGCAAACTCAGTTTAGGACTTTAAATGTTAACTCCGGATCAGTCTTCAGGGCTGATTTCTTACACTGCTGTTTGTAAGACTGACTTCAGTTGTGTTTTGATCGCTTAGGCTGGGGCTTAATTGCATCTGTATGAGCAGCACAGTTCCAAAGTGTGTGTTATGTTTTGAAGAGTTAAATAAATACCACATTTTTTTTTTGGGGTGTAGAATGGGATAGCTGCTTGTAGCTGAGTATATTTTCCACCTGTGGAAACCTTTTGACCTATTTGTTCCATTTTCATTAAAAGTGTGACACAAGCTAGAAGTGTTACAGAAGCCTTTGGAAAGGTGGAATGCACTTCTAGGACCGCAGTATATGTTTGAAAAGACACTGAGAGTTTACTGTTAAACACTTTTCTGCAACAGATCTCTTGGCAAAGTAAAGGTAGCTGCATACTGCATCTTAATTACACAAATGCTTTATATCCAGTGTTTTGTTCTACTTAATCTTTCCTCACTCTGAAATAGTAGTCTCAATCCTCTGTTTGTAATACGCTTGCCAAAGCAGGCAGTGATATAACGCTTTTTTGTTAGAGCAGGAATGGTTCATAACTCACAAGAGGCAGATCCCTGAGTGAGTCATTTAGGTCATTCCCACTTGTGTGGAAAAAATATTACATCATTGCTCTGTACTCAGTGTTCTATTTATACCATGCCAGAATTTTAAGTACGTTTTGCTTTTTTTAGATGCTGTGAACAGTACTGGGGGCCTGTCCTAAAGAAAAGTTACTGCTAGGCCATAGAAGGAGTATTACTGAATCAAACTAGAGAGTCCAGGAGCACGCTGGCTGCTGGTTTAAGCTTGCAAGGGATGGGGAGAGCTTTCTAGCAGAAAGAATGGATCTGTGCCGCCTTCTAGTTTTTGATGATCCCCCCTCGTCCTCCTCCTCGGTTTTCATTAGAGGAGTAAATAAAGCTGGAGCATAACTGTGAGCATGTCTGATAAATACTGGTGAGAACACCCCTAACCTACAGCGATTCTTTTTGGTTGTGATCATTTCTTAGGGCTCATGCACAGCTTTCAATTTCAAGCATATTACTTACATAATTTTATGTTAAGAATAAAGTTAATCATTCAGAATAGATTCCCCCCTCCCCATAAGTAACTGTGCAGTTGCACTGCGCTGTCCATTGCTCCTGTATTTTCTCTGGCTTCATATCTATTACCGTTGTTTGGAGGGTGCTTTTGTCTGCCTGCTTATGTCTTCAACAGGTTAAACCCGTGGTTTCATCCTGACACTTCCAGACCGGAAATTTTTCTCGTAGTCAGCGCTACTTTGCAGACATTTCTTACAACACACTTAAACACTGCTGAAGGCAGTGACTTTTCCCCTCAGGTTTAGCAAAGCAGGGTGACAGTTACAGTCAAGTTTCTTCTGATGTCCTACACAGAACTGCAATCTGCTTTGCTGCCAAACACTAAGGAAGGTGGTGGTGGTGTGCGTTTCTGTACCTGTGTTCTTAAAAACCCTGTCGTGTTGCTGTGGAGGTAACACCTTTGAGCTGCAGCTTGTTCCAGACCTGCGCGTAGAGCGAACCGCACTGCCAGCAGCGGGGGCTGTGGTGGTGGTTGTTGCCGTGTGCGTTTGGCGTTTTTTTAAAGATTGTACTGTTGTGATTACTGTAGGGCTCTTGCCTGCGTCAGAATGTTGGTTAGAGTTAGTTCTCAGTCTGAAGAGTTGTTGTAGGAAAGGTTTAGAGGAATGTGAGGTGAATAGAGGACTGCAAGGAAAGTTGTTTCGTTCAGACAGAATGTGGGCTTAGTGCTTTTCCTGCTCACTCTGAATTTACATTTAAAGTCTTCCAGGTATAACAGGGCAGGCTGAGTTTACGAAGAAACAGCTGTGTTTATATACTGTGTGTTGATACTGTCGAGCATCATAAATGAGGCGGAGTTGGGCAGGGGCAGGCCTCCCTTCAAGAAAAAGAACTGAGGTGCAAAATGTGGTGGGTTAGGAGCTGGCGTATTTCAGCTCAAGGACCTGGGCTCGTGCACAGAAGGGATTTCATTTCCTACAGCTTATTGAGGTGGTGCGTGATAGGTAATTCCCGTGTGCACGTCCAACACATGGCAAATGGGAGAGAACTTGGGAAGTTACAATAACGTACTCGTTTATCTGAGTGCTGGGAACATCCATAGACAGCCATGACCTTCAGCTTGAAGTCAAGGTCTGGATTCCTTTTGTGTATTGAAGATCCCCTGATGCTCTTTGAGGGTAACTGTAACTCTGTGTTGTAGATGCATTTCTCTCCTTGTTTGTTTCCTGTGCAGCTCTGGTTGCATTTTTATTTTTCCTTTGCCTTCAACTTAACTTGTAAATCACACGCATTTTTGTACATTGTCCTGCAAGTTACCGTTCTGTTTGGGAATGCCACCACCGGGCTGCCTTTTCGTAATGGGGAGCTCAGATGTGCAATTAAATGTTCTATGAAATACTTCAACTTGTGCCGTTAATGCAGACTGTTGCTTTCTGTGAACTCAGGTGACCGGGTCATAGACGTAGGGTCAGAGTGGAGAACTTTCAGCAATGACAAAGCAACAAAAGATCCATCTCGAGTCGGGGATACCCAGAATCCTTTGTTGAGCAATGGCGACCTGAGTACGATGATCGGCAAGGTAACGCTTAAAATGCTAAATTTTACTCTGTTTCAGCAGTTTTATGTCAAGTACGTATTTGTGTGCCCGTAGGGAAGCTACCCAGAGAATGCGTTTCCAAAGAGATTTTGTCTGCGCTGCACACCGGGTGTTTCAGCGGCGCGTCAAATGCGGCTCGCTCTTGGGGGCAGCAGGAAGGGCTGACCTCCTCAACGTGAAGTTTGCAGTGCTTGCTGCTCTCTGATACGCCGCTGCAAACAGAAAAGCTGACGTTGCGGTATTTAAAGAAACGCTCTGACTTAGCATGTGTATTTAAGATGATTATGAAAGAACAGATACTTAGTTTTGAGGTCTCAGTAGTTACTGCTGCCCAGCTTGAGCTAACTAACATTTGCTGGTAATAAAATCTGTGTCAGGTTTGTACTGGAGACCCAGAGATCTGCACGCAGGTTGTACGTGTTCTTCCTGTTAAAGCACTAAATGCAGAATTACGTCGTGGTGTGAGTGCTCCAGCGTATATTGCAGCTGAAATCTAGTGGTACAGCTGTATCTTGCTGTTTCCCGTGAGAGAGCGAGCGAGATTAATTGCACAAATGCACTCCCTTTACTGAAGTAGCAACCCAGGTAAGTTTTCGTTGTGCTACTTGTGTTTTCTACTGCAAGGTCCAAATTGGTGTTTATGGATTTCTTGTTTCCTGAGAGGTGGTCCAGTCGCTGATAAAAGTTAACAACCGTACTGCTGCTCTGTGTGTTGTGGTAAATGCACACCGGGTTTTCTCAGCAGCTTTTGTTCCACTGGTGACGTTATGATGAAGTAGACGTACCCACGCATATCTGGGTACGTGTAGGGGAGTGCACCGTACTTCTCAACCGAGAATTCTTCAAAGACATGAAGATGACTAGTGAATACTGATGTAGACAGCTAATCTTGAAAAGCTGCATTGGTGAAAAAGAAACCTTCTGTCCAAGGGTTTTCTAAGTAGATGCTTGTGTTTTTGGCCAACTCCCAAGCATTGCTGCCTACCAGATTTTAGGATTCCTTATGGTGGCTTTTGGAATTGCTCAGTCAAGCCAATTTCTGCACAGCTTCATTAAAAAAGTTGGCATTGCTACGTAGCTCTCTCAGGCAGTGCTGTAGAAGTCACTGGAGTATTACCTTTATAGGTTCAGAAAGCTTGTAGTTCTCAGGGCTTGGATGTCTGCTGCTGATTTGGTCAGCTGTGCTACAGATCAGAAATACACTTTTTTAGACAGAAACGGACTGTTTGCTGCAGGTTTGCACTGTTGTCTCGTTTGGGGGCTGTGTAAATACAGGGTTTGTTTCTGGGATCCCAGTTCGATTCAGTATATAGGACAACCTTCTAGGTTCTTCTAGAATCTGTCTGTTGGAAAAGACAAAAAATATTTCAGCTACAGTTAGAATTTGTGTCCAGGTGAACAGTGACCTGTCCTGTTAACCCTCTCTCTCTGGAGGTTCAGATCCTCATTTAGAGTAAGAGGGATAGCAACCTCTGTGAAGGAATTAAAAATGTAAAGGGAAACGTCTGTGAAAAGTTTGTTTTTCATTGAAAACTAAAAAATAAAGTTCTGGCTGTTGCCTTGAAACAGTAAACGGAGGGGCCAGTTCTGCTTCACAGAATGGTTTGTCACTCCTTCCTCTTCGAAACCGGGAGGTGCCGCTTTGCGCTCCTTTCTGCTGGCGTATGTGGTCTGTGTCTGCGAGCAGCAGCAGAGAGCCTGCTTTGCCCGTGCAAGGGGATTAGTTCCTAATTGGTTTTAGTACTTAAGGGACCCATCTGTCTGAGGTAGCAACAGCCTGCTTAGGAAGAAAGATTAATCTGTCTGTGAAGAGGAGGGTGAGCAACATGGTTGGCTGTGGTGGAAGTGGGTTGCCTTCTTCAGGGAGATACTGCTCTGTGCCAGCATCCTGGAAGTACGTTCTGTGGGCTGCAGCGGGTCTGTGACAGTGCAGGTCCGTTGGCAGTGTGGTGGAGGCTGGCATTGGTTGTGACTTGATTGCCAGAATATTACGCTTATTTCTAAAATTGTCATGTAAAATAACAGAACAAAGCTTGTAGATGTGCCTTGATACAAAGAACTCTTTCTATGAATCTAAAAGAAAACGTTAAGTTTTGCTATCGATCTTGTGCCAAAAGTTGTCTTTTGCCACCCTTTGTAGTTAATCTGTTCCTTTTCGTAGTGACTGCAGCTGCAAGGGGATTTAGGTTGGACAGACGAGAAACTAATGCCGTCTCTTGGTATAGAATTTGTGTCCTTTGATCAGATGCCTCTGAAAGAGAGCTGGCTGTTGTCAGACAGCGTGGCCTGGATCTAGAAGCACTATATTGATAAGCAGTGGCAAGATATCAAGGGTTGATGAATGAAAAAGAAGGGATCCATCAGACTGCAATGAGCTGGTTGTATTGGGCAAAAAGACAGCCAGAGCTGGGGGCATTCCCCAGCGTGTGGATAACATCAAGTCAATGATGTGGATGATGTTGGTGATACTTCTGCTTTCTGCTATTAAAGGGGACGTACTAGGGTGCAAAGCTGTTGGCTGCCAGCACTGTAAACCTAACCCCCACTGAGCCCCTTCAGAGAGTACCACTGCATGCTGTGTTGCGTCTCTCACTCTGGCTCCCGTTGAGGCAGTTTCCAGGGTTGTTGTGTCCATGATGTTTCTGCTCTCTTTGAAAGCCAGACGGGTGAAACTCCTTTGACAGGTACCTTTCTTGGTGAGAGGGTAAAGAAAGGAGTAGGTGTCTCGTAAAGGCCACAACAGTAAGAGAGACAGTTCTTACGATATACTTGATTTCAGTTCAAACTGCACGGCTTCTGTTGGTGTGTGGTTTTGGTTTCTTTTTTTCTTTCCACGAAGGGAAAGGGGCTCCTAACGTGGCTCTCAAGGGCTGAAGCCAACAAAACATTGTTCCTCAATTGACAGCTCCATAAGGGAAGTAGATGGTGTTTTTAAACAGCAAATGCAGGGAGAATTTCAGTAATGTATTGAAGTGGTTGAGATGCAAGAGTGTTTTCCAACCCTTTTGTACCTGTGCACCTCGAGTACTCTGTTTAGTTTTGGGTCTCCCGCTACAACAAGGACATAGAGATGCTGGATCGTGTCCAGAGAAGGGCAGCAAAGCTGGTGAAGGGTCTGGAGAGCAAGTCTGATGAGGAGCAGCTGAGGGAGCTGGGGGTGTTTAGCCTGCAGAACAGGAGGCTGAGGGGGAGACCTGATGGCTCTCTACAGCTCCCTGAAAGGAGGTTGTAGGGAGACAGGTGCTGGTCTGCGCTTACAGGTAACTGGTGATAGGACCAGAGGAAATGGCCTCAAGGGAGGTTTAGGTTAGATGTTAGGTAAAACTTGTTCACCGAACGAGTGGGCAGGCACTGGAACAGGCTGCCCAGGGAAGTGGTGGAGTCACCATCCCTGGAGGTGTTCAAGGGACGGGTAGACATGGTGCTTGAGGATATGGTCTAGTGGGTACGGTGCTGTTGGGTTGACGGTTGGGCTGGATGATCTTGTAGGCCTTTTCCAACCTTAGTGATTGTGTGTATATTGGGTATGGCTCTTGGAGAGTGCTCATACCAACAGGGTAAGATCCTTTGGCTAACAGTACTTGCCTATAGCTGCATTGGTCGTTTGAATATATATAAGGAAGTGTTCAAAGAAAAAGGTAATCCTAAGTATCACCAAGAAAGTAAAAAATAAAATATTGAGGAGAACCATATAGTGGACCAGATCCCTGTGGTGAAGGGGAGTACTTGATGGCCCCAGGAAGGAGCAGCATTTCCTGGTAAAGGGCAATGTGGTGTGAAGCCTGGATGGATAGGGACTGGGGACTTGCTGTCAGGGTTGATAGGACTTTGTGGACACTCTTCTGGCTGCTCCAGGATTTTGAGCACATGCGGTTCCTGTAAGCATTTGTACGTAGTACTGGTCTAGGAGGCTGTGATGCGTGTGGGTGTTGTAACGCGTTGCAGGGAGCAGGGTATGAGTAGTGGCCAGGAAGGAGGCTTTTGACCTGAGACTTGTGTATATTTTGGGTCAAGGAAAGATGTTCTGGCATAGTTTCTGAAAGGCAGGTCTGGTGTTGCAGCTAAGTTTGTAGTGCTCTTTGTGGCCTGAAGTTTGCTGTGTTTGATTCTTGCTCTTTGTTTACCTTTAAACCTTACGGGGAGCCTTTGGCTAGTTGGAGGTGTTCATCCAGTCAAGGAGGTTGGATTGCCTGTGGAGCGCCCTGTGCTGTGTTGGTGCCAGCACCATTTCTGGGTGGTGCTTTCGTCTGAAAGGATGTTTGAAGGACTAGAAAACACCCAAGAACGATCTTGGAATCTAGCATCTGTCATAGAGGGCCTAGTCAAGGTGCTGTGGGTACTTGGACGGGAGGATTCTGTGCCGGAGTCCTCGGTTTCCACAGCAGTATGGAAGTGCGGAGCACCGCAGGTATGGGTGTGGACAGCGAGCTATTCACAGATCCCGTCAGGAATGGGGTGTAGCTGGGGACCTCCGGTGAAGGGAGGTGGAATAGGGTGTGCGAATGGTCAAGAGTGAGCTTTGTTAGTGTCAGCTGAAGGACGTGGTGGTAATGCAGCTGTGCACCAGGGAGAGATGACAGAATTGGAGGCTGTTGTAAAACAGAAGGGCAGTTCCCCAGAACATGGATAAGGAAAGAAGAAACGAGCTCCAACTCCAGCTGGGCAACTGGGAGGAATAAGGTGGTGCCAGGGAGTGTTTGCCCTTTGTTCACGGTGTCCTGGCCCCGCTTCCTACCGCCTGGACATCCCGGAGTCCTCAGCTTGAGAGCTCCGTGTGCAAGTGCTGGCTGTGCTAGCCAGGTTAGCAGTCGGTCATAGGGCCGGATCTGCCTTAGCGTGCCGTTTTTCACAGAACAAATGGTGTAATAGTCTGTAACGGCCCCCACATCGGCTTCTTCAGGTGACCCAGTCTGTCTGCGGTGAGAGCTGGGTGCCCTGCCCAGCTGAAGCGTTTGAAGGTGCCAGAAAGGAATAAAAGCTTGCTGATTCAGGGAGTCCAGGTGTCTGCTCGTGATGCAGAGTTGTTTTCCACTTGAGAGAGCTGGTGGCGCCGCAGCCTGTGACGGCAAACACGTAAGCAGACGGTATAAATTACGGCCGTTGCTCTCCTGAACTCGCAGGCCCTGTGGTTGCCATCAGCTGTGACTAAGCTGACGCGGCATTGTTTGTTAAAGACGTGTTTCAGACTGATGGCTCATTGAAGACCTTAAACATCTGGGACTCCTGGTTGGCAAAACTGATTGCCTGTTTAATAAAGGATGCCACTTGCACTGTCAGTTGTAAGGTACAAAAACATGCATGCTGGAAGCTTGTTTTGAAGTTGCCAGGTTGAGTTTGTGGCTCTTACTTCGCCCCAGACCTCCAGCATTTTGTTTGCGGTGTGTGGCTTTCCTGCAAAGGCAGACTATATGGATTTTTACAGTGGGCCGCAGTTAAGGCTTGCAGCTGCTCTCGGCCACGCTGTCGGAGTGCTTTTGAATAGGTCATTGGTTTGGAAGTTCCCTTTGCCCCTGCCCTCGTTTTCACGTTTGAGTTACGGTAACAGCTGGTCTCTCGTTGGCCACGACGTTTTTTCTGGCTCGCCAGTCTGCCACGGTGCAGATGCAGCCCAAATGGCGCACGGGTTGCATAAAATCTAGTCTCAGACCTCGGCTTTGGTGACGAGGGAGGTGCACGCATCGGCTACGTGTCACTCATTTTATCCCCTAAACCCTTGTTACCTTAGGAGAGAAAAATCCCTGCGTAGTCTGTGGTCCTTGGAAATCAGTTCAAGAGGCGAGACTCGTGCAAAGTGTGGAACAGCGCCCGACGGCGTGACGTACTTTAGGGGTGTTTCCCTGTGCGCTGCTGGAATGGAACGCCTTGAATTAAGACGTACGAAGCTGGAAGATGTTTGCTCTTGAAAAGAGGATGAAGTTGTTTGTGCTTTATTGACAATAAAATTCTGTCTTTTCAGGGCACAGGTGCAGCAAGTTTTGATGAATTTGGGAATTCTAAGTACCAAAATCGCAGGACTATGAGCAGCTCTGATCGTGCAATGATGAATGCTTTTAAAGAAATCACCAACATGGCAGACAGAATCAACCTCCCCAGAAATATAGTTGTAAGTTCATGTCTCCCTTCCTTAAACTGTTCTGGCGTTGACTTAGTTAGCATAATATAACGAGCACATGAATTTTTGATATTGCTGCTAATTAAATGGCCTAGAGTTAATTAAATTTAGTCTTCTTGCTTTGAAGGATCGAACAAATAATTTATTCAAGCAAGTGTATGAGCAAAAGAGCCTGAAGGGAAGGAGTAATGATGCTATTGCTTCTGCTTGTCTCTACATAGCCTGTAGGCAAGAGGGTGTTCCAAGAACATTTAAAGGTAAGTTTTCAGCGATACAGATTCAATTTTGCTATGAAGTAAAGGTCTTGTTCCTGTAGGTCGGTTTTCTCATTCCTGGACTGGGGTAAATTGGTGGTTGTCAGCTGCAGCTCACCTTGGCGGGGGGAAGGTGGGAGGGAGTCTTGAAATCTGTTATATTGGTGAAGCGAGTGGGCTCTGGGATTTTTGGTCATAATGCATCAAAAATCCTTGAGCATTTGCAGGTCATTTTGAGCGTAGGTGAAACTTCGAAGGCATTGCCGTGGTTGGAGGACGATGGGGACGGTTGTAACTGAATCTGAGCCTGCGGTTCCGCAGTAGATGTGCGCAACTTTCCCTGACAGGGATACAACTGGTTTGGCACTGAGTACCAAGGTGCCCTGGCTAAGCAAGCGGCGTTAATTAGCGCCTTCCAAAAAGTGTGCACTGACTGAAGTGATTTGGAGGTTTCACAGATGTGCAAAGCGGCCTTTCCTGATGGGGGGGGCCTTCCTTCTTGGTGGGTCTTAGAGTGAGAATCAAATTTGATTATTTTAGGGGGAAGCAAATGCTGTCGAGCCTAAAGTTCAATTTTTTTTTTACTCTTTCTTCAGAAATATGTGCGGTGTCCAGGATTTCAAAGAAGGAAATAGGTCGGTGTTTTAAACTTATTTTGAAAGCTCTCGAAACCAGTGTTGATCTGATTACAACTGGAGACTTCATGTCAAGATTCTGTTCCAACCTGGGTCTTCCCAAACAAGTACAGATGGCAGCAACGCATATTGCCCGTAAAGCTGTGGAATTAGATTTGGTTCCTGGGAGAAGCCCTATCTCTGTAGCAGCTGCAGCTATTTATATGGCATCGCAAGCCTCTGCAGAGAAGAGGACACAAAAAGGTAACACTTCACCCCCCCCGGCAATGTCTTGCTGCTTGAAAGAGTTCAGTGTCAGTGTAGAACTTGGCTGAGGTCTGTGTAGGTAGCGAGGAGCTGCCGTTCTAACTGCATACAGCGAGGGCCAGACCAGGATCTCCCGTTCCCCAGAACGAAGAATGAGTAGTTGGCAGCGCTCAGCGTAACCTGGGTTCGCTTCCTCTAGCACTGAGGGTTGGAGTCTTGAATGCAGCAGGCCGGCGCGTTCAAACACGCAGAGCCTGAACGCCACCCGCGCCGATGTTCGCGTGCGTACGTTCTGCTGCTGTAAAATCCTCCAGATGCAAACGCGGGGCAGCCTCGGGTAGCGTTACGGCTTCTGATGCCGTTGAGTCTTCCACCACGGCGGCAGCCGGGGAATCGCCTCAGTCGGTGCGTGTTCCTTGGTGTCCCGCGAGCCTGCGATAAGGGTGAGAGCGGTGGGGCAGCAGGCTTGGCCGCGTGTCGCCGCTGGCCTAACCCTCTGCTGGTAGGGCAGCCCCGAGGAAGGCGGTAAGGAGTCCAGGGCTGCTCCTGCGCCTCGGAGCTGCGTGGATCAGCCTCCGGGGCTCGAGTCAGGGCAGCACGTGGAGAAGGGACCAAGGCCATGGTGATAAGCATTTGCTATGGCAACCAGATCAGAAGTGTTAAAGATGTAGTGGAGAGCATCTTTTAGGTAAAGAACAGCCTTCATCTGTCAGGTTCTGATGGTTTGTTCTGATGGTTTGTTCTGCATCGGTCACTGCTTTCATCCTGTTGGCCCTCGGCTGGGCCTGTGAGTGATCTAGAGCCCAAGCAGTTGGTGCCTTCATCCCTGCTCGCCTGGAGCTATGGATGCAGACGTGCCTCTGCTCCGTCAGTGTCCTCAGGCAAGCTGAAAGCTTTCGCGCAGCCCGAGGGTTCAGTTCCAGACTGGGTTAAATCTGGAATAAATACAAGTTTCTGGGCATCTCGAACAAGGGTTTGCTTTGCCCGTTACACGTAGCTTGCTCTGCGCATCTTACCGTAGATCTGGAAGTGGTTTGCTGGTTTTGCTTGTATTTCATTAAAGCGCACGTTGATGACTGTTTACTAGGACGTTGCTGGGCACGTGCAGCATTTACAGTAGATGGTTTTAGTCACTCTTGCGCTCTCGGCCCCCTCTCAGTCCCAAAGCGATGCTGTTCCGCGATCGATAGCCTAAGCTGAATTACGGCATGTGAGAAGACATTTATATGCACAATACTAGTCGCCACGGTTCAAACAGTTTCTTCCAGGCTTTTGGGAGAGTTACAAATGAAGCGAACGTATAGCACGTCTTGATAAATTCCGCTTGCTGCTTCAGTACAGATGGCAAGGGGAAGAACTAATCGCTTGTCTGGTCTTTGTCTTAGAAATTGGCGACATTGCCGGCGTGGCCGATGTTACAATCAGGCAGTCGTACAGGCTGATCTATCCTCGAGCTCCAGATCTCTTCCCAGCAGACTTCAAGTTTGACACCCCAGTAGACAAACTACCCCAGCTGTGAGGTGGCAGGGGCTCGCCTGTAATTCCTATTAAAAAAACAAAACACCGACGACAAACTTTTGGTTTTTGCCTACAATAAAGGATGTACAAAGTGTTAATATTGAGTCTTCGTGTTGTGGAACTGGAGGAGGTGGAGAAGGAGCGTAACTGCTGGAAGGCAGGCAGCACACATTCCAAGGGTAAACGAGCTCATCGCGTGGTATTTTGTATGTATATAGTAGTGGACGTAAATATTTAATGACGTGCAACAAACTGGATTTCCTATTGTTGTACTTATTTAGATTTCTTTTGTAGGGATCTAGTAAGATGTATTTTGGAAAACTGAAAATATTCTGTAATTCCCAAATAAACTCTTTTCCAAAAACACTCGACGAGGTGGTGACGTGCACGTACTGTTCCGCAGGCCCAGAACCGGAACGCGGCCCGTCGGCTGGTAGAGTTGGCTTCTCGCTTACGGACTGCAGTCACGCGGCTGCCTCGCCGCTCGCTTTCTTGGCAGTTCGGATCCGCAGCGTTCGCAGCGAGCTGTGCGGCGCGGACGGCTTACCCCGGAACGCCGGCGGTTGCTGCAAAGCTGTTGGAGTGTTTGCAGAACGGCGGCTGAAGAGGTCCAAACCGGTGGAAGGATTAGTCATCCTTGGCACAGCCGCCCTGATCTTTCACCGACGGGCCCTCTGCTTTGCCGCCGTGAAGCTGGCGTAACGGCAGAGCAGCTAAGGGGAAGGAGGACTGTTAGCTCAGCTGAATTCCTGACAGCGGTGTGAGGGGTGGTACCGTACGGAGGATGGTCAGAACGATTTCCAGGAGAAGCTTGTTGAGCGTTCTGGCCTGTTGCTCCCCCCGTGCTCTGGCTGGCCCCTGGCGCTGTTGGGTTGCCAGGGAGCACCTGCCCGTTTGAAACGATGTGTGGGTGCTGAGGAGTGGGGGCCAGGCGTTCCCCAGCCCCCCCAGACTAGCAGCTCCGAACGGTAGTTGCCCGAGGGCGTCCCTCCGCGCGTAGCCGGGAGGCTGCTGGCTCCCGAGTTGGCTCGTGTTGGGCGCGAACGCGCCGAGCTGCCCCAGCGCAGAGCTGAGGGGAGGCTGCTGCGGGGCTGTCCCGGCTGCCGAGGGCACTGCGTGTCAGCAGCCCTGCCCCTTGGCTGCCTTAGCTGTAATCCTCCTCGGCCAGCGGGCACCGCTGAAACGCGGCAGCGCGGCGCCTTCTCTGCGAGCGGGTGATGGGCTGCGCGGTTCTGTCAGGCCGGGCTGCGGTCGTGCAGGGCTGCGCTGCCGATGGCAAAGGGGCTGGTTTGGAGAGCTGGGGCAGAACGGCCGGTGCGTTTCCTCCAACTCCCTTGCAACGCTTTTACTAGCTGGGCTTTCCGGGCTCTGTGCTGCTCTGCTGCTCTCCTCTCTGGGAGAGGCCGGGCCTGACCTTGGACGCAGCGTTGGGGCTTGGAAACGCAAGGGTGGCGGTTCCCTACTCCGCGTGGAGCGGTGCGCTCGAGCCTGCCTGCACGTTGAAACGGCCGAGGCTGGCCTTCATGGTCACGTTCTTGTTTTGACCGCCGTCGGGCGTTACGGGTGAGCTTTGGACACGCGTGGCGAGCGCAGCAGGAGCGGTCAGGACCGGGGTGCAAATGCCTCTGGAGCAAGCTCCGGGGCGCAGCAGGAGGCCGGGGTGTGCTACCCTGGTGGCAGCTCCTGTGCCTGCCTTGCTGTGGAAACAGTAGCAGCGGCACAGCCCAGGGAGGTACAGCTGGGAATGTGCTTGGAAGGGGCTGAACACTCTGAAAACCAGTTAGTACTGGTCCCAGTAGACTGTGGCTGGGGGGGGGAAACAACCAAAAAAAAAAAAGTGTATAACTCTTGGGTTTTGGGTAGTTGAGGCCTTCAGCAAGCTGCTTTGATGAAGCTGCGGAATTTGTCTTCTCATTCGGACACGGCTCCCCTGGTCCCGGGCCGGAGCGGTTCTCGGGACGGGTGCGCGCAGTACGCCCGCCGCTCTCAGGGTGCAGGATGGGGTGGGGAGCTGGAAGGGGGGGTGGCGGCTCTGCCGCACTCCCATAGCTGCTGGCAGCGGCCTCTGTGCCCTGGGAAGTGTCACTGCCCGGCAGCTGGGGCTTCCTGCTGCGGGCTGGCTCCGGCCCCTTCCCGCCTGTTCCTCGGCTGGTGCGTTAGCGAAGGCCGCAGGACGAGCGGGGCCTGCCGCGAGTGCCAGCGGGCAGCCTGGCTGCCCCGCTAAGGTGCCTGGGCCCTGCCCGGCAGCCGGCTGAGCCTGGGAGCAGGCGGGCGCCGAAGGATGGCCCCGCGCACAGCAGAGGCCTAGCACCTTCAGCCCTTCCCGCGCCAACGGGACGGTGGTTTAGGCTGGAGGTTTGAGACTATCCCGGTCTGGAACCAGCCCTTCCAGGACGATGGCTTAGCGAAGGGTTGCAGTTAGGGGCTCTGGGCAATGGTCTCATGCAATTTTAGTTTGCTCTGAGGAGTACCGATTTCTGAACGCGCTCGGAAGAGAAAGCGCCATTCCCTGCTGAAAGAACAGCCTCCCTGGGGCTGGGTGCAGGTTTTGGTTTCCAGGGCCTTCCTGTGCAAGGGGCAGGGGGAAGGAGCCGCGATAAGGAAGAAACACCCAGGAGGGGATGGAATGTTGGCCCCCCCACCCTCACAGGGAGCCCGTGAAGGGCGAAGGCCGATTCAAGCTGGCCAGGCTTCGATAACCGTGGTGTCCTGCCGCCCCGGGCCCGAGGAGGCCGCTTCCCTTCACCGGAGGAAGGAGGCACGCCGAGCGGTGACTCCGTACGCGGGGGGTTACAATCGGGCCGGGGGGTGCGCCGAGCTCCCCCGGGAGACCGGCTTTCCGTAAGCCCCCCCCCGACTGCCAGTGCTTTGCTGAAGTCACCTGTGGACAAAACACAGCACATCGCTTCAAGAAACAGCAAAATCATGTTTGGGACACAATTTACAAATTACTCTATTTAAAACTTTTAATTTGTGATATTAATGACTGCGAAACACTTAGAATGACATTTGTTAAAGGCACATTTCATTTTAATGCATAGTGTACCATTCTAAAATATCCTAATTTCCTTACAAAGTGCTTGAGCAGCCACATACAGATAAAGTATAGCAAAATATATTTACAATCTAGGGTTTAAAATCTTAATCTGCCTAAAAATATTTTAAAAACTACAGAGATAAAATTAGTGCTTTTTTTTCAGCTTAACTGGGTGAACATACCCTGCCCTCTAATTTTTTTTTAAATTTTTTTTTGTTTTTTTTAGTGATTTACTTAGATTAAAAAAGATTTCTGTACAAGATGTAGTTACAAAAAAGGTATTTTTGAGGATACTTTCATAAATGTTAAGCACCCTGTTAGATGCTCATATATATATTTGGGAACCGAAAAGGGTGAGCTGACTGTACCTCAAAAGCGTTGGTGTCAGCTGGATACAGGACCGTAACGTTTCTCGTTAATCAGAATCTGGAAACAAGCGATGCTGAAACGCTGGCTCAGTCTGCCGCGCCTGCTGCGTAGAGCTGGTTCAGGTGCTTCCTTCTTCCCGGGGGTGCCAGGTTTAGAACCCCTAACCGCTTTTTTTTATTAATTCCCGAAGCCTCTCCCCTGCCGGACGCTGCGGGTCTGCCCAGTGTCGCGCTGTTAAGCCACCCCCGAGCGCTGCACGCTCCCGTGGGTTCGCGTGTCTTCCTGCAGCCAGTACCAACGCCGGGGGCGCGGATCCTCGCTGTCCTACAGCCAATGCCCGGTTCCTGTGCCATCGGCTCTGAACGGGGCGGGAGCCAAGGAGCACACGGGGAACTCAGCGCTGACCCACGCAGCACCGGATGCCCGAACCGGGTCTGGCTTTACGCACACGCACAGTGTCTGGTCTAAGCTCCTTTTTTCAACTTTTGAGGTACAGCTTTAGTGTTAAGGGGTTTATAAAACATACATTGTTTTTATCAAAAATATTCATACATTCCGTTCCAACATATTGCTTTTCCCCTCAGGAACTGCCAATCTAAGCTGTGGAGTTCGGTGGCCTACACGGACACAAACCTTTCTTCCCCCCCCCCGGTTCCGTCGGCCGCTGCGCCGAAGGGATGAAGTGGCGTCGTTAAACCACTTGCCTCGACGTACGAATGCGTAACAGCTGCCAACGATACACGGGCACGGCGTGTGTGCGTGGAGAACCCTTACGTTCTCCAGGTGATGTGGTCCCGGAGGGGGGTAGCTGCAGCCCGGATAACTGATCTGCCCGCTCCGTGAGCGGGAAAGGCGCGAGTTTGAGCACGGAAGCGGATGGGCTCGGGAAACGCGTACGCTTGGCTCTTTGCGGTCAGACTGAGCAACGTCCTTGTAACATTCTTCATATCGACCGGGGCTTTAAGCCGTGCTTAAGAAGCTTGAAGGCAAAACAGTTTGGCAAGAGGCTTTGGTAAACTTTCCGGATTTTTCAGGATTTTTCTTTGTAATGGAAGCACTTACACTGTTGTTCCCTCAAAGGCAAGGCATTTAACGTTTTTCCTAATAAATACCATAGAAAATTTACAAAACAAGGCATATCTGTTCTCAATACTATTATCTGAAGAACGCAAGATGAAGGTGGACAGGGAAACGCGTAGTTTCGTAGACCGCACGAGATAGCATCGGTTGCCTTCTCCAGCTAGAACCACGTCCTGCGAGTATCATCGGTACCCCAAACTTCTCGCTGAGCGTGGCTGAGCGATCACCTAGCTCCAAGTCTGCTTTCCCCACTCCACATCACTTTTTAAAGTGTCTGCCTTATCTGCTGCAGGAGAAACAGCGCAGATCCGCGTGTGCCCTAGCGTGGGAAGCTTAACGCAGCCCGGATTCACCAACTCAGCTTAAAGAGCTCCATAGACGTGCTTTCCAGTGCTCCGATAAAACCCCAATGCACAGAGAGGCCACTCTTCGCAAGAGTGTGAGGCAGTACTTAAAATGATCTTCGTGTGATTTAAAAACCAGAAGCTACAGGTGGCACAGAGAGCGATCGGAGGGCGGGTATTCTTCCGAGAGAGGCATTCGTGTGAGCCAGTCAGCTGGGGTTTCACAGTGTCCGGGAGTTAACACCAGTCGGCGATGTAATCAAAATCTCTGAACATCTCCTGCTCTTCTTCCGACAGTATCCTTGGTTCCCGAGGTGGAGTGAGGATAGGTGCTTCAGAGGTAAATTCGTCGTCAAAATTGCTAACGTCTTCTCGTCCTCGAATGGTGGGGACAAAAGGCGGCTTCACTTTCTTGGCCAGTAAGGCGCTCCAATCGATGAGCTGTAAACGAAACCAAGGGAGGTTCAGCGTCCCGTCTCTACTCCCCTGCGCCCTCAGCAGTGACGCCAGTCCGTACTCACCCGGAAGAAGTGATGCTTTTTCACATCCTCAGCATCTTTCTCCCCAGCTCCAAGACGCCGCTCCGGGTTCCTTCGTAGCAGCTGACAAAACACGTGAGATTTCAGTGCAAGAATTCGGGGGGAGGAGGAGGAGGAACTGGGGTCCAGGCAGTGCCTGACCTCAGGGCGGGCCGACACACGCAGGATGCAGCCAAAACGTAACGCCTAGCGTCTTGCCCAAGTTCCTCAGGTGGGAACGGTGCGCACGCAGCTACAGCTGGGAAACGGCAAGCACCGAGCCCGGGGTACCCTGGGGATGTTGGCATCAGTTCTCACAGTAAAAACACCCTCCCCAGGCACCGCCTTAAAGCTGTGTTGTCCTTTCTCTAGACACACGCGCTCTCCCTGGGAGGAAGCAACCATCTCCAGCTATGGAACGTTTACGCTGTTCCTTAAATACTTGGGTCACAGCAGTGGCTGCGAGACGCTTTCGCTGCCGTGCTGCAGCGCGCTGCGGAACTGGGTGCTAGATGTCGGACATTCAAGCGGAGGGACTGCATCCCGAGGCTCAAATCCCCTCCAGTGGGTAGATGCCGGTCTGCCAGCTGAGACGGGCCTGACCTTAAGACAGGTTCAAGCATCTTCTCGAGCTAGGCAGAGGCACCACGCTAAGGAAGAGCACTCATGGCAGTCATAAACAAGGATCAGCTGTTCTGGGCCAGGAACGGGACTGCAGATGCCACGTGGACCGTGTTCCCTGCCCCAGCTGGAATGGAATCAAAAAGATTTAGAAGCCTCTGAATTAAAATATTCATGTGACAATGTTAATCTCCCAAAGAGGTCAATGCAGCAGTGTTCTGCTAGGAAATGAGAGCTGAACTTCTCTAGTTAGAGGTGACTGGGAAACAGTTCAGGGAGAAAATAGAGCCTGTAGTGTTTTACATTTCAAAACAGAAAAATGTTCCTGAACGAGAAGGTGGGAGGGCACGGACACTTACGGGCACCTTAATCTCAGGTAATATGCAGCACGGTGCGGCGTAAGTGACGCAAGTCTTAACTTTTAACTGTAGAAAAACGATACTAAGCGTGGGTTCTTACAAGTATTTTGTTCCTCACGAAAGGAATTCAATTTCCTTAATGCTGGAAACAGGGTAAGAGGGGAATACTGTAATAATATTGTACGTTCTTACCCGTCTCATTATAGAGATGGCTTCTGTAGACAGGAATCGTGGATATCTTACTTCATCATTTACAATACTATCAAACACCTCTTCTTCATCATCTCCAGGGAATGGAGACTATAATGAAAGTAAGAAAAAATTACTATTAAACAGGCTTAAAAATCCCTTACCACTGAAACCAACATGCATTCAGCTGACCGTTTGGGATTAGACACCCTGGAACAAGTCCTCCCTGTCCCAGAAACAGACAGTTTTGACTGAAGGACTGTGTTTAAAAACGTGCTTTTAGAAGTAGAAACACCTGAAACTGGGATCTTCTTTCAGCTCTGACACAGGATATGGGGGGAATGTGGAAAGCACGCATCAGCTCTTGGGGACAGCTGCCATTCACAAGTTACGTGGTCAAGACTAACCTGTTTTTCTATGATCTTTCCCCTTTTACAGCTCAGGGTTTTCAAACTGTTTTGAGATGGCCTGACAGATGTAGGTTGACACCCTACAAGCTTTTTGTCCTTTTTGACCTGAATTACCATCTTCTTTTGAAAAAGAAGAAAGTGATGAGCAAATCTACAGTTTTTCTCCAGGTTTTAGTACGTGAGCCATCACTGTGCTACTCGGGAGATACCGCGCAACAGAAGGGACCCGAATGCGGAGCAACGTACGGAGTGGTAAATAACTACCCGATAGTAATTGATGTATAGCAGCTCATTCACATGGAACGGGGCACGCTGTTTAGTGCACGTGCAATTCAGATGGCAAACAGCACTGCACTGGGCCTAGCTAGCCCAGTTTTTTGACCTGAAGTTCACTTCCCTTCGAGGTGCAGGAGTTAAGGGGTTCATCTTCTCCCCAAACGCATTTGAAAGCGGACGACTGCTGTACCCGTACACCTCCGAATTTGACAGTATCGGATGTGTGCGGGAAACCGAGCTCCCCAAAACCAGATGAGCTGTGCTCTTGCTTAGAAACACTGATATTAATGCGCCATTACTGTGATTTGATTTAAAGCTTTGGTGTAAATAAAACCAAAATAAAACCAAAATCCAGACTTTAAAGCCTCGGACCAGCTACAACTCACTGCCACAGCTGCTGATAATTGAAGCTCGTGACGCAACTCATCAATGTCGGTAGCACTGCAGCAGCCGCTATCGGGAGCTGCTCAGTATTCCGCACTTTTCTTCTGATGAAACACATTAAGATGCTCCCTGCAAACACCAGCCGTGACTATCCACCCCGTTTACACACTACGGATGCCACTGTCAGGGGCAGGGCACACTGAACGTTGACAGGCCGGCACCTTGAGGTCTGTAACCTTATGAACATACTTTAACACTCCATTGTATCTTACTGGAACTTACCTCCCCCACTAGCATCTCATAGATAAGTACACCAAGACCCCACCAGTCTACAGCTCTTGTATATGAAGTTTCCGTCAGCACCTCTGGAGCCAGAAATTCCGGTGTGCCACAGAATGTGCTTGTTCTGTCTCCAAATCCCATTCCTGAAAAGGCACAGTTAATGAAAAGCAAGCAGTATTTTCTGCCACGCCGCAACCTATTCCTCCAGCAAGTAACACCTTTCTCTAGAGCAACTTCTGCTGATACTGTAATGCCAGGGCCTGTCCTAAAGGCCCAGGCCAACGAGGTAAAACATTCCCCTATTCTCCCCTCCCGCATCCTCCTTCCACGTGCGCTGCGGTGTAAGTTTTTCTATCCCCAGCTATATGCCGTGAGCCAAGCTAAGCTTCCAGTGGCGCCTCTGTCACCCAGTTACCTTGGAAAGACACCAACAATCTTAGCTAGTATTAGAAAACGCGGGACCCTAGTGCAGTCAAACACTCCCACTACGGCTGCTGCTGTGGGGCAAAACTACACGCAGGAGAGTAAGACACGGAGTGTAGCGAAAGGATGTGGAGCACAATAAGCCCTGCCTATTTGCAAGAGGGGTGTGGTTTGGGGTGTCAGCACCACAGGGACTGCTGTGACACTACGAGTGGGGGGCTTGCAGGAAGCTGAAGGCCACCACGTATTCCAGCAGCCAGTAAACCAAAGAGCTTCCCCTCTCCGCATCTGCTAGAAGTGACAGGAGTTGCCCAGGATCGTGAAGACAGCAGCGATGTTTGAACACCCACCGAATGTACTGAATGCCCTCTTCAGGCGATCGAAAAGGAAAATGTACGAAGCACAGGCTATACAAACTGGAAAAGGAAATGGGCCTTTACAGATCTTCCCCCCCACAAGGAGGTTTGAGAAAGACACTGCAATTTCAGCTGCTACCTGTTTTGTGTCTTATTTGGAAGGTAGTTGCCAGGAGCAGGATGCTTGGAAGTAACTTCCTCGCATCTAGGCTTCCTTTTGGGATAAATCAATTTTAGCTGTAGCACACTTTGCAGGTCATTTCCACATACTCGGAGCCGTGACCAAGTTTGCTCTCCTATCTCTACACTTGAGGAGAGATGTATATTTGTCCCCTCAAATGATACAAGGTAAGTTGTGGTTTTTACACTTTATACAGTGGGCAGTCCAAAAATCTCAAGAAACAGTCAAGAGTAAGACAGACTATGGAATTCCCCCCAAAAGAAGATTTAAGGGCATTACCTTCTTTGCAAAGGCCAAAGTCAGCAATTTTCACAAAGCCTTCTGTGTCCAGCAATAAGTTATCCAACTTCAAATCTCTAAATGAACATTTGAGAACAAAATCGCATCACTGATGTTTCTTCAGGACTACTCACAACAGCTGAAATTCATCTGCTGGGAATGGGTCAATGACCACTTACCTATATACGATTTTGTGTTCGTGTAAATACTGAAGTCCGAGAACCACACATGCAGCATAGAAGCTGTTGATAAAAAGTTAAAATTTCAGTGATTTCAGTCTTGCTGTTCAGAAATCTGAAGGCCGTTATTACTGGCCTGTTGTATTAGCCATCACCTGAAGATTACCAATTGTTTTCTCAGGTACTGATTAGCTTTATACAAGGTCAGAATTTTAAAGCCAGATGGCAAAAAATGCTTAAACTTGCAGCTTTCCAGGTGTCGTGTGTTCGCTCGGCCTGGAGGATAAATTTTCCGTAGTGTCCCCCTCTGCCACGGCATTGAAGGATTTCTATACTAGCTCATTACTTCCTTTTTTAGCCTTGTCTGCTATTTTAGCTTTTCATTTAGCCTTTTCATGTAATCTTTTTTTAAAAAGTATTACAAACATTAATAATCTTTTGAATTCAGTGTAGATACAGGAACACTAAACCTGCACGTGTCTTCTTCCAACACATCAGTTAAAATCTCTTATCCTTTTAAAAATAAACAGTGTTTACTGAAATGACATAGGGCAGAGGCTGAACACAATGCCCTTCACTTAATGCCATAAAGAGGGACGGATACTCACACTGCTCTTGGTTCAGAGAAGACGTCGGTGTGAATGTGCATCATCAGATCCCCACCAGCAGCATATTCCATTACAAAGCAAACGTGATCTTTGGTTTGGAAACAAGCAAAAAGGTTCACCAAGAAGGGATGCCTTACACTATTCACAGTTTCAAATATTCGCTTTTCACACATCAAGCTGCAAACAGAAAAATCAGTAAAAATTTAAAGCTGAATCCCGAACCACAATTTTTCAGCTCTCAGAAACTACTGGTAATTTATACCGTACGATTTTTCCTCTGTTCCTCAGGATAAGATCTTTTAGTTTTAAGAGAGAGCTTTTAATATTTGAACACACATCAGGTTGATGCCAGGATTTCCACGAAGTTGCATTCAGCTTTCACAAATGAAAAAGGAAACTTAGCAGTCCATGAAAATTGTACCCTGCCAATTTTCCTTCCAAGTACGCAGACTTGCATTAAGTATGCACCAGTACCACGTGACACTAGCTTCAATCCTTTTTTAACTGCATACTATACATAAAGTGGAAAACCAGTTACTATAGATAGATGTCTATAATATTGTTATTTCAGCTTATTTTTCCTTAAGCCAGTTGTTAATTTGTAGCTTATTCTTAATAGTTATCTTTCTTCCTGCAAGTCAAATGAGTATAGTCACTATCAAACAGTTGTAAAAGCACCCTCCTGCACCAAAACTAGGCAGTTTTGTAAGTGCCACTTCACTTCCAAGCAAAGAAAATACCTGAGTTTTGGGGCAAAAAGATTAAAAAACCACAACAGTGGAGTCTACACAGGACTTTAAGGGAACAAAGAATGACAGTATGTTACCAGTCGAGAGATACCAGCATAGGTGTTTCTGCCAGTAAAGAAAACAATCACTGTGTTCCTGAAATGTGACAGAAGTCTACAAAACAAGTAATTAGAACAAATAATTGCAAGGGAACCTAAATGAAGAGCAGGATCAGCTTTAAGTCAGCGCTGTGGTACAGGCACGGTAAGAGGGGCACTAAAAGAACCAGTATTCCTGGGTTACGCTGCTTCCGCCTTGCCCCGTAACTGACCACACACGGCTGCAGCAGCCAACTAAGCAGGGAGGTGACAGCTTGTTTTGCTCTTCCACGGAACTGAACTACTGTGTGGTAGAGCTTGAAGTTGTGTTCCAGGCAGAAAGAAACCCCTTTGATTTATGGAATCCACGTACTACATTTTACAAACTGACCTGTCTACTTCATCGCGAGCAACAATATCTCCTTTCTTTAAGGCTTTAATAGCAAACATCTCGTTCGTGTTTTTGTACTCTGCCAACAGCACCTGAAACAGAAGGTGAGCAATTCATTTGAGAGCTATACCTAGTTTTTGATAGAGCTTTGACATTTGATACAGCCTTTTGACATTTACCTTTCCAAAATGCCCTCTGCCCAGTACAGCACAACATCTGAAATCCTTCAGACTGAACTGAAATCTTTGTTGTGATCTATGTAAACAAAACAACAGTGAGAGATCTTCTACTTTGCTGTTGGTCTGAACAATATCTCTTAAAGTGAAGAAAGCCTCCGCATTTTTACCTTCTATCTTCAAGTTCTCGGGTGTTGGTGTATTTTACGTCTGAATGGGGAGCGTCAGGCTCACAGATTATTTCAGGCTGGAGTTTTGGGACAATGCTATTTCTGCCATTTTCAAAATCAAAAGCTGTCACTTCATCCTGTGAAGGAAAAGTAGTCTGAACATTTCAAACTGACTGCAAGGTCAAATGAATGCAGAAATTTTCCTGTAAGCATGTGAAATTCTTAACACACGAACTGCCTATGCTAAAAAGGTACACACTTCGGGATGATACGGATAAGCAACAGAGTGATGAAACCTATTGCTCCAGTCATTCTGCTCTTTCTTAGTAAGCCCATTTTTTCCTGAATACTCCTAATGATTTTGGGGTTCTGTTTTTAATGTGACAGAACCAATGACATGGCGAGGTAAACACACCAGCCACAGAAACACTTTGCCACCAAGAGCAATCAAAGCATTCTGTTGAGACCGATCTGTATGTCTAAGTTAAGGGAGCATGTGCTGAAATACAAGGGAAGAAATCCATCCTGAAGATGCCAATATTACAACCCTATTAAACTGTATAGCCTGAAATTCTTTAAGTTACTTGCCTGAGATGGCACATCAGACGCCTTTATCTCAGAGGAAGATTCACATATTTCCCCAAGGGAAGATGCCCGGGGTGGAGCAGGTGGAGGCTCAGGCTCAAGTTCAAAGTCCAATTTGGCTACAGGAGAGTCACTGGCAAGAAAACAAACACCTCCTCAGTACATAGCAGAAGCCGTTTGAATAGGATGAAAACCAACTTAAAACTGCGCACTATGTAGATTTCTCCTAACACAACTCTTGTGTGTGAAGATCTGTGTATAAAACGGATGTCCAAAACGAAACCACTGAAAGGTCTGCAGTCTTGCAGAATAAACAGATTTGACACACGTTACGTCCATTAAGGCATAATCACCTCATCATTACTCTTGCTCTTAAAAGTACTTAAAAACTGTAGACGTGACCTACCTGGCTGGCAGTGTTAGTTCAGGAATGTGTGCATCAACCACTGGCCCGGCAGCAGGTCCTGGTGCTTGGGGGCTGAAGGTGCCAGAGTGATTCACGGTCGGAATAGCTCTTCTTACCAGCCTTCCCCAAGTGGCAATATTAATATTCATTTGAGGAGCTCTGAGAAATGTTTTGCCTGTGGATATTGTGAAAAAAGAAAATGAAGTGCAAGTAATTTCCTTACTTGTTACCAAAAGCTATAATTAAAAAAAAAAAATCATATTAATCAGTTTATAGTTTATGAGGAAGAAACTGAATTTGTCATATTCCTTGGCAATTCCTAATTATTCACTATTAAACACCAATGAATAATAAAGAATTCTAAACCAAGACGATTTCTAAATGCTATGCCAAATCCTTCGTTATCAACAGCTTTCTTCACAGGCAAATACTCGGTCTGTATATATATACATATTAAAAAAAATAAAATCACATCTGTACAATGTTTAAGCTTTACGTATTTATATTAAACAATCACCTTGCTGTTTTGAAAAGATTTTCTTCTGCCTCTGGAGTTTTGGTCTTCTTTCAATAACTGGATTAAAAAACGTAACCTGCAGTTCAAATAACGTGTGTTATAATTCAAGTTTCAGAACAAAATGCATTCTTAAAAGTTTTTCTTAAACTCCTTAAACTATTTTGCAACATAATCACGGAATCATAGAATGGTTTGGGCTGGAAGGGACCTTAAAGATCATCTGGTTCCAACCCCCCTGCCATGGGCAGGGACACCCTCCACTAGACCAAGTTGCTCAAAGCCTCATCCAGCCTGGCCTGGAACACCTCCAGGGATGGGGCATCCACAGCTGCTCTGGGCAACCTGTTCCAGTGCCTCACCACCTTCTCCAGGAAGAATTTCTTCCCGATATCCAATCTAAATCTCCCTGCTTTCAATTTAAACCCATCACCCCTTGTCCTGTCACTACAGGCCCTTGTAAAAAGGTCCCCCCCAGCTTTCTTGTAGTCCCTTCAGGTACTGGAAGGTGCTATAAGGTCTCCCCAGAGCCTTCTCTTCTCCAGGCTGAACAAGCCCAACTCTCTCAGCCTGTCCCCATAGCAGAGGTGCTCCAGCCCTTGGAGCATCTTCTTGGCCTCCTCTGGACTCACTCCAACTGGTTGCTATCCTCCTTATGTTGAGGGCTCCACAGCTGGAGGCAGCACTGCAGGTGGGGTCTCATGAGAGCAGAGTAGAGGGGAAGAAACCCCTCCCTCGACCTGCTGGCCACGCTGCTCTGGATACAGCCCAGGATACAGTTGGCTTTCTGGGCTGCCAGCACACACTGCTGGCTCATGTCCACCTTTTCATCCACCAGTACCCCCAATCCTTCTCCTCAGGGCTGCTCTCGATCCATTCTCTGCCCAGCCTGTACTTGTGCCTGGGATTGCCCTGACCCATGTGCAGGACCTTGCACTTGGCCTTGTGAACTGCTTTGTACCTGCAAGCATGCTCAAGTGTTTCAAAGAAACGTTCTTACCTCTGCAAACAGAGTGCCCTGGGGTTCAAGATAGAGACACATGCCATGCCGTTGGTTATCCAGGAAATCTTCCAACCTCAGAAACTTTACTGCACAAAGAGATCTCCAGTCACGCCAATAAACTGAGATTTCTAATTCACGTGACTACAACAGGAAACATATACACAGGAAATAACTTATTAGTAATTGTTCTGCAAGAGTTACTTCTGCGTAATCTAAGATCTAGCAACTCAAGGATCAAGATGCAGAGCTGTTACAGAAGACTGCCAGAGCTAACTAGCCATACCGAGCAAGCCCTCACTAGGACAATCATCACATTTGAACTGAAGCGAAATGCTATCTCCAGTGTCCAAACAAAAGTGTAGAATTCCCTCAAGAGTAGGAGACAGTCACAGTCACCAGACTTTTTGAGTCAGTAACAACAGTGCTAGGTTCAAGGTATTTTAGCTCATGCTCTGACAACAGATTTTTACCTGTGTTTAGAAACATCAACTTTACTAGTTTTTCATGTGCTTTACAAGTCTCAGTTGCATTTCATGACTGCCTAGTGACATTTTAGTAGCTGCACACACATCACGATGCAAGACTTTATGCAGTATTTCTTGAAATACATACACTTTTTCCTAACGTGGCGTGGAAGGGCAAAAAAGCTTAAACTAACAAGACCAACTGCTGTATCTTGCCCGTGGGATTTACACATTAGGGTGCCTTGCATACTTGTTACAACAGCTTGTTACAAAATGTGAAAAATCCTGCAGTACAACATAACAGCAGCACTGTATGTTACTAAGTTCAGCTAGCATACTTCAATCCCATCGTGATGCATCAATGTGCGTCTATATGACAGCCGTAGGTTTTAAAAGAAACAGGAGTTAAGAAGCAGCAACAGATAAAACATGTTGGGGTTGGGACTGTGCATTTCAAATACAGAAGGATGCGTTGTCATGCCCAGCAGAAGCAAGGTCCTTTTCTGGCACCAAACAGCCATCAGAGCTCTTAAATAACGAACTAGGCTGGTAGGAACAGCTATCAGATTTTGACTAGTCCTAGTCTTAATCTGATACTAATCAAGGCTTCAGGACTTCCCAGCTACTAGTTTTGTTCTGTACTGCTTTTAACTGGAACCTCAATTTCTCAGCCTGCAGGACTAAAACTGCTCCTGCCTAGGTGGAAGGAATCTGCTTTGGGGCTCGGAGGGGTGGGGCTCGGTGGTGTGAGAGCAAAAACAGGAAGGTAGGCTTTTTTTTTTAAATTTCCTTTCCCCTCCTTGTTTGTTTTAAACATATACTGGAGATGACATTTAGGCTCCTAAAATATTGTTTAATTTTCAGTTTATTTGAAACATTGATGTGGAAAAAACCCATCCTTGTACCTCAAAGTACTATGACTACCAGGTATCTAAAACCCAAATGCTTGATTAAACCTACATAACAGAAATTCTCTTCAAAAGGTGTGATGAAAGAAACGTCAAGTAACATTTCAGATACTTGCATCCTCCAAGTAACAGTTTAAAAGTTCTAGGAAAGAACTAGTAGTGAATTTATTTATTTTTCCTGAAGAAGTGATCAGCTTTACATGAGAACCCTTTTACGGAAGCACTGTAAAAATTCTAGGACATAGCTTTACCAAAATATCCAAACGTTATCTGATATTAGAATTTACTGATAAATAGTGAGAAGCTGATAATCCTAATAAAAATTTAAGAACCATCTATCACTGGCTAAATAGATGCTAAGTGTTAGATCTTGAATAAAGATACGTCAGAATGTAGGCCAGAAAAGGGAAAGTTTCTAAAATGCCAGCCCAGCATAACAGCTTAACCCCAGGGAGCTCGTTCTGTTAACGATGGGAATACTTGCACATACAAAATCTGAACGTAATCAGCACAACAGGAGGAAAAAACAAAACCAAACAAAAAAAGTAACACAAAATTAGTCTGAAGAATTGACTACAGCTGCCAATGAAGGAAGACCACATTTTTACCCTGTCTAGTTCCAGTGTAAATTTCTGATCCCATGACTGATTGGAAATAGGTTTCCAGCTAGTTTGACCAACCACAGTGTTATCCAGCTTCAGTACAGCACAGACTTCATCTGTAAGTAAAGCACACAAACTCAGCTTAAGTCTTTAAGAGGATTTTCCACAAACAAAAAAATCTTCAGTAAGTTTCCCTTAAAAATGTAATCTCATATTTAATTAGTTCTTATGGGCATAATAGTGTAGTTGTGTTTTTGGTTTTTTTTTTTTTTAACAACTTGACAGGTGAAGAAACAGGAAGTTTAAAGCTTCACATCAATTTAGTATTTTAAGTTACATAACACAGCATGCACAGTAAAATGTCAATTAAAAATATGCATAAAAATAAGAGAAGTAAGAGTGTACTGAACTGGACAAGTCATCCGTTTTCAGAAGGTTTCTAGTACTCCCACTCTTATTTTTACTGGTTCTGCTCATGAAAGATGTTCTCGCTTCATTTGGACTCCAACCAGGTAGCGTAATCGATGTGGCTTTTGATCGACCAGGGACGTTTTCCAAAATATCTTGACAGCCCATCAGCCTAACTTCCAGAGTACCTAGAACAATACAGACAACGATTTATCAAAGATTTCTGTTCTTACGTAAACAAAATGAATGACTAATGATTCATTTATGGCAGTAGCTCACATTCTGACCCCCACAGGGTATAACAGAAATACCAGATGAAATCAAGAGACAGACAAATATACTGAAAATCACCATTAAAAGTCAAATATGTGGGATTTAACCTTCTAAAAGGAGCAATAGTTCACCAAAATAACCAAAAATAAATTTTTGTTTGGTGTCAGAAGTATTTTCATTTCCTTCACTTAAGAACTTAACTAACTTGGGTTCAACTTGTAAGCAATAAATGTAATTTTTAAGGTGACAAATCTTAAGTTTCTTATTAAGATGATGGAACTTGCAAACGGGACAATAATGATTTTTCAGGAGTTTTATATAACCAGTTAATATTGGCTAGATAGCTTCGGTAATTGAAATGATATTGAGAGTACAGATCTGTTTTAAGTTACATTCAGAAATCACATTTGCTGGCTGCATGCTGAAGTCAAATCTGAGTTACTACATAATTTAAAATCATTGAATTGTTCCAACTTGACTGAATTTGGATTTGTAAAAGCTCAGATAAGAAGCTGCTCTTCAAAATCTTCTACATCTTTAATCAAATGAGGTATAGAGGCTGCTGTTCTAATTTAAGAGAGTTTCCTCCAGCAGCACAGAAACATCTGAATACCACACATGGTTACAAGAGTGGTAGGCTTACCTCATCCTGTACAAGATAGCATCTGTAAAACTGCAGCACCACAGCCACTAACAAAATGAACTATTAGAAGTGGCGAAATCAGCCAGTTCATAATCATATTGTCAGCTAGAAATGCAGCTCCTAAATGCAGTGTTCTTCTGACAGCAAATGCTCTTAACTGTGAAACTCAAGTTTCTGTTACAAAAGAGTACTTAAGTCAGGCTTGACCTAAAAATGGTCTGAAAACATTATAGCTGACAGAACAGACACCAAGAAATCAGTCTGAGAAGAAATCCCATCCTGTAGAGAGCCAACAGTTCTAAGTGACAGGTAAGTATTGTACTATGAGGACAAAGAAACGCTATTGGCTCCTGAAACAGGTTAAAAGGTAAATACTACTTCATTCTCAAACTCTGTTTAAGAAAAAAAAAAAGTAATTAAGGAGAAATGCTATAATCTTGTATAAGGACTGGATGCATATCAGAAAGTTCCGCTGAGATACTTTTAAAAAGCATGACAGCAGCACAGATGTATGTTTCATAAAGTCTTAGAGGCGAAACACAAAAGACACCGTTCATTTAAATCCAGTTCAATACAAGAGCTCTTTGTGTAGCTAATACAAAAGTGAAACTATTAAGAACTTCATAAGCATGTAGCTCTGTTTTGATAATTCCCAGTAGAAACTTTCATTTGTATCAGTAAATCACATCTAGAGAGGAATTATTTGTCACTACAATGTATCTCACCCGTGATGACATACTACAGAAACAGGATAGATTTTAAAAAAAGCTGTTTTAAAACCAAGACATAATACTTCCTGCCCACGGTCACTGATCATTTGAGATCCTGTATGATGAAAAAAAAATTCCCCTCGCTACTATGCAACTCCACAAGGGCTCTTAGCTGAGGTCCTGATGTTTTTTACCCTTTGCTACATGTCTTACTGAACCAAAAGGGAAGACAAGTAGACTCGCTCCATTTTATTATGACAGCTCAGCAGAAAAGTTCCTCTTTTTGTTTTAAAACATAGTCCCACAGTACTTCAAAACGAAGTCCTTGTTTCAGTTATACATGTATAACTAGAGTAACATTTCAATGACATACTGTTTCTGTAATAAACTTAACTCTGTTAATTCTAATACGACCACTTATTAAATAAATTTAGCAAAGCAACTAAAGCAGTCAAAAGTATTTGCTTTTCTTTAAAAACACTTGGAGGCAAATGTTTAAGAACTTTGTTAACATATGGCTCATCTCTTGAAAGGATATACTTCCAATGAGGGACAACAATTCCAGGTGAACCCAAACTATGAGAAGTTCCCAAGTCTTATATTTATATATAAATGCACTGCTTCCTCACAGTAGGCTGTCTATAAAAACAAACAAAAAACCACCACCACCAAACCCCTCCACCTTTAGCTGCAAGGAAAGCAATTCACACCAATAAACAGAGGCCTCGGTAATTCCCTACACATTCCTTAGTATCCCTCTCTTTGGTTTACAGATGTAATACATGTATTTATAGCATTTAGCTCACCACCCAGGAAGCCAGTGTGGTACAATGGGTAACATAGGGACTGAGAGAAAAGCTGGGTGCCATGTCCAGTTCTGCCACTGACTGTTGTATGACCAGGGCAAGTCACTTAACCCTTCTGCACCTCAGTTTCCCCCATGTGTCAAACGGGAATAGTGATGCTGACCCATCTTTTAAAGTGCTTGATAATCTAAAGATGAAAGGGGTTAGGTCAACGCTTGTAATTCTGCTCCATAGTAACCTAACTTAAGGCCAGAACTACACTTTTTCAACAGGATTCTAAAAAGGTCAACAAATAAATAAAACCCCCCTTATCTGCATTTTTTTGGTGCATTCTAAATGCCTTTGTCTAGGAAAAGAACACCAATGAAACATACCCAGAAAGAAATAAATTTGGCACAAAAGACTTGTTTGAAGCCACTCAATAAAAGTAAACCACAAAGCTCCATAAATCATACCTGTTAAAGCTGCTGGTTTGGACAGTGTACTATACTGATTTTGAGTAGATATTACACTTTGACGAGGACTTAATGTGGGTGAAGAGACCAATGAAAGCTCCTCTATAATAATACTGCTTTTGGGATGGTTTTTAGGAAGTTCATTCAATCTCTGTTCCAGTGAATACTTCAAGAGGTCCAACTTCTGGCTCGATTCATTAAATCTTGCTTGTGCCTTTTGTAAATGAAAAAAAAAAAAAAAAAAAGTAGTTAGATTTTTTTTCCCTCCTTAGAAGAATATTTATAATCAAGTATCAGAAATTGTAATGATGTAAATTACTTCTGAAAGTGCCTTTCTGTCGGTAACTTTCCCAGATCCAAGTAATTTCATCACATTTTTTGCACCTTCTGCTACAGCATACTCTATCCTAAAATGATGCCGCAATTCTTCCATTCGGAGTTCAAGCGGGCTTATCACAGGTTTTTCTGTAAAGAGATACAAACAATCTTCATTGAAGATGACACCCATGTTTAATTTCTTTAATATTAACCCCTCCCCCATATAAACAGAAGGGAAGGGAGATAAAAAAGAAAAAGAAGGGGGTGTGCAGAGAGGGAGAGTACAAAGAAAAGCTTGAAGTATATCATAAAAGCAACAGTGAAATTTAAAGCATCTGCGTTTGAAGGGAAAAATACTTGATCAGGGCCTCAATCTAATAAACAGGTTCTACTCTTTGAAGAGCTGTAGTTGTTAGAGGATGCTAGAAAACCAACGTATCTTCAGGGGAGTTCAGGGACAAAAGCTAAATTTCCCAATCATCATTCAGCTGGCAAGAAGGAGGTTTTGAGACTGCCAGATTCCTGAACCACACTGTGAGGATTTATCTTTCAAACTGCTCCGTAGCTAAGTAGATCCCTGATCGGTTTCTGATCACTCTCCTGCTTCACGTGAAATCCTAGAGAATCTGGTTTCTGCGAGCACAGAGAATGTAAGAGGTCCCAGACCCTGCCTTCCCCAACTGGTTTGGGTTAACCCCTCTAATGTCCACTTCTTAGAGTGTCTAGATTTCCTAAACAGAGTTTCCTGGATACAAAAAAAAGCTCTATAGCTTTAAACACAAAGGCATAACGATAGTAGGAACACAAAACAGCATTTGAAAGCCCTTTCTAGCTTGAATACCTTTCTTTTTCTTTTTAACAAATGACATACACAATCCATGTGCTAAAATAGGGTGTTAAAAAACAGTCAGAAGCACCGTAAGTGTCAAAACAAACAAACAAACAAACAAACAAACAAACAAACTGACCCTGCCGACACCCCACAAAACAAAACACGCACACAAGTTTTTCATTAAATAGGATCTATCCAGGCCCTGATTAGGACATTGTCATACAACTTCAATACTCAGAAATATATACAAATAAAGTTCTGGACAGAGATGTACCAATATGCCCACAATTTTATAGTACACTCATGCTATTATAGATCAGAGATATTTTTATTTAAGTATTTCTAAAGAAATGCAGGTTTAAAGCTACTTCTGAAATGCAGCAGGAGTGTTTCAAGTCAGGTTGTTTTAAAAACACTGATTGCTGTTTTTAAAATAGTTATTTACTACTCAATCTAGCCTAAATACCCATGAAGATGGCAAAAATTCGCCTCCATCTGTGCTCCCATTAGTAATAATAAGGTCAATCTATTTAAGGATGACAAGCAGGCTTTGCACCTGTGTCAGATTTTTTTTTAGGATACTGAAAAGATTATATGCTTTAAAGAAAATTACTAAAAGAAAGCACGCATGAAGGGAGAATGAAGACCACAAAACAAAACTGGACTGCAAAAGATACAAAAAGGATGATGAACAGAGATTGTATTTCTCTTCATTAAGTTTAAGGTATTTCGCTTCAAGTCAGATGTATTTGGCATCCTAACACACAATGCTATGCCTGGTCTCTCAGTATTAGCTGGTTCACGCAAGTTTTGTCCAACATTCCTACTAGAAATTGATGATAACTGTGTGCATATGGGTACATATCTGCATGGCATTCTGACATTAATGATTCATATTTCCTTTCTATTCCATCACCATTATCAAAAGCCATTTCATTGGTCTGGACTGCCTGAAGAATTTGCATCCTTATAACTTCTATTTTTGTCTTGCTGTCCTGAAGCATCTGCTGAGCTGTGGCAAGAAGTTTTCGATCCTATTAAAACAAACAAGTTGCAATTGTAAATGCTTCATGGAACAAAATACATTGAAAGCTTCAAAACCCACATGCTTTAGGAACAGGAACTAAATCTACACAGTTCATTGCATACCAATTCAACTATCCACGTTAGTGGAAATTAGGTTAGGACAGAGGCATACTCCAGCTGATTAAAGACTACAAGCCACTCCCATGGAATCTATCTGTTTAAAGCTGAATGAAGGAGGCATGATCTAGCAACTTTACATGTGTAGATTAATGTTTTGTAAACTGATACTGAAAAAAGGACAAGTTATTAAGTGCAAGATACCTCCACCCTATGTAGAATTACTCAAATTTACTGTGAGTACGATGAGAACTCTTCTAACAGACAAATTTGCTAGACTAAATCCGTATAAAAATCATTGTACCAATTCAGTTGAGCTGATTTTCATTCTTGAAATTAGAAATATTAAGTTACTTTACATGGCATGTTATAAATAAAACTGCAGTACATTGTTCTGAACAAATCAAAGCGGAAGTTTTTTTTGCATTAATAAATACACAATATATGAGCGTTACTTCATTAGCTGTTTCATCAGCAACTTCAAGTATACTACTTTTCATCTAAGCTAACCAATTATTCTTTTCAAAAATCGTACTAGAAGCAGTTTGGAATAAAACATTTCTCAGGATGAACTTTCAAACTAACTGGTAATGCCTTTTCCCTGCCAGGAGTGCAGACAGCCATCCACATGTTTCTTGGATATATTATTTTTTGTCCTCCAGCTACTGGAGACCTGATTTACAAGGGATTATCAAACGGTTCTTGACTGCTGAACTGTGCATGTGCTTCTATGGCTGCTGCATGGCTCGCTCTGGATGTTCTGGGAACTACCAGATAACTGAAAGGTGATCTGACTTGCAGTAAGAACAAAAAAAGCTTTATGTGAAAATTTAAGGCAGTCTGTGTGTCCTGCCTGTTCAGCGCCAATCAAGCACAGTAATTAAGAGCGGTCAGCACAGATGAGTATCACACTTGTTACAGCCCAAAGGGTATTATGGTTAACTCATTTTGTAGCCATTCTATAACCTCATTAATAAGTTACCTTCCCATGGCCATGGTTTATACTTACATTTTTAATTTTATAATGAAGTTATCAATTATTTAAGAAGTTAAACAGATTCAATTCTTCCCCTTACCACAACCAAGACAAAGAACTACAGTGTAGCACAGATACCCAGAGCTAGAATTAATGGCATCATGAGGGACACTGAGAAAAATCACTATGCTGACAACAGAGAGAAGTTTACCTCCGTGGAGCTCCCCTATGACCTTGTGCCTCATGTATTACTCACTCGAGTATTTTAACACTACCCTATGTTCTGCAGGGTAAACGCACAAGATACACACATGAAAAGGCCTTAGCTGCATGGGGAGAAATCGTGCCCACTCTGCATACCGTAGTGTCAGAACTCTTGGTTTCAAGTTTTAGTATTAATCAACATTTCAAAAAGATACCACTAGATTTCATATTTTAAGATTTCACGTTAGCTATCCAATTATTTAATGAGTACACTGGATTTCCTACACGAATGCCTTCTCAAATGCAAATGTCAACTTTTGAAAGAACCACTGTCTACAGCAGAGTATAGGATTAGAAGCACCTCTAGAATCCTGTATTAAACCTTATCCATGCATCATTCTCATGTATAAATATGCTGTAAGTGTTTCTTTGTCTCTATCTTCACTTTTATCTTATTTTTGATCTTGCTGCTGATTGTCCCTCATATCCTCTTACTGCAGTGGATTTGCTTGCCCAGGGGCAACAACAGCACTTCAGTGTGTAAAGTGGTGGTAATTCAGGATTATAGAGATAGATATCCTTATGTTTTCAAGAGACAGAAAACACCATCTTCAGAATCAAAATAGATATGTTATACTCAGCAGCTGTTTTAGTGTTGAAGGCTGAATGCAAAGTATTTCAAGGCATCTCCTGAGTACAGAAGAACTGTCTGTGTCTGTAAAACCCATCTGCAAAGCTGTTGTGGGATCTCAGAGAACCCACACAAATCCAAGGAAAGATGAAGCAGACTAAGTACAAAGGGAAAACCTTCCCATGAGATGATGGGTTTATTAGTATTAACAGACTCCCTTTTTATATTTAAGAAACAAATTACGACCTCCCTCTATTAAATTTAGGTCTGAAAATAATACAACAAATTTGAAATTAGATAATATACTATACTTGAATAAAGACCACGAAAGAGCTTAATATATATTAAAGAGGAACCTGCAACTACTTTTTAAAGAACTACTGGATTACTGGGCTTGGATTTAAACTGGGAATTTCTGCCCTTTTCACCAAGATACTTGAGCTGTTTTAAGCTCTGCTTTTTCAGAGTGTAATCACCCAACTCAAGCCTACAGTTTAAACCTGCCAAATGAATTAACTACCGAGCATCAAGAACATAAGAGAACGAATACGCACCATTTCCATCCTGTTTGTTGAAGCAGCTGGCAATGATTTTTGTGATTTCCAGCTTGCTCTCCTCAGCTCAGCTACCATATACACCCAATCTGGTAGGCTGATTTAAGCATGTACCAATTGCAAATACAAGATTCAATCATCAATTTTAATTACATGCCTCAATCATAACGCAAGCCAGAATTTCTCCTTTCCACCTAGTCTGATCAAAGCCTGCTAACAATGTCTAATATTATAGCCTGAGTGTTTAGTTAAGGTTTTTCAGGCTGTTATAAGGTTTATTAGGAACATAAATCATGTATGCCTTTTGATCCATTTGGGTCAGCTGATTATTATTTTTAAGTGTCCCTGATGCTAAGTACATGGCCCCAGAGGATGTAGACTCCAGGGTTTCCAGGAGCTGAGGGACTGTGGTGCATGGACAGCATTCCCAGGCCATTAGTCATAAGGTGCACTCCAGATATTTCTTCCATCTGCCCGGGGCTAGTAGGTTACAGTCACTTTCTGATAAGGCTACCAAAGTACCAGCTGTTCAGCAGAGGTGCTGGTGGGACAGAATGAGGTCCATCTAGTCTGAACTCATTTTTCTGGAAGTGAGCAGCGTTCACTGTAGTTTTTGCAATGTGTAAGAAAGTCATACAGTAGGCAGATAGAAAGTAATCTGCTTCTCCACCAGTCCCGACAAGAAATTCACCCAAAACCATGAAGTTCCTTTACAACATTTTTTGGTTAGTATCAATTACAAAGGACAGCAATGCAATTCACAGATGTCTACTCTTCAAGTCAAACGCTTCTTTTTAGTAAGCTCACTGACCTAGCTAGGTGTTGGGTCAGTCAGTTAAGAACATTTCAGTTTTATTTACTACTGGTTGGGCACAGAAACATCTAACCAAGCTCCTACATGCTATTTGTTAGGCTTGTGTATCCTTTTAGTTTGGAAATGCATCTCCTTGATGATTTAGTAAAAGTAAATGGAAAGAACAGGTAAGGAGTAACTAATGAAGAGTGAAGGGGCAGGTCAGTAGAGGACTCCGCCCTCCTTTTTTCTTATTTGAGAACTGTGACTCCCTTATAGTCATAAATCTTTTTTCTTCTCCCCTCACCCTCCCAAGGTTTGGCTTGTCTTCCAGTTGAGTTAAAGGATTCTTAGTGTATGACAGTAGCAACTATGTAATGAAATCTATGTAATAAATCAAACCCATTTTGGGGTTAGCAAACACTCGCCCCCAGACTCTTGGAAAACTTCTGGTGCTACCAAGAGAGCGAGTGCAATTGAGCATGTCTTTAAAAATAAAGCCACACTTATTTCTAGATCCAAATTTTAATTTCACTTTGATGCTGTCAGACGCTACCGCTAGAATACCACACCTCTGTAACAAAAAAATAAGTGCTTTTATGCATATTTTATGTGCATGTGTGCTAATGCAGATCATAACAATTCTATCTGAAGACTATACACATCTTATTAAAACAAGTATTTGGTGCAAATGTTTTACTGTCAACTACAATCAGATGACCATTTCAGAGACATACTTGGCAATGCCACCTTTTGTGTAATTATCATGCACATTACAACTTCAGACTAAGGGATTTTTTTTTTCCCAGTGGAACTAGGAAAAGCATCGGACACCATTCAGTGTCATACCAAGCTTTGTTGCTAAGTGAATCACACATGATCAAAGATTACTAGATGTACTAAATTTAGTAAGCCGGATTTGTTATTTAGGTTGAACTGCATGTGGACAAATTGATAAAGCAATCACTTAAGTGGGTATCAAACCACAACAAAACATGGGAACTTGCAGCGGATTTGACATAACTACTTTACAAAAATATACCCCAAACTAAAACCACTGGAATTGCATACTGTTTCTACATTGTACATTCACATCACAGCAATATGAAAAACCACAATTATTTCATGTTCTTTAAATATTCCAAAGCCTTACCTTTGAAGAGCCATTTGAGTACATCTGTATCATATTTTCTGCTCCCTGTTTTACCTTCAGTTCTATATCCAATTGCTTCTTTAAGGCCATCAATCTGTTGTTAGTAGAAAAACGAGGATCGCTATTTGGAGTATCAGGAGTCCGAGGACAATCTGTGAATTAAAGGTAAGATGTAACGTGTGCAAAAAAAAAAAAACAAACCCCTAACAACCCACAAACCCCAAGCCACATAAAAAACAAACCCCTCCCACATAAAACACCCTAAAATTCTCTATTCTATTAACTGATTAAACAAAGCTAGAATATCATACTTAAGTACTAAGACTGAACCTCCTCTCCAGAGCTACTTTGCAACTGCACTGCAAATGCGCCTTAACATGAAAAGCCTCACAAGCCTAGTGACTCCTACACATGTCCTAATTCACATGAATCACTTCCGGGAGTGGTAAAATAGGCAGGTTTGCAGTGAGGTCTATTTTCGTTTCAAAGGAGATTTATTTCTTCTGGAATGTCTCGAGTCAATTAAAAATGCCGTTTTCCATGAAGCTCTCTTACACTCCTGATTTTAAACCTAAGCGTTTTAAAAACAAACTCGGACAATAATATTCAGTACTAATGAGCATGATCTAAATACAGACATTAAGTAGGTTCTCATCAATTCTAGCATGAACACTGCAAACAGTTTATGTCAAAATTACGAACAGATAAAATTAGCCTTTTTCTTAGTCATAAAACGAAATGATTTTTCCTTTGGAATCGTAACAGTATCCTGGGATAACTGGATATACAGGCAGACAGGTTACTGAACAACTGTGATCTATGGGAAGGATAAAGCTTTTTCCTTTGACAATATTACTGTGATTAGATCTCCATCCTGCTGGATTAAATGGAATGAAAGTTAGTTTTATCAATCAATTTATGTAGTCAAACTCCTTAACTTTTCTATCATCCTCCAGAAAAGTCTATTAATCACCAGTTCATATTTTAGCTTCTGCAACATGAGTTGTTAATGAACTGAAAATAGGTGGCCGCTGGACTATTTCGTAGTGCTTAACTCTTTCCAACACAACTGTCCTTTTAGCTTCCCTAACAGTCTCAATGGCTTCTCTTTCAAACTTTTTATGAAAGAGGATAAATTATGTCCACTATAATAATCTTTTTTTGTTGCTGATGACCTTTAACAACTGAGAGAGTGACATGAGTTGGTCTCCTGGAAGATAATATGTACCCAATACCAACAGTACAGGTTGAGGTTTTTTTCCCATTTTAATTTGTTTTCCTTGAATTAAAGCTAGGATGATGGATCAAATTCCTTAAATCCTCGCTTATTAGAAAACACAGGCATTGCAGTAGTTAACTTAAAATGAATAATTTGTGAGTTGTCATGGGAAGGAGGTGCCTTATCTGCTATTTCATATTTCTTTTGTAGAAGCTTCTGATAGCTAGTTTTGAAAGTAAAATGTAATAAATCTCCAGGTTTGCTGTGTAATTTCCTCCTAAATTGCAGTCTTTGCTATGTACAGATTTTGCATAAAGAGAAGTTTTAATTTCCTCTGCTGCTAATTCACTCTTCAAGTCATTTTAAGACTCTAACTGCATCCTCACTCCTTAAAGGCAGTACCAGATGTTAAAAAAACAAACCAAACAACCAAAAAAACCCCAACTGTGTTATTTCTCATTTGTTTTGTTGTTCATCCTCTCCTCAATGTTTTGGCTTGGTTTCTCTGTGAAACTGCACTTGAACAGCTTTACCTTGAATCCGGTATTAGTAAAACAAATATTAACATGTTTTCCTCTCACTTATGTCTCCACATTCAAGTAATCCTCACCTAATAACCTATTCAAAATTAGAACAAATGTGAAACTTGAAAGTCACAGTGTCAAGTCTCCTTTTAAAGTAGATTAATTGTATAAATTAATATTTACCAACTTTAGATTTATGATGCAGGCCTCTACCACTTGGAAATCCCAGCCCTCTGATGTTCCCTGGTGTTCCTGAGGTCTGTTTTCACAGCTTTTAAAGATGCACTCAAGCAGTCTTCCTTTGCATTAAAACAACACTCAAGTTGCAAGTCAAGGACTAATTAGAGATACCACGGTTCAGGTTGCCGAGGGAGCTGTTATTATCTCCCTTTGCGTGTCTGCACTGTGAAGGTGTAACCACATCACTTACCTGGGTCATCTCAGGAGTTGGTCTGCACTTGTGGACCTAAACTCCCCTCCACCACATAGTTTAAATGGTTCTACTATATGCTCTGTTAGTAACCAGCAGCAAAGGAAACCTTTCTGCAGCAGGGACTAATTGGTAGTAAGAAAGCATTCTTTGCTTTCAGGCATAATAGCTGCTCCCTAAACTCCCAAACATGGAACACTATGGTCTCCTAAAGATTTTTCTTTTAAAGGGTGGGGGGAAAAGTTTACCAACAGCTTTTCAGAAATGGCTTCCTAGTGAATCCTTCTCCTCTGCCCCAGCCCCATTATAATTCAGTAAGCAGCCCGAGGCAGCTTCTTATAAAAGAATTCAGATTAAAGTTTTAAGTCAGCCAGACAAACTGGTCCTATTATGGACAGTGTTGACAATCTTAGCAGCAGTACTACAACCTACACCTGCATTAGCTGTTTCCCTCTCTTTGTAATGTCTACTGGGGTTGTAGTGACTTTGGTATGGCTGGTTATCTCTATTTGTGTAAGGCACTATACAGAGGAGCTCAAACCTCATCTGGAGACATTTAGTCATTTTCATAATACAAATAAGTAACAAATTAATCCAGGAAATTGCAATCAATGTACAGGATTTATGTATATGCAGCGTTTAGCAATTGTCTTTTACCAGCACTCCTTCTTAAATTGTGTTTATTAGAGTAGTGACACAACTCTACTCTTCTGGGACTGCCGCTCATTCCTTTGGGACTCTTCCCCAGATGCTAGGTACATAATTTCCTCAACAAGCTTAGTGTGAAATCTAGGATTCCGTGTAACTTTCTGACTTTGGGTTCCCAGGTGGTATTACAGCATGCTGCTAAGCTACTCGATTAACAGCAAGTGGCCTTTGGTAAATAGTTAATTTTAATCTTATTTGAGGATATTTAATTGTAGTTAGCCTCATCAGTATCACACCCAAAAGAAATACCTGTGATGTATGTTTAGGCATTGCTGGAAGGGGGAAGAAAGAAGCATCATCAGGCTTTTTTCAGAGACTCAGATGGTTGCATCAGCACTTGAAATAAGCCATCAGTAAGTCCAAAGTAGCAGTGGACATTCTGCACTCAGAGAACATCCAGCACTGACCTCCTGAAAATGTTTGAAGTTGAACTGAATTTCAATTGAGTAATGGCTAATTTTAACTACTCAACCAGTGACAGGCAATTGTTTCAAATTGCTTCAATACTGTTATTCTACACAGAGGTTCCCAAAAGTTACCAAGAAATTCCTATGGCTCTGAGCCTTGGAGGTAGCATCTGCTGTCTAAAAAGTCACTACCTCTGCAATTTGGTCTCTCTCTCCCCAGTCAGCTAGGCACATTCTTAAAAGAGTTGTTGTTGCTGTTATTCTTACAGCCGAATTTGATGTAAAGTGGATAGCTTAGAAGGTAGTTCATAGAATCACAGAATAGTTTGGGTTGGAAAGGACCTTTAAAGACCATCCAGTCCAACGCCCCTGCAATGAGCAGGGACATCTTCAGCTAGATCAAGTTGCTCTGAGCCCCCCCAAGCTGACTTTGAATGTTTCCAGGGATGGGGCATCCACCACCTTTCTAGGCAACCTGTTAAAGTGTTTCACCACCCTTGTAAAAAATTTCTTCCTTATATCTATCTAAATGTAACTTCTTTTAGTTTAAAACCATCACCCCTCATCCTATTGCAAAAGGCCTTGCTAAAAAGTTTGTCCTCGTCTTTCTGATAAACCCCTTTAAGTTCTGAAAGGCAGCAATAAGGTCACCTCCCTATCCACCTTTACTTCAGCTCTATGGAACAGATTAATTTCACAATTTATAGACATCCTATGTATCAACTATATGCCTAATTACATCAGTGACTCGCTGCAGCTAAGCTATTTCAATCTTACACCTCACTGAGTCACACTAAAAAGCACAATCTCCACTACTAATTTTTAGACACAAAATTTCATACTCTTTTCTACTGTGCTACTGTGTAGAAGTGTGTTTAAAAGATACAAAATTTCTTCATCTCTAGGAGTGAAGTAATCATTCCCATATTACAAATTAAAAGAAATCTCAAATTTTCAGCTGTAATGGTCACTAGGCTTGTCCAACTCATTTTGTATTGTTGTATTTTGCTTCCCCTGTAAGTGCTGACCTACAAATTTTAGAACTCCATGTCCTAGTGTGACTAATACAGTGCACGATAAGGGCAGACCTGGGTACAAAGTCCCACTTCTGAAACAAATCTAGATTGACCAGCAATCCCATAATGTGAAGTAAACCTACATTATCCTAACAGTTTTCTCTGAATCATACATTCCCTGCCAAATTTACACTCACATTCGGTAATATGGCTTTTAGCAAACTGCACTTTCTGGTTAAGGTTTAACACCAATTCTTCAAACAGTTGTGAGAATAATTTCCTATGGCATTAGGACATGGAAAGCTTTCAGCTCTAGGCAAAAGACCACAAAATATCTTAACTTGCTCGAAATGGAATGTTACTAAAACAGATTTTAGTAGATTCATTAACACTAGATTTAACGGTTTTAAACACACTGATTACGCTTTGCTGACTATAAAGAAGTTACACTACAAATTAGTGGTTCATTAAAAAAGTAATGTAAGTTACTGTTTTATATCATAAGCAACAGTAAGAGTCACAATAGCTTGCACGGCATTTTTCAGCTCTAAATCTGGAGCACTTTACAGATACATGTACACACCCACTTTTTCAGATACACTAACGAGGAAAGATTAAATTACAAGTTACCACAATGACCTTTCAACAAATCAACAGAAACAGTCCAAAAATCTTCAGAGTTCAAGCCTGACGGGTCAAAAGGATCATCATCTTAGAGGCAATAATACTCTCAGTGTTACTTTTCAACGGATCTCAGTCCTGACTTTGCTACTTAAAACCTGAAAAAACCTAGACAATATAATCTAGAAGACTGGGAAAATGTGGGGCCACTCCCCAGAAATACTAGAAAGTACATAAAGAGAACACAGACCTTGACTCTCACAGCTCTTCAGCCCTCTTTACCTTATTTTCAGCATTCATGCTTCACAGTCTAAAAATTTCCCATATACTTCCTTTTCTAAATCGTTTGTCAATAACTCACCAGAAAAAGGTCAAACATGAGCTAAAATGAAAAGCTGTAACTTAGAAGCTAACCTCTTGAAATAAGATATTCAGAGAGCTCCCATATTCATCAGTAAATGGTTATTAAATTCATTGTTCATCCCAAGAAAAAGCAAGAATTTCCAAACTGGGATACCTGTGAAATGGCAGTGACCTTTCATAGCATGTGTCTATGTATTTGCTGAATATTATGTGTGTATACACACCCCCTCCGCTCCCGAGAGACACAGCTGGCATGTTGTAAGTTTTATATTACCAAACGCTATTTTGCATAGGCCAAGCTCACTCAGCTTCCTAATACCTTAAGTCAAACCTAAGCCTTCAGTATTAAAAATCAGAGTATCACCCAGATGAGGTGCACCCTTTAGTCTCAAGACAGAATGTTTACTGACAGCGCTCCCCCTGAATGAATTAGTGACCATGAATGAGGAGGGAAAAGGCAATTAAACTACAAGGCAAACAGTATAAAAAACTGAAGCATTTCAGTTTTAGAGGTGGGTGCTTGTAGATCTTTGATCTAAAAACAGATATTGAAAGAATCGAAGACTAATATTTTTTTAGATGGTTATGCAATATATTCTATTGAACAGGGTCTTATATAGAAATACCTGATGTGACACTATAGAGAGAATATAAAGATCTCAACAGAGTTAGTAAGTTTTTTCTTGCATATTTCAATAATTAGGTAAGACTGTAAAAGCTATCGACCAATGACACTTTGAATGGAATAAAAGTTAAGAACAGAAATAAGTAGTTTAACATGCATCAAAAGCAGGTAGAAGCACATAAGTTTATCAGTCTTGGCCTTTTATCCCTTGAGACTTTCATGAAGGCTCTGGTATTTGAAGGCAAGGAGAGATGAGCCTGACTGCTAAGAGTTATTCATAAATGCAATGGGCACTGCTGGCCTTTTCAGAAGTGCTACTCAGATCCTTAGTACGTTACGTAGATCTTTGTACCCAAACTGCCTCTTCAGAACCAGTAAATGCTTTCTTAGGATCATCAAGTCTACGGGACCTGATGAAATACATCCACAGGACCTGAAAGAACTAGCAGATGAGGTTGCTAAATCTCTATCCATTATATTCAAGAAGTCGTGGTGGTCTGGTGAAGTTCCCACTGACAGGAAAAGGGGAAACATAACCCCCATCTTTAAAAAGGGAAAAAAGGAGGATCCAGGGAACTACAGGCCAGTCAGTCTCACCTCTGTGCCTGGCAAGATCATGGAGCAGATCCTCCTGGAAACCATGCTAAGGCACATGGAAAACAAGGAGGTGACTGGTGACAGAAAACATGGCTTCACCAAGGGCAGATCGTGCCTGACTGATCTGGTGGCCTTCTATGATGGGGTCATGACCTTGGTGGATAAAGGACTGGCAACAGATGTCATCCACCTGGACTTGTGTAAAGCATTTGACACCGTCCCACGTGACATCCTTGTCTCTTCATTGGAGAGGCATGGATTTGATGGCTGGACCACTCGGTGATAACAAACTGGCTTGATGGTCAAACTCAGAAAGTTGTGGTCAATGGCTCAGCGTCTGAGTGGAGACCAGTGACGAGCAGCGTTCCTCAGGGGTGGGTATTGGGACTGGTGCTGTTTAACAGCTTTGTCAGTGACGTGGATGATGGGATCGAGCGCACCCTCAGCAAGTTTACTGATGACACCAAGCTGTGTGGTGCGGCTGACACGCTGGAGGGAAGGGATGCCATCCAGAGGGACCTGGACAGGCTGGAGAGGTGGGCCACTGCCAACCTCATGGAGTTCAACAAGGCCAAGTGCAAGGTCCTGCACATGGGTTGGGGCAATCCCAAGTACAGGCTGGGCAGAGAATGGCTGGAGAGCAGCCCTGAGGAGAAGGACTTGGAGGTACTGGTGGGTGAAAAGCTGGACATGAGCCGGCAGTGTGCACTGTAGCAGATTTTTGTGAGCCTTAACTGACATGGAACAGAATGCTGCATGCCTACTAAAAGCCAATGGCTACGTATAAGTCATATATTATTGTATTCACCCCCATTTCATGCTGCAGCAACTACTTTGCCTCACTAGTTACAGCTATCCTGTCCCACTCCGCTCCGCCCATGTCTCACAAAGATCAAAAGCAAAAGATGCAGAGAATACAGAGAATATTGTGTAGGCCACCATGGACACTTTGGTACTTTTGCAGTACATCGCAGGCCCAGATAGTATGAATTGCTGACATCACCTGCCACTATTTTCCTAAACTCTCACTGTAACCAACTTTTCTTCACAAGGATGGTGTGGTCTGTTATTCTACTGCCCAAGCTTCTTCAAGCTTGGCATTCACTTCACAGACACTTTAGATGGCATGTGCACATTTATTAACTTTTTGCCAATAAGGATCTGTGCAATGTGAAGTCACCAGGCTGGCAATATCTCCCAAGTCATTCCACAAAGCTGAAACAGGACTGTTTACTTTCCCAACATCCTATCTTAAAATATCAAGCCTGGTATTTTTAAAAAAATATGTTCAAAATTAGTATTGACTCACTGCCATATCACAGAAAATACTAATTAAAACCATTAAATATAACCATTCTGTGACTCTGTGAGAACAATTTCAAACTGTCTTTAAAAGGTAGTTTCTTTGTGGAAAATCATGAAGACTTCAATTGTTGTCACAGTAAGAAATGTTTGATAAGTTAGATAAAACCTGTTTTTCTGCTGCTTTGTTTAAAAGTTAAATTTAAATTAAAAACACCAAACCCACAAAACTTAAGTACAAAATTTATAACACACACTCCCCAAACCCCCCAAATAAAAAGGTGTATTAATGCTGATGCCCACAGCAGAACTCAGATAAAGTCACTGGAAGAGCTACTGAAATTCACTTTTATACAGTAAAAAGCTATTAGGAAATACTACAGAAAAAATATTTTAATATTGTAATAACTGCAAGTGAAGAAGTGGTACATGTTAATTTAGTCTCTAGAGCATCATCAAATAGCCCGTGAAATACAGTACTCCCCAGAAAACAATTTAAAACTCAAAGGTACTAGACACTTCTTTTTGAATCAAAATAAATTGGCATACATAAGTAGCAAACTCGCCAGCTACAGATTTGCTCATTCCTAAGGCAAATGGGATACAGCTTATCTAAGCTAAGAGGTAAAATTGATTTCACAGTAACGTATGGTACCTGCAACGTCTTCTGGATCCGTTACAACAATGTGTGCATTTAACTCCTGTAACTTATGATGCAAGTCTTCTAACTTCTTATTTGACTTTTTCAAAAGGTTGTCCACATATGCCAAGTTCTTTTTATCTGTTGTGACCTTCCTGAGGTTTTCTGCTCCTTCCTTGATTTTAAGTTCCTTCCTTATTTCCCGCTTGATTTGGTCCTTTATTTCATCCAGCTTCTGCTGTACCATTGTATCTGAAAAGTCCAACTTTTGGCCAGTGCTCACATTCTCAGAGGCTAGAAGACTTTTGGCATCCCCCTAGAAAGAAAAACAGTAATATAACTACCAGGAAACACTGTTTCTTGACAACGCATGCTACAAGCTTAACATACAGAGGCCTAGTCGTTTTAAACACACTTGTCGTAAGACCATTTACTAACCATGACTCTACCCCAATGTTGGCCTACAGTCACAACCTCACAAGATATGTCACGTTAACTGGAGTTACATTTTACAACAGATTTATTTTAAATTTAGTGACCTCTTCACTATGCCTATTTTTAACAGCAAGAGATTTAAATACTTCTGGATTTGTCATGGCTGCTTGCCTGGCAGTTATATGCCTCAGAGCTAATGAATCACATTTGTAATTTTCTAGATTTAATTGTGTGTTTTAATAGACCAAATGGATATAGGAAATAAGACTAACTTCTAACAATTATTAGCTATGATGAATTTTCATACATTCATTAGAAAATATTCTTTTTAAAGATTAAAAAAAAAAATTTGTTCAACAAACCTTTGTGATGGTTTGCAAATTTTTAAGGAAATATTGGCATCGTTATAGAGATTTGTCAAGATGGTGCAGGAAAATAAACTTGTAATTTTTTAAAAAATTCCTCAAGTAAAGCCTTTCACTATAAAAAGGAAGTGAAAAAATTCTTACTTTCTCGTGAAGTAATCTAGGCTGAAATGGAAAAAAAAAGTTGCAGTGAGGAGTAGAAGCTGGTGTAATAAGCGATCAGAGGAGGAAGAGTCTTCTGATCACCAGTAGAAATGGTCATTTTTGTGCCCATTATATGTTTATTTATCACTGAGATGTAAGAGTACAAAGGGCATGTTATAGAAACTACATCAGTGAAGTACTAATACAATTAATTACATACATAATAACACTTCTTGTGTGTCTTACACATGGAACTTGTACAACGACCAGACACTAGATCCTACCCAAGAAGTCTTAACTAGAGGTAAATGAGTGAAGATCAAAGAACTTGGAACCCCAGAACTTAGAATTTGATCCAGTTGTGATTAAGGATGTATTTAGTAAACGTGCGGCTTAATCTGTACATAACTACCCACAAGACAAAAATTCCCACATATTTTCTTAAACACAATGAAGAAATTGGCCTAGAATTCTGAAATACTCAGGTGGACAGAAGGTATTTGAAGGCATGATTAAAAAATGTGAAGTTTTGGGTGTAAAATTAGTTGTCATCAGTATTTGTGATTGGAAACACCAACAATACAGGAAAGGAAACAGCAGAAGAAAACATTCAGGAAGGAGTTCAAGAAGCACAGCATCAGGCTAATAAACTGAAAGAACGACCCAGAACACATGATCTCTAGATATAGTCCAGTGACTTGTTTGTTTTCAAAAGAATTTGGGGAAATGAGGACCATGAAGGTTGTGCCTGGGCCATACATGTCAACAGGTAATGCTGGTCAAACAATTTCAGTCTGCGCACATTCCAGTGATACTGCCTTCCATAAACAAGATCTAATCTACCAGTCCTCAACTATAATTTTGTAAGTTTAATAGGTCATATTTAAACCCCTCTTATTAAAACTTTTCTACCCATAATTGCTACTTTTAGTACAAAAAGTTAGCAACTCAAAGATTCTTCAATATTAAAAGCAGTCAGAATCACCATCTTGACACAGAATTTGTCTATAGTGAAAAAGACAACAATCAAGCAATTGAGAAATAACAAACTGGGCAAGAAATGAAAGGGGAAATATCATGCAAATTTACACTTAAAATGCACTTGTGATTCCTGTAAGTACATATCTGTTAGTGCAGATTAAAATAAATAATTTATTATGCACATGTAGAGAGGCTATTAATAGTGGTACTGGGAAGTACATGACGTTGTAGTAGTTGCTCATCACTACTGATTTTTTTTTTTAAAGATTGTTCTTTTTATACGCCTATATATGGAAACAAAGGTTCATATACATAATGAAGGAAGTCAACTGCCATGTGTTGAATGTTTTGCTTTGCGAAACAACTGAAACAGAAAATTAATTCATATAGCAATTGTACAGTAAACTATTTGTTTAAGTAACAAGTTTATCCAAATTACATTCAGATCTTTGATTTCCCTGTTTGTCTAACACAAGATTTTAGGATGTTAAAAAAAAAAAAAAAGCTTAAAGATCAGTATACTACTATTTAGCCTTTAAAACCAGATCAAAACAATGTTTGTAAATAAAATGTGCCTTTTAAACCATAATCCCTTGCACTTGTTCTACAAGCTTCCTAGAAATAACCTGATTGTCTACGTTCTTCAAAGCATAATATTACACTTTTCAAAGTTCACAGGAGGATGACAGGTGGTAAATGTAAAAGAAAACACTAAACCAATCCACACCAAACCAAAACAGTAAGCAACCCCAAACCCAAAAGAAACCTTTATTCTGTATTCCAACAGCACCTGAAGTATGCTAAATTTATGCCAAGAATGTACACTTCTTAAACAGAACAATGTAATTAAAATATAAATAATTCAGAAATATTCTTGACTAGGGTTTCCCAAAGAGACTTCAGTTAATTGTTTATCTACTGAACAATAAGGTATTTTATTACAGGGCAGGTTTTTGTCCCTCTGCAAGACATCCCACCTGTTAAGGGATGGTATGTTCTTCTATAAACAGGTTTTTGAAGCCCTCATTCTAGATACAGTCTCTTACAAGTCTTCAATTAAATTAAATCTCCATAATGATTAGTAATTTGCATTCCAAATTTCCAGTAACTAACTTACGAGTTCTCCTCAGGGTGAGCAGTCTCAGCAGCATTTTTGTCCCTGGACTTAAGGGTTTCAGGATACAGAGAGGTCTTCTTCAATTTGCATCTGAGACAGCTCAGAGTTCAGCAGCGTGGATGCTAACACTAGAAACTGGTCACATTGCCTGTGCATTTAAGCATTCATCAATGCCCCCAAAAGCCACAGATGATACCACTCCTGACTTGTCATTCAGAGTTAATTATACTTTTGTACTGAAAGTATCCTGTCACCTAGTTACCTAGATGTATCACCTGGCACAAAGGTCACTGAAATAGTCTTCCAAAGCAGCAACTGTGCACTCAGTGACCCAGAAGGTTGCTGTGAATGCAGAGCAAAAGCATGCTGACACGTTTTGCTGCTAGGATGCAATGAAGGTTTGAGACAGATCCTCATGCCAGACAGATGAGCAGCCTCAGCAATGTTATGTTTTAAAATGGAGATAATGCCAAGATGGACAAAACTGGACAGAACATCTAATAGCTGAGTAAGAAGTGAAGTAGGATTTTTTTATTTTGTTAAGAAAAGCATCTCCCCAAATGCCAAACTCAAACTCTACTTTTAAACTGAGAAATGATTTAAAACACAGGGTATTCCAGCTTTATTTAATGACAACCTACAGATCTCCTGTCAGAGCTGAATATTCTTTCAAAAAATTCTTTTCTCTGTTTGCATAAACTCCCTCCCAGGCTGAACCTCACATCTATTAGGATGCAGTGGTCTCTCCCCTCAACCTGAAAATTAAGTATGTCAAATGAAACAACAGTTGGAGGCAGGGGCCAGGTCCTTTCCTTTGCACTGCTCAGGCAGGCAGGGTTCAAAGATAGAAGAAATTGCTCACATTCTCTATGCAAAGAAACCATCAATGGATTTTGCACAGCCACTTCCTTTACCCACCCTCCCAGGATCATTTAACAAAGTATCTTAAAAGTGGAAATGTTATGAAGCAGATAATGACTAAATCACTCCTGCTGGCAAAACAGAGAACTACTTTTACAATCTCTGGCAAAAGAATGGGCAGCCCATTATTGATTCTCTGTGTCTTTTTAAATTCTGGAAGTGTTTGGAGTGCTGGTTAGAAGCCAGAAGCCAGTCTCTGTTGGGTGATCCCAGGGCTGGATGGCTCGGCACTGCATCCTTCTCTCTCCCTTGGGCCAGAGCAGACTGTTGGAGACCTCGTTCTGGGCCCCAGCAGCAGGAGAGGGCAGCAGGAGAGGGCAGCAGGCCCTCGGTGCTGCTGGAAGCAACCTGCTCTAGGGCCGAAGAGAAAGCACTAGAGGCAGTGGTAGGCACTTCGTTGCAATGGGAAAACATATGTTTATGAGCCAGGCTGCAGATTTCTGAAACATTTCGGCGTGTAATGAAACTGAAGCTATGTTTACTATAAGAAACTATCAACGACCACAAATTAGATACTACTGCTTAAAAAGAAAAAAACCAAAACCCCAAAAAAGCAGCACATATATAGCTTTCCTGCTGCAACAGCCCAATGACTCAACCTCACTGATTGCTGGCTCAAAGACTATCCATTTACACAGATGAATTCAAGATGCCAGCCTTCAATTTCTGTACTCCTGGGAAATGTTTTAAGTATAGTTGCTGAAAATAATAGGTAGTGGTCTGAGCATGTCTTTTAATAATACATAGAGTCTATTCTGGCTGATGTGGTAAGAGAGAGTAGTAATATTGTTTATTAAAACCCACAGGGGCCCCACACTTTTTCCTCAGGTCAATTCTGAGCCAAATAATCAGTGAAGCAGGTGCATTGCCGAGCTGCGTTTACCACCCAAACTCCCATTTAAGAATAAAACTTCTAAATTGCTGAACAATGGAAATGGTACTGCTGAAGAGAGTACCATAAAGCTGAACGTATCAGAGAATCTGCCTAAATTGAGTAAGCTGAATGACTTCCAATTCAAAATGAGATTCTCAAATTGCCATCTCTTAGAAGAAAGAGATAATGCTAAAATCCTGGGCATTAACTCCCAAAGACTTGCTCCTAAGAGCACAGTACAGTTGCACCATAGAGAATACTGAATAGGGCAAGAATTCAGGTTGCTGACTTCTGGTAGGAATTGTTATAGAAGGGTAAGTGGAGCCTTAAACATTTTCATCTTACACATGATTGACAAAAATTATCACAATCCAGGAAAAACAAAATGTTTATTAATTTTTCATTTAATTTTGAAGAGCTGGAAGTACAGATTTGGAACTATTAGGTCTCAGTATAATTTTCTGAATCATCTTTAGGAAAAACAGATAGATAAATAAATAAATATGTTTCTCTGAGGTAATGGCCAAGGTCCCTGAAGCTCTCTATAGTAATTTCTGAACTACAGTAATCTTTGATTTTAAAGAGCAATGTTAATCAATTGCAAACTTCCCTTCCCCCCTGAAGTCATTCATAAAAACAGATGTGATGGTTTGTCTGGATTACTGGAACTACATGGACGACTTCCTCCTGCCCAGAAGCAAATGTGATTGTGGTCAAGATTTCAGCACTTGCCCAACATCAACACCAACACCCCACCCCTCAAAAAAACCCCCAAAACCCAAAAACCCACATGCAAAACCAAAAAAAACCCCAAAAAACCAAAAACCCACATAACCTTGAAGGCTTAATAGATTTTGGCATTAGTTTGCTGTGTTAACATGTAGCAAATCAGGATTTAAATTTAATCTAAGTCACAGTTCTCTGCTTTGTAATAAGAGGTTGGTTAAGGCACAAACATCCATAGCACACTGCACTATATGTGGATATGAATTCAAGTAGGGCACTGATTACATGAATTTCAATTTCTGTGTCCAAACAGTGAGTGCCTGGCTGCATCTGTAAGAGATGAAACAGGTAAAAAAAAAAAAAAACAAAAAAAACCCCAGTGTTCCTTAAAATAGGGATGCCCAGCCTCCCTACCCACAGTCCTTCATCAGGTGGTCCCCTCTGCCCCTCTCCCACTGCACCTGTATGAAAAGCAGTGTGGCCTGCCTCAGCCATCACACCTAAACAGGCATTAAACTTCCTTGGGGATTCCTTGCCAACATCTACGCTTCCAGCCACACACAATCCCTGATTAGTCCAGTGTTTACTAATGCAAAGAACATGCCCCCCAAGAGGAGCTCCAACAGCAGCACAGACTTGCTTACACAACTGGCAGCGGTGCCTGCGCGGTGCCAACGTCCATTACAGAAAGGGGCACGAGAGACTTCCTCGCCATGGAAGGGCAGGACAACATTTCATGAAATTGTGCCTTCAGCTGCTTCTCACGGGAGCAGCTCCTGAGTGGTTTATGCTAGAAGGACCTGCAGGGAGGTTTGCAGAGAAATATATTAAAAGAAAATCCCCACAGTCATCTTCCTCATGATTGCGAGGACTCGACGCAGGCTATGGCGCAGCACAAGCAACGAGCACCCGAGTCTGAGAGCAGCAGAGGCTACAGTGTCTGAGAAGCATGACTAGATATGCTGGCAACAGGCGTGGTTCAGACACTGCAGCGATTCCCAGCCTTCATCTGTAACTTCAACCACAAAACTCCAATGCAGCCCAGCACAGTGGAAGCAAACCTTATCCTCTCTGGTTTCAGATGGGAAAAAAACCAACACAAATATCCGTTATGATGAATGGTGCCTGCATTCACAACATTTATTACATGTGCCCAGCAACCAGCTCAACGTAACACCACCAGTCCTCCATCCTCTATGAGAACTTGCTGTCTTCGTCTCACTTTAGCTTCTCATTTTTAAGTGCACGTGAAGTACCAGTGATTAGCAGTCATGCTACAGTAACCGAGTTAGTATACTAAGATAAAGAAGCATAACACATACTCAGAAGAAAACTGGCTTGTACGTAATTAATATTTTTTCAAGGAGACCACACACAGTAGTAGAAGCTCTATTAAATGTCAAAATATGAACAAGCTCTTTCAAGATACATGGAAAAAGATTTTTTTGACCAGTAAATACCATACCGTACGCTGGAAGTATCTCCAATAATGATGTATCATAGAAATGTGCCCAGAGACCAAAGCAATTCCCGCTGAAACGCAGCCTCACCGAGATGCATGCAGTAGAAACACTTCAATGTTTTTCTCATTTTTCATTCGTCAAGAATTTTCTCAACTAATTCCTGTAACATTATTATAGCATGTATTCATAATTTGATCAATACAAACATTCCTGTTTAAAATAGGAAACCCAGATACATTAAATGACAGTTCAACACATGAAAGAGAAACAAGTTCTTCAAATACATCCTGGTCTTTTGAAAAGAAGTCCCTTAGTTACAGATTCTGAGCTGGCGCTGTACATTTACCATACTGGACTGGGCAGTGAAAATGGACATACATGTGTATCATTATCTCCTATTGCCAACACACTAATTCCATGCACAAACTTGTTTTGAATTTTCTAAATTTACCTGGAAAATTTAGTCTTCTTTTGAGACAAGAATTTTTTCCCAAAGTATGAGATCCCACTACACCAATAAAAATGTGAAATTTTAAAACAAGTAGCAAAAGTAAGCATTGAACAGGATTTAGAGTTTGGTGGGTTTTGGGGTTGTTTTGTTTGTTTGTTATTTTAAACACTTGCAAATGCACATGGAGTTATTTTCTTCTTTATGGGAACATTTATCATTTTTTGCACCATGTAAGTATATAAACAACTTCATCCTAATGGTCTGAGAATTATTCCTTGAATATATACAGTATGCACTTTTAAAATAAAGCGTGTGTTTCAATATTCTTTCCAAATACTACATACGGGTATGCATGGTATCAATTTCTTTTAGAAATTAATAAACTCATTTTGAATTACTGCTAGAGACTAAACCAAGGGTTTTTTCAAGAGAAATTCTTATCACTAGACTTGTCTCAGTTTGATTTCTCTGTAGTTACACTAAGCTCAAGTTTGGTGCAAGCCACAGTTTTACCACTCTGAAACGCTTGAAGACCAACATAAATTACTGAAGAAACAGAACTATTTAAAACAAAGCTAAGGTCATGCAAATGTTGTGTGGAGAATTTGCCTCCAAGTACTGATAATGCAGAAACCAGTAATAAGTAAGAGCCAAACACTGTTCCCCAAATAAAACATAACTAGTAAGGTATCTGCTGAAGTGTGTGTTAAAGCAAACATCTAAAATAAAGCATTGCTGCTGCTTCAGTAAGTTAGTATGTTTTTGGTTTATGTCACCCCAACATTGACATTTTTACTGGTTTTTTTTTTTAAAATGGAAAATATTTACCTAGTTTTGCCTAACACTGAGCGCAGAGTAATAGTACACACATAGCTCACAAAATTGGAAAGAGTAATACTACCATATTATCCAAGCTACAGGATATGATAATTTGGTAGAAGAGATTTTAAAGGTAAAAAGGTCAGTCAACAAACATGAGTCACAATCATGCCTTATGACTTGGATAACTCCTCCTCCTCAAACACAATGCACACTGTACAAAGGTGATAGTTTGTTGGGCATGCATCCAAAAAACAGACTTACCTTAATGTAAAGTTAACATTGCAACTATACATTTTCAATGGCCGCAATGTTAATGTTAAGATACACACGCACAGTTAAATTTCTGCTCATGAAGATGTTTTAATCACCATGCAGAAATATCAAAACAAAACCCTAAGAAAACCAAACCCCAGCTATTAACATTTAATGACAAACAGTTCCACTCCCATTTGTAAGGTGGTTTTCTTCTATTATGATAAAAATGAATTGGATAACAGCTACGATTACCTAATTAAATGGTATTATTAACCATCTCAGATAACGCAACAGATGGACCATTCTGCTTATTCACAAATTACAGTATCAGCTATTGCCACATCGTCTGTAAGTGGTGGTACTCAAAGTGCTACACAGTCTACCTAAACTACAGGAGAAGAATGCCATAAACACCGTACTACAAAACCAAGTCAGTACAATTTGGGACTTCTCTGTTTTTTCAGTGCAGGTTAAAAATCTTACATCACTGAAATGATGTAAAAGAAATCCTCGGCTAGTAAACAGGAATTTCTCAATAACACACCCCAGTGTCCGGACAGTGTTACAGAACAATACACTAATTTCTTTATTCTGAAAAGCACAAAGTGATCCATGTGTGAGAATATCCATTTCTAGGTTGAATTACAAAGAAACAAAACCCCCAAACCCACCAAAACCCAGAACTCTGTTTCTGGCAATTCCAGCTTTCAGCACGGACAGCTGATATGTTAGTCCATTTAACTTTACTATATGGTAGAGGAGCTATTTTTAGCCATTGCAAAACTAATGGAAGAGTTGAGAGTCTACATTCCACTCTAATTAAGCCATCATCTTTAGCAGCCAACTATTTTGTACATTATAAATGCAGCAATACCTATTGAAGATAATAGTAACATCTGTTTTATGAGGCAACAGGCCAAGTGGCTAAATATTAGATCTTGGTGAAGGAACCAGATTTTTTTGCTTTCTAGGACTGTGTAGCAATGCATTCACTACAGCTTACAGGTTCCCTAGCTTGGTAGCTGAATCTGCTGTTACAGGAAAGGAACGTATGTCTGTATGTATACCGAGGAACACTTGTTATACTCCACGACTGAGAACTCCTTCACAGTAGTTTTGGCTATTGTATCTGAAATTACTTAAGTTCACACCCTACACTCCAACCAGCTGGAAACGCTGATCCTGTTTTTGTCTCCAGCAGTAAAAGGAGGATGGAAAAGCCTCCTTAAATCCTTTTCTTGTCTTTACAGGTGGTCAGTAGAAAAGATGACTTTTCACTGTTGGGGATAAGTATTGCCACACCCAAAATTCTGCTTGCAGAGATGCAGGCATCTCATTCCATGCCTTTCCAGTAAAAGTTTATGGATGAACACAGAGTTATTTATAGAAGCATTACTTCACATCCCCATTTGTCTGAGACTTGCAGAGCATCACTGATGTATTCTGTGATACATCTGAAGAGCATTTTTACAATCCTTCTTTCTCTGACCCTTAAAGTATGGCAGGAAAATTTTCACTGGCTCTTAATGTCTATTTGCTGCTTAAGAATTTCTCAAGTATTAGAGAAGTTAAGAAGCAGCAGAAGCCCATCAACCTACAACACAAGCAAAAAGAAAATTTCCTGACTGCTGTATAGGCAATAGTAGTGAAAGAGGCAGGTGATGTCACTTACTGATTATGTGGACCACAAAAAAATTCTTAATACATTCACATTTCAAAACACAAATTTTCTTGAAGTTCTGGTTTAAAAACCTTGCTGCATTTTCTTAGTTTTTAGGAGCCCTGATCCCCCACTGACCTGCAGTACAGCAATCCATATCTACCTCCTTACAACCCAAAATAAGCCTCTGACTTTTACATGATGTTGACAGTGAGAAGTGTTGAATAAAAGTCTAGGATTTTAGCTGAAGGATTTCTTAATGCTCATCTAACAAGTTTCACTCTTATGTTCAGTCTCAGGACCATCTCCCAAGTAAGCTGCTTCCTGTTTTGCATAACTTGTGTGGGGCACTCTTCCCTCTAGCTCTTGTTACCAGCACAGTTTCAATATCAGCTAAATTGAAAATGGGAAGCATCAGTTTCTAAATAACCAATGCAGCAGTGAGACCTGTAACACAACAGCAATAAAGCATCAGAAAACAACAGCTTTCCAATGCCTCATGTAGACATGTGCATATAAAAATAAATCTTAAAGGATATGCTATAAACCCAAGTTTAGATAATGGCAAAAAGTTCTCATCTTAGGATTGCATTAAACTACGTGAGTGGTATGTTGCTTTTTATACTGCTGAGTATTCGCAAAGCCTACAACGAGACATACTTGTTAGTGATTTCCATGCCCTTCCTTTTTCAGAGTGGGTAAGATTACACGTGCATTCTATGTGTTTTCCAGCACCAATCATGTGAATGCAATCTTGAATGTAGTATTGATCCATTTCTTAATATTAAAAACCTCACACTATTTTACAGAGCATATATACACAGTAGTTTCACACACACAATTAAAAAAAATGTTCTATGAATATTTGTTGCCAATATTCCAGTGTAACTGATCTTGATATGCTTGTAACTTTCAAGACATTCTTCTTCAAGGCTAAAGTTTTCCACTTCATTCCAATTCAAAAGTATTTTAGTTAGCAGAATGAGAAAACTCTTTAATTAGTAAGTGAAACTGCAGCATGAAAAATATGTTAAACAGAAGAAAAAAATTTTCTGCTTTATTAACAACCAAGAGCTACAAAACAATACTTCAGATATGACATTCAGCAAAACCTTCATGAAGAAGTCCTTTAAGCTAAAGAAGGAAATCACTGCCCTCAGAAGCTATTTATGGTTGACGTTTAACCTGCTGCACTCCCAAGAGTATCTACTATGTCTTCCCCTATAATGAGCTAGCTAATCTAAAGCATGTCATCTTTAGGAGACAAAAATATACAAAATAACTTTTGACTGAAAAATACCAGCAGGAAGACTTCTACTTGATCCAAGGGATCAGCATATTCTGGCAGAAACTTAATTTTTAGGAGGTTGTGGCTATTTCCTAGCTGTATTTGAAGGGGGGTGGGGTGGTTGGTGTGTGTTTTGAGGCTCTCTCAAGTGTTCTATTAAAGATGTCAAGAGTCACAGGAGAAAAATTAAAAGCAGTCTCCATAATAAAAAACTAAATTAAACTATACAAAGATAATTTACAGTCTCAATCTGTATATACCATCTTCCAAAATAAGACACTATATTTAGCTCAGGCTAGTATCCTCTCAACTCTAGGCTTCTCTGAGCATCACGGGTTTCTTTTTCACACCCTTCCCACTGTTTTACCTAGCCAGGATGCAATGAACCAGTATTGTTACAAACATTCTGGGGTAGAGCCAATGCTTCTGCCTAGACACAGGTTCTCCCCATTTTCTGAAGATGCCAGAACCACAGCCAGCCCTTCTCCTTTTGCTACCCCCAAGGGAGGAATTGGTATCTGACCATTCCCAGTACATGCCACCAAAGTGCTTGTTGCTGCTGTAACTCAGATTTACAGGGATTCCCAGTAGATGTACTTGACTATGTACTAAGCTTCAAGCATATTCAATGTGATAAAGAAACATTTAAATATTTCAGGACAGCAGACAGCTTATTTTATAACACTGGAAAAATTCATAAAAGTAATTAGAAACATCTGACATTTTCAACATACATGATTAGAAGACAAAAAATAGCAAAGGAAGTCTGCAGAAAGTCTTACATGCTAGATGGAAATGAAGAAGAAAAGTCAACTGCATAGTTTAGTAAATGTATGTGAATAAATTCAGAATATGGATGCCAGTAGTTGTTGTAAAAACTTGAAGTACTGTATAAACCTTAGATTGATGAAATTGATTCAAGTCAATGCAAGAGACAGGAAGGCAGACAAATGCTAAAGAAATGAAATATTACTTTTGAGTCCATGAAACAGTATTGACTATTATAGAAAGGGAAAAGCTACAAAAATGGGAGACCACTTATAGAACTTTTATCTCCCTTGCCTTTCATACTCAAGGTCATGTGGTTCAAGAATCAAATTGGAGTTAGAGAAACCAACTCTCACATGCACGGCTGCTGCTGCCCATCCTGTCTCACTGAGTTACTCCAATCAAAAAGAAACTCTTCAAAACCAAACCAAAACAGTTTAATATCAGTGCTGGCTATTAACCTGAAAAACAGAAGATGATACTGAATACTGCTCTACAGCAGATTGATGTGCTTTATCCTCCTGCACTTAAACTTCTACGGATTTATTTGTTTTAAATCTGTGAGTTAATTAAAACTTGAGAATACATTCACTCACTCTCTTGGACAAAATTCTAGTACAGGTGAACACCAATTTCTAAGCATTTAAATTAACAATCACTAATTGTTTCTGCATTTTGCAGTATGTTACAACAAAAGGCAGAATTCAAGAAAGAAGTTTGCCTTCCCCCCCCCCCCCCCCCAAATTAGCTGCTGCTTAATGCCACATACTTTGCCACATACTTCCATTTTGTTTAGAAAGTGCACATAAATGAAAAGAGAAAAAGTCAGATTTAGATACTACTTTGTGAAGTGGTTTGTGTGATGTGGAATCATATTTTAACCAACTTGATAATGATGAATAGTTAAAACTGGTTACATTTTTCTCCCAGCTGATGAACACTTAGTTTGACTCAGACTAATAGGTATGAATAAAGATGCAGAAAAAAAAAATAAAAACCCTCTGAAATAAATTATTTTGTTCTAATATTAATGTACTGTTTCCATGTCTTCAGGAGAGGAGATACTGAAGTCCAGTCCTAGCAACTTGAAGCAAAATCATTAAATAATGGGTCAAGTTTCAAGGACAAAATTTAAATAATCTTCCTGAGGATCTCTAACTATACAGATATTATAATCTGCAAACAATAACGTAATATCCTAAGTTATTCTCAGCCTAAACCAGCAGCTTCATATGAGCTTATAAATAAGCAATAAACAAACTCAAATATTGAAGAAAACATGCTTCCATTAAAGGAGATTGCCGAGTCCTAAATGGGCAGCAGTTCAAGAATGCTACACTAGTAGTCAGGCATGTACGATTTACAGTACTTTTACTTTTCTACTGCTGTCTCCAAGTTTAGAACATATCCTACAAAAAGGCCTTGCTGATTTTAAAATGTTCGCTGGATCTGTAGTATGCTTATTTTGGTACTTTTCAATACCAGTCTTTGAACCCTGTCTTCAGTCTGACTGTCTTCTATAACCTTTTGCTACAACCTAATTTACTGTACTCTGTCTCCCCACCCCACTGTACCCATGCAGTTCCTCATGTGCTCCAGACAGGTAGTCCGTAGCATACATCCTTACACCTTCAGAGGATAACAACGTACTTCTGTCTGTTAGGAAAAGCTGACACTTTGTCATCATTTGTCTTATCATTTTAGCCCATATGATTTGAGAATTAGGGAAGAAATAATTTTGTCATGTCATATGCAGATCTGGCTTTAAAGGGAACATTTTCTTAAAACACATTCCACTTAACTGTTTTGCAAAGTCTTGCCATATAAATAAACACATGAAGTAGAAAAGCAGTGGATAGCTTTACATTTTATGCTTGTAAAAAGCAAAAGGCCACACGCTCAATGTACATTCCTCCTAAATTCGCAATGATAGTTTTGGAGCCTTTTGGACTTATGTTACTTAAAAAGCCCAGTGATTAGATAAGATGCATCATGATGAAAAAGCAATTTCAATCTCACATCTAATAGCCTAAGTGACATAGAGTCATAAAGTCCTAATTTGTATCATAAAAGGGGTTATGTTTCTCTTACTGTAAAAGAGAAGTAAGAAAGATATGTAGAAGAACAGAACTAAGCAAGTTTTTTCCATGACAGTAACATATTTGGAGTTTGTCAGTGTGCACAAGGAGGAGGAAGAATTGATAATTCTAAAAATGAATTCAACACCATGAGAACTTCGGAAACATTTAATCCCCTTGTTATCTCAAATTTGTTATTTCTGCACTGTATTTTCACACCTTTTTTGCCCCCAAAATTTGGCTAGGCCTCTGAAGCACTGCATCAATCTTGTACATAGCAGTTCAAAGTCATCTAAGTGGGCCTTTAATTGATGCTCATGTGACCATTAAGCGATAGTCTGTTATTGCAAATGTTCAATTCATCACTGTTTGGGGGTTTTAACTATTAAATATCCAGATGTCTCCTAGTTACCAAACTATTTTGTTACTCACAAAACTATTCACACCAAACTGTAATACCTCACACTCTTCGTTATCTTAATGGACAGGAATTTGATATTATTATTTGCACAGCAAGTTGTCTTTGCTCAGAAATTTGATCCTATCTGTTTCAACTGCACACTCTCTTTACCTTTCACATAAGTTACAGAAAAAGCAAAAAGACTCAAAATTTTTCAAAACTACACCTTGCCCCAAGTGCAAAAAGGTTTAACAGCAACATCTGAAAGCTAGCAAATAAGCTTGTGGTCAAGCCCCTCCCCACACCTACCATACTGCTACAAAACCTTAATGCTGTTATCAGCCTCCAACATCAAGCTAAATGAAACTACCTCTTCCATCCACACATGATGTTCAAAACAATTCTATTTCCAATGCTCTTTCACACAAACAGGCTTTTACGGTCACATGCATCATATTGTGAGGCCTTCTGCTTGAAGAACGCAAAGCTAGAAAAGAATTGCCACGGACATTATCTCTATATTGATCTGCTGCAGACTTGGAATCTTTTCACAGTCCCTAGCTAAAAGCCATATATACCGAGAGTAAATCTTGGCCTGTAATCTGATGAACATTTTACTGTCTAAACCAGCATTGCAGGCAAAAAAAAAAAAAAAGCACCTTAAAGAACCAGCAGTCCTAACCTCCCCTAACAGTTTGTTCCTGTCCCAGACGATCCCCTGATACACACCAGTACAAATCTTTATATGGCCACACAGCGAACTGGGTTGTGAACCTGGTCTGGCTGAAAAATAATTTAGGGGTAACAAAAACCGGAATCTGTTCACCATATAGCTGTCTGTGCAAATATAAAGCAACACAACATGGCACATAGCCATTTTCAGCACTACCAGCTGATGACGTCTGACACTTTCTTTGAACAACATCCTCAGGCCTGTATGGGCAAAGCTTCCAGTTCCAGCACACTGTGTGGTCAGTGAACCAACCAGAATTCTTCCATCCTAAATTTGTAAGCCAGACCTGCCTTGTGTCTTAGTGATCTGCAACAAAAACGAAACTGAATGCACTTTCAGCTAGTTTTTGAAAATACATATCTTAAAGTTCCCAAGTTCTTACGCAAACTATAGTGACAGTGATATATTAAACTTAACATTGCTTCCTGTTTAATTAGGCAGTTTGAGCTTGGGACTTAAAAAAAATAAAATAAAGACATTATTCTGTTTTTTTCAATCATCAACTCTCAATTTCTCCTCAAAAGTTACATGAAGTTTATACATGGAATATAAACGTATATAGATACATACAGATAGAAAGAAAAATAATTTCAAAGCAGCTCTGCACAATTATTATAATTATTTTTAAATCAGGTAAATAAAAGCTAGGAGTAACTTATTTCTTTTAACAACCTATTTATTTCAACAGTAACAAATGTGAGTACACAGAAGGATATTACATAGGTACTTATGAAGTTCATGTACATGTACTTTACTTTTAAATTTCATACAGAAATTATACACGATAGTGATCTTTAAGTGCTCTGAGTATTAACTTGTATGAGATATCTAAAACAGGTATGTCAGCCCATAGATTCCAAGGGCCGAGCAATATTCTCCAGGTTTAAGGACCAACACTAATGCAGAAAACTACTACCGTTGTAGCAATCCACATGAGAAGTTTCTCCTTTCTGACCTGATCTGCTTTCAAGTGCTTCTATCCCACTAACAGACAGAACCCCACCTTATCCCTGTGATTTATCTCAGAACTGTGATACAATCTATCAGCACCTTGGTACAGCAGGCTTAATTATGCCTTCTCCTGGCATAATTGCGTGACACTCCAGTAACAATTGTGGAAAGTTAGTGGAAAGCTGTCCCCCTGGTTCCTCTCAACAGAAATAGCACTTGTTCTGCTACTTCCATTTCCAGGTTAACATGTTCTTGTGCTTAACGGAAACTTAAGATCTAGAAGCCCAGCTACCATGTTGTGGGACAGCAAATGCTTGAAAAACCTAAATAGAAAAACCAGTTTGCTTCAGCACCGGACTAACACACGTAACACTACAGACATGAAACAGATATTACAGGCTTTTGACTTAAGCTCTCTGATCCGTACTCATTTAGAGAACAAGTCAGAAATTCTCTGTCATTTAGAGACCATCTCCAGTGAAGAAAATAAGGTTTAAAGAAATCCACAGAATTAGAAGCAAAAAACCATAAATGATTCAGCCATGTCCACATTAAGGGATTTACCAACACAGCTTTCCTGATTTGCATAATGGACCAGAGCAAACCCTCCCTGGGTCAAGCCTTATCCATATCAACCTTTCTTTATGGCACAAAGAAGAACAGGAAACAAACGCACATATTAACTTTTCATAGCTCAGCCCTTCCCAGTCAATCATTTCTTATTTCTTTACATCTACAAACTCAGCCATATCCTCCTCACCAGCTGCCAGAAGCTGCACTGGCAAAGTTGATGAATGTCACAAAACTTTCTTAGTTTCACGCGCAGTCCCAGAATTCCCAAAGGTTTGGGAAAGCACTCGACAAAGCACCACGAGAACATCCACAGAGCAAAACTTTGCTCCATAGGATACAGGCCCAGAGTGCCATACACGTAGTTCAATGCACTGGTGAGCTGTCAAACATAGTTAGTAATCGGTAACTGTAAAGCAGCAATAGCAAAAATGTGTGGACTTGTATCAGTGTGACATCATTATATTGCTGCAGTTCAAATAAACAAACTAATCGGACACAATTTTACTGTAAGGACATGCCCAAAGCATTATGATAGCTAATGGCACTATGTAGTTTCTGTTTCTAGGTAGTACTTCCATATCGTGGATTGGATCCTACAACATAAATCTGATTCCTTTAAAAACAGTTCCTTCTCCCCCAAACATTAGGAAAGAAACTATTTTGCTTGCACTGGGAATTGCAGATCAAGCATTAATAATTAAAGCTTCAAAGTACCATACAAATGCCTTGCTGGTGCCACAGAGCAGTATCTCATGAGAGACGCTTCAGCTCAGTCCGTCCCGAACCCATTCACTTACAGGATCCACACAGAGAAAACAAAACAAACCAAACAAAAGCCTACCATCAACCAATTTGTACCAGTTGTACAAGCAATTTCTAGACAAAGGAAAAATAATAAGCAGGCCAGGACCCTTGCCCTCCATATAACACACCATAAGGCTTTGTTACACTGAATCTAAGTAGAGGCCATGTCTTAGTCTACAATTCAGCAAAGCACTGAGACATTGATGAAGAGATTCTTAATCCCATCATTAAGCCCTTAAACCACTGTTTCCCAATGTAAAGGACACATTTATCTAGTTATTCCTCTGCAGATTTTAGGTTACATTGTAATGAATGACCACTATTCACAATGTATAAAACTGTTCCAGCACAGCTATTACACACACTGTAACTAAATTTATTTTTCTACTAGCCATCACTAATAATTTATCTTGAGTTAACATAACAGATCTGGGTCTTAGAAAGACACCTGCTCTGATAAAGAAAATTCAGTCAAATGTATACAAGTTTACATCATACACAAGTTCCTATGTTATAACAGGTAGATCAACAGAATTCAGAAGATGGAAAAATCCCCAAACAAAACCAAAACCAAAACCCCCACCCATGCACCTGCCTAAAGGTATTTTAAGGACTGTTTATGTTCCACTGAGAACAGGATGTATATTTTACTAATACAAGTTTTGAACAGAGTACTGTTTAAAGAGTAATATATGTCCACAAATGGAAAAAAACTGGAGTGCTTCCCTAAATCCACCAGTTGTGGAAGCATTTGTAGGGACCTGAGAAGTCCCAAGCAGCCGTACACACATTTTCAGGTCTAAACTGCAGTAGACTAGTTCAGGATATTTTCATTTGAGTGTGACATTTTCTTGTTCTGAAGAAATAAGAGTAATTCAAAATTATTTGAGGCTAATCTGTCCTAGCTGAACAATATTTGAAGGCAGACATACTGCTGAGTGTTCAGCCTAATTATAATGGCTGTTCAAAACAGATTAATTAGGTTACTTGAACCTTTTCAAGGTGTCCTTAGGCACTCGACCACAGCTAATAATAAACACCCACTACTTTTTATCTCTAAAAAGGCAAGTATCATTACCTCTAAAGATGGAGAGGGGGAAACAGACACATGAGTAAGCAAAGTCATCTGCCTAATGTCACCCAGCTGAGAGCAGAGCAGCCAGGAACAAAATGCCAGAGCCCCATCAGTAGTTCAACCACCATGGCAACATACAAATGCCTAATTTTATATAGAAGACACAGTAGCGTAGCCTAAGACCCAACTGTCCAGTTTATGTCTTGCAGACTAACAAAATACTGAGTATTTTTCAATAATACTTATTTTATGAATATTCTTGTCCCAGATATGAAATGGAAAAATAAAACAAACTAAAAGCTATACCGGATGTGCCATCGTATATTTCAGTTGTGGTACTGTCCACCATTACTTTAAACCAAAAAGTAAGTTACTGATGGCCTTTAAACCTGATTCTGTCATGAAATTCATGCTTCAAGATTCCCGAGTACAGCATCTCAGCAAGTTAGATGACTAGGGCTTCCACTAAAGCAAAATCATCCATTAAAGATTCCCTTTTTTTTGACCAATAAAGAAATTTTTGGCAATGTTTCATAATTTTACTATCATACATTATGTCAGAGTTTGAAAAACTCATTCAAAGTAGAGCCTTTAACACTTCCATTTGAGGTAAGTAAGAGTCTGATACATGCTTATTTAATTCAAGGCATAGCCCGAGTTCTCTATCTTGACCAAATAATTTCATTTAAGCAAATAAAACCAAGTAATATATTTTTTTTCCCCCTAGCATTGAACAGGTATTGTTTTGGAAGCACAACTTTGCATGAAAAACAAATGTTGTTAAAATACACCCTGTAACATTAACGAAAAAAGTCTGAAGTTTAAAAAAACATTACCATCTAGAAAAGAAGTGGTAGAGAACACCTAAAACTACGAAAGTGATGTCACTCCGCATACACAATAGCTTCATATAAATACTCTAAAAAATAATTTGTTACCTCAGTCACATCAACTCACTATGCTGTCACTTATCGTAACGCCCAAGAAATCACATATCTTTGGAAATAAACATTACCTCCCAAACAATTTTTTAATAGCAATTTAAAATTTTAAATAATTATTTAATTAAAAAAAAAGATTTTAAAAAGAGACTTTTTTTCATATAAAACTTAAAAGGTTTTATCTCATGGATGCCTTATTTAACAGCCTACAGTATCATAAGTTAAAGTTTAATTTTATGAGGAAACAGAGTTGCCACTTCCATCAGGAAGCAAAGAGTTAAAAGCTGTGCAATTAACCTGAAAGCAAGCACTGGAGAGGCTAGTTTACCTGCTGGACAAAGTTCTAAAAGGATGCAAGCCCAGAGAAAGACAGCAATTTTGGAAGGGTAGGCAAACATCAGCAATACTGGTTCTTACCCAAGCTCCTTCCTCCTCCTACAAAACCTGTACTGGAAATAAAGGAGGTAAAAAGGTAAGCTGGCCTCATGTAATCTTTCTATCTTTGGTAATCAGGTAATTTTGCTGGTGAAGGTACAAAACAGAAAAAACTAGAAAGTGGATTTGTTTACTGACAAGTTTAATTCATACTACACATTTGCTAACTACTGAGGAGTAAGTGTTGCGTTTTTCACTTTGAACAAACTTGCTTAGAAGCAAGAAATACTTTCCACATCCTATTAACTGTCTGTGAAACATTCAAAATAAGATATAGAAGAATGGAGAAAATATTTTGTAAAAAGAGCAGGACAGAAACATCTAGTGAGTATTTGCTAGCAGAGGTTTTTATGTAATTACTCTTAAAAAGGGTCACTTTTTTAAAGTATAAATCTGTCACTGTGACAAGTGCGATCTAAGGCCTATTTAAGGCCTATTTAACTAAACCCAGTACACTCTGAAACAGGTACATACACCACCTATATGTTTACCACTTTCTTCTTAGCTGTTAGTTATTTTGCCCTTTTGTTTCTCATATTTTCCGCAGAACCCACTTCACATCCTGTTAGACAGCAGTTGTGACAGTTTGCCAATCTTTAAATCAGGAGAGTTCAAATGATTCATGACTACTGATCCAGTTTTATTAACTTCATCCAAACCTAACAGTTAACTACTCACAGCACGCTGGAGTACACAGGGCTATCACAGCTAAGTGCATGCATACAATATCAAAAAGCAATGTGTTATATTGATCACTGCCTGATACTCACTTTACATCCTAAGCCGGGATCAAGTTTGGAATTACCCTGAGTTTAGCTTGTTTTCAGTAGGTTTTCATGAGTACTACCAAAACATTTAAACCACACATTGTTCGTGATCCAGATCCACCCAACTACGTGACACTTTCAACCTTTACGGTAGCCACGCATTCTACAACTTCCTTTCTGCGCAAGACTGCAACATGCAAGTAAAAGCCCATTTTACATATAAGCACTTTTAAGTTCATGTTCTTTAGATTGAGGAAGTTTCCTCGTGAAGAAACACGAGTGAAATGGCGTATGTCACTTCACTGTAGTTCCCTTTACTTTGGGAACATGCCACTAAACTAGCTTTTATGCACAGCTATATGAAGAGTTATTAGTTTTGAAGAGTTCCCAAGAAAAATTATACTGATGGCCTTTGCATTCCACCGCTTCTATATGCCACTGCAAACAAAACACCACCTTTAAAGTGGTTCTTCCTGATAGGGAAGTTCCTCTTAAAAATACCTAAAAGTTAGCAGTTTACAAAGTTTGAACCCTACTGGGATTTCCACGTTAACTTTGTAACTCTTGTCTAAAGAGCTGCATTTATTGACAACATATATAATGGAAGAGAGTACAACCAAAGGATCTACTCCATTCTGGTTTGCCTTGTTTGTTTGTTTTTATTACTATCACTGTCAGTCTCAACTTCCAAGAAAAAAAAAAAAATTCCTCTCCCCACTCCCAACAACAAAAAGTCCCCTGAAACAAAACCCCACACTCATTTCTGTTCAAGTTAATCCGAACCTCGCTCTCGGTACTTCTACAGAAATTGTGCTTCAGTAATACTACCATAGTTACTTATTCACACAGCTCATCACTTCAAACAGGTTTACCAGCTTATATATCATCGTATCAAGTTTGTATTAACATAGCGATTCTTCCTAGACACTTATGAGCCACCGACTAAAGTTCAGCATTTCAGATGGATTCTTAGCCTTCAGCCATCTCATGTGCTACAATATTAAGTAGACTGCTACATCTCTGTTGTGCCTTTTCCTTTGTTACTCAAGTGAGCACATCGCTACTGTTTAAGATTACAGGAGAAGTTAACGGCATTCAGAAAATAATTTTTTTCCTCCTTTTTAAAGCATGCCTTTCTAATTTCTATTCGAACATTAAATTCAATGCTTTCCATTTATGGACTTCTTTGGCTAATTGTCCAAGTAATACATTCAGAGACACATTCTTTGCCTGGTTAACCATAACAATTTGCATAGATTTAGTGGTGTATATTTAAACCCCCCCCCCCCTCCCCCCCCAAAAAAAACCCCAACAAAAAACCCCCACAAAACAAAAAAGCAAGCTTTCTTTTGGACAAGGAAGCGGAAGAGGTAGCAGGTTGAGCTGACGTTTAAAGATAAGAGCACAAAAGTGAAGCCCCCAAATTGCATCTAATCCTGCCGCTGACAAGCGGAAAAGTACAGTTGCACAGGCAACCAAAACTGGTCAAACTACAGAGATGGCAACAACCCACCCTCGAGTCTTCAGGACCATTTCCAGTACTGGGGAGTTGTGGGGAGGGTTTGTTTGGGTTTTTTTTTGTAGCGACAAGCACCCTTGCCGTGTGACAAATAACGTTAGTCGGACCATTTTCTCCTCTTCCCAGGCTCTGAGTTCAAGGCCTACATAAAGGAAGCTGCTCAGACTCCTGCGCGGTGCAACGTCCAGGGGAAACGCTCCCTGCCCGACCCTGACAGAGGCGGTGGGGTAGTCACCGGGAGCCCCTCCGGCCGGGGCCCCGATGACCGCCGTGCCCGGGGCGGCGCGGGGGCGAGCGCTACCAGCCACCGCAGCGGCTCCTCCGCGCCGGCGGGAGCGGGCAGCCTCCGCGCCGGCGGAGCTGCGGCCGGGGCGGGGGGCGCGGCCCGGGGCAGGCCCCGCCGGAGGGACGCGGCCCGCTCGGCGGGGGGAAGGAGGGAGCCGACAGCAGACAAAAGCGGGTCGCGGCCGGCAGCGGGGTGGGGCCGTGACCGGGTGGCGGCGCCTCCGCTCCCAGGGGAGAGCGGCGGGAAGAGGCCTGGGGTGGGCACGGGCTTCCGCCGCCTCCCGGGCTCGGCCTGGCCGCGGGGTGGGGTGGGCGCAGCGCTGAGCGGCGGGCAGGGGGCGGCGGGGCGCGGTGGCGGTTCCATCCTCCCCGCGAGGGAGGGGAACGCAGCGGGGCTGGGGCGGCGCCCAGAGGGGACCCCCCCCCCCCCGCCACCTACCTGGAGCTCGGTGAAGAAGATCTCCCTCTCGGCTGCGTTAGACGCCATTGCGCTGGGGTTTGAAGCCCGCACCTGGACGCTGCTGCTGCCGCCGCCGCCGGCGGGGAGGAGAGCGAGGGAGGCGGGTCCGGGGCCGGGACTAAGGGCGCATCGGGGGCGGGGGGAGCGCTCCGTGCTCAGGCAAGCGGGGGGACGCGGGAGGGGCCGTCGCCGCCGTCCCCCCCTCCTTCTCTCATGGGGGTCGCGTCGGGCGCTGGGGCGCGGTGCGGCGCGGTCCCCGCCGGGCGGCGGTGCGCTCCCCCGCCCTGGCGCTGGCGCTCGGCCCTGGCAGCGCTCGGCCGCCGCGGCTGCTGCTCCTGCGGCCGCCGCGGATGTCGCACCATTTGGCTGTCACCCGGTCGCAAAAGCGTCGCTGCTTTGCGGCTCCCGGAGCACGTGACGGGGTGTGTGTGTGGGGAGGAAGAGCGGGCTCCCCAGAGGCTGCCGGCAGCCCGCCCGCCCCCCCCCCCCCCCCCCCGCGGGGCGGAGAGGCGCGGAGCGCGCCTCAGTTCTCCCCCCTTGGGCCCCTCGGTCCCCCGGTCTCCTCGCCGCCTTCCTCCCGCGTCGCCTCGCTCCCCTGGCGGCGCTTCCCCCTTTTGTAAAGCCCCAGCGTTGGGAGTACCGTCGTTTCCTCCCGTGGTGGCTGAGGGGGGGGTGGTGGTGTGCGGGGACGTGTGGCACGTCCCTGGTGCTGGGGGTTGCCAGGGCTCGGCTCCGCCAGGCCTCGGGGGCAGGTGAAAGCTGCCCGTTTTTCAGCAAAAGCAGCTAGCTCAGGAAGGAGAGGTCATGCTTGTCTCAAGCGCCCGGAGGGAGGGCAGCCACCTGCTGCCCTGGGGACCTGGAGCAGTGGCCCAGGAGGTTGTGGTGAGTGGGGGCTGTTAATGGCGTTCTTATCAGTTTAAAGGGCTAAACATACGTACTTGGGGTGCTTGGTGAGGTTTGGGAGGGGTTGGCACTGTTCAGTTAGTTTGCAGAGTAATAAGCTTTTGAGAGCTTCAAAGTCAGTTGGAGTGTCTGGGAGGAAATGGTTTCTCTTCCCTCTTGACAAGCATGTGACACCAGCTTTTTTTTTCCATTTCCTGCCTGTGTGGTGGGTTTTTTGTTTGGTTTTGTTTTTTTCTTTTTTTTTTTCCCCCACCTGTCCATAAACATATGGACTGTTGACTAGTCTATGCACATGTGCATTCTCATTCCACCTTAATATTGGGTGTTACAATAGGCTGATTGAACTCAACTCATGCAAAATGCTGTGTGGAAGCAATGAAAACTTCTTAAAAAAAAAAAAAAACACCTGTGCCGTTCACATCAAACTCATATAAGCTGAAGCATTTTTGATAGATTCATCTTCATGCAAGCATCAGCACTTGTTCTGTTTATGCTAGTGCCTCTCTGTATGGCTACAGGCCAATAGTAATCTGGTCTAGAACTACAAGTTAAATTTTGTAGGGTCGGGTTGTTTGTTTTTGTTTGGTTGGGGTTTTTTTTGAGGAGAAGGAGAATAGGAGAAGTAAACATTCAATTACTGCTACTATTCCTTGTAAATTTGAAACATTTTAACTGTTCTTATACTTCCACTGTTGAGCACCAAGCAAACCAGACCATCTGAAGTACTATCATGCAGTACAAATGAAGTTTATGAACATATGTACACAGTTAATTTCACATTAAAAATAATATTAAGATAGTTCTACAGTAACAATGCACATCCTTATGGAAATTAGAGTTTTTCACTGACTTATGCCTAAGTAACTGTGTTGATATAGTTCATAATCGTGCACACACAAATCTACATATAGTCTGAGTCTGCTTGAAGCTAGTAGCTTAAGTTTTGTCCTGAGTGGTGAGACAATTCCAGGCTGGGAGGAGGGCAAAGTAGAGAGGAAGAAAATGTTACCTGCCAGCTGTCTAACAGTGACTGCTTTACAAAGAATACTGAAAGTTCATAAATCTGGGGTTAACAGTTTTAATGCAAGATTTTAGTTACTGTTCACTGTTGCATTGGTAGATGACAGCAACCAGTGAGGAAAACGTGTCTTAGATAGCACAAAGGAATATACAACATCTGAGGCTAAATTGTGTTAAACTGTGGCGGGAACTGGCTTAGCGCTTGGATAAAATTTTTGAAGCATACATCTTCTGTGGTGAATATAAATTCCTGAAATGCACTTTGGGTTCTTAGTGAACCTACTTTTTTAACCTGATGTGCATTTTTAAATTAACTGGAGAATGCTAACTTGGGAGGTCTTGTTGGTCACTTTTCTGAGTCTGGGCATCAGGTAAGCATCTTCAAGTGATCGAGAGCTACAAGGCACATAACTCATACCTGAGACAGTTATAAAGAAAGAGAATTTCTGAAAACATTTATATGAGTAAATTGTGGAAAAAGCTGTGTGTGGGAATCCTAGTGATTCTTCACCAGACTTCCTGGCTCAGTCTTTCCCATAGCCACAGTTTCACATTATCCAGTAAACTTTGTGCTAGCAGAGCTTTGCTGTCAGTTGTATGAAGTAGTCTTAGTTTAGCAGTCACGTCAAAAAGGCATGAGTTGGCTTTACATGTGGAGCATGGCACAGTTTTGTGTGCATTGACAGACATTTATACAGTAATTTCTCATTTTGAGCATGGTAGAATGATGCTGAACTGTATTTAGAATTCACTTGAACTGGTTTTCAGAACAGATGTTTAAGGCCATATAGAAGTAATCGGCAATGGCTGGATTACTGTGACTTAGTGACTTTGTATACTTGTTAGCATGTGTGTGGTCCATTACTGCAGCTCATCTACTAGCCTGCTCCCATTGCCAAGGAGGAGGAGTCAGTGTGGTAGCATGTGTATTTTACAAGGTTTGGTCAGAGGAAAATACAGATTGGGCCCCAAAGAAAATTCATAGATATATGAGTGGGTGTCAACGAAGTGAAGCTTTGAGATTCTGTCTAAAACAGGCAGCTGACTTTAGGTCATGCTTAAACTAGCCTGCCCATTGAGTGTAGCCTAAAACATTGTTATTCTTGTCAAGGTAGGGCCTATAATATTTTTCATATTCCCAATGTCACTTACACAACTTGGAAGGGCAAAGTCCTAGATTCTTTGATAGAAGTGTAGTGGTACAGAAATCAAAAGAGGATCCGTTTTGAAAAAACGGCGTTTTCTTAGAGGAATCTGTGATACTTAATCATTCTTCTCTAGAGTCTGGAGAACACAAGGCAGTGCTGGACAACTGTAGCTCTACATTTAAGTACTGTGACAGTGAATTACTGAGCAAGAGAGAACATTCTGAGTGAGTCCCAAAATAGAAGGCAGTTAATAAGTCCAAGAATTTAGCATTATATGGAATCCTGAGTTCAGCTAGTGCCTTAAAATATCTGAATGCTATTTCTTCAGGCATGATTCTGTTAGCTCATTCCCTACACTCAGTTAACATGGCAGAGAAACAAACTGAATGAAAAGGATGTCGGTACCATTGGCTAGCACCTTTAATTATTTATTTTCATCAGGTTGTGTTATTACAGTCTTTGTCCCAAAGACCTGGAAAAATAAACAGCAGTGAGTTCCAGTGTTTCACGTGGTACAAAGCATACCTTGTGAACCCTTGAGCACAGTACAGAGCTCTAGAAAAGTATCCAGGATACTGTAAGCAAGATCTAGGATATTATTTAGGATAGGTCTAAGTAGTCCTATGTATCATGTAAAGAAGAACTTGGCTTCACTTAGTGATGCACGTAGAAATGAGGATTGAGGACATTTGAAGAACATCAGAAAGGTGTTTATTATATTATTATGCTTACTACCAACAAGACACAACCAGGAAAACGTAAGTTTTCATTGAGCTTCTGGTTAAATGAGTGATATATTCTGGAGAAACAACAGTGTAGAGGCATGCTTGAGTATGAGCTAAATGAAACTCTTGGAAAGAAGACATTAGATCCCATTCTACATGCACTGTCTTAGTAGGTGAGTGGGGACAGAGCCATAGTAGGCCAGTCCACCACCTGTTTAGGCACAGAACAAGCTTTAGGTATTTTTGATGGGTAGGGTAAAGACTAATTAATTTTGCAAGTAATGTTGATATCTGTTAAAGGAAATCCTCTCCCTCTCAGCTAAAATTCACAGTTCAAATTTACTTTAAGATAGCATTTTTTTAAAGTTCTTTTGCTTAGGAATAAAAAAAAGTATGTAAAAAAAAATGTAGTCCCAACATTAGTTAAGAAAAACCCCAACAAACAACCCCAACAGTTTTAAATAATGTAACCATTTGTTCTCCCTAACTTCTAGACATAGCAGTGTTACTCTTCTATTTACATAGTTGTCCTTCTAGGCTCTATCCTCTGAAAACCTTGTGAAATCCTGGAGCTATCAGACATAGGGAAGATGAGATGAGAGAATGTATAAGTCTTTGCCTTATTTGTTTACTTCAGCTTGGAGATGTTGAAAAAATAGTATATTAATGAGGAATAGTACTTTTCATCTTTTTATGCTTCTTGAGAAGCATCTTCTTTGCTTCTCAAATCATTGTGGGAAGAGGAGAAAGCTTTGCTTTAAACACCTTCCAAGCAGGTTGAGGGAGGTGATTTTCCCCCTCTATTCTGCTCTCGTAAGACCTCACCTGGAGTACTGTGTCCGGCTCTGGGGCCCCCCCAACATAAGAAGGATATCGACCGGTTGGAGTGAGTCCAGAGGAGGCCACGAAGATGCTCCGAGGGCTGGAGCAGCTCTGCTATGGGGACAGGCTGAGAGAGTTGGGCTTGCTCAGCCTGGAGAAGAGAAGGCTCTGGGGAGACCTTATAGCACCTTCCAGTACCTGAAGGAGCCAACAAGGAAGCTGGGGGGGACTTTTTTCAAGGGCCTGTAGTGACAGGACAAGGGGCAATGGCTTTAAACTGAAAGAGGGTAGGATTTGGATTGGACATCAGGAAGAAATTCTTCCTGGAGAGGGTGCTGAGGCACTGGAACAGGTTGCCCAGAGAAGCTGTGGATGCCCCATCCCTGGAAGTGTTCCAGGCCAGGCTGGATGAGGCTTTGAGCAACCTGGTCTAGTGGAGGGTGTCCCTGCCCATGGCAGAGGGTTAGAACTGGATGACCTTTAAGGTCCCTTCCAACCCAAAGCATTCTAGGATTCTGTAAATCTTGCAATAGATTTAGAAAGAAATGTGTCTAGATCAGGTTAAACTTTGAGATAAAAAAGAAATTAATATAATAATCTTTTTTAGACAGCAACTTTGTGTTTATTAAAGACAGTGCTAAACAGGAGGGAAAAAACCCCAAAGTTGTGGATAATTTTATTGTTTTTAGCTTAAGAATGTTGCTTCCACTCTTGAAAAATCACTACTTCCATAGTATTTCTTAGAAGTTGGTTGCCCGCCTTTCACTCAGATTTCTTAAAAGGGAATTCCATGTAAGAAAGGGCTCCTGAGAGAGAGCATGAGCGCTCTCTAAGGCTCTTACTGATGTAGCACCGACAATGAAGAGGACAAGATGATGACATGTCGTAAACACAAAACTAAAACGAATATGTAAGTTTATGCAGTTATTGTGGTGATTGCAAATTTTGCATATTCTTAAACTATTCCTTTATTACTCTTCTAATTACATAACTAATCTTACAGTCTTTGAGTAGATTACTGTGATGAAATCGTAACCCTTCTAGCAATTGCCACACTTCCTAGTGAAAATTTGTCTTCCCTGTTTGCATACTATTACCCGGGGCTGGGTGTAGGCATATTATCACCCAATGAAACAGGCAAATGCTATGAGGAGTTGAGTGCATCAAACTGTATCTTAAGATCTGTTTTATTAATTCTGGACCCTGGGAAGGCTTGCAGTCAGTGAGAAAAGAGTGCTGCAGGGGAAGGAGGTTTGTTCCTGTTACTGCCTCCTGTTCCTCTTTCCCCTCCCTTACAAGGGAAAATCTGCCTTATGCCAGTTAATGTCAGTGGAACTCTGTGGAGAGTCAGTGCCCTACCTGTGCGGAACCAGCTATAAGATCAGGCCTCATTTCTTTAAAGGAGATCAACTTGGATTATGTGAAGTAATAACAAAATGCTTTATGTCTTTACATTAAGGCTGTGATCCTACAAGTGGATCAACATGGTGGATCTTTACACCAATGCTCAGTTCCAGTGAGTCTAATTAAACTTGATTATAGGATCAAGCTTAACATACTCAGTGTTGTTTCTGCAGTCAGCTCTGCACAGATGGACTCTTGGGCTTTCATTGAATCCACTGAAGGGAATAGGGCCTGGTGCAGCATTGGTAACCGTAAGGCCTTATTTTCTCATAATGCAGATAAGAGATCAGTACAAGCCAGGGAACTATTCCTTTCAATAGCTCCTGGTCTCATTGCTTTATTCCTGTCTGTTGCAAGCACATTAATTCAAATGGTGGCTGATCTAAAGTACCTTAGTTCACTACAAAAACAAGGCAAGATGCATTCCGGAGTGATTCGAAATACATCACTGTGTTATGTAGAAGACTGGCTTTCTGAAGAAATGTAGGTGACTGTGACCTAAAGTTGCTATGAATAGACACTAGAAAACTGGGGCTTTAGATATAATTAAAGTATTTTCACATGTAGCTTGAGGGTGTGCAACTTTCCATGATTCTAGGAAAATCAAATTCCTACGAAAGGCTTTGCAAATATGAAACAAAGTGTTTGAGAGTCACAGCTGAAATCCCAGCCTGCATTTGGAGGAAAGGGAAATGTGTATTGTAAAGGATGAGCCAGACACAAGCATTCCCAGAGAAATCTTTGCTAAGTAGATCTGCGCTTGAAAGGCTGCTGCAGGGATGTGTCTGTTGCATGCTTCTAAGGTGAGGTTTGACCTGCCGTTGTAAAGCTGGTTGCTGCCAGCAACAGGAGACTGCAGATTTGCCAGCAGCTCCCGGCAGGGTGTGCGAGAAGCAGAAAGTTGTGTCCATTTGCCTCTGCATCATGGTGCTGTCAGACTGGTCTCATTCACCCTGTGTTGTGGAAGTTGATGTGATCTGTCAACTTTTGGTTGTCCTCAACCAATTTCAGATTGCTGTTTTGAAATCTACAGCAAAGGCTGACAGAAGCAGGAACTAAATCCTTTGCCTGAAAACATGGACAGCTGCAGTGCCATGTCTGGTGATGTAGTGTCCATACATCAAAGATTTCTTTAGCTCTAATGCATTTGTGGATGTTATAAACAACTATGCCCAATGATCCTGAAACAGACTTCAACAGACACTTAGTTTTAGGTGGTAATGATTTTTGGCCACGATTAACTTAATGGCTGTTTTTTTCTCTCCATGTCTTTACCTCCTCTCAGAGACAGTAGCTGGCATATGTAACTCTGTCAGGGACTGAAGCCCTAACTAACTTGTACTTAGTATGCAGTATCTCCGAATTAAAAGGGCAGATCTATCTTCATCTAATGAACACTTAAGAGAGTTACCAGGCAGGTTTAGAGCTAGCTCTAAGTGCGTTCTCTTTGCTGAGACTGACATCCCCAGGAGAGAAGAGAGCGTAGGAGCTTTCAGAGAAAATGACAATTGCATTAAACAGTATCAAGAGAAAGCACATTCAGAAAGATGTCAGTGCTGATACCAAATATGTTACTGCTTTCCCTTCTCTCTTCCTCCTCTTCACTCCCTGTCTTCTCTCACCCCCAATTCTTTTAATCTCAGGCAATGGAGAACAAACTTGCTCTTTTGTAGTTTAGTGCAGCTTCACATGGCTTTGATTCACGTTCCACTGCTTTTGAACCCTGTGGTTCAGAGATAGCTTGTTACAGTGCATTCCACTTAATAAAGTGTTATTTAAGCATGAGGAAGTAAGAATAGTATCTCTCTCTTCCCCCCCGCCCCGCCCTTCTTTTTTTCTTCTTTCTTCTTTTTAACTTTCCATTGACCCCCTCCTGCACCACATCTTAAGTGCGACGGTCATAGGAGTGGTGAGCAGGGAAGTTAATCACACTGGTTCTGCTTGGAATAGCTTTTTAACTAGCTGTAACTGAAACTTGCATGCATCTTCAGGTCGTTCAAAGGCATTTTCCCTTGTGTGAATAAATCTGCTGTCATTCTCACGTTGCCTGAAAATACACACACAGTGTAGAAATGAGATTTCTATACTGGAGACTGTTGCAGTTAGTTGTGGAGTGGCTCTTCTGACTGAAAAGTGAAATGATTAGGTATCTGAAAGAGCAGCAACAATTAAATTCTTGTGCTTCTCTTAATCCATAGATGCCAGTGATTTTTTTCTTTTGTTGTGTAATGCATTTTCTTGTAAACACTTAATGTTATGGTCTAGCCTGTTGTTGCATTACGGAGCAAACACTGGATGTCTAACGCTGAATCAATTTATGTTAAGTAGCTTCGAAGTTTTTTGAAATGCATTTGCTGAAATTGTCAATATTGTATATTGTCAGTATGGCCTCAGATTTGAACCAAATGGTTCCAATGAACCGTAATGAAATATTCTAATAGAAGTATAAAACACTTCCAAGTTGGTTTGCTGCCCAGCAGGTAGTTTGCAGTTAGTGGGCTTGTTTCTTCTTTGTAAGAACAATGAGGCTAGAAGCTACTGAAGAACATGTGGAAAAATGTTTTGGAGCCTTGATCTGTTTTCTGTGTTTATACTGTCAAGGAGCAGTCAGCCAGAGGCAAACACAGGTGAAGTTAATGGAGGAGAGGGCTGAAGTATACTGGGTTGATATTTGAAATGTGATAACCTGGATTTACTTTACATTCATTTACCTCTTTGCTGCAGTGTTGACATATTAGCTTTAATGAAGGCAGCTTTTGTACAAGAGTTAGAAATATCTCTAAGGGAATGCCTTATTCAGCATGCTTTCATTCTTTTCCTCTTGACTTGTTCTTTGCTTTCTTGTCTGTTCCCTACACACAGCATATACTCTACACACACCACCCACCCCGCCCCTTATTGGAAGTAGTACAGTGATGGAACAGAGCATGAAAATGAAGCATAATAACCTAAAAATGTTTACCCTCCTCCTGTCCTATATTCTTTCCTTCCATCCTGAGATCCATCTAGTAGGCCAATCTTGAACTGCAGTGTCCTTAAAAATTTAATTGGACCTGAGCTGAATGTGGTCATAACAATAATGGAGATGATGAGGACGTATCATTGATATGTCCTCAGTATCTTTGGAACCATGGCCAAATTCTGTAGGACAGAAGTGCATCATTACCTTGAGTTGCATAAGCAGCCTAATGTGTGTGTGTTTTTTATTTATTTTTTATTCATGACAGATAATAGTAACAATTAGTAGAAGAAAGCACCGCATCCAGTCATTGAAAACATGTTTTTTCACCTTAGACCTAAACACAACAGTAAATCCAGTTATTTACACCTGCTGTGCAGGTAGACGTTGGTTTAACATTAGGAAAGTGCAATAATAGGCAGGGTAATAAAGTTGTATAGTCTGTTATGAGGCATGCAGGCTTTAGGTACAACAGGCAGTATATTATAACTCATTTTCATAATGTTCAGATTATCAAATCATACTTCAAAAATATGAATGTTTCCTAAGTATAACACAACAGAAGTAATTTAAAAGAAAAAGGTGAAGCTGAGGTCAGTTGGGGGTTGCCATTTGCGGGCTGTCCTTAACTCTATTTATTGCTTCCCCTTTTCCAAGCAAATCCAGTATTTAAGAAGGATTGAAAGACCCATGTAATCATTGAGGATTTGCTTCCTTTGGTGCCTTAGAACTGTGTTCAGCAACAACACTGTTGTTTTATCTGTTTTTTAAATATACATGTCACCTTTACAAGGTACAGATGGATGTTACCAGGAAGTATTTTGAATAGCAACAATTGTTGTTTGGAATTAACATTTGAAATTTAGATAGACATAGGTTCAACTTTTGTTTTGCACTGACAGAGACACTGTAGTACTTCAGGGATCTTATATACAACTGATGTGAATTAGGACTTAGACTAATGAGGTCAAGTCTCTTTTCCTCATGTGCCAGTACAAAATCTTCTTAATGGTCTGTTTTGATATTAAAATATAGAAGAATTCTAAATATGTAATAGTTAGGCTAAAGTTCAGGGTAGGCTTAAGGCCTGGTTTAGAATAATCTTTGCTGGCAAAAAGTTGTTCTGGTGTCTGTGGTGAATAGAGAGCATAATATTCTGATAAACTGCTTAATGGTTCTAAAGATTATGTGGTGTAGATTGGTGGATAAATGAAATTAATAGTGTAACTGAAATGTTTTAGAATTGCAGTTTACCTCACAGTTTCCAGTCTTTGCTGTAATACAGGTAAAATATAGAAACTTCTGTGTTTATTAATATGCAACTTTCTTCTTACTTCCATAATCTGCAAGGACACAGTATTTCTAAGTGTACTTAGCACGAGAAGGAAAAAAAAAATGTTACTGGGAAAGGTGTATTAGGAAAAGATCTGAAACTTCACAAGGATTTTCTTTATAAATGAAAATTTTAATACTAAATTGCTCCATCTAGTGGCAAACTGCTAAAACTGATCATTTTTCTTCAGTGATTATTATCCTTTAGTAATGATTATTCCTTTTACGAATTTGAGACTGGATTCTTCTTTTTCATGGGAATCCCTCTGTCAGAATCCCTCTGTTAAGGGAGCTCCACATGTGATGAGGTACAAACCTTGATTTTCCTTCTAGTTAGTTCTGAGTCCTTTTACTCTTTGCTTCAATGGAAGCATGCCTTATGTGTCCAAGCGTCTGAAGTGCTTTTGAGAACTTGCTCTTAGGGCCTTAATACCTTTGGTTCCAATTCTCCTTGGGGCTGGAAGGGAAAACGGGGAAGCTGGATTGCATAAATAATTAATACAATAAAGATGAATTTTCTGATTCTTTGGCAAAGGGTTAAAATACACAGTGAATCATCTACTGAGTACAGCATACTGAGATGCATCTCATGTTCTAACATGAGATAAATTTCTGGTGCAGTTTGCTTCATTCAGACCTTAACTGGCATTAATACTGTACTTTTCATCATAATAATGAACTACCCTAATGATTTGTTAATGCCAATATCCTTTGTAAGCAGTTGGAATTCTTATGCCAATCAAAGCAACCCCCCCTGCATTTTCCAGTCATGTGAAAATAGGGAGAAAATTCAAAAGGAAAAAATATAAGGAAAGGTTTAATCCAGATATTTCTGATGCCTTCTTACTTTGCACACCTTGAAAAGACACATTCTGACAAAAAAGAAGGTGACTCTTGAGAAGGCTTGCATATTTCCCTTTGCCCACCTCTGTGATCCCTTGTGCAGCTGGCTTTAGAGGGTACTCAGGCATTTACCAATGCAGGATCATAGAACAATGAATCAGTTTCAGGGTGGTTTCATGCTATTGCTTTTCTCTTTCTGAATGGAGCCCCAAACTGTGCAACCAGCAGCTGAAGTCTGTCAGAAAACCAAAAATATTTAAAAATTAAAAGCGAGAAAAATGAAAATAATTAAAAGCAATGAAAAAAATGAAAATTTGGTTTTAAAATAGTTTAAAGCCAAATTTAAGTATTAGATTGAAAAAAAAAAAAAGATGACTGTTCTTGAGAAAGTAACAGATGCCGTGGACTTGCTGACCCCCTATCCCTTATTTTGTCATTCATTTTTTCAGTTTTGGTTAATCTGCTACATAAATAGTTTATACACCTTTAATTTCCTGGTAGATTAATTCCTACTTCTTCTCAGTCCATGTCTGAATACTCCTTTTATATTATGAAAGTGCTCTATAACACTAGAAGCGTTGCATTGTATTCCAAGACTGTTGTTGTTATTCACTTGAATAATGGAACATAAACCTTGTAGTGCACTTTTCCAGACTTCCTCTCCCCAGCTAGGTTGGTCGCTAAAAATTGCAGGTCACTGTTCCTATCTTCCTTTCCCAGGCAAATGAACCCATTAAATACCACAATTGCAACTTCCCTACAAGCTAACTAAAATTTCTTTGCAGCATGCATTCTAACCTCAACTGTTATACTTTTGGCTGAACTTGCAGCATTTGAAATACAAGGTAACACATCCTGATAATAGTGCATGAAGAAACGATTAACACTGCTGTGAATTGGATTGGTGCTTTTCATCTTCTGTGGTTCTTACATAGCTGAGCCTTCTCAGGCAATAAAGCCAGTTAGGTGTACCGCATCTCTGTCTTTTTCTAATGCCTGGTGGATTTGGGGTTATTCATTCTGAAGAGTGTAGGTCCTGCAGACAACCTTTCAGTGTTGCTGGGTTCCCTCCCTGGTACTGGCATCTACAGCAGTACTGACAGAAAACAGAACAAAAAGCCTTGGCCTTTGCACATCCTTCTGTTGGACTGGGGAAACTGAGAGGTATCAGTGACTCCTTTTTTTAAACTGGGGACTTTCAAGGTTCAAGGCAGGGTGGTGGCTACTAAAGGATTTGCAAAAGTGAGAAAAGAAAGTGCGGCTTGAATAATTACATTGTGTGAAATACTTTGGATTACACATCCCAAAGACAGTTGAGTATGGAATAGTCCCTTTCATCCAGTTTGTCACTTGAAATTATGTGATCCCTTTACACTAACCTTACAGGAACTTTGTAAGTATTGCTAATTCAGTACGTATCCTGTCTGTTGAAAAAGCATTTGACATACACAATTGCATGTTTTCAGTATTTATTAACAAAGTTTTCATTGAGAACTGAGACTAATTTAGAAGGACTCCTCTTTTCTTATAACTAGTTGGAAATAAATTAATGCCTATTGTAATTCTGAGAGGGTTTAGGTTCTTACCCTGGTTGCTTTGGCAATCAGTCTGTATTTATTTTGAAAGAGGGTTTTCCATAATATTATCTAGCCATAGATAATTTTATCTACATCACATTTTGAAAAGTACCCATCTTTAAGCTATTGTCAAGATGAAATGGGCAAGTTTTTGTCTCCGTATACTATACACCTAGAGCTATTGCTAGGGAGGGAATTGCTAGGCAGTGTTAGACAGCAGTAGTAAATGGCTTATGGTTCAGCTAACCAATGACAGTTTTCTGTCTGGCACACATTTCTTGCTTGGAAAAAATGATGATCTTTTGGTCACATTTATTGTGTGGTAAGGTATCTTCTTGGAGGTGGCTAAGGACAACTTACTTAACTTTTTCCTGTTGGTGAGGTCCTCAGCTGTGGGAGATATTTTTGCATTATTTAGATTTCCAACTTTTTTAATGTATACCAAGGTACTGAACACTTCAGGGTTTTGAGATTGCTTTATCTTAAAACAGTAGAAACTTTCTTTGAATTAATTAAAAATACGTGTATGGAATCTTTGCACTCTTTCTTGTTTCCTGAGGTAGATGCGTTGTCAGAGTATGCCTTACGATGCTTTGTACTGGTGTGATTCTGCTCTTCTCTAGAGCTTCTTTGTTGTGCCTTTCTGCTGATTTTGATCTTGAAAAATGTCTAAACCATTGTACTCCTCACCTCATCCAAAATGCCTTGTTTTTCTAATGAAATATATTTGTTTCAAGCCTGAGTCAAACAGCGGCAGTCTCAGGAAACAGCCTCTCAAAGTGTGCATTGAGGGAGAGGATATTCAGTGCACACTCTTCTATTTTTTTTCAAAACATACACTCAACAGAACCTTGCTGTAACCCACATGCACTGTAAATAAATATTTGGTATTGACCTCTTTTTCTTGATTCTTCATCCTCTCTCCTATAATGCTTCTTGCTTTCTAGCAGAAATCGTCTTTTAAAATACGGTATGGGTGTATACAGAAGTGGTGGGCCTTATATCTTTTTTGCAAATTACTGAGAATACCTGTCTACTGATCCATAGACACGTGAGCCTTTTCTTTGAATGGCTGCCATAGGACAGTTCATGACTTGCAGAGTGGTTGGCTTTTTTAGCTTTATTCTGGATGTGAAGAGCTTGCTTTTCTCAAATTTCTGAAGGTTTTGGTCTCATGCACCTTCTTAATGAGACCAAGGCCATGAAGTCTTGATGCTGTCAATCTGTCCTGTGGAATTTTGGATTTGAAAATTGTTTACCCTCTCCAGTTGCTGATTTCATAAGCTTAATGCTGGACTATGTGATGGACACACTAGGTGTGTCAATAACTGATTCTACCTACTTGATCAGAAAGTGATTTGAGATCTCTCAGCATGGCTAACCTCTGAAGGTTTTCATTTTGAATTGTCACATAATCTAATCTTACTGATCATTCGACCTTTTTTCATCACATAGGTGCTAGCTCCACAAGCAGAACAAATGCAAACATTTTTGGGACTTTGTGTTTTTAATGTATTCTTACCATGGATGCATTTTTCTAGTCCAGTCAGGTTTACACCCCTCTCAAACCTTTATTCGTTTGTTTCTTACAAAGTATGATATACCCACTGCCGTGGTGTTTCCACAGTTGGCCTCCTCCAAGCTACCTGAAAATGACTGATATTCAGATCCACCTCTAATCACATGTAAGTGATGTCCTTTTCACTGTTGTGTACTGTGAACAAAGAAAACCAGTATGTGAGCTCGTCTTATACATATTTCCATACTGACAGATAAGAACTGTTCTACTCAGTTGTTCTACACAGGTTTTTTTTGGTTTTGTTTTTTAACCACTGGTACTGTGTGGTCTTCAGGAATAATTTCAGTCACAATATTGTAGCTGATCTGAAATTACTTCCATTGCATCTCTCCTGTGACTGCAGAACAGATCATGTGCTATTTTGCCGCTCCTTTCCAGGTTTGCAGCTACCAAAGCACAAGTCCACATAGAAAGGCATATTTCCAGTCCAGCAAGCTCTCTGTGTCCACATTCATGTTTCCATGAAATAGTGAATCAGAACTTCAGAAGCAGAACATCTGAATCAGAATAAAACATTCCTATTCAGGAACAGGTGGAATCACATGGTATTACATTAACGTACCTATGAATTCATATGTCGAAGTCCTGAATTTCTCTGCTGCATCATACAAATACCAATAAAAAGGACTGCACAAGTACAGAGCAGAAAAGTGGCACCTTCCTTGGCTTTTGCCAAGACTTCTCACACTTCCTGTGTTTATTGCTAATGTGAGCTTCCCGCTGTTTCATTGAACAGGCTGTTTGTGGCATCCTATTTTCTTTAGCAGATTTCCATCACAGCAGTTATTGTCAGACTTGACAGACTGGCAGTTGGAGATATGAACCAGGCATAGTAGGAAAAGATTTAGGTGTTTAAGGACTCTTACATCTTTTAATAGCTTTTTTTTTGTTCTGGGGTTTTTTTTTTTGTTGGTTTGGTTTGGGGTTTTTTTTGCATTTTGCCCTGTTATTCTTCCGAATTAGAAACGTGGGATTTAAGTTTTCCCTCCTGTCCTGTGAGTAGAAGGTGAGTTACAATATGTAAGCTTATTTGGGATAGGAAAGAACAAGAGGTTGCAATGGAGACAAACATCAAGTAGAAGTCACATATTTCAGTCTACTTTTCAGGTTTAACATTAGATTTTTGTGTTAGTGTGTAGAGATGGACATTATGGATGGCTCCTTGTGCACTGTAGAGGTGTGTTTGAGTACTAGAATGCATAGGAGAATTGTTTTGTAGGAAATGTACGTATGTTTGGGGGTTTTTTTATTCTTTCCTTTGAAATTTCTGCTGCTCCTTAGCTGAAGTCTGACTTTAGGTTTTTTTCTGTAGAAGCTCTTTCAAAGAGGAAATCTGTGAGCTAAGCATGCACTAAGTATGAAGATCATGGAAGTGTATCTGGTTTGGAGAAGTGTTATTGGGAAGCAATAACATCTGAATTAAGTCAGTGAAGTGAATATGGAAATAGGAATATATGAAATAGGAAGTAGGCAAATCTCTGGAAAAGGTTACTTGCATGAAAAACTGTTTATGTTGTAACAAGTGTGTGTGTATGTGCTAGAGAAGGGGAGATGATGGTGTTTAAAAAAAGGTTTGTGACCAACCTTGTCAGGTGAAGCTCCAACAGCAGGGAAGGATGTGCTTCTGAAGCCCACAGGTGCTTATTTAATAACACTTTTCTGGGAAAAAAAGTCTGTATATGGTGCCCATAACATGTGAGAGAGAGAATTTAACCTCTGATTAAAGGCTTAAAAGAAGCCTTTATTGGGTTCTGAGACCAAAACATATACAGATACAGCTGTGTATGTATAAGTATGTCTTGTGCAAACCAAAGTTAAAAGTTGGGAATTAATGTGTTTGAGCAATTTTGGAGTGTGGAAGGCTGATGCATCAGGATCATTTGATCTTGTATGTGTTAACAGGTAACAGGCTTTTGATACAGGGAGGTAGTACAGCAGCCTAACAAGGCTAAAGGAAATGCACCTACCTTACTGAGAAATAGAAACACCACCTGTGGCTTTCTAGCCATGAGGTTGTTTCCTAAGGCTGATAACAATGCTTTACCATGAAGGATGGATAGATCATGTTTAACTTAGTTTGAGTGTTTCTCCTTTAAAGATAATGTTATGTTGTCTTTATTTGCCGTAAGAAAATAATCACTTCTGTGCATATTCTACTGCAAATAGGTCTGAATTTCATGTGCAGAGTCACATTTATTCAGCTGCTGTTTTTAGGTCTGTTATGAATGCTTTCCAGTTACAGGCCTTTCCAGTTACAGACCTAATCCTATGGCTCACCCACATCATTGTCACCATGTAACTTCCTCTCCTCGGAAGGTTACATATCTGATCTTATGGTCATTTTCTTGTCATCCATACAAGAGGTGGCTTTGAAATGGCCTCAAACCAGTTGCTTTACTGTGTGGCAATTATGAAAGAATGCTTGGGTCGTGGTGCTCAGATGGTAGGGTCTACCACTCACATGAGGATATGGAAAATTAGGGTCTCTGAAACCAGATGTATTAGGCTTTTCCAACTTAGTAAAAACTTGAAGTCTTAGCAAAAATGAGTGGGTATTAGATTGCTAAAAAGAAATTTGGGAAAGCTGAGAGGAGAAGCTAGGAAAAATCACCAGCAGATCTGTTAAAGTTTGTTATAAAAAACTGAAGAATGGCTCTCTTCATTACTTGTGTTAAATCTTTGTGGTCACTTGGAGAAGAACGGTGTGATAAGTAACAATCCAAGTGGATCAGTTCAGTCAGTCATATCATCTTGCTTCGTTTCACTCTTGGATTGGACAGCTAATTAAGTATTAAAGGGGATGTAGTAGAGATTGCATAATTCTGTCACTTCTGTTCCTTTTAATTCAGAAAGTGCGGTAGGGAATCTTTGTTTTTCAGAAAGTTTTAACAACAGTATGCAGGCAAAGGAGACTGAACTGTTGCACACAAATGATGACTGTGGTCTTGCCAGTGCAGAACCCCAGTATGAATTGAGTAAATCCAGTTTATTGGACTGAGTATACGCAGATTAGTTGAACAGTGTATGTAGAGTAGTACTAATGTTGGGTTTTGAGGCCTGTCCCTATGTACATATGCCTTAAAGGTAGTACTATCATATGGCATTCTTGTGTGACTCACTGATACTATCTGGATATTTTATCCATTAAGCCTTCTTTAAGGTAGGGTTGCAGCTAATTTTTCTGTTTGTTCTGAGATTCCCAGATATCCAAATGCTGTAGAATATTGTATGCCAAAGCATGGAATCCTTCAATCACAATGCATTTTTGATGCTTAGCATTAGTGAATTTCTGTCCCACAGAAAATCAGTTTTGCCCTAGAAAATAGCTTTTTTTGGGATCAATTAGAAACTTTGCCCTGAGCATGTTAATAACTCTCCAAATGAAGGAACAGTCTTCCTGTCTTTGCAGGTTAGTCCACCTCATCCATTTTTTTCCCTAACCATTATTGTGAACGCACACATACACACAAAATACCATCTGCTGTGTATTTCTCATACCTTTCTGCTCTTAACAGGAGGTCTGAGCCTTCAATCCTTCTTCTTGCGTTGATTTGATGTCATTGTTGTAAGTGGAACAAAATCCTTAATCAACTCAGTAAGGCAGAAAGATGGATGGAACCTGCTTTCCAAAACTATTTCCAGAGATAGTGGAAAGCACTCAATGGGGGCTTTTGTTAATTTAAACTATTGAGTCGGCAGTCTTTGCCACTCTCTTCCCTCATAAGATGGGGAATACAAGCTTCCTCACTCCTACTTTAGCCACACATTGTGTCACTGATGACTGAATGCTTAGATGCAAGGATAAAGGAGGTAGCTGAATTACTATACTCATTTCATCTTCTTTTTAACTATTGAGATTTCAGAAATGGTACCAATTAGAATAAATTGTAACTGCAGCTTTGGCATTCAGATGAATTAGATTTCACAAGTGAATTGAATTCTGTATAATGATTTTCTTACAATGACTCTAATCTGCTGGTTTTCCTTGGACAGAAGTCCTATTGAAGTCCCCATAAGAACTCTAGGATCAGCATTTAGTATTTGCCTCAGTTCAGTAATTGTTTTCTTTTATGCGACATTTTAGAGTGCACTGACAAGCAAGGAACAGCTTATCTTATCAAGATTTATAGTCAATAGCTTCTGTAGTCTTGTGAAGAAGACATCTGCTGTGCATATAGCAAGGTTAAAGGGATCGTGCATGAAGTAAATACAAACTTCAGCTAGTATTTCATCCTGAAAACCAGTCTGAACAATACTTAAATAACTTCACGTAATGGAAGCCCTTTCATAATCCTGACCTGTATGCAGCTTTATCAAATCCAAGGTCAGATAGAATTTAAAAAATAAGCTTTATTTGAACTTGTATAACCATGATTTCACATTCGTAAGCATGCTTTTTAATAAAAAAAATACTACTACTGTTAGGTGTTTTTTTAAAAAGTCTTATATAAGTCTCAGAATTTGATCAGTTGTAATAGAAAAGAAAATATTATCTATTTGTTTAGGAAATGTCTTCTAAACCATTACAGCTGCAGACAAAAGGAGTTCATTTCAAATTGATTAATGTGCTGTAAGGATCTGGAATCGCTTTGTCCAGTCACTTTGTTGCTTTCTCATCTCTGAAAAATCAAATGAAGCATCTCTGAAGATTCCTGATTGATGCTGTCAGCTTTGCACTGATATTACAGTGCATTTCAGGAAATGTTTGAAGTGGGGCAATAATTTTCAATCTATTTTCAAGTATGCCACAGTAAAGTTTTTCTATCAGATTATACAAAGCCCATTTCCCAAAGAACTATGCATTTTTTTGCGTTGTGCGTTTGTGGGTGGGAGCTTTTACGTACGGATCTTTGTAAATATGCACGAGAGAATGATGTATCGGTGATATTTCCTACTTCTGTCGTACCATGCCAAAGTGCTTTTTTTTCTCCATAACCTGTGCTGTCTATTTTTCTTATATACAAGCTCTGATTAATTTGTTTTCATGGAAGCCATGTGTAACTTGGTTTCATTTCATACTGTATGTACGTACGAATGTTCCAAATCTTGCTACAGAGTGCTTCAGAACCAAATCCAGTAATTAATTGGTAAGAATGTTAAAGTACAGGAAACTGTAACAAAGATTATTTTCCTCCTAATAGGGAAACTTGGATGAGCTAGTATTGTTAATTCCTATATTTGTTTTTCTCAGCTTGCAGGGAAAGCAGGAATTACCTTAAATTATCAGTTTCGCAAAGTCAGCGTGGATGTGATTTGGCCAAAAGAAGTTCATGCACTTAAGGTTCATGAAACTATATAAAAATCTTACTGCTGATTTGGCTACTCTGTTAAAGCATTCAGTGAACAAATCACTGTTAGTCAACAACATAAAAATACAGCAAGAGGATCACAGCCTTTTGTATCCATAGGCTGTACATGCAAACTCTGCATGAGATTTTGGGCTCTAATAGAGGTGGAAATACAGAAGAATTCTCAAATTCTCTCGGGAACCTCCAGCCCATAGCAGAATGGCTGGCTGCTCGCCATGCTGTCACTGGATGCTGGCCAGTACCAGTACTCTGTGACCCCTTCTGACGCAGCTCAGAGGGCATGAAGGGTGAGTTAATGATATTTCAAGCAGCGTGAATGAATCAAACTTTAAATGTGGATTCTTGCCCACAATGGTTTGGGGAAGTCCATGGCTCTGAGGAGAAGGAACCAGGGAAAAGAAACTTTCTCTTAAAGCTAGATTTCATGTAGGTGACTAGAAGGTACCTTTTTCCTCCTATCACCCCCATAAACAGCCAGTGTCTTTTCTTGCCATAGCAGGAAAAAAGAAATAACTGAGTTTGTGAGCATATTATACTGCCATGTTTATACATATAATATCTTGCATGTGCACTCTGAAAGCTGCCTGAAATATAATTAGCAGCATTCTTTTTTCTTAATCTGAAATACAATGGAATATCCTTATTCAGGAATAAACACACATTTAAGCTGTACTTACCTTCCATTTGCTCTAATGAGGTTAAAATATACTTGTAAATTCTAATATGCTTAAGTATCCTCACTTCTAATGTACTTAGGAAAGATTATTTTTGAATATTAGTTCTGAAAAATGGAATGATGACCCCTTGCATGTTTTGTAAAAAGTGTTTTGCTATCTTTTGAGAGCAAAACAATTCTGTCTTGAAAAACAGAAGTGGAGCACAAACGTGATGAAACTGGTCACAGGATCATTGTGATGTAGCTTGTGAAAATTCATTAAATAAGGTCCCCTAATGATAATGATTTACAAAAATTATTTATTTTAAGTAGCTGAACCAGTAACACAAGTGATATTCTTTTGCAGTATAAGATTGCTAAATTGTGTTCCATTCAGTCTCTATTTGCTTGCTTATTGCTGCAGTGAAATAGGCAAAGCAGTTGCATAATCAAGTCTTTATTGTATTGGTGTAATTTGCATGTTTCCTTTATTGTTTCAGAACCATCACAAATTGTTATGAAATGAATAACACTTATTTTCATGCTGGATGGATGACTGAAACTGCTGAGTGAATTTTTCCATGGTACTTTGGGGTTTGTGTGATAAGGAAGTATCTAAAGACTCTAGTTTTGCGTGTTACATAACAAAGTGTATTTTCCTCTTTTTTAAACTTTTGCATATGTAGCCTTATTCTTTTTGCCAAGGTGATTTTGTGCCACAAAAGCGATCAGTAGTGCTGTATCCTGAGCAGTGCTTCCTATGAGCACTGCTTGCACAAAATTGCCATTACTTGTATGAGCAGGGCCATTGTTTTCAACAGGACTACATCTACTCTGTAAACTTGGCCTGGTGAGGCCTACTACAGCACCGTTAATGTAAAAGGAAAATCCTTTTGTAGCATTTACTGAAACTTGAAGTAGGCTTACAATGAGCACTGGAGCACAGGTGTTTGAAAACTTACTCTTCAAAAAGAAAGGCATAATTAATAAAAATACATGTTTTTTAAAAAATTTAGAAATGAGGCTAATTGTGGTGCTTTGTCTAATAAGGTTGCTGCTGGCAAGAAGAGCTCTGGTCTTAGTCTGATACTGTTCTGAGGCTTGATTATCAAGGGCTGCTCCACTGCCTTGTGCTAGTCACAGATCAGTTTGTGGCTCTGTGTGTGTTTTGTGGGGCAGTGCCCCATGGCTCCCTCATCTCAAGTACTCCACTCCTGTTCTGTGTGTACAGCTAGGTGTTTTAAACCAAGTTAGTTGTTCATAAGAAGTTCCAAAAAACATTCTGTTTCCAGTTTCAGGGGCTGTTTTTTTACAGTTTGTAACAGAAGTCAGTAATTTTCAGTGTTCAGGTGCTTGCAATTCTTCATACAATCTTCATTTACAGAATACTGTTGAGTTTAGCTACGGCATTTTTTAAAATGTAATACTGGGTAGCACTGTTTTTCTTTCAGTTCCAGGGTCTGCATCCATTCCGTTTTCTAGGATAAGGAGAATTCACTCAGTTTAAAATTGTCTTCTTTTCTAGTTAGGCCTGGAAATGTTCTGCATGGCATTGTAGCACTTCTTCTCCTTTCTATTATGTCAACATAAAGCTTTAAATACAATAAAATATTTACTGACTTTGGGAGAAGGGAAAGACTGAAAGATTGGCCATGTAGCTCTTAATTTTAAAATTATAACAGTAGTCATATACAGTTTATATTAGCACCTCTCTCAGCACTGAACCACCTTCTCCCAGGGAAGTACATCTTCCAGGCTTTCTGAGTAGATAAAATACTTCCCTTAAAGTGTAAGAATTGCTTCTTGTAGAGTCAGTGAGCTTTGCCACCTCCTTGTCCTTCTTGAAATGCCCTGTGTTTCTGGCCCTTTAATTTGATGTGAGGAGTTCCTGCACTCAGGAAGCAAGGAGAGGGATTATGGCAGGGGCTAGTCAGTGTTATGAAAAACATGTAATGAGCCATACAGCCTCCAGAATTATGGGAAGGATAGAGGGGAGACACTTAAATACAGTTTTCTCAAAGTAGTCTCATTAGCCTGTGAACCAGGGTTAAGAGATAAGAGAATTCTTGATCATAGACTGGAACCTGCTTCTTGTGTTTATTGGAAGCTTGTTTTTCTGAAGGTTATAGAGTGTATTTTCAAGGAGTCTGATAGCTACACTGTAGTAACTTGCCCTGTGTTGATTTTCTATCATTACTGCTTACAGACTGTGAACTAAATCCCAAATGGTAGTTCTGTAAGTCAGTAACTGGGAATACTTGAATGTAACCAGAATTTATAGTAAGTTTTAATTCTGGAATCCTTGCATAAGTAATCCTGTGAAATCAAATTGTTTTCACCCCAGGTAGTGCAACCAGAACTGGGTATACGAGCCCATTTTCCCCAAAAGGTTTTCTCTCATGACTATTGTACGATTAAGTACAAAGTTGGTAGGGAAATAGCGCCTGGGTAACAACTATACTTTCTCTATTGAAAGTACATTTTGGAACTAATTATTTCATAATTTTTATCACTATATAAGGATATGGAATATAATTTTGTGAAATGCCCTAAATAATGGGAAAAGGCTTTTGTTCTGGAAAAGAGGAAGTGTGTGGGTATGCAGGGGTGGGAGGGAGAGGGAAGGGTGCACAATAGTTCCTACCATAGTACAAACTATGCAGGAACAGACCTATCAGCAAAGTGGAAAAAAGGAATCAGCTCTGTTTCTAAGGAAAACAACTCCCAGGAGGAAGCAAAAGTCCATATGTAATACCATAACTGCCGATGTGCTGTTCAGCTTTGCTTCCCACAGTACAATGAAAGTTCACTGTATTTTGTTTCTTAAAGTGGCACCCATGAAATGATGGAAATTCTCATATATAAAATTTAATGTGGGTCATCTACTAATATGAGTCACCTGCTACATTGTGTATATTCCTGTGCTCTTCATCTGCAGAGGGTGAGGTGGCAGCAAAAGAAACCTCTTACAATATGGGCTGAAGGGGTATCATAGCATCCTCTTAGCCAGACCCCCCTGCCCCAGCACTGAGTCAGCTAAGCCTATGACATGCCAGTCAGAGAATTACCATTACTGAAGGCTTTACAGTTTCTGTAGGCAAATTTCAGTGTTTAATTAGCCTTACCTCAGTGCCTAGCTACTGTTGTCTAACCCATGCTTATAGACCTGTCTTTGTCTTTTTTGTTCATTGTCCAGGTTAAACATGCTTAGAAAGGGTCCAACACTTTGAACCCCGAGTCCCTTATTTCAGCCAGTTCAAAGGTCCTGATGCACTCATCTTGCCTACATTGTGGAGGCAGGGATAAATGTTCTGTTCTTGCAGAGTCTGGTGGGTGGACACGTGATGAAACTGCCTCTGACTTCCTTCCACCAAGGAAACTTAGGCAGCAAGGTGGATGTGCTGATGCCCCAGAGCCACATGTGACATGGTCAGGGAAGCCAAGCTTTAACTGGTATGAAGCTTTTGGCCTTGTAAATACCCCTAAAGTAGTATCTCAAATTAAAATAGTTGCATTGGTAAATAAGGTTATAGTTATGCTACTGCTGTCACTTATTACAAGTAGGAAAACTGGGGTAACACAAGGTATGACTTCTGATTTATGTTAGTAGAGGTTTTGTGTCCATTAAGTTATTCTGGCAAAATTGCTGCTGTAATCTGTTCTGTGCGTTACGGCTTTGTTGTATCGGTATAATGCACTTCACTGTCACACTGACAATAGAACTTCGGGGCTATCCCTATCTTAGTGTGTTCGTAGTATGGCTATAGCATGACAAATGGCAGGCAGATTCCTGTACGAGACACTAATACTTATTTGTGTTGCTGCAAATTCACAGTAAATTTTGACGCCCTTGAATACAGAGTAGAGGAGAAATTTTAAATCAGCACAGAATGTTAGGGTTTTTCTCTTACAGTTCTCATCAGGAGGCTTCTTTCACATCTGCTGGTAACAGGTCAATGTCAGAAGTGCAGGCATGTAAAAAATGTTAGTTGAACGCCCCCTAGCTGGAACAGTTTTAAGAACATGACTAAGAGAAAGGTTTCCAGGGGATTCCAGCATACAGCTGAGGGAAATCCCACATTCAGAGCTCCTTGTTTGTTGCTTTCAACTCAGCCAAGCAGTTAGTCTACGTATGGATACATCTGGATATCTGTATGTCTATGGATACATTTAAGTTCATATACTGATCCTATTAGAAAAATATCTTGCATTAAGACAGCAATCTTCATTTTCTGTTCCTTTTAATTAGGTTAGTACAACATTTGGAAATACGAGGCTGTGTGTACAGTTAGCTTGCAAAACTCATCTCAGAACGAGATTACAAAGCCGTAAATGCGTTCATGTTTCAGAGCCAAATTAAATGATCCTACGAGAGCAAGTGTCATTGAGCTCTTTGCTTTCTCTGCTGTCATATATTGCATAGGCACTTCTCAAAGTCCGAGACCTCTGCCTTTTCTATTAGTACAACTGACTGATCTTTGAATAAGCTAGTAGCATTGGTTTTATCTTCATCAAACTGGACATTTCAATATTGGAAAAGAAAAGAGGGAAAACCTCTTTCTGTATAGTAAGACTTTGTTCTATTATATATACACAACTGCATTGATTCTGCCCGTTCCTTGATCTGATTGCTCGGAGTAGATCTGTCCACAGAAATTTCTTACAGTCTGCCAACCCCGTATACATTCAGCAGAAGTTTTATCATATCTGACTCATGAATGGTTCCTATTGCCAATATTCTCACCCTTGGAAAATTGAGATAAGAACTATTTATTAATGGAACATAAATGAATTATATATAAAAATATGAATATATGCAAATACTACTACTACTAAGTAATTAAAATAATGGAAAATAAAACATGATACAGTATGATACAATTGCTCACCTCCTGCTGACTGATGCACAACCAGGTCCCGAGAAGTGAGAGTCAAAGCCAGAGAGCCTGAGGGCCGGGAGCCAAAAAGCGATCTCAGCAGAGTCCAAGTGAGCCCTGTCAGTGACAGCGTGACCAGGAAAACTAACAGACCAACCAATTCACAAATGAACAATCCAACAAAAGTGTTAGCAAAGCAGCTAACAAAGTAGTTAGTGAGAGTGTTAGAAAATGAAAGAGTAATGGCCCCATGCCCACTCCCCACCTATGTGCCGAGCATGACGTGCTATGGAATAAAATACTCCTTGGTCAGTTTGGGTCAGCTGTCTGAACTGTGTGTCCCCTGCACTGCCTACTGTAGCGAGAAAGTTGGGAATGGAACTGCAGTATCAGAAGCTGAGAGAGACCTTGAATTTGGTGCAAGCACTCCCCAGCACCAGCTAAAAAGACAACTCATCAGTACTTTTCTCAGAGTAAATCCAGGAACACAGCTTCATACCAGCCACTGCAGAGAGAGTTAACTCTTTCCTGACTAAACCCAGTACACAGACATAGGTAACTGTTAAGGGCAGCAACACTGATTTGCACTAATGAACTTTCCAAGCCTCCTCTATCCAGGCTGTAAGTTTGAATTTTGCTCTTTCAGTATTAATGGATCTTAAATGCATCTTCTCAAAATTACCAAGAGTAAACAGTACTTTTGCAGTAATCTTAAGGAACAAGTTTTTTAGGAAACTTCTGGCTCTTAAAGATTACTGGGATACCTGACCTTGGATTTATATCTAAAACTATTAGGAATTTGACTGTCTTTAATTGCCACTTAGTGATGGTCAGATCATCCTATCTTGCATACTTAGCAAGTCTAGGTTTTTGGAAGTTGCTTAAGATTTGACCTTGTAAAATGCTTTTTAAATTACTCAGAATCATTTCACAAATCTAATAAGCATGTGACAAAATCACTTCAACTCAGCTCATTTGACATTAGTCCATTAAAGTAGCCCATGAAGTTTCTTTGTCTATTGTTACATACTACTGGCTGTCGTTTCTATATGAAGAAAACTTCAAAAAGAGAATTGCCTTAAACAGAAATTAGAAACCACTCTATCATACTTGCAGTATATAGCAGTATTTATCTTGGCCAGCAAATTGTCATGTATGTCTTCTGAGGAAAAGTAAGCCATGCTCTGGAGGGACAAAGAGAGAGAGAAAAAAAGAAATCTGTGGTATGCTTGTAGAAGATGCCATTTAATCAGCTAGACCAGTTAATAAGTCTTGCTGCCTTTTTTATTTGTCAAGGGCTCAATATTTTTTCAATATGAGGTCTGCTTCAGCATGCTTTAAATGGCAGTTTATAATTAATGGTACTTGAGTGTGCCCTATTTCAAAAATTCATACAACATTCTTGGTTACAATTTATACATGATTTTAAAGTATAATTAACGTTCAGCTTTACAAGATATATGCAAACAGATATGCAAATTCGGAAATAAATATGCAAACATATAAAATGTTTTTGAATTAAGTAGTCCTTAACATTTTTAATGAAATCAATATTTTATTCATATTTTGCACACAATTTTGAGTACTTAGTGATTTGGTAGTTCTCAGACTTTTGTGGACTGTGTCTGCAGATTGATTTTCTTAGGGCTCATCTTGTCTTCCAGTCTCCTGAACCTCATCCTTTCCTTACGGAGAACAGGAGCTAATCCAAACCCCTCTAAATTATTGGGATTCTTTTCAGTTATGCTGCATGGATATTTGAGGTAGTAAACTTTGCATGTTACTGAAACAGTTGAAAATAATCTATATAAAAACTTTCATATTGAAGCACATTAAATGTCTGTAGCCCAGTATCCTATTGCTAACAATAGCAAAAAACCCCAAAACCCCACATAGAGAAAAATATGAGAATATACATTAATATACACTTACAAAATAGAATATATATTGAGCCATCATGTCGGTGGCTCACCAGTTTACCAGTATCTTTCTAGTGGTAGAGATCCCAAACCCAAATACAATATTATAAAATGTGGTCTAACTGTGATGAGTCTCTATTCCCTTCCCTCAATCTGCTGATTATGCTGTTGATACAGCCCAGGATGATGTGGGCTGTCACCACTGCCAGACACACGGCAGGCTCGCTGCTTCAGGCAAGGACACTGCCTCTACCTGCCCCAGCCCCAGGGAGAGGACCCTGGCAATCTCTGCAGGCCCAGTCCTGGAGGACTGCATCCTCTCTCAGGAGCTCATCTGATCTGAGACCTCTGATGTGCCAGGAGTGGTTGCTCCAGTCGGTGCTGTTGTCCATATGGAGACCAGCCCATTCTGTCCTACCACATGACAGTGATGGCTTTCTGAATATTCTGTCTTCCCCTGTTCTCACCATTACCCCCAGACATGTGACTCGGTGCCCTGGTATTTTCTTTCTCTGGATGCAGGAGGCTATTTTCACTGCTACACAGTGCTGGTAGCTCGCACTTGATAATGTGATTAGTATACATTTGCTGTTTGATTACTGTCCCTGAATGCTTGGTGTTTCTCAGCTTTGGTTGGCCACAAGCTTGATCCCTAGCAAGGAAATGTCTCAAAAGGACATCTAGTTAAGATACCCATACAGTCAAGGTATAAAGACGTATGGAATAATTGTATTTAACTGATAAGAGAGAAAATCTTCAGGGATTGTGAAGGAAGATCAGGGTTCTGGTGGTAAATAATTTAGTATTAGCACTGGGGACTGGTAGGTTGTTCACTGTTATGAGAGAAGTATTTATGTTGTGATAATGTAGCAATATTTTGAGCGGGGAGGTCAAAAATACTGGTACTTCAGAGCACACCCTTCATAGTGTAACTGTAATGCACACTGAGGAGAAGCACAGGGAACAGTTGGAGGGTTTGGTGTTACAAAGGCTGAGGGCTGAAGTAGCAGGCAGTGTGCAGAGGCAGGTTTCCATTCTGTCTTTTGCCATCCAAAGCATGCATGAAGTTTGCACATTTTTGAACTACTGAAAGAAGGTTACAGAATTTCTGCAATTGCAAAAATTGCTGAAACCAGCAGTTTCTTCAGGGACTTAGCTAGCAAAGTCCCTGCCATCTAGATTTTGGTGTCAGACAGGATGACTTGGACAAGAAGTGATTTAAACTGAAGGAATTTGAATACCTGAGCGTGCAAATGTAGAGTGGATGAGTGTGGCGAAGAAAATTGCGTTCAAGTCACAATGCACCATAAAAGGCGGTAGGTGTACCCTGTTCGACTTCCAGTCTCAGAACCTGAACCCATGTTAAGGTTTACCACACTTCAGGTGCTATGGATCCCAGGAGATGACTGTCAGCTGAGGAGTAAATGTGGTTTCCCATCATTGGTTTGCAGGACCTAGTACTCAAGATCTCATGTCTGGGCTTTAAGTCACGTAGGGTTATGACGTAAACTTCTTACGTAGATAAAGAGCCATGCTGAAGTCTATATTGTTGATTAATTTAAGACCTGCTCATTTTAATAAAGTTTGTAGGATTGGTCCCTTGCATTTTTTCAATAAAACCTAGAATATGTTTCATTTAGTTTATAGCGGTGCACAAGTAATCAAACTTGTAATTATATCTCTAAAGAAACATCACTTAAAAATAGACATATGAATGCTGTTTTGATCATTGCAAACTGCTATTTGTGGTGCAGTGTTTTGGTTATGAGATGTAGAAAAATTTATCTGCCCTTGCAGGTGTGTACTCAAAATGCTGTTTCAGTGCAAGTAGTGCTATAGTATTTTTCTTAGACTTCATTTTTTACTACAGGTAGAGTGTGTGAAAGCCATACAGCTGCCTCCCTTTACATCTGCAGTCGTTTCAAAGTTTTAGCATGTAACTGACTGAAACGAAGACCTGAGGTACTTAGCAAAAGAGTATTCAGAGCTATGCAGCACTCTGCCTTCATGACAAACAACCTTGGTCTTTAAAAGACTGGATGTGCGCAGTCGTTCAGCTCCACATGCCTTTTATTCTCCCAGTATATTTTAGGGCTGTTTTCTTGCAACATTGTGTTACTGTGGGCTGGATTTAATTTCAGCTGATTGCCCAATCCATTCTTCATTCTATTGTAATTATTTTTTGAATTGTCTCAAATTCTCCCATGGATTTATGACAATCTGGAAATTAACAATGGCCCCTTAATTGCACAGGGCCATGTGATACACAGAGTCCTTACTTGACTGATACTTCCTTTCCCCTCACTTCCAGCAAGGCAATCTTGTGTGCTTTTTCAACCAGTGTAGAGGCGGTAAAATGTGTATACACTGAAACTTTTTCTACCTGGCACTCCATCACTTGGAAAGCAATCTGAGGCTTTTCCATAGGCTGATGTATTGGCAGTAACTTACAAAACCCCAAAAATATGGAAACATTATTTTTGATTATGCTATAAATTGGGATTATTTCCTTCAGGCAGGCGGAAGGACATGCCAGCTGGACTTTGTATTTTGGCTGTTAGAAAGCTTTAGGAGCCAACATTATAATTAGCTCACTCATACTGAAATATGTTCTCCCTGTATGTATATTTTTTTTTTTTTTTTTTGCCAAGGCTTGATCCAATTCCTGAAAGATGCAGTTCCCCTCAGCACAGGAAATATGCATCATGTTGTTGGCATTAACCAACCACCGGTTCAGTGGCTGTTGCAGTGCTTGTGCAAGGAGGCAATACATCTGCTACCTGGCAGGTTACACCTATGTGTCTGTGTTGCAGCGACTGGTGTAGGGGGCATGGACTGGCTCTTCAACTGCTCAGTACACTAACTGCAGGGGTCTACACTCTAGGCAGATGGGGTATGAATTTCTCAGAATTGTAGGAAATGCTTCTAAACATCAAATTTTAAGAAAAGCAGGGCTAGTTCATCAACAAATCATCAGTGCAAGAAAGTGGGTTGTACTTCAGCAGCACCTGGTTTTATGTGTTGTAAAGTGGTACCTAAGAGATCCAGTTGAGATCCAGGGGCCACCTATGCAAAGTGACTATTGCACACATAATTATGTGGTGTGAGTGAAGGATTGGTAGGCACAGCTGAAAGAAACATTATCAACAGACTTTGACAGGAAACATGGGCAACAGCACAGGGTTGCAAAAATCTGCCAGACATCCTGAGTGCTTATTGGGGTGACTACAATCTCACTAGGAGAGTTGAGCAGGCTAGTGAGAGTAAAGCTAGTCTAGGAATGTTTTCACTGAACCCCCTCTGTTACTCTTCTGATTTTGGCATAGATGTGTCCACTGTGAGAACTGGTCCATAACTTCTGTGCCTCACCAGAGTTGAGAATAAGAATGAAGGATACTGAGGCACCAGCCAAGTAGTGATCCCTTGAGCTTTCATAACATGTCAGACACAGCAGTGCAAACAGAATCCAGATTCTTCTGTTTTACAGTTCAGTGCCATAGAATGGGTTGGGCTGGAAGGGACCTTAAAGATCATACAGTTCCAACCCCCCTGCCATGGGCAGGGACATCCTCCACTAGACCAGGTTGCTCCAAGCCTCATCCAGCCTGGCCTTGAACACACCCAGGGATGGGGCATCCACAGCTTCTCTGGGCAACCTGTCCCAGTGCCTCACCACCCTCTGCAGGAAGAATTTCTTCCTGATGTCCAATCTAAATCTCCCCGCTTTCTATTTAAACCTGTTAACCCTTGTCCTGTCACTACAGGCCCTTGTAAAAAGTCCCCCCCAGCTTCCTTGTAGACCCCCTTCAGGTACTGGAAGGTGCTATAAGGTCTCCCCAGAGCCTTCTCTTCTCCAGCTGAACAAGTCTGTCCCCATAGCAGAGGTGCTCCAGGCCTCTGAGCATCTTTGTGACCTCCTCTGAACTCATTTCACCATCCAATGGTTTATTTTAACTCGAGATGAAAATGTAACTAACTTCCACACCTCACCCCCCCACACTATTTGGACTATGTATTTGCATGCTGCATGTTTCATCATATTAGCGGTGGTAAAATGCTTTCACTGAATGGTTCTCAGATTCTGTGTTGATGATTTCTTTTCTGTGTATTTTCTGTCTTTGTTGTGGCAGTTGCTCACAATGAACCCAATTCCAAATTTTGTGTTGCATATTCATTTGATTACTATGATGATTACGTACTTAAATATTTTTAATCTTTTTTTTTCTTTTGATTTGATAAAAGAGTCTTTTCTGACTCCATTTTACAACTTTCAGGAGCAGAAAACTTTCTTCAGGAACATCATTTAGCTTGGGTGAGAGACAGATAAGGTCCTAGCGCTGAGGAGAAACTGAAGAGGGAATATTCAGAGCACAAGATGTTACCTCCATCTGAGAGCCGTGCACTGTTCGCAGTTGTGGATGGGATTAGCAGCTCTTCCAGCTGAAAGGGCCAGGCAAAGGCAGCGGCCCCCCTCGCCTGGCATCGGCAAGGTATGTATTCACATTACGGCAGAGGGCTCCAGAGCAGCAGAGAGATTTCACTGAATAGCAGCCAGTCACCCCACAAACCCAAAAGGCATTTTAAAGAGTACTAAATAGATTCATTTTATTTATTATTTCAACATAAAACCTCATAGTGTGTCTGTGAATTGGTTAACTCATTGTATAGACAGCACCTTTTCAATTTGAATTCCTTAACTATTTTCAAAACTGATTCTCTGCAGACATAAGAAACACATTCTTGCAACTACAAATCAATTTGGGTATTTTGGTAGACAAAAAGGAGAAGTTCAAAGCTAGTGTAGAAGAAAGACCTAAAAGTTAATGGACCACTTACCTTGAAATTTCAAGGCCCACTCCTAATGTTACTCTATAAGTAATCCAGCAAGTTTTTTTTCTTGGATGTAAGAACTGATGGAAGTTTCTTTCCTTAAAATGCTCTTTGATTTTCATCTGTTGAAAAATTAGGAAAAAAATTATGCTTATTATGCTTATAATGCTAGAGCTGAAAACTTTCCTACTAATATTAGTAATATTCAAAAGGGCAGTTTAATGCAGATTTGACTTCTTAAGTAACAGACATCCTGTATCTTAGTGTTGCTTATCATGCTAATCTTAGTTACCATCTCTACCTCTGCTTTCTTCACAGAAGAATAAATACTCTAAGAGTATGCTACTACTATACTGATCATTACGGAGTCACTAAACAGAAGAAAATGATTAGAACCAGAACTCCAGAAAGTAAGGATAAAGTTGTATTACTCGAAAATTACTGTAGTTTCCGTGTTGAAAATTTAGAAGAATTGCAATACAGTTTGTAACATCTATAAAATATTTTATTTTGATGGGCCATTTTCTGTGTTTTGAAATCAATGAAATACAAATGCTGGGAAGGTGGTAACAAATCTGATCGGGGTAGAAAGTTGAAAACTTTACTGCTTGAAAAAAGGGGAATATTCAGGCTTCCATGCTCCATGTTCTGGAAACTGTTAGTAGCTGAACTGTAAAATCTTAATTTTTCTGCAAGTTATACAGTTATGCACTTGCAAAGGTAGTATTTTTCTTTTCAAAGCTGGGTGTGTATTATGAAATCAGTTGGTTTCCTCACTTTTTATTGGCTTAGGTCTTCATGACTTGGTTAAACTTTTTTTTGAACTAGATTTTCATTAAAATACATGATATCCCAGTAATTCTTTTGGTTGTTCATATTTTAATAAGACTGCATGTTGCCAAAGTGATTCTATTATGCTTTCAAAAACCTACAATAAGCAAAATACGTTGGTAGCAAGTATCTGGTTTTTTGGGTTTTTTCGGATGGGTGGGAAGAAGCAGATACATATGTTTGAGGATAGGAAAAATGTTTGTATGTGCTTCAGACCTGATTCTGGCACCTCTGATAAGCATTGTTTTGCTATGTCCCTAGTCATTTGCTACAGAACAGCAAATGTGAACTAGGATCAGTAATCCCGCCAATTTAAGTGCAGTCCTAGGTGTGTATGTGTCTTGTTTGAGTCTTACCTCTTGTTTTTATGTGGGTAAGCCACGGTGTACAAAGCAAATAGATGTTTTACTAAGGCTATTTCATATGGAGTGAGACTTGTTTGAAATTAGTTTTGCTTTTTGAAATTTGTCTGCTTTGCTGCCTTTGCCTAGAGAACCTGTAGTCCTAAGGCTACTCTGCCAGCTGAGGATAACTACTGTAGCACTTAACAAACTTTTTCAATGTGTGGACTTAATTCTTGACAATAGACTTCTTCTAATTACCTATTTCGGACCCTGGGGCTCCATGGGCCTCAAAGTAAAAAGCACTGTACTACTGTAATATTTTAGCCAGATCATCTGCAAACTCTGGCTGATGGTGACCATGTCATAGGAGCCAGTAGGAGGTCTCTTATGCTTCCCTCAAATATAGGTGGTAAACTTAAAACAGCATTATATGTCTACAGTGAAAAAGAAGCTAGAACTTTGTGTGGGAGAAAGTAACATAAGGGTGAAAACTGTGACACAATAAGGGTAAAAATTCATGACTGTACACAAGTTTCCTGTGTCATTTTGTGGCTTTAATACAGAGAAGTGGCTGTGTGGAATAACAAACTGTAATTCCTCTGAACTTACCACTGAATAAAGAATCCTCAAACAAAGAAAAAGACCCATGAATAAATGAATAAGCAATGATCTATCAGCTGAAAAGAAGCAATGAAAAACTAAAAAGAGAGAGAAAAATGAAGAGGATTAGGTGCCAAAAAACAAGGTGCCAAAAAAAATCAGGGTCTGTCAGATTGGTAGGAGCAATGATCCCTAGTTCCTCATTAGTTCCATATACAGTGCATGTTGCCAGAGTCCTTTGGTCCTACATTAATTTACAAAATATTTTGATAAACAATTTATTCTTTCCACAATAAGTGCCAGTGGAGAGGGGGAAGAGAGGAAGCCATGTGTAGGAGCAGTCATGTAATAAAGGCACAAAATGCAACCAGGTGTTCTAAAAGTTTACAGAAATGTGTATCTTGTCTAATGCAATGATCAGACCAACAGTCATTGTTCTTCCTAGCCCTTCTATAGATCACCAAAGAACGTAATTTTCTAATTTCAGCAATTATATATATGTGATACTAATATTATAGAAACACTAAATGTACTTAATTGTTTTTATACAGTGCAAGTAATATTGAGGGGAAACCATGCAATTATCCAGCTGTACTTGCCCCACAGGGAGTTCTTTCTGTATCACAGGTAAGTCAGATAAATATTGTGACTTTGGATTTATGGGTACAGAGCCTGTGGTCAGCAGTTGGTATTTGGCACGCAGCTGCCTACTTTATCCATTTTTGGCACTGATTTCTTTGGTGTAGGGATTTGGGGGCAGGGAAATAATTTCATAAATTATAAGCAAAAAAAAAAAAATCTGTTTCATCTACTTCATTCTGCATAGCTGTTGCATAAAAACTGTCAAAACCATATTGCTTTGGGTTCATCTCTGCTGCAGTTCCATTGATTACAGTGGAGTTAAATCAAAGATGAATCTGCCTGCTCGATTTAAATCTAATGATTGGTTAAAAAGTCAGGGGGAGAGCCCTGTCTAAATCCAGTGCTGTTTTATCCTTGTGTCAGCATTTAATTCCATTTGCATATAAGCCTATTTCCCTTCTCTAAATTTAATTTGTTAGGGCTTGGCCCTCAGCAACAACAAAGTAATTGCATGCAGTATTGGGCAGTGGTGCCAATACAGCATGTGCTATAAAAATGTCTCACACAAATTTATAAAATGTAGTCATTAGTGGTATTCTGCCTGGTAACAGACATGTTTGGAAAAAAAGCATCAAGCCACCTCACGGGCATGTGACATCTAATAATATGAAGAAGACTTTTTAAAATATCAGCTATTAATTGTGATCATTTCACCAAAGGAAATGAAAGATCCATGTCTTACATGACCAATAGGAATCATCCTAGAGTTTGATTAAGATGAGGGAAAACTGGCTGAGGCTTAGTTCTTAAGCCACCCTAGATATCATCTGTGACTTTGCACGGGGTACTTTTGCTGTATGACTTAGCAGACTTGTTTTAAACTGGGGAGGAGTGGTTGGCATTGTCACAATATACCTTGTTTGTGTAGCTGCTACACTCCACTGCAGTACTATTTACTATGTTCTCATACCACCTAGGCTCACAACGCTCAACCCAATCATTTTGACCTTTCACCTGGCCATCTTATGATGAAAAGATTTTTCTTGGTGAACTTGACCTGACTGACAATCATTCCAATTCAGTTGTTCTTCCAAAGGTTCTTCTACCTGGCTCAATTTTATGGGATCTCATTTTCCATATCCTGAATATTTGATTGCACCCAAAGGGAAAACCCCCAAATCAAAACATTTCTTAGGATTTATTTTGAGTTTCTCTTTCTGCTTAAAAAAATCAGCTTTTTTTATCATACATTCTGGTGCATGAAAACTAATCATGGTTGTAGATTCTTATGTCTTGTCACTTTTGCACGACTTCATGATGTATTGAGGTCTGAAATGCGTCAGCATTTGAGGAAAGACACTGATGCAAGAGGTAAAGATACTGGTCTGGAGCACTGTGCAATATTGTGTAAATAACAGAGCCTGGAAGAGGAGCCAGATTTTCTGAATTAAAGCCACATGCTCGGTGCCTAAGGCCATGCTATACATACCATATAAGATCACTGAGAATGGAAAATAAATACACAACTTCCCAATTTTGGATCTCTGTGTTTAGATAAATCATGTTACCGCCTAATATATCATATCTTTTCGATATGTATCGTTCCTCCTATGGACAGGAAAGCCCAGTATTATCCTTGTTACTTACTCCCATTACCTCTTCATGCAGTTGCAGCCTGTCCTCAGTAGGATTAGAAGGCACTCAGGACCTTACAGGAGGCACTTACCACTTTACAGGATTAGGATAAGCCTGCCTTTGATGTTTTTGCGATCGCACCCATCTGTCATAACTGAACATGGAGAATTAGGCTTTATTTTTATTTAGTGTTCGACTTACATTTAAAAGGCCAAATATAAAAATATATCATTTTTTTTCCTCAATTTGATGACTGCTTTTCTTTAAAAAATCAGTGAGGATATGTTGGGTTTTTAATACATGCACTAATGTTTGAGAAGTCAAAAAACTGCACAGTTATTATCAGAATCAGCAAATAAAGATGTAGTTTCACCTCAATTTAAGTTCTAACAATTGTACTCCATTTCACACTCCTTCCTCTTCTTCCATCCATATATTCATTACAAATGTCAGATAAGGCTAATCCTTCATGTGACATTACTACAGATGGTTACACAGAGGACTTAAACCAGATGCTGATTGTCTGGATAATCTGGATAAAAACCGGTAACCTAAACCAAATCCATTTTGTGTATTACTCATGCTAACAGTTAAGATATGTATAAAATCTTTATTTCCCTTTAACATTTTATATAACTCTTGTGCTTTCCTCTTTTTAAACTTTCAAGGTTTTTATTTTGAATAGGGTTCTTCTACATCTCCCACTGTCCTTCTACCTCAGGGAAGTTATACCTGTGTGCATGTACATAAAAAAGATTTGGCAAGGGGAGAGACACTTTCTAGATAAGTTTATCTTTTGTTTTAAAATTCTCATTGGGTTGAAAATTGTCTCTCTTCAACGGGTACACCTGAAAAGTAACTGTGTTTGAGATGAAGTAGGAATGTGAATTTTTGTTTTATTTCTGGGTGGGGGAATGCCTGCAGAAGAAAAGGGAGAGAGGAGAGAGATGTGCAGTGTTGGATCTAGTGTCTGGATCCTTCCTTGCCTACCTATTACTACCACTGAATGCTACCTGTGGCTAGAGGCCTTGGAGAGGAAGCTACTAAGTTATTGTTTGCCATTTAATATAATGCTATTTTGGCCACTTTCATTTCTGTTATTATCTCGCCTTTTTTTTTTTTATTTTTTTTTTTTAACTTTTATTAATAGGTTGTACTTCTGAGCTTCTAAGTCTTGAAGCTTAGGAAAGTAAGTTTACAAAGAACTGAGCTATGAAGCTATTGTGTAGATTTTAATCTACTACCTAGCACGCTTGAAGTTTAGATTAGGGTTTGCAACTTGAGCAGGCCCCCATACAATAAATGGTCTAAGCTGATCTCCCTCTAATCCAGTGAGATATGAGGGCAGTGGTCTGGAGCATGGTATGTGGCAGAAAGTTTCAGTGATTCTCTTCTTACTTCTTTTGCTCTAGTGGGTACTAGAGGAGCAGGTAAGGCAGTCAAGGTCTCTGGTCAGCCTAAGCATGTAGAGTACTGAAGCTTGAATACTAGGATTTAATACAGCCTTCTGTTGCCAGCCAAAGCTTTCTGGTGGACAACCCTTGTAGTCTGTAGCAGCATATCCAGTAGTTAGTAATAAGTCTCTGAGTCCTTACCGTGTCACTGATTCCAAAAGGGTATAGATCACACTGTTGTCTTAAATTTACATATTCCTACTGAAATCAGCAGAGTCCAGATGTCTTATACAAATAGAAAACCTTGATCCTTCCCTTCATGTATAGAATGATATGGCAGTGAAGTCTGCTGCTCACTGCGGGTCAGGTAATTCTCTGCAAATTGCTGAAAATGTTTAGGAGAGTAGTCTATCATTACGTGTCAGAACACACTGCAAGGATATCTGGTGCAAACCTTCTGCAAGGAGATGAGTAAAGACATATTTTCCAGTGTTTTCTGTCGTTAATATACACACTGTGATCAGATTCCATCATAATTGCTTTTCATTATGGGATCATAAACCTTTATAGTGGAAGAGAGGGTAAATACTTTGGTCTGAAAGGTTAGCCAAAGGAAGACAGATTATTGCAACAGATGCGTAAAGGTGAAAGAGGTGAGTAATTACATGAAATGTTGTGAGCGAGGAACCAAACTCTTACAATTTCGTGTTTTGCAGTAAATGAGGTCTTGGTAGGATGATACACATTACACTAAATATTATGATTAATAGTGACACTGTTATTTTAATGTTTGTGGTGATTGAAGAGTGGAAGCAATAACTGGATCTAATTGATAGCAACATTTGACTAACCTTTGACAAATACTTTTTTAAATGTAAATTTTTAGATTGTGACTTTAAACAGTAGCAGTTCCTTGATGATTTAATTTAGAGGCTTACAAAAATTATGAAAATAGAGCAACATTCTATTATTGACCATACAGATGTGGTTGAAAGACCCATGCATGGGGCAGATATTTTGCTACCATCTGTTCCATGTTAGAGGAAATGTCCAATTCAGTGGAGCTATTCCTTTGCATGTTGTAGGCGTGGAAATGCCATTTCAGCACTAAAAAGTCTTATTCATCAAGACTGAAACGTCACTTCCAGAAATGCTGTTTAGTTGAGTGTGTATGTATGGAAATTATGTCCTTGTATAGGGTCCTGGGTTATGGGTATTTTATGATCCACAGATCTCTAATTCATCTTTCGCTTTTGAAACATAACACATGTTCTAGCTGCACTGATATGGGTTCTTGCTTATTATAGTTAATGGATTATTCATCCTCTTTGTCCTTGACATAATCCTAAATATGTCCATAAAACTCAGATCATGTTGCCCGTAAAAACCAATCAGACCAGAGGTCTTCTGCAAGGTGTTGAACATTCACTCAGAGCAGATGGTAAAGATAATGTTTAATAAAGAGTTAGAGGATTAGTTGGAACAGAAATAAGCTAAGAGAAAGGGATAATTTCATTTCATGTGAAGCCTCATGACATTTCATGCACCCAAGGACTGATTAAAATTAGGCCAAAAGCTGTTCTTTTTGGCCAGTTTGTCCTAATACTGACCCTGCTTTTGTTGTCAGCTGCTGTATCTGCATGTGTTATGTTACCACTTTGTGAATAACTCAAAAGAAAGCTCTTCTGATTCTCCTGTGGCTGGCAAAAGTAATTCTTAATGAAATAAGAACAGGAGAGGTGATAGGATTCTGCTAAATGTGTTGAATATATTTAAGCAACTGATATCTCAACTGAGGTTTAGAAAAAGGTTTTATAGGTCATTTTAAACATAAATTAATTTTAAGTGGTAGTTTTCATAATGTGTGGATTTAAGCTTTGGATTACCATGAATATTTAGATGCTGAATGAAAAACAGAGCAAGGGATACTCCATACATAATTTTTGTCTTGTTTTAGGAAAATTTTTGCCATCAAAAAGGTAGTGGAATAACAAAACCTACAGATTTTGTGTATTTGCGTAACATTAGTATAGAAGGCCTAACTATTCTTTAGTAAGGCTTAATCAAATAAATGGAATAAACCAAATCAGACAGAAGCAAGTGTTTTACAGCTAGGGTATTTCTGGGACCATGTTTGTCCTCTTGTATAACTAGGTTTTATAAGTCAGAAGCTCTGACAAAGCATGTCAGATATGGGTGCTGCAGAAGCAATGTAAGTGGCATCTACTGGTAAATGCAGTCCTTTGATCTGAACACCAAATTTAAACTCTTTGAAGCTATTCTCATAAATAAACCAATGTGCTTAGGAGAAGACATTTTAGAATGGTTGGTGGGAGACAGAAGACACGGATTTCTTTCAACAGTTATGGCACAAGAGTAGAACAGGATCAAAATCCAAACTATTACCTTTCTTTACTGAAGAATACCGAAGTATAAGAACCAATGTAAGCATCTCTGGACCTGTTCCAGCTGAAGCATAATGCTCTAATCAGTCTTCAGTGGTAGAGCACTGTTACCTGTTCCTGTAAGGCAGGACGTCAAAAGTATTGTAGAATCAACACCATTGATTATGCACTGAAGTGGGCCAAAGCCCAAATCTTTGAAAGCCTCTTAAATTTGGTAGCTTGGATAATATCACTATCTATTAGTTCCACAATTCAGCTGAAATCTTCTCAAAACCTGCTCTGCACTCTCTAGCCAGCTCCTGCTCTTTACTTAAGGCAGTGTTCATCTGTCTTAAATAAAAGCCCTATGGTCTCCTCTTCTGCTGCTGATTTTTACCTTAACTTGTGCTCCGGGTGTTTCTCCACTTGGTTACTTTTGAAAGCATTTCATAGGGCACCTCAAACAGCAGAGGCTATTTAAAATACTCTGGATTAACATAAAAATAGCAAGACACTGTTAAGAATGAACTGGAAATTAACAAAACCTTAATTTCACTGAGAACTTTGTTACAAAAAAGCAGGTTTAGCTGACTCTTGAGTTTGAAAAGTACTGATTGTTGTCAAATAGTTTACTATAAAACTATCTAGTAAAATTATTTCTAAATTTCCTTAGGTTTGCAAAATATTTGTCCATACTTCATTGCAGCGACCTTTTGAAACCAGTGGCAAGAATAAAGCTCAACAAGACATTTGTCAGCTAATACACTGTATTAAAATCAAATAATGCAGCTCAGCAAGAAGAGAGGGTCATGTCGTACAGTTGAGATGAGACATAGATAAGTCTGAAGCAAGTTATGGCTTTATCTCAGCTTACCCTTGAACCAGATGCCCCTTCCAACCCCCTTCACCTCCCCCTCCCCCCGCAAGGTTTATAGTCCGTTTCAGCTATGCAGTAATAAACACCTAGAATTAACAAAATTGGAGATGGGAGGAAAGAGGCCTTAGAAAGCATGGCATTAAACTGATCTTTAAGGATATTTTTCATTCAAAAGGTTTTTTAAAATGTACAGATAGAAATAAATAGATGGACTAGCTGAATTTTGAAATGAAACGAGATTCAGGTATCAAAGGACTTTTTCTAGTTAGGACTTCATGTTAGTTGAATAATGATCGCAGAGAAATGTATTGCAAAACAGAAAAATTTTTTAGCACTTTTTCATGTTTTTCCATTTAAGTGATATTCCCACCACAATAAAACCCAGAAATGATGATCATTGAGGAGTGGGTAGGCATTTGAATTTGTTCCCAGATTTTGAATGATTAACATACAAGTAATTTCTCATGGCACTCAGAATGCTGTTCACCTTGCAAGTCCCTTCAGTTACTCACTCTCCAGCCTGCCAGTTGGTGTGTTCACATCATCCTCAGATACTGCATTTCTTTTTTCTATCTGCATTTTTCTGGTCTTGGCAGGGGAATGTCAGAAAACAAGCTTTGTTTTGATTTCTTCCCCTTTGTTTTTCTCAACTAGCGCTTTTTCAAAAGTTTTCAGAAATCAAATGTGCACTGGATCTTTTTGATTCCTATTTTATCTGTATTGGTTTCCTAACTTGCATCCTCCAGCTCTCATCTCTCCTTCAGTGGAGTCTCTGTGCTGCTTTTCTCACAAGGTGAACTCTTTCTTCATTTTTGCATCTGAGTTACAGAGTTACACTTCATTAAGAGATTTTGATTTCTGTAGCTTTGGATTAACCGAGATCCTACCACTAAGCGTATCGCATTTTGGATGACTTTCTTGTGTGTGTAGTTACTGCTTCTGACTTGGATTAATAGGAAATCTTTTTTCTGTAAGGCTCTTATATTTGAATGCATCATTTCTTCTTTCGTTTTCAGATGCTTGTCCAAAACAAGATTAAAGTGATACTTGAATATCACAAGACACTGATTTCTCTAACAGAAAACCCACAAATTATGGATTGGCCCAATGTAAGCCTCTCTGGAACATCCCCTTGTGAAGACAATAGCTGTGATGATGTGTGCGCTTCTGTGGCAATAGTTTTATTGGCAAATGTAATGTTTATGCTTCCTAGTTACATGAATGTGTTCTAATAAACAGATATCATGCAGCTACAGCAAACTATCTAATAATATTTCACGTACTGCTTTTCCCGATAGGAAAGACAAGCCAGTAGCAGAAATACTTGTCACTGCTTTTCATTACAAATACTCTTAATATTTATTTCATTTTAGGCCAGGGGTACTCCAGAGTACACTATACCACACATATCCAAAATTCAGAGTACAGCTAAATTTTCTCTCCCTCTCTAACTTCGGAGGTCCCTGCTGAAGGTTTAAACTATCTTCTAGGATCTGACGGAAGTTCATACCCAAGACAGATCTCAGCCTGTAGCTTCAGTTCTGTATCCAAGAGAATATCCATAATGACTTAGTTCCTGCTGCTAGATTATTGCTGCACCTGTGACTTGAATTAGCCACAGCTGGACTATCTGGGACCTACTAGCTGCCAATGGAGAGTGGCAGACTGCTTCAGGAACACCCACAGCTTCTCCATCACATGCTGTTGAACTGAAAATTTACTCAGGCAAGAGAAGGGCAGTGGCAAACTCAGGTTCTCTTTCCTCTCATAGGAAATAACCCTTATTCAGTTTTACCTAAATCAAAGCTCAGTCATAATACCCACTTTCCAGATAACCACCTACATTTCTGTGGAAAAATAATAGGCAAACTCCCTTCTTAATTTGGAGGAAGACTTCACAGTCAGCTGGAAGTAAACTATCATTTTTCACCACTTGCAGCTTCTGCTTCCTCCAGATATGCAAAAAAAGTCCTGGTGCAGAAGAGGAACTGGAAAAAACCCATTATGAAAAACGATTTGGAAAGACTGCTGTTTTTTCCACCCAGTAAATCATGGATTCTTTAAAAACAAAAACCCAAACACCAAGACTGCACCCCCCCACCCCCCCCCCCCACCCCAAAAATAAACCCAACACCAACAGAAGGAAAGAGTCACCCTTCTGCTGTGTATGTCCTTTCCTCTTCTGGAAAACTCTATAAAAAAGAAATGAATTACATGCTTTAAGGATGCCGTTGATTAGCTTAATTAGAGAAGCAATTCTGCCTTCCTGCTTTCTTCTGAGACAGCACCTATTCCCTGGCTTGCCTTGTGTTGCCAGTGCAAGTCCCACTGTTTGGGCTGGCTGCCACTTTGGGCAGTGAGAATGTGGAGAAGCTGAATAGATTGGATTTTCTAGTGACATCCTGTCTTTCAACCTCCTTTCTTAAAGAAAATACACAAATTGCTCCGTGTTTCCAGTGAAGAGTGGTAAGATACAAAACGTATTCCTGTTCCCCAGAGGTTAAATTAGTGGGTAGGAAGTGTTGTCTGATGCCTTGCTTGTTTGTAATCGCCAATTAAATAAACTGAAAGAAATCCTCGTGCTTTGTTTTGAACAGCTCTGTCCTCTTATGAACGTGGGCAGAAATTTCCATATGAAATCAAACTTATAATATTTTCAGTACAAATAAATGCGAGTATAACACTCTCCTTTAGTGGTAAGTATTCACTGGGGGGCCAGATTCATTTGTTTTCCTCAGATGTGCTCTTGTTGATAAAATTGAGCTGTCTGTGACACTAAATATGGTGGGTTTGATTTTGCTTCAGGTTGACATTTCATGGCACAAAGCATGAAAAATTACATCCTTAACAAAACCTTCCTTAATGGAGCTCTTGGAGACAGTAAGACCTTCTCATCCTATATAGAGCCTCCATTATGGCTGAGTGGTTGCTTCACGGTTCTCTGAGTCTTCGTCACTTACCCTGTTTCCATCAGGTGCTACAAATGTAATGGAAGAGTGAAAAATGCAAAGGAGAACCACAAAGGCTGCATATTTGTTTTGTGTACATTTAAGTGGCATAATTCTAGCAGGTCAGCTTACTTGGAAATCGGATATGAAAGTGGTTTGAGTGAGGGATGGCAGGAATAGGTATACCTATCATTGGTAATCTGAACTAGGATTTTCTCTCTGTTGAAGCTACAGGAAGTCATGTAAAGAGGGAATAGTTTTATGTTTTCAAAATGTATGTATTAATATACATACATGTGAAATATAAATGTCTAATTGTCAGGCATGGTGGAAGTTTGTGGAGATTGTCTTGTGAATCAATAACAATAAAGCATTGACCTTGTGAAATCGAGAGCCTTGGATTACAAATCAGAGTGGGGGCAAGCCAAGAGTTAATGTATGGCAGGGTTGCTTAAGATCAAGGGTGCGGTCTGTCTTTTAAGGGAATACTGGTTTTGTTACTGAGGCAGAGTTTGGCGATACCAACGCACAGCAATGCCATGCAGAGAGAAGATAAATACAGATTGAATGATTTCTCAGTTAAACAGGGACCAACAGGGAGTTTATAATAAAACAATTTACACTCACTTTGGAATATGACAATGGCAATTTTTCTTGTGCTGAAAACAAACCATTACTGATGTGTGTTTGTGACCCAGCAGGAAGTTTTCTAATACAGACTCTCTCCACATCTATTCAGTAGCAGTTGTAATTTGTCCAACTTGTCTGGCAGTATATAATATCATGCATTATTACTACTGTCACATTTTCCTATGATGCTAGAATTCTGGTGAAAAATTTAGATTCCTTTGGAATCCCCCAGCAGTGACATAGGTCCTTCAGCTTTGAAGGTTTAGCTCTTCATGAGTTAGAGGCTTAAGTTCAGTCATCTGTTTTTAGATTTCATTAAAATGTGCTGTAATCTCTGATTCTAAAAAATTTATCAGGTAACATTTTGACATATATGATACCAGTTTTTCATTCACATGCCCTACTGTAAATCAGGAGGGGTTCCTTTGGCAGTGCAGTAAATCAGGGTAAAAGAACTGGCTTCCTTTCTATAGGAAATTTTACTTGCATTTAAAACGCCTGATACTAGAATTATTGATATTACTTGTGTTTTATTTTAGCTGTGTCAGCAGGAGGAAAGGATGTCAGTATTCCTAATATAAATTCTGAGGTCCCAAGTTTCTGTCTTCTTCAGTATGAATCCAACAAAATCCCATATAAATGTGGTACAGTCTGTGGAGAGACAGAGAATTGCTTTTAAGATCAGCTGAACTCTCAGGTGATGTTCAGGACCACTTTTGGTCAGATGGAGCTATCATCACTACCTAGCATCAGGCAGAGACATTTCTAAAACTTCCCTGCTGAATGAGATGATACTAACACAGCTGATTCTGTACTAGAGAAACAGCTGGTATCTTAGGCACAGGATCGTAAAGCATTGCCCATATAAAGAAAGCTTTGGTTCTTCGGTATAGGTATACCTTCGGTATAGGTATACCTTTGCTTTTATGGGAGAAAGGACAGCAGAAAGTAATTGGAAACTATTGATAATGGCATTGAAATGTCTGCAGGCCCAATGGGAACACATTCTTCTTAATTCTAGATTCCCTTAATGAAAGTTTTATACAGACTTTAAAAATATTTTTCCCCTGTAGAAGAATAGAGCCCAATTTCTTCAATTCTCTCCTTCTTATTTTGTTTTTCCTTCTGAGGAAATATTCAAGGAAAAGAAAGTGCTGGTTCCACTTTTATGATGGCAGTTCATCATGGGAAACTATTTTGGTAGTGGTGGAGAAATATCTAGGACCAGATTAGTAATTCTGTGTTTCTTCATTTTATTTTGTGATTAACTTTCCACAGGTGTAGCTGAGGGAGGAGAAAGCCTAAAACAATACAAGGCAAGGATCTGTAATTAGATGAGATTGTCCAGGGGAGAAAGAATAACACAGCCAGAAAGCTTGGAATATGAGAAAATTACAAACTTTCCGAACTGCCAGAGTCAGTAGATGTGGCAAGAAGAGAATATGCTTCTTCCTTTTTCATAGTGGTCTGTGAGGTCCTGGGGAACACTGTGCAGGTCTTTGTCACTGTGTCTGTGGGAGTTTCAAGGGCATTGAGGAAGCAGACGAAAACCCATTTTTTAATGTCACGGATGAACTTGCAGTAAGATTTAACAAGGGGGATACTTTCTGTCACATGGCACTGTCTTGGAACTATTTAGAAATACCTTCTAGCCATCCTTCTAGTTCTGCAGAACTCCCATTAGAGTAAGATAATTGAGAAGAAATGTTTCCAAATTTCTACGTACTAGACATTTACACCTCCTAATGTAGAGAGAATTTCATCAAATGTAGGAGACTTTCAACACTTTGTGGCACTTCTGTTGTATCTGAAGACTTGTTCATGAGGAGGGTATGATATTTCATTAAACAAAGACTGGCTGAGCTGGCTGGCAGTAAAAGGAGCCCAAATGGGCACAGTGACCTTTTCCACTATCAGAGTCAAGCAAAATGGTCTAGCCGAACTGATTCAGGCTTGCAGATTTGTATAACATTGTCAGATGCCAGTTATCACATAATAAGAATAAGATGCTGTAGACAGGTCACATTACTGGATAAATCAGACACCTTTCCTTGCAGGCTCAGAAACTTTCAAAATATTCCACCCTTCGGTTGTAAAATCACAGGCTTCTAGAAACAAATTACTAAATACACCCCCTAATAGGTTGTCATAGTAGGTACTTTTTTTTTTCTCTGTGTATGAGTCACAGTATCTTCCCTGTACTCCAAGCTGGTAGGTGACAATGGGCTGCTCATGTCATATTCAAATATAGCAACATCTTGATGATATTATGATGATTACCACTTTGCAATTGGTATGTCTTACCTCAGCACAGGAACATAACATTCCTAATGAGATATAGCAATAATTTGCCTGTCACAAAATGATCTCTTCCCTCCTAAGTGACAGTGTTTTACCATTACAAACATATGTCCCCATCAACTAAAGCACTAATGAATACGGGTCTAGCATTATCGTATTATATATTTATGCCATTTGATGAAGCGCAGAACTTGATCTGGATCAAAACTATTCACTTAGTGCATGAATCCTGGAGTTAGTTAAGGCAGTGAGGATCTCTGTTCTCCTTTTTTGCCTGGCCCACAGGAGCTTTGCACTGTTCAGGAAATAGCTGGGTCAAATGAAGAGATTTTCAGAGGAGACTAGAACAGTTAGGCACTGCAGTCTTAATGTAAGTTTTCATAAGGAATTCCTTTTGGAAACTCTGAGCCATCATTCATGTAAGGCTCAGTTTTCTACTCCCTCTTTAGGCCCTGAGCCCAAAATTTATATGGGATTAATTTTAAGCATGTGGTCCTGTGGACTTCAATAGGGCTACTTAAGCCTGCAGTTAGGCACATGTGTAAGCATTTTCAGAATCAGAGCTGTAGGGGAGATTCCCATTTATTTTGATGGGAGTTTTGCCTGAATGCAGATTGAGTGCATGTGTTACAAGAGCCATTCTTTGACACTCCAGTTGAACTGCAGTAACTAGGGAGAAGTTAATTCAGCGAGATGAACGTCAATTGCAAGTTTTTGTATATGCATCAGAGGGAAACTCTTTTCTTATTGCTGAATTTCCTTAGTGTTGTAGATTTAAGTTCACTCTGTAGTACATGTAGTAGTTGGTATATAGCTTGATGTCACTATTACCTGAATTCTGTACTGTTGCTTTTGTATTATTTCGCTTACTATGAGTGCGATTGAAGAGATGATACAAATCTTCAAAATACATATGTCTAGTGATATGCATCACTTCATGACTTGTTTTACAACTTTTGTGTCGTTTTAAAAAGCACTGTATTTCCTTGCTGTGTTGTGAGTTTTGGTCATTTTCTTACAAAATCAATGAGGATGACTTTTCATACTTGAATAGGGTAAAGCTATTGACCTTTCAGATGTTTAGAATTGTGTTTGAATCATGCTTAAAGCTACTGGTCAAAATCTAATGACATTATGTTGCTCAAAACTAAAAAAGAACCACCTTAAAAAAACTTGAAGCCAGTTTTTAATAGATATTTTAAGATTAAGACTACCATTTTAACATAATACCACACCTCTTGCATATTGGTTTGCAGGACCTAATGGAGACCTGAGCTTCGGAGGGTTGTATGAGATGGCAGTAATGGTGTGCTTATTGACATGAACCTAGATATTGCAGTCTGTTTTTTGAAATGAAAGAGAATCTTAAGGTGCAAAATTTGATATATTTTGTGAATGGCGCATGAGAGCCTGTGAACTACTTAGCAGAAGTGCAATGTGTGGAGACAGGTAGAGGGCAGGGGTTGAGGTAGGTAGATACAGGACTTTGACACATTGGAGTCAATGCACCAGAGTTCCAGTGTGGTCTTTAACTACCGGACTGGGTATTATTTTACTGGTAACACCTTCCCCACGTATTTCCCGTCTGAATGCAGAAACTGAGTCTGGGTTTGAGCACGTACTGGTGTGGGGCACATGCTCACTCCAGCTATAGCCCATCTCTAATTACACTGAGTGGTATGTATTATGTTGCTTTAAAAACCACTTGGTTTCAGAAAATGACAAACTGGCTTTTCAGTGTTGTCGTGGTTTCAGCCCAGCCTGCAACTCAGCACCATGCAGCTGCTTGCTCACTTCTCTCCCCAGGTGGGATGGGGAGGAGAAAATATAAGGAAAGGCTGGTGGGTCGAGACAAGGACAGGGAGGGATCACTCACCAGTTACAGTCATGGGCAAAACAGACTCGGCTTCAGGAAAGTCAATTTAATTAGTTACCAATCAAATCAAAGTAAGATAATGAGAAACAAAACCAAAGCTTAAAACACCTTCCCTCCACCCCTCCCTTCTTCCTGGGCTCAGCTTTGCTCCCCATTTCTCTCCCTCCTCCCTCCAGCAGTGCAGTGGGACAGGGAATGGGGGTTGCGGTTAATCCATCATGTCGTCTCTGCTGCTCCTTCCTCCTCAGGGGAGGATCCTCACACTCTTCTCCTGCTCCAGCCTGGGGTCCCTCCCATGGGAGACAGTCCCCCATGAGCTTCTCTGACGTGAGTCCTTCCCGTGGGCTGCAGTTCTTCACCAACTGCTCCAGCGTGGGTCCCTTCCATGGGGTGCAGTCCTTCAGGAGCAGCCTGCTCCAGCATGGGCTTCCCATGGAATCATGACCTGTTTCCTGCACAGCCACCAGCTCCGGCGTGGGGTCCTCCCCGGACTGCAGGCGGGTCTCTGCTCCCCTGTGACTCTCCATGGCTGCAGGGGCACCGCCAGCCCTCTCACCATGGGCTATAGTACATGTATATCTCAGATTCTCTTCCGTCTGTTTCAGTACTGGTTTCCGATTATTGACTTCACACAAGCCAGCTTATAGCAGTGATATAATTTTTGGAAAGTAGTAAAGTAGAACAGGTTCAAACTGGTGATGTGGAAGTGAAGGTCTGCATCAATCTGTATCTTGAACCTCCTCCATCATCAGAGTTTATCCAGGATTAAAATTTTTACCAAAGGCATTAAAATATGAAATGCAAAACTGCATCACTGAGCCTGAAGTTCTCTGTATTTGGGTACTTATTTTTTTGCTTCTGATACTACAGGTGGGTTGACTCAACCCACAGACTAGTAACCAGCATGTAGAAATCTAGCTAGATGCTAGAAAACTAGCATCTCTGAAGTATGTAACATTTATGCCGTAAGCATAAATGTCAGAGGTAATTAGCAAAATTGGCACAGCAAAAATTTTACATCTGTGAAAGCTGAAAGAATTTAATATTTTAATGATGTAATGATGTATACTAAAGTTCCTGTGAGTTTGAAAGTCCCTATGGAAATGGCTAATGACAAGTTTTTTTATGTACTCGGTGCACTACCCGCTCAGCAGCACACTGTCATTTTAGAGCAATTGCCCAGCAAACTTTTAAAATGCTGTCACAAAAAATTGCAAAACCAGAGGTAGCTCTTTAATTTGTCTGCCACTTTTTCTGTCACTCCTACTGCATTTTCTCTTGAGTACAAGGTTTAGCTGTCACATCTGAAGTCCTTTCACATATTTCTAGAGGTTGGGTTAAGGCCATATTGCCAATTTGTCCTACAATGTTAAGGGAAGTTTAAAATAGAAATATTTTATTCACACTTCTTTTACTGGTACACTTTAATATAGAGAATTGGAAATTATTCCTCCTATAGTTGAGGGAACTATTTGGGATTTGTAAAATAGACTGAATTTCACCAGAGATGCTGATTTGTCCACATCCAGCTATTTCACAGGTGTATAGTTGTAGGTATGTATATATACATACATGTATTTTCCCTATTTGTATTTTTATATAGCTGCTTAAGACTGGCCAGTAGTTAATGTTCTGTCCAATTACAGCTTTATCCTATGAAAATTTTCTCTTTATACAAGATAAAAAGGCTTCAGTGGGAAGTTTGAGACCAACTTACCACAGACTTCCAAGTGGCCAGGATGCTCAGCTGGGATGTGAAAGAACCCTAAAGGAAGAACTAGAAGATGCTTGTGTGTGCTGTATTTTTGTAGTGATCACTGGTTTATCCAGATATGAAACAGTAAAGCATTTGAAAGCTTTGAATTTTCATGAGATGGGAAAACTTTTCTTCACAGTTCTAGATCCAGGATGTTTCTTGCACATTAGCTACTCTTGTGTGATGCTGGAGGCAGGAAGGGAGAAACATAATTCAATTTTTTGTACTTCTCTTCTAAAAGGCTTTATTATCTGCTTGCTTGTTTTTTGTGGGCCCTTCCAAGCAATAAAATTCTTGTTATCATTCTCCCAGGGCAGAGTGGAGGTAGAAGACAGCTATGTCAGACAGCAACTTCTGTGCCAGGAAATGGGGAAGAGTTGCTTTAAGGCCGTAAGATAGTTATGCAGGTATCAGATTTCCATGTGGTTAGTACTGGTCTTCACTGGATATCCTGAGATCATGTGCAGGGAGTAGGAGAAAATGCCTGGGTCTGTTTCCCTTCTTATAAAGAGAACTTAACTATGGCAACTATTGCTGACTACAATTGAAACAGAGTGTAAAATTCTGAATTACAGCACCTTGATCAGCTAAGTGCTCTTACTGCTAGAAAATAGTTTCTGCTGTCTGAATCCCATCACAGTTGGAAACTGCATTAGGAGGAGAGGAGGAGACAGCTTAAGTTCATTATCACATGGATAATTTTCTATTTTCTCATTCCTTAAACATAATTTTCATGTTTAGCTTTCAGAGTTTTTGAGGGTAAAATGGGATACAAAAAATTACTGTTTATAGGATTACTTTTAGATTTCAATGAAACAAAAATTGCATTTTGATTTTAACCATCATTTAATTCTCTCAAGTGAATAGTTATAAAAGTAAAAACATGAAGAGCTAAGTATGATACATACATTTAAATGATGGAAGAAAAACTTATTTTAACATACAGAGTTATTAACAGTTTACACATTTGACTGTAGGGGGAGTGAATATTCATAGTAGGAGAAATTTCACAATATGAAATTACATTAGTAGTTACTGACAATCTGTAGATATCAAAGAATGAGCACTGGCACATTAATAAGGAACTTAAAAGCAGTTCCATACTTTAACATCTTAGTAACTATAAAACTACAACTTCTACATGAGTCATATTTTTGAACTCCAAACTATCTTATAAAATTTAGCTAGAACACATTTTTCTTGATACAAATGAGTATATTAATTTCCATAAGATATTATCTCTTACCATATATTTAATTCAGATTCTCTTTCTACTCCCACTAAAATAATTGCTTACAATATACTGACTTGATTTTATATGGCTAATTAGAGCAGTGCATGGAAAAAAATAGGTTTGCAGGTAATACTGAAATTAAATATGTTAATCTGTACCTCAGTGCACACATTTTGTATGAGCTTTAATTTGCTATATAAATTATAGTTCTGCATTTATAAAATGCCCTTGAAAGAATGTCCTATTTTTTGGAATACTGATACCACAGGGAAACAAACATACAGAGCTTTTAGCTATAGGCTATATTTGCACAAATTCAAGCAAGTAGTCGGTCTGACAATCCAACTGAAAATATACTTTTAAAAGATATTCTATATATATTTGATAAGACTTTGTGTGTTTAAGATTTACATTTAGTTACAATGTAACAATTTTTATGATAGGCGAGTAAATTTTGAACAATGAGGCATAAATAGTATAATAAATAGGCAGTGTTTTGTCAGCTAGAGCACTGAACAAATAATTCAAAAGGCTCTGAACTCGTTTCTGTATGAGCTAGTAGCAAATATCTCCAGTACAGGTCTGCTTTACAGTTTTCTTCTAGAAAAAGGTGGTATGGCTCACTCAGAGTAGCTGCCCAGTGCAGTGTATGTATTTTGTGACATGTGCAGTGCCCCACATAGGTTCTGATAACCTCAGCTAAAAGCCTGATAACTTCAGCTTTTTCAAAAAATCCTCACTGTTTAGAAAACTCTCCTTCCATGTGAATTCAGTTAAGATTCACTAATTAAAATTACAAAAGGCAATTACAAAATCTGTGATGCAGAGTATGTCCTGAATTCTAAGTACAGTTTGTTATTAAGAGGGGTAAAGGGCATATGCATGACCAATACACTTTTATGCTTCTTTTCATAATCAGGGTGGTCAAAACCTTATCCTCTGTTTAGGCAATGGCAGTAAATCCAGTAGTAGGATCAAGTCTTTAAATGTCTACAAGAACCCAAATATTTTCCATTTCTGACTCACGAATGGTATCTCTGCTGGAGGTACGTAGCCACGTGTTGTGGAATGCATAGGAAACGTCGCGTGGAATTCGAAATGCATCTCTGAAAACGTTTATTTTGAAAGAGCATCTTCATTTTTATTTCCAGTAGCTCTGTGTCAGTAACCAAGATCTTGTACACTTTTGACAGAACAAAGCATGACTGGCCAGAAAGTTTTTGATGACTCTATGACTTAGACATTTAATAGTTTGAGAATATTAATATTTGGGCCATATGTGATAGCATCCTTTACCATCCTAAGAGGCAGCAGTATGCTCCGAGTCTTCTGACTAACTTCACAGTAGAAGAACAGAAATCTCAGAGTTAATTTAACCTTCAGACTGTCAAAGTAAAATAAACAGTTTTTTTAAATGAAAATAGCTAGTCTGGAATAGTTCACCGTGAAGAACTTCATTTTTTATTCATTCTTTTCATACAAGGTGAGGATCATACAAGTAAATGTCTAATATTGTCCCTCTGAGGGAGTGTCATTGAAAGTACCACCTAGAATTAATGGTTTGGCAATGCTGAACAAGCTAGAGAAAATTGTTCCAGAATGACAGGACTATTTTTAGGTAAAGATTTCTCCCCTGGATTTTCTTCATTCTATATAATGTTGTTAGTATGATTAAATAGTGAGTTTAACTTTTTGGCAAAATAACCCTTCGGCAACAGCTTTCCCATAAGATTATTTTAATTGCCCATTGCTACTTGCAGTTATATGGAAGTTGGTATAGCATGACAATAAATCTTCTTTACTAGAAGAAGAAAAAAGCATGTTGCATAACCAAATGTCACCTGTTATGACTAAATACATGACAGTATGAGCCGAAGCCCTGGTTATGAGAATTGGTAGAAGAAATACAATTTCTAGTGATACTTTTATCAGTCTTTAAGCCATAGTCAGAAGTTTATGTGACAACTTTTTACTGGCCTTCTCCATTACTAACCTAGTAAAAGCCACGGAGTAGCAAATAAAAAAAGAAAAAGGTACCTTTAAAATATGAAAATTCCAACCAAACTTAACTTAGATAATGTAATGGCACAAGGTTTGAAAAGAAATCTCTCACAGGAAGAAATCTGTCCCAGAAGTATAAGTCCTGTCAGCCAGTCAGTTTTTAAATTTTCTTTTTTAAAAATGTGGCAGAACACTTAGCTGAAGTTTACAGTCTTCAGGGCCAGCTGGAACACCATCATATACCACTTCAAGATGCAATGAAAATAAACAGTTGGAGTGGTCAAAGAAAGCCTGTTTCCTAGCAATTACATTGACAAGTTAACTATGTATAGAGGGAAACATGGCAGCTGAATGATAAAGAGAGTACACAAAGGTCTAACACAACTTCCAGATTGACTTGGCCTATGAAGACATTGGCCAGATTTACTGAGTGGCCTGGCAGATAAAATCCACAAGCTCCACTTAGGGACTGCAGAAATCAGGAGAGAAGGAAGAATAAGCCTTAGTCCTTGCCTTCTGCAGCAATGGGAGTTGATACAATCTGTTAGTTTATTTGCACTAAGAGCTCTGTAATTTGTTTCTTCCTGAAAACTATCAGCTAAGATCAAGCCAAACTTAAAATGGAACAAATTCCTGCAAGAGTTGCTAAATTCTCTCAGTCTTTCCTTGGAACACTGGGGGATAAAACAGGGATGTTCTGAAGATCCGTATTTCAGGATGGTCTCTGGGTGGAGTCTATTTAGATCCAACACTAGAATGTTTGTTTGAACAGAACATGAACTACAGGGGCACCCTATGAATCAGAAGGGGGAGGAGAGGGAGAAAGGAAGCAAAGAAAAACTAGACATTAATAAAAGCTGATCCTGCCTTTTCAGATCATAGGTTTATCCAGAAACCGCACCAGTCGCAGGATGTCTGAATTAGATTTTCATTGGGGTAAGAGCTTACTTAATTAATTTCTGTACAGTATTTTGGATGGAAAGGCAAGTGACTAAAACCATAGCTGTTCATTTTCATGTTTAAAGATGAAAAATACCTGTACTAAAACATGCAGAGAACAGCACACTGGAATCTTTTTTTCTGAGTAAGATTGCTGTAGGGCATTAAAAACAATCACAACACTTGCATCTGATACAGGGTCCTTTTAATTAATTAGTCAATAAGGGTCAGGTCTTGAGTCAATGAACCAGAGTCATTGGACTGGACTGGACTAAATCTAATTATTCCCAGTCCTACTATCAGACCAAGATTTTTTGATAACTACTTCTAACAGAGTAACAATGATAGGGCTCAAAAAGAGGAGGTAATAAAGGATGATTCTTCAAAATAAAATCAGCTTTATATCGACATATATTACTATCTGAAAGCTGCCAGTACCATTTCTTAAATCAAACATCTGCATTTTGATTTTTAAGATCTGTGACTACTATCCCACTGACCTTTTCCATTTGCTCTGGTTGTAAAGGGTATTGTTGCAGCCTGTTGACATAGTTTTCAAACTTTCCACATTACCAAGAACGTCACTGCATTTAGCCCCTAACACACTCTTGTTTCACGCACATTGAGACTCACTCACTTGTACTGTTGAATGTATTTTACGAAAATAATGAATCATGATACTGAGGCTATAGAACAAAATCTGAACCTCACACATTGCATCCCACATTTCGGCCTTGGATGAAAAAGAGGTCTGCCTGGCAGTGAGAAAAGACTGGAGAGAATACTGCCTTTAATTTACTAATTCATTTGACCCTTTTTCATGCAAATTGGCATGGCTATCTGCCTTTCCTTCAGAAGCCCACACTAGTGCTCTTCCAGCTTCAAGGTTCACATGGAATCAGTTTTTCAAGCCTTGGTGACACCTGTTTCTGAAAAATATGCTAGAAACATAAGTAGTAGGGTTTTTTAAAATGTGGGAAATGCATTAGTTTTTAAAAATGGAACTATTAAAAAAAAAAAGGCAAAACAAACCCTGAACTAACTATGCCGAGTACTGTCAATATGATGAGATACATGCAAATTCTTCAGCTATGTCTGTGCTACAGAAATTCTGGAGTGGGTGATGTTTGAATCACCAACATGTAGTGCTGTGGTTTAACTGCTAGCAAATGTATTTTTTTAATATCAGTGTTTTGCTATATAAGAAAACTTCATCAAACTTCATTATTTTTATTACGATTGTTTATGTCTTTAGATGCCAGGTTATAGCTTGGTAGCAAAATGTAAATATTTAGCTATTGAGAATTCCAGTAAAACCTTCTTATGACTCCTGGATCAAAGCATGAACCATTTAAAAACCTTTCTTTTTGATTTGGATTCTCCCATCTTTCCATGATTATGACAAGTGATGTACTTATATGTCTGGATTCTGTGCGAAGCAGAATTGTACGAGCTTTGTTCAGTGGAATTTCTCTCTTTGCCCAGATATTTCATTGTGACACTACAATTAATTCCTATTTAACTACACATTGCAAGCTAACAGTACAGTAGAGCTGTGAGAATATATTTTATCGGAAAATGTTGATCATTGATGAGAAAGTATTGAATATGCCAGTTTTGAACAGTTTTCTGTAGGAAAAAGAATTTCTAGGCTGGACTGTGGTGGAAAGGATGGGGACTTGTGCCAGCCACAGAGAAATGCAGGTTTCTGTCCTGGAAAATGGAGGTTCAAGTATAAGCTCTGATGACTATTTGTGCAAAAATTTCTCAGCAAATTTCCCTTTAGGATATCATTTTGGCATAAGAATGACGATGTTAAGAGCTGAAACCTCACCTCTTAAGTGAGTTGGTTAAAACAGGGGTGGAAATACACTTTGTCTGTCACGTAGGACACACATTTAAATCCTCCTTTGTCATTATCCCATAACCTGTGTGAATGCTCTGAGCACTTGGTGTCGACTCTAGGTGCCTGTGGCCTCTGTCCTCCTTTTCATAAAAATCACTCAGGGCGATCATCTCATAATTGATTCTTCTAGTAATCCTCAACTGTAACATTCTTCAGGTGCAATTCTTCTTCTGTTCTTTCCTCGATCTCCATTTTTAAAAGTTAAATTGATAACTTTTTTAATCTAATGATGCATATTCTGCAAATGACAACCCCCATCTTTGTCTTCTCGTCACTGTGACCCTTTCATTATTTCACGTCTTACTCAGCAGTCATCATGTCCTTTTGTTGACTCAGAATTTCATCAAGTTGAGAATAGAAAGAAGCTTAACCAAAACTCTTCCATCTGCTGCTTTGACTCAAGTCTAAATGTAATTCAAGTTGTGAGTGGCCGTAAGGTCTGCTTTAACTCACATATAACCCAACTCATTCTAATAGCTAGCTTTCACCCCAAATAGATCACTTCCATCAGAAGTCTAATCCAAATTGCCCTTCATACATAATTCTTTTTAAATGTAGTCTCCCTAGTTAATGGCATCTTTGACTCCTAAGTTTACAGACCCATTGGACTGAGGATCCATAGTCCTGTTCCATGGGCTTTGTAGTGTTTAGCAGGAGGAATCTTGGTTGATATAAAACTGGTTTATGTGCCTCAGTACTTCCTTTGCTCTTGGCTGTTTTATGCTTACGGCCAGAGGATGTTGTGCTTCAGCACCCCACAGCCAAAAGGAGGATCCCTCGGTTCAATGACAAAGTTGCTGAATTTGTAGCAGTTCAAAGGCTGCCCTGACTTATGCTGGGGACTGAATTACTACTCAACTATTAGGAAAAAAAAAAAAAAGACTGAAAGCTGTCCTCCTAGCTGCACAATATGGATTTGTATTCTATATAGTGGGATGTGTTCCTGTTTCACGAATAAAACAATCAAACCTTCATTTTTGCCATCCATGTCTGCTGGTGTCAGAAGCTTGGTTATTGCCCTCTCTGTGAAGCTCATGAAAAAACCTGCTCACACTAGGCTGAATGGCTTAACTGCTTTTGTACGTATTGAATGCAATTTGCCCGTGATGTTTTTGTATGAATTATGATATATCAAACTGTACTACATGTTTATATAGCGCTGTACATCGATTTAATAACTAGATTTAAACACTCATTTAGTATCAGTGCCAAAGGAAAGATGAAGGGGATATATTTGCCACAAAAAGCAGATTAGTGTCCTTTATGTTTAAAGGAGTGAGATGGTGGTTTATGAGTTAAAGCTCACGAAATTAAATAGGTGGAACTGCAGCTTGCAAATAAGCATGAACAGGAGAAAATAATGTTTTTTGTTGCTTTTCACTAGGTTGACATAAAAGGCTTCTCTTTGGTGTGTATTGAAGTTTCTGTTCTGTAAAAAAAGTACATGCCCTTCAAACAAATTATAGTTGTTCAGGTGGATACAGGATTTGAGCAAAATAACACAGTTAAAGTAGAGGGTATCTTGTACTTTGGCTGTAAACCACCGAAACGTTGCATACAGTGAAAGTTCTCATTCGCTCCAACCGTTCAATGGTCCGAGACATCACTTGTCCAAGGCAACAGAATAAATATTAAATTAGATCTACAGAATAACAGTTTGGGGCTTCATCCTATAAATATTGCTATGTGTAATCCCAGTGAAGTAATTTCTTCCTAAGTGATTACTTGTAAATGCTTTAAAAAATTGCAGTGTCTGTATTCTGAGAAGATACTACTTTGCAGAATACTTTCCCTTTTCCAATGTCCACTGCCAGCCTACACATCAGCTTCCGGAAGCAGGCAGCCGGTTTCCCCTATCTTTTTTTGCTATCTGTGAAAAACCCCAGCCCTGTGAAAAGCACTAATTAATGCCCGTGAAATCTGCAGAGCTGGACCCTCGTGGGAGTAGCTAAATCGAGGCAAACTGAGTATTGAAAGTATTGTTGTATGGCTGCCAACAGTTGGCCCGGATCGCGAGCTGGCCAGCAGTGCATCCCTGGGGCACTCATCCTTCCCCCGTGCGGCGCGGAGGCGGACTCCGGGGGCGCTGGGCCATGTGCTGCGCCAGAGCCTGAGCCGAGCCACGAGGCGCTCCACCGGCGCAAGGGTGAGGTGGCCTCACGTGCGGCTGGCCGCCGCCTTGTGACTAACCGAGGGGGGTACCACGGACAGGCTAAGCAGAGCTCCAGGTGCTCAGCTGCCCCCGCTTGACCTTCTCCAGCTCGGAAGGCCCTAAGGGGCCATGACATACGGGACCCTTGGCCGGTACCTGGGCTCTGTGGCGCAGCATTCTCCAGGGAAGGGCTTGTGCTTGCGGAGGGGTGGCTGCGCAGCCACCGGCCAGCTGCGGACAGCCTGCGCGGCGAGCTTTGCACCGGCACCAGGTGCAAAAGTAGGGTGGAGGCCCGCCGAGCGCCCCGCGAGGCGCGTAGCCTCGGGCGCAGCGGTTCCCGACGGGCCCCGGCCCTTCCCCCCACGCGCGGGCAGGCTGCGGCTCGGGGGCCGTGCGGCTGGGAAGCGCCTCTCGCCCTACTGCGGCCCCGGAGCGGCGCGTTGCCCCCGGGGTCGGCAGCGCCATACCGGAGGCGTCGCCTCGGCGGCGCGGCGGCCCTGCGGGGCCCCGTCCGCCGGCGCGGGGGCGGGCGCGCTGCGCGGAGACCGCGGCGGGCGCGGGGCGCCCGGGGCCAGGCGCCGGGAAAGGGCGGGCTGCCGCCTGCTGCCGGCCGCGGCGCGGGTAATCAGGCGTCCCCCGCTCACTGCTGATTTGCAAGAGCAGATTAATCAGAGCGCACGGCTTGATGAAATTTGCTGTTATTGTGCCCATTTTTAGCAACATCTTTTATTATCTTCATTATTCATTTACAGGGGACCGGCATCAATTATGCAAATGAGTTCACAGACTTTGCAGATTACTTCATTTGCCGCTATTGTTTGTGGAAATTTAATTATTAAATATTATTAAGCTTGCGTTTTCTTCAATTTTCCGAGGCTTAGTTTCATTTGATTTTTCCTCCAGCTGCTCTCGTTTCCTTTCAGTGCCAAAACAGCTCCTCATCAAAGCGGCTCTGGCATGTGAAGACCAAATAAAATCTCCTCAATTTAATAATTTTGATGTTAGTCCCTTGTTCTCAGCTGCTTGCTCAAAGCAATGCAGAGAGAAACACAGAGCACATTCAATTTAATGAGCAGAAATTGAATTCAAGTTTGTTCGGAATTGACTTCAATTAAGCAGAGTCTTAATGATAAATTAATCTCTTTTCTTTATTCCCTAGAATTTGTTTTTCAAAGTAGGAAATTGGACTACATTGAAAGACCAAATAAAGAATACCAATTTTAACTAGATTATGGAACCGATAGCAAAATTTAATTCTTTATAGTAACGTACTTGGACAAATAGCATTCACTCTATGGCATGTATTATAATTTATATTCATTGTTACCACTCACACTTTCATGGCATGGATAAAATGGCAGTTGAATTAAATATGGGCTTGTAATAGACTTCAGAGTTTTAATCTTTATTAAGAAACTCTAATTGAATGCATAATTAGCTTTTCAGGGTCTAGGAAACTAGGTTTAATATCTATGTGGGCTGAAAACATAGATCAGGCATTTTTTTAAGAGCATTTTTTATGAGTTTATTTTTTAGGAGAAATTATCTTGTAACATGGCTTGTATAAAAAGCCGCATTTTAACTTCATTGCAAGAAGCTGCATATGGAGGACCAGTAGCAAGCTTTTTTGTGCACCTTTGAATGCCCAAAGACAGACCTCCTCACGTTCCCGGTCAATGGTGAGTAGTTCAACCTCCTTTCATTAGAACACCTCAGGATACCTTGTGCCTGTCCCCGTTAAAACACATAGGCAAAACAAGTCAATGCTTATGCATAGCAGTGGACTGTGCCCTTTTCATTCTGTGTTACAGTTCTACTATGGTTAGTTACCTTAATGCCTTCATTCTTTTCCTCTATGTTAATCTTGACCATCAGGATCAAGCTCTTCATTTTGCCATTTCAGAAAGCAGGGTGTTTTTTCAAGAGTGGAGAGTGATTTGGGTGCCTGCTCTAGGTTTTCAAAGGCAGTCAAACCGCTTTATGATGTCTTGAGCTGGTGATCTCATGTCGTCGATAATTTCTGAAATTTTGATCCTTTACATCTCTACTCAATGGAGAAAGAAAAATTGATATTGCTGCTTATGGTTCTTCTGATAGAAGAATAGTGCTAGATGGGGGATAGTTCAAGCCAATCTCTGTATCCATATTTATGTTTAAAATTAATAGAAAATCCATCCACAGTGCTAGCACTTTAGAACTATTATGCAAACATTCTATAGTAACATTAATTACAAATTCAGGGAGGCGGGGTGTGTGTGGTGTAAAATTCTGTGCTTGTGTGTTTCAGTGGAGAGAGTGGGTAAGTTCTGCTAGCCAAGGAACATTCGGTCTTCTGCCTTACCTACACATATGTTCTTGGTTCTCAGGCACTGAGCAAAGATATATACTGCTTTTTAAATAAGTAATAAATTGAACAATTTCCTTTAGACACCTTTTACAATCTGTACTGGACTTGTGAGCACCTCCCACTGTGTGTCCAGCACTGGTATGTTTCTGTTTCCCTAGAGTTTCCTGTTATGTTTTCTTGGTGTAAAGGATCAAGTCTGCCAACAGAGTCTGCATGGCACACAATTGAAAATATTTATTAAGGCAATATATTTGTTTTTACAGATCTGGGAGATTAAGTTTTATTGCTTCAAGGATACCCATGTTCTGAAGTGTATGGGGCTCCAAAGATTTGGTTTCCATTTTCTGAATGTATTTTTCTGTAAATGTTTTTTTTCTATTTGCAAAACGGATCAGTTTTTCTAGAAGTGATAAAGAAAGGTTTGTTAATCTAAAGTGCTCGTGTATTATATATTTCAGAATGGCAATTATTTAGAAAGAGATGGAATAAATGTTTTTTACAAGAAACTGCAGTTGTGATTTATAAACAGCTGTGTTCTTTCATGTAGGAATCAGTCCATGTGTTCCAGTAGGTATAGACCAGATTTATGAAAATAGTGAAGTCCTTGTGGTCACAGAACGTCTTGTAATGGTGAGAGATGTCAAAGCTCCATCAGTCTTTACAGCCTACATATCTGATTAAACAGGGATTTAGGGATGACACTGTAGGTTGTGCACACACATGTGTTCCCACAACTGATTATATTATAAAACATCTACAAAGAAGTCATTAAGATAGTGTTCCTGTTAGAAATACCTAGACTGTAATAGCACTGCGGTATTCCATACTCCCTTGTATATCACTGATTCTCTTACCAACGTCTTCGGTGCACAAGCATTAAAGGCTTTTTATTGCATATAGATCTTACAGGTTCACTTTAAGGTCTGACCATTAAACCAAGCTCTTTCCATCTATTTGTCATCATTTATAGTGATGGTTCTGTGGTTAGGTGCCTACCTTCTGCAGTGCCAATGTTGTCTGATTAGACTTGGTGACACCCGTGCAGATCACACTGCTATCTTTCCCTTTCATCTGAAAAAGCGCTACAGGGCCCTCTGTGTGCTACACTGAAACGGTTTCTCAAAGTTACTTGTCTTAAGTACAGAGGAAGACCATATGTCAAAACAGCTTTTTTTCTTTTTTCTTTATCTTAAACTGACTTTCCCCATTTCAGAACTGAATCTGATCTCAGCAAACATGTCCTTTCTTTTGCCTCTAAGTTAGCAGTGCATTTTCCCAGGAGGCTCAGCTTTTTTGAATCTCCATCAGGCAGAAATGGGATGACTCCATAGCAAAATTCAGCCAAAGCAGTAACTTTACTGGAGAGGAGAGGAGCCATAAGAACAACTTCAGCTAGCGAGTATGTTCAGAGTCTGAGCCACAGAAATACTGTGCATGTATTAATATCCCTTTTGACATAGAAAATCAAGTGCCTTTACATGAGAAATTCGTGTCAATGTTGGCTCTACTAATGCGTATAGTAGCTAGTAAATTGTCTGGCCTGGCTGGAAGCTCAAACTCCCTACTTCTCAAAGAAGGGTGAGACAATATATTGGAAAGGCAAATTGTTATTTGTTCCTACAAGAAAGGTGTAAGGGGGGGAGGAAAAGATCACCTTCCTTAAATTATCCTTTATCAATATTGGAGGAGCTCTGGTTTGTTAGTCTTTACCCACATACACTATGAATAATGCTCCACTTATGAGAATATTTTATTTATTATTGTATATTCTGAGTTTATTTTCTGGAGAGTGCAAAATAACACATTTCTGAAGATCAATGTTGTACAGCTTTAGTTAATTTCTTACTAGACAGTATTGTTTTCAGTGCTGCTCTTTTCTACTCAATTGTTTTCTGCACACTTCGACAGTCCTGATGTTAAAAGCATGTAGCAAGGGTAAAGTTAAGTATTGAAAAGGTAAGAAATGTCACATTTATAAAATCCCTTTAAGAGGCAACTCTTGACTACATTGTCAGCTACTATTTCTGAAGTGCAATTATCATATTGCTTCAAATAATGTTGCATTTTGTGCTGTCGAACACTTTTTATATGCCAGAGAGTCTGGCAAATCAATTACCTGTTTTAGTTTTTCAACGTTCATGAGCTACGTCTGCATTCATGACTACTGCAGTCTCTCACCACTTGTCCATGTTCTGTTCCCGTGGTCAGAGGTGAAGCATCGATTCGCTGAGCCACCAGTATCTGAGTACTGTCTAGTGAATAATTCTGTGAGTCACAGCTGGTTTACTTCACAGGTTTATTCTCCACTGCAGGTATGATCATCCATATTTCAAGCCTGGGTGATGATCTGGGCAGTTATATTTAACTTTCTAGGACAGAACAGAACTCTATTCTTGATGTATTTTTTGTTTTCCGAGAAATGAGAAAATGTCCTAGAAATATTTTTTTCAGCTAAAATCCACTGTTTTTGTTGATCATGGTTTGGCCACTGTTATTGCATAGTTTGGCTACTTGCCATAGAATCCTAGAATGGTTTGGGTTGGAAGGGACCTTAAAGATCATCTAGTTCCAACCCCCTGCCATGGGCAGGGACACCCTCCACTAGACCAGGTTGCTCAAAGCCTCATCCAGCCTGGCCTGGAACACTTCCAGGGATGGGGCATCCACAGCTTCTCTGGGCAACCTGTTCCAGTGCCTCACCAACCTTTCCGGGAAGAATTTCCTTTTATCTAATCCAAATCTCCCTGCTTTCAATTTAAACCCATTACCCCTTGTCCTGTCACTACAGGCCCTTGTAAAAAGTCCCCCTCCAGCTTCCTTGTAGACCCCCTTCAGCCACTGGAAGGTGCTATATGGTCTCCCCAGAGCCTTCTCTTCTCCAGGCTGAGCAAGCCCAACTCTCTCAGCCTGTCCCCATGGCATAGGTGCTGCAGCCCTCGGAGCATCTCCATGGCCTCCTCTGGACTCGCTCCAACCGGTCGATATCCCTCTTGTGTTAAGAGCTCCAGAGCTGGACACAGTACTGCACATGGGGTCTCAGGAGGGCAGAGTAGAGGGGGAGAATCAGATATATCCACAAGCTTAAGAACATTGTGAGATGTGACTTGCATTTGTAGGATACCTCTACCTGCAGCTAAGTTAGCTTCAAAGTAAAATCTCATCTGAAAATTGAACTTAAGGCAGCATTGCTGCTGGATAAAGAAAAGTCTATGGTATATGACTGCTGACTGAAATAATAAAATATTCACTGAAGAGAGATGAGAATTTAATCACATAAAAGTCTGTCAGTAAAGACATGCTGGGCCATTATGGCAATGAAAAATATTATATGATATTACATCTGTCTCAGAGCTTGTGGAAGAAAAAATATGATATTGACAAATAAGTGATTATGTAATTAGACTGTACTGTAAAGTATACGCAAAAGGTGTAGATCTAAAAAGATTTTTAGTTTCTGGGCTGAGTCATGTGACATTCTTAACATAGTTTTCTGAAAGATCTCAAAATTTGAATTTCTTTTACTATGTAAAGAAAAAATATTAAAAAGCAGACTTCCATTATGTGGAGTTACTGTCATCACTTCTAGAAGGCTTGGTGTCCTGTGGTTCAAGGAGATTGCCCCCTTTTCTGTAAAATGTGGTGCAGGTTTAATTGCAAAATATCTGTGCTTTCTCTGGAAGGTCATTTCAAACCTTCTTCAGTAAGTAGCTTCCTTTATGTGGAGTTTTCTCATGGAAAATGTGGAAGAGGACTATTATGAAAGTTTTCATTGAAGGGGAACCAAGATCTCTTTTGTCAGTTTTTGTGTGGATTCAAGTCTTGCCTAGAGAGCCGAAAAAACCAAAGAGGCCTTTCAACCCTAGTGAAGTACTCTACTTAAGATAAGGAAGGAGAAATGGGGCTTCTGCAGCTGTGATTTTGTCAGGGCTTGCTCCGTACACAGGTCCTTGGATTGCTGTAATTCAGTTGTTGATAAAGATCATCAGCCTCTGTATGGTTCACATATTGCATAGGTATGTCCTAAGGCACATAATGGCTGAATTATGCTTTGTTATGCCCTCTTAAACCAAAGGCAGTACAATTAGATTTACTACGAATTTGAACTAGCATAAATAAATACAGGTATTTCCCCTAAATAAAAATGTGTGGGCAACTTGGAGATGAGTTATTAAACAGCACTGTATAGAATAAATGCACATTCTTCTCTCTTGCCCATAGCTGTGTCCTGAAAAATAGTTTTAGTTGTAGCCCATGTTGGAATATCAATGTAGCAAGAGTCACTGGAATGAAACCTTACCTAAAAAAACCATCATGCTGTTCTTTAAAACAGTTACTTATTGTTGTGTTTTTCATCTTTGTTCTTATGGTAGCTGTCCTTAAAATCACTGTTTTCAGTGTTTGTGTCAAGTGACTGCATTGCAAGCTATATTTTGTTGTTGCATACTGCTGGGTTTCTTCCACCTTCCCCTGGAGCATCTTCCCTGCAGGAGAGAGAATGTTAGACTAAATGGCCTATGACTCTGATCACGTATGGCAGTTTCTACGGTCCTAAGTTTGTATACTATATTGGAGCTTTAAAAGTCTTGCATTAGATGGGATACGGTTGCCTTGCCCCAGGAGTGCAGAGCTGAAGTACCAAAGGAACAAATTAACAGGATGTCACATTGAAATAATTTTTTCAACTGTAATTTAGGTAACTAGATTAATGTGAATTAATTTAGGAATACTTAAATATAACATAATCACACCTAAATTATGTACAATATAAACAATAATTAAGGTAGAAAAATCAAATTTATGGAAAAAGGAATCTAGGCTTTCAGTGTTTGTATACCTCAAATACATCTGTTGAAAGAGAATAGAGTCAGAAGGAAATGGTTTAAATTCCAAATCACGTAGTAAACGCAATATGTCCTTTGACTCTTGGAATCTTTCTGTAGGAAATGTTTTTAAAACCTGACATTTTCTTCTGGCTCATTTTCCATTACTGGGGCTGGCCAAGTCCTTCTGTCCAGTAGGGAACATGGTTGAATTTCTGGTAAAAATTAAAGTGATGTGACCACAGTCTATTATCATTCCTGAAAATACATACATTGTAATTTTTTTTAACACATGTGCTGTGGTTGTATTTTATAAAATGTTTAACAAATAGCACATAAAGTTGGTGACCATATATATCGATGCTTTTTGACGTGGGTGTTTTAACTGCAAAGCAAGTTTTAAGCGTGAAATGCAGAGGAGTGCCAGAAGAAGAACATTTGAAGCTTATGACGTAACTGAAAATGATTAAATAGTATGATTAATAACGTGGAAAAACTCATTTTTAAATGGTTTCTGAAAAGCGAGGAATTCCACTCAGTGTAATTCATAGCTCAGGTTACCTTGGCAGTGTTAGCACTATTAATTCAACCTGGAGAAATAGCAAAAATATGTATTTTCATTTTCCCTGTGAACAGATTTCTTCTCATTGTGAATTTCCTTATAAAGAAAAAATTCTGTTTGTCCATCCAGACACCAAAATTCCTTAGGAGAGCGTTTGCACAATGCTCAATATTCTGTACCATTTCATCTTACTGCAACACAATTTTTAAAATTATTGATTGACTAATGATTTTGGTGACTATTAAATCACTCTAATAATGAACAACTAAAGTGAAAACTCAGAATCAAACTCTGTCGATTTTGATGCTCCATGAAAAAGCAAGAACCATCCATAACCTGATGACAACTTGCTGTTTGAACAAATGAGCAATTTTGTTAAGCTTTAAGACGTAAGGTTGTAGGCTGTGATTGCAGTGGGTTCCATTGTACAGCTTCCAGGAAGTTTGCCTAATTTCAGTAATTCTATTTCACAGAATAGACTCAGCAGTTTCCTGTCTGCAAACTTTCCCCCTGTTACTGAGCAATCAGTTGTTTGAAATACAAGCTTTTGACACATAAGGGGAACAGACAGGTGTTTAATCAAGACTCTGCTTAGGTGATAAATGAACCACTGCAGAATATAGCTCACTACTCTCTGTAGTGCATCTTAATAGAGAATATTCAGCTCTGTGCCAAAATTTTCAGCATGAGAACTTTTGGAATCAGAGCTTTTCCAAAACTCTGCTTGATTGGTGAGAGAGATTCAACACTATGCATGAACATCAGATTGATTTATAGCCTATTCAACACTACCAGCATGGTAGTTTTGCAAAGGATGAGATCATAAGCAAGCAGAGAAGTTGTCCTAATTAAACTGTATGTGTATACTGTACCTAATATGAAAACAATCCAGAAGAAAAGCAAGAGAAGTCATTATTAGGTTCTGTTCCTCTAAAGCTCATTTTGTTTGCTGTTAATGCCAGTCTTATAAAAGCCGTTGAAAGGTCTACCCTTAAAAAAACTGCTAAAGGAAAAGAAGAAACTAATTATTACTGGAACTTTCTTAGGCCTCAACCACAAGCTCTTTTAAAGGAAATGTAATGAAATGAGGAAAATGAAGATAATGGGTAAGGAAAACATGACTCAATAAACACAACACAGTAAGTTGCAGAACGCCAACAATGGAGACTTCTGCTGAAGCTGATCTGCACTCCTATTTGCATTCATGGAAGTGTAAGTTTGCTGTGAGCATGGGATGATGTGCTGTGCAGAAGGCATTAAGACTGTCCTGAAGTGCGTTTCGTACATAACTGATAAAAAGTAAGCCTTGCTAAAAAGGGAAGTGACAATCCATGCACTTTTTTAGTGCTCACTGACGTTTTTTTCCCATCAGCCGTGGGAGTTACAAATGAAAGTGTATGGATGTCTAGGGACAGTAGTGTCACCGAGGTGAGTCACCTCACAAGAGAACAGTTGGTGGAAGTGCTGCTTTCTTCTTCTCGTAGGAGGAAGCACCAATTGGCGGCAGAGTATCTTCAGTTAGTTAATAGGAAGCTTGTTCAGAGAATGCCTGAGTCAGCTATCTTTTAAGCCTGCTTCTTAAACAGATTGCCCAATGCCTATCCTAGAGAGAAGCTGTCCAGGAGAAGGTTTGTATATGAGACCAGCTGCTTTTTCTGTGGATGAATTCACTTGGTTTTGTTCCATCAGTGCAGCAACTTTCATCAACATTCAGCTCTTAGGAAGTAAAATGTTTCAGACTCTGACTGAGGTGGTGCATATTACCCACAGCTTCTGTAGCATTAGCCTTTGTTATTAACTCTGGCAAAATCTATTTTCCACTTTAACTTCTCAGTAGTAAGTATATTATTCAAGACCAAGACTTGAGGTACGTAAAATCACCAGCAGTATCATACCCATTAAGCTGTCAGTTTTCAGCAGGGCACTCGTGATATTACCTGTGGCTTCCTGTCTTCCTGACTCCCTCCAACAATCTCCTCTCCATCAGCTGCCTCTCTAATGCCCCAGAAACTGCTGTCAGCGGCCTGGCGGATGGCTCATTTGACATGTCTGTCATGTTGTGAAGCGTGCATAGGAGCTAGATTAAATGAAGAGAAAGCTAGCTCATCTGACTGCCTTCTGAGGAGCTTCAGGTCAGGGAAAGCTTTCTCTAGATTAGGACTGCCGTAATTGGAGGAGAAAAATAGAAGGACGGCTCTGCAGTGAGGTAGGGAGAGGGAGGCAGCAGAAACTGTATGGAGATGACTGATGCTGTTGCAATATAAGAATAATAGCTCTTTTTGGTGCCACATTGGTGTCTGAGAACTTTTAAGGAATAATGTCCTGTCAGCTTTTTCAGCCTTAGCCTTTTAGCACAGAGTCTTCTCCTAATGCTTGCATGCATTAACTCTTCCTGCTTCTGGAAAGCTGGAGGGACAAAACAGGACAGTATAGAGGGGATTGATTCTGTCTTCCTGTAGATAGAAAGAATAAGGCATCTTTTCCCTCCCCTCCCAAACCTGAGTCTTCTCACAGTAGGTTATAGAAGACTGAATAATGCTGCACTCCCTGGGTATCAGCTCCTTTTTTTCACTAGATTTGTAATGCTCCCAGATACGGCGGTGAGGTGAGCAGTGAAACTTTCTGGCACATTTTTAAGTAGAATGAGAGAGAGAACAGCATTTAATATTGCATTAATGAAAAATCATCCCTGGAAAATAGTGGAGAGAGTTATTTTTATGCAAGTGTAGATTTTTGATGCCAAGACAATAAAGAGAAACCACAATTTGTTCCATTAAGCTTGTATCATATTGTCAGCTCTTGCCCATATGGAAAACATATAAATTGTCATGAAAACATGCAAATGGGACAATTTGGTAATGTTTTGAGAAGGCTTTATAAATATCATATGTATTTTTAAATACATAAGTGATGCAGTTTTGAACACAAAAGAACCACAGTTGTGGCAGCCAGATTTTGCTGTGTTCCCAGAGCAGCAAAATTAGCAAAGCCACAAATGCAGTTATTCAAAAGTTGAAAATTCAGAGTAAGTCAGAAAAAGTATGAAGAGATTTGATGGGAAACCAGTAAAAGCTAAAAGGGGCACAAATATACATTCTTTTTTCTCTCTGGAGGTTGGAATTTGTGTGCACATTTCTAGATTTAACTGAGCTTTTGCATACACGGTCAGCCATTAGGCCTGACAACTGACTTGGTCACTGGAGCAAATCTTCAGCTCATGGGAGGATGAAGTGATGGTATGGTTGGGCAAAGGGTAGGAATGTGGGCAGCTCTGTGACCTTTCACCACATTATGTGTTCGTATGCATCTGGAAAGTACTAACGGTGGGTCTACAGGTTTGTTTTTAACCCAGCTGTTAAACACACCGGTTGTACAGAGTACCAGAGCTCCGTCTGCATGAATGTAAAAATGAGGCTATGCATTAGCTGAGGCTCTGTCTCATTATGCAAAGAGAGGAGGAATCAAAGGCATCTTTGTATTTTTTTTTCTCTCTCACCTTTTCCCACTAACTGTCTTTCCCTTAAGTTATGGGTTGAATTCGTGATGGTCTCAGTTTCAGCACTGTTGGGTATTACGGTGTGTGTTCCAGTAATTGATGCAAGCCGGAGACTAGGAGGTGGTTGGCAAGGAGAAGTGTTATTTTGGGATCCAGTTGGCCTGGGATTCCCTCACACAGGATAATCATCCAGTAGCTTTCTGCCAGAATCCATTTTGACTTGATTTCCTGTTTGTAGAGTCAATAATATTCCTTTTTTTCCCACCTCATGTAATCCCTGCCCTATGAAATTTAAACTCTCCGGAGCACATCAAACATGCCTAGCTGAGGTCTTACAGTACTACTACAACGCAGTTCCTAATGTATTAAATTGGAATTCAGTAGAGTGTGTAGAGTAGAGTGTGTTCTGGGCCTTGAAATCAATGTCACCTGACTGTACTAGGCCTACCCCATGTCTCTCCTGCAGCACCATCTGACTGACAACAGCCTACATCTCTTCTCCATGAAGGCCTGCTGGGTGTGCAAAGCCATCCTTCTGTCACTCCCTGCAGATTTGTGACCTACTGAACAGGGGGTACTCCTGCACTGGGAAAGTTGTGCCTACTTCTGTGGTTTTTGTTACTGTTTTTCACCCTGGTGCTATGAGAATTTGCTTCTGAAGGTAGAGAATTCTAACTCAAAATGCCAGTGCTTTTAAAATGTGTCGTTAGAGGGATTCTGTGTTGGAGCGTCCCAAGAGGGACGAAAGAGAACGTGCAATTAAAAACCAGTAATTCTTGTTGTAAGTGACAATGACAATAATAATAATATCTGTCTTTAAAAAAAAAAATCTGAGGAAAAGTCTTAGTGATCCATATTTACATCGAAAACAATGTCAAAACTTTTACTTCATAGCTAGTGGCCAAGGGATAAGATAAAACTCTCTTCCTGTATTCATATTGCATTTTGCAGACATATCTAACTTTCAGTGGCATGAGAAATGTTGTAGAAAAGTGTGTCATCAAAAATTGCTGCAGCATCATACTTTAAAAACTGTCCTCTAGAAACCAGGTCAACTTCCACTGTAGCTTATGGTAATACACAGACACTACGGAGTTTTTTATCTTAAAATGGAAATAGTATAGATAATGAGATACTTTCATCTATTAGATTTATCAGAACGTCTTATCTCCTTCATGGCATCAAAAGCGTGTATTCAGAAAAGATTGAGACAGAAGTGTCGGCTTTATTTAAAATGCACATGAAGGGCCTGATTCTGTTTACACTGAAGCCAGTGGACATTTCTGTCCTTGATGGGAGTATAAGCAAGTGTCTGAATCCTACTCACAACGTTTCATTAGTGTTCTTTATAATATGCACATGGGGAATGGAGACTCACCCCTCAAATAATGAAAATATTGTAATTGAAAAGATATTAACACTATAACTTTGTTGGCAATTAACAAACCTGTCAGTGCTGTTCTGTCAAGGTGTCTCTGTGACCTCCCAGTGTTACAATATCTGAGGTCTGGCAAAAAATGAACTCAAAATACCATGCAGCCACTTTCGCTTTGCCTTCCAAGTCATTAGGAAAAAAGACAAAAGCTCCAGTATTTTCCAGGGTTTCAAAAAGTGATTGTCCTGTTTGAGGAAGCGTGATAACACGAGGCATTAGTGAATGAAACTTTCCTCCTGTTTTTCTGTTGTCTGGAGTGTGGATTAGGAGGTTTTGCTTTACCCAGACACTGGTTTTGTAGAGTTGTTTGGATGAAAGTGCTGTTTATGTTTCCTGCAATTGTCCCAATTCACCATGTGATACTGATTTTTCAGTCGATGGTATGTTAACAATTTTTTAAAGGTCTTTTTGTATATATTGAAGAATTCCAGGAAGAGGATTGAAGTATTAGAGAGTCTATGAATAAGGTCTTTGCTACTGCAGTGGACAATAAGCTTCTGCATTTGGTTTGAAAGGAAAAATATGTGTAATTTCATAACATTTTCTTTCATCCAACAGCTTCTTTTGACTCCGTGATAGCAGCAATTGGCTGAAATAATAACTGTCTTTTTGTGAGGTCTTTAATATGGAATAATTTTTTCCCCGCTCATCATATTATTGCATATTTTTAGTTTCCTCCAGGCAGAAATGTTCCTGAGAGACTTTGTTTGATTGATCCCAGTTGTTTGCCCTCCTTCATCTCCCAAGGAGGTTGAAGATCAGTTATAAGTGATGGCCTAAGATCTTTTTTGTGCTTCCAGAATAACTGCTTGTGTGTATAGTACTACTTAACTCTAAAAGAAAGAAGTTAAATAGGCAGTATAACTTTCAAGCCAGCCTTCTCAGGCACCTTTGAGATCAGACCACTTATGAGTCACTTTCTCAGGAAGGTTTTAGAAGCTCAGCTTATGTAAGCATCAAATTATCTAGGTATTTCTTTCCATTTCATTGATTTCCTAAAACTATAAATGACATTGGAAAACTTGGTCACATGAGTGGGCTTGGGAAGCCACCCTTCTCATTGTATTTAGATTTTTTTTTTTCACCAGACCCAGGCAGAGTAAGAAACTGTAAAATGCTTCTATAAAATAGTTGAAATTTGAATTAAATTAGTAAACCTTCTATTGATCCCATTAAAGAAGTTTGTCTTTTATCTGACTTTTGTTTATCTGTAATATTTTTTAATCTGGTATATAGTTGGGGAGCACAATGACAGGATTTTTATCTTCTTTTTGGAGGCACTAGTAAAGATTGCTAATTTTAAAATAGCATCACTTTTGAAAATGCTTTTCAAATTCAGGATCCAGTACATAGACAGTTCTTCAGATCTCTTGAAACCCTTGGTGAGGTTTCTGTGCTTTCCTTGATGGAAGTATAGAGAAAGTGTTTTCTTAGGTTTCTATTGCTTTAAGAGGCAGAGGATATCTGTGGTGATTCGTGGAGGAGTTTAGCTGGGATACATTACTAAAATGCGTTTTGGCAGAGTATAGAGAAGTAACTGCTCAATCTGTTGTGAAACAAGAGAGTCTTTCAACCCATTTTTCAAAGTGCTCATAGTTCCCATTTCAAGGCAAGTCAAACAATGAAAGTATAGAGCAAAGAAAATTAATGTGTATCTGGGATACATTAATTAAAAATAATAATTATAATGGACCCATGGTGCTCATGAGCTCCTATTTCTTCTTATTGTTGATTGTTTCTGCTAGATTTTACTCTCACAGCAAATTATATTGCTGTTCTGTTACATTTCATACTTGATTACTGATAGTGAAGCAATTTAAATGGGACTTCTGTGAAAAAAAGAGCTCTGTTTTTGAATTGAAACAGTATCCTTTATTTTAAAGATAGTTGGTTTAGTACAGGGATTTTATAATCAAAGATTTCACTATAAAGATCGCAAGCATGAATTAAATGCTTTAGGTGACGATGGACTCTTCTGGAAGCATGAAGTAAACGGTGACATGCAGGTAAGTCAGCCTCAGTAAAGATAGAATTCAAATAGAGTGCTTATGGAACAATTTCTACATAGGAAGTTATTTCTCATGCAGGCTTTTCTTCTATTCACAGGTTGTCATGCAAATACCTGTTTTATTCTTTATCCTGGAATGCTGTGCTCCTTCTAAGCCTAGCTCAAGAACCCCCTTTCTGTTGGTAGGATAAGCTGGTTGTGTACCAGCTGTTTCAGTCTGGAAGCCTGCTCTTCGTTTTCTGCCAATGAAGTTAAATTGCACATGTTTTTGTTCTTGATGCACATCCTTTGAGACAGGACAGAGCCCTTTTCTCTGAATCTCTCTAGCTCGAACTGTAATTTAACCTTAATTTGCAGCGGTTCATATATTTCACACTACGGGCCAGGATGATATAGGAATTGTGGGAAGAAGAGGACAATGACTGTCAAACTGTCTTTACTAAAAAACTTTAAAAGTAAAGTATGATGCTGCAGATATGAAGGTTTATGAGAGTGACAGAGGTTGCTGTGAGAGCAAGTCTTTAGAAGAGGATTGTGGTTTGATTGTCACAGCTTAATGAAAACAAAGATAAAGCAATGGTTGATTTAAGAACACTGTCTTTTTGTTCAGTGTTCAGCAAGACAGGGAAAATGGCTCAGAGGAAATCTGATCCGATTCTGAATCTTTTCCTCCAAAACTTGAAGAGAATGCAAAGAAGGTGATGAGCCTCAAGTAATATGACCACATTTCTGGTTCTGTGTGTTTTCTGACTTCTTTGTGCAAGAAAAGGTTGTACAAGAGAATGAATATTGGTGTCAACTTTATGTGTTTACTGAGTAAATGCATTAACATTTCTTAACTCTGAACTTCAGTCTCGATACTGGACATCAGTGGATTCCAAGGCTTTGACTAAATTTATTCATGTTTTTAAATATATTGCTTGGGATGGCATATGTGAAAACATGTTTAGAATTTGAGCCTCATTTTCTTCATTCAGAGGAGAGGTGGCAGCAATATCCAGGGCTGCTGACATTCTTCAGATGGTTCAGTTTTGTGATAGAGCAAGAGCTAGTGGAAGATGAGCTAGATTTGCATACTTGAGAAAGGAGTAAAGGAAGAATCACAGGCTTCTGAGGGGAAAAGACATAGCTATGTCACTCAACTCTTATACCTGCGAGCAAAACCTATCTATTTTGTACAGAGACTGGCAAAATGGGAAGAACAAAAGTAATACCACTCTACATGAGAACTTGAAGTGGCAGTCGAGTCAGCCTCTGAAGAAGAGAAAAAGAGAAAACAAGTCTTAAACTGTAGGTTGTATATAGAATGTGAAGTTATCATGATCAAACACTGTTTATCCAAAATGTTCTTGTGTAGTTTTCAAATATTCCTGTCTTATAAGAAAATCAATCTGTTCTCTGTATTTTCTGACTTCGTTTTCTGACTAACACAGTCAGACTTCATGGGGACAGACTGTCATATTTTGAATATGAGATATATCTATAATTTGGTGTAAAGAAGAAAATGTACAATACAGTCACAGAATCAAACTTGTGTGTGAAAGAAACAGCAGTATCTGTCTTGGTGGTTTCTCATTTTGCTTTGCCTGAAACAAAGTGAGTCTGCACATACCTAATGGTGTTCAAATATTGTAACAATTCAGACCACATAAGAAAAACACCCCTTCAGATACGGAGGAAGAACGTAGGAAAAGTGTTATTCTCTGATTATGGTTTTTAACGTAACCTGTTAAAAGAACAAAGTTACTAAAAAACTTTCATAATTATTTAGAACTCCAAATAGACTTTAATTAATTTTATTTTTATAGACTAGTTGTCTTTAATCTCTATTGCAGAATTTGAAGTGTACCTGTTACATACTGGTAAATTAGTTGTCAATCCCTTGGGCAGTATATTTTAATATCAGTATTATATGGTAGATGATATAAATCTTGTGTATGGTATTATTAGCTTAGGCAGCTGCTGACTTAAAAAGGCCAGTTTAACAAGTCACCACTGTATTATGTTTAATTAGGTACAGTTTATATAATGAGGTGTTCAGTTCTAATGGAAAGACATGCTGTGAGCAGCACATCTGCAGGAATAACTATTACAATCAGCATTGCAGAGACCCATGGAACTGCAAATTAGACTTACTTATCTAGAAATAAATTACATCTCAATGCCTTCATAAAGCTCATTAATTAATTCCACTGGCATAAAGGTCTTTTTCTTAATTTCATGTTCCATTAGCATAATAAACACAATTTGAGTTACAACAGTATGATCAGTTTAATGGATGCTATTTATTTTAGTTTTTTATTTAAAGTCCCGGTAACATAGAATTAACATCAATATGCTGTTTGGTCCTTTATTAAAAATTCCCATAGGATAACCAGCACAGATGTTCAATACAGCATCATATATTTGCTGCATTTTATGACTTCACTAATTGGCCATATGGAAAGGTGTTGCTTGGATTTATTTTTTAAAAAAAATCTGATAAATTATATGGATTGTAATAGTCACAATTGGTTACTATGTTAAATTGGACAGGTTAATATACACTGTGTGCTGGGAGCAAAACAAGAGTAAGCCAAGTTTTTATGTACATTGATTCATAGTAAATAGTACCAATATACTTCATGGTATATTAAAATCAGTTTCATTAATGTGTAGTTCCTGACATAATTATAACTTTAATTTATGCAGACACTGTCTAATCAGGAGGTGTTGCCAGCTATTTGTTTAGGCACAGTAGCTTATAGACAACCTTATTGTTGTTCCATTCAGCTTTTCTTGAGCCCCACATTTCATGATGAACTACACTGTTAGGAACATTTATGGTAAGATGTTGTCTGTTACTAGAACAAGAGGTTTCATTGTCCAATCAGCGAATACTGGTGACTTTGAATGGTATCAGTATCTGTGGTTTTGTTAGTTTTTAGTAGACTAGGAAAATGTCTTGGTTTTACCTTATATTGTCCAACATTTTGTGGTAAAGCCTACCTGTTAATAAAACCAAGCTGGTTCTGTCATCAGCTTGGTGTATGTATTTTCTAAGGCTTGTCTCTTACACTGTTTTTCCATTTCCTTGTCTCCTCTCTGCATTTAGTATCAATGACTATCACTGCAAATATCTTCAGCCTGTACTGTACCCACCTTCTAATGTCGCAGAGTGATTCTGGGTAATACTCGTGTGTCATATAAATCCATCAAATGATTTTTCACATAAAAACTGATTTCTGTCATTACACTGTAATTCACCTTTCTATTTCTCCCTTACTTTCCAAAATCATCTGAACAGGAGTCATCTATCTCTGCTAGTGTGATTTCCTTCTATTACATGACCTCAATTATAGTATCAGAAAGAGCTGCAGCAGAGCAGATGAGGGCATGTTGCCTTAATTTCAGCGTGTATGTCTGTTTGGGCATACACATACACAAGTATATAGTTCTCAAGGGTTACGTGAAAGCATTATGCTTTTAAAAATGCTCTGTAGCTTATTGCTTTTTTAATACCCCCAACCCGGCACACACACATACCCTTGGGGGTTTTGGTTTGAGCTTGGTTTTTTTTAACAATTCCTTTTCATATATTTAATGGCTGGGATTTTTTTTTAACGTGTTTAAGCATGTAACCAATCTTAAGAATGAAATGCCTGTTATCTTGAAATTTAGGTTTATATTGTAAATGGAAATTGTCCAGCAACATACAAAAAAAGGAATAGCCTTTAGTATAATCCCTTGTCAGTCAGTGACTGTGAGCTGTAGGAAACACCAAGCAGCATAGATTGCCCAAAGCAGCAGAGTTGTATGATAAGACTAATATCTCTTTCTTTGTAAATTTTGTTTAGTTCAGATGCTTGCATGAAATTTTTAAAGTGAATCACTATTTTCAGATGTCTCAGCGTTATGGGTCCTAAGACACACGTCAGAAAAAAATGTGTTTGCAGAGAAGGGCAAGGCTAACATTATTACACAGATGCATTGTCTGTGAATATAATAAAATATTTTCATGCCCTACATAGCCATATCCTGTAAAGATGAAAGAGAAGTGACAACAGGGGATTGATTCTGTCCCACATTTTAGAACTGGTGACTTAAAAATCTTGTGCGTTTTCATAATCTTATATAGATATTTGTTATGTAGTTGAAGCTGTAAATATGTTAGTTTTTCAACCACAAAAACAAGCTGGACAAAATAGTGCCAAGTCTTAGCCTTTTGCAGGTGGTTGGGCTAGTTGTGGTTAGGTAGACAATCTTGTATAGTCTTTTTTTAGCAATGAATCCTGTCACAATTATGTGGGCATGTGTGAACCAAACCTTGCTCAGTGGCAGCAAGCCGCTTGGAGGGATGGACTGAATGCTTTTGAGAGAGAGGGAGAGGCCAGCAGTGCCCTTGGAAAATAGGGTGTCAGAATGAATCAGGGGATGATAGCTTTTACTGGATTACTGTAAAGTAGGAGTGAAGAAGTGAGTTGAGCAGTAGGAATCCATGGGGACTCTGCAGCCACCTGTAGAGCTTCCTGCAGTTTGTTTTTTGCTTGCTATACCTTACTCTGAGAGCTTAAACATCCCTCCTGTTGTTAGCCTGTGCGATTAGCTGATGTTACAAGTGCAACACTGCCATGTGGTTTTGCAGGCGAACATACTCTAGGAAGTTGTGTCCTCAGTAACAGGTTAAAAACAGGTTGTACATGATGTTTTCTATGTTTTGTTTTGATATCTGTGGCTGTAATTCCAAATTCACCTGCAGAGTTATATGCATAATGACAAGTAACTGGCATGGAAGATTTTGGAAGATCTTCTACCTGCCATTCTCCTGACTTCAGGGCACCTGTCAGCCTATATGAAGTTAAGCACATACCCTGGCAGTGCATTGGGTGTGTGACAGGCTTTTTTTTTTTTTCTCAGCTGTCTTTTGTCACAGACATCACTATCCTATCCCAACTTCTACCACCAACTTTGCACTGTGCTGCTGAACAGACAGTGCTTGGTTTTGTACGGCTGAGTGCAGGGCCTTGCCTGAAACACACTCAGCAATTTGATCTGAATCTGAATTCAGATTAGCGGAGAAGTCTTGGGGGTCAGAGAGAACAGGTTCTTTCTGTTGATACTTACTCACCTGATGGTTCCTTCCCTATCCCAATTATGACAGGGTTTTCTTAAATCTCAGAGGATGGAGAAAGAAAGGAAAACACTCAGGGAATAAGTAGGCACTTTTTGTTGTATGTGTCCTAAGGTATGCACATCCGAAGGAATGATTGTTGCTTGAAGGGCAGAGCTGGTGTTATGCTTCTGCACTGCCTATCACCCTCTGCAGGGAGGTGTTCTGATGAAGGGCTGGCAAGAAAGAATAGGGAGAAAATGTAGCACACACAGAAGTTGCTACATGTAGGTTTAGTTGTCTTCTGAAATAAGCCATCTTTTGAATGTTGCTTGTCATCAGATGGAGAAGTAGTGGAGGATCATTCCGTTTCAAGTGCAGCAGGTTTATGGTTTGAGAATGATAAGAGTTTAAAACCATACCGTGTGAAATTTAGTTTTAGGGCCTTAATGAAAGGTGCTCTTCTGTTTGGGATACTGCAATATGGCTGGATAGTTCAGACGGGTAAAATACTCTCTTATTGTCAAAGTTTCATATTATTTATGAGCAAAGTTTGGCTTATTCATTGTCTTGCAGATTCACTCAGCTGAAATGAGGTCCTTGATGATTTTAGGGTTTTGGGAATGGAAGAAAAGATACGGAGACTAGATCATAGCTGCCTCTTTACACCTGGCCTGGCCCAAAGTGAGAAACCAAAGAAAGTGGCTCAGGTACCTCTGGGAGTATCAGGTTGTACAAAAACAATCAATGCAAAATCTAGCTTCAGGTAGAAGATAAACATGCCCCTTTTGTTTTTAGGATCTGTGTGTGTATGCCCATGGCTTAGGATAGAACATCCCATCATTGGGAAGCACAGAAGAACATGACCACAAATATAATTTCACAGACACGGCTGGTGTGCAAAAATTTGACTAGGGAAGAGGCAAATTGCTGTCAACGTCAACCGGAACCCAGTCACACCAAACATATGGTTGAGTCAGAATAAAACACTTTTGCCACATAGATCGAAATGTCACCTAAATTCAAATGGAATATTAGTGTGTTGCCTGGCTAGAGAAGCTCCAACAAGAATAGTTCAGCTTTGCAAACTTCTCACCAACACCTAGAGACTTCCTATTTCATTGGTGTCCTAATAATGAGGGATGGGAGATTTCTTGTTTCTTTAAAACAATATGAGAAATAAAAATGGAATTGAAATGCTTTGTAATGCAGTCTTAATACAGACATTGACCAGATGTCAGATTGGTACAACTAAGGAAAATGTTAATACAGTCAAACGTATTTCTGAAAGCCGTCCAATGCACATTATTTCCACAGGATATTACAGGTGCTTAGTGATAAATATTTTAGGAGTAGAATATTATTTTTAAAGCCTGTAGGACTACAGGTGTCACTTTTCCTGAGAGAATCTGTTTTCCCTAGTAGTTTATATCAGGGAACTTGTAATTACCTATAGTATGTATTATTTTCTGCTTACAAGTGCTGTCTATAGTCTGTATTTTGCATCATCTTGAGGAAGCAATATCAAGTACCATGCTGAGGCCTTAGATTTCAGATCACCAACTGTAGCTTTCTGGTTGTTGATTTTTCCCCACAGTTCTTGCTTAAAAAGGTAGATAACTTGTAGAAGAAAAATCATCAGACAGAAGTGCATCGAGAAACTGGACAGACACACTAATCTTGGATCCACAGGCCTTGTGATATTTTATGTTTGTTTAAGCAGCCTCTTTTAATTAGCAATAGATACTGTTGCACTCAGATAAACATTAATGACAACTGAAAACAGGACCTTATAAGCAAAGAATTTGTAGAAATGTAGTATGTATAGCCAAACTCAACTTCTGTAAGAAGTTGCTTTGTTCTTGTCATAATGCTTGAAGTTAATGGACAACTGAAATAGAATGGCTACATGTGTCATACATTGAGTGAAGAGGACTAAAAGCCATTAGCGTCCAGAAAGGAAAGACAAAGACAGAAATTATATCGCTACCAGATGAATCCTAACTATTCCCCAAACTCTGTGTTAGCATGACAGGCAAGAGGCAGGGCCATTAATCGAAAGGTCAGATAGTGCAATTTTAGCTAGATTTTCTTGATTGAAAAGGCACTGGAAAATTATCTAGAATGCTAGTGTTACGGAATCTACAAAATACTTTTTAAAAACTGGTTTAATGGCTTGATGGGCTAAGTGACAATTCCACCTGTCATACTAAAAGGGAAAGTTAGCTTTCAACTCTGCTTATGGTAGAAGTGCGAGAAGAGCTGAGTTACGCTGCATTTTGAAAAAAACTTTTAATTCTTTTTTTTTTATTTCTTTAGAATTCTCTAATGCACTTCAAGTGCAAACCTTAAAACTCCCTACTGTTACTGTTCTCAAATTGATGTAATATCAGCCCTCATAGCTTCTTTATTCCTGAACAACTATTTTGCTAATAGAACTCTATCAGCATTTTATCTTTAACAGTGAAAAAAAAAAGAATAATTTCATAGTTAACTCCCCCACACCTTAATTATAGATTTTTGAATCAGTATCATCAATCATTTTTACTATTCATATAATCAAGGTGCATTTCAAAATGGTCCACTGTTGACATCAAATTCTAGATTCTAAATACAAAACAGGTATTTGACTGTATGCCGCATGGAAAACTCCACTGTAGACCATTTGTGTGTTCCTGAGAAAAACATGTCTCAAACCCTTCTCTTCAATTAGCAGATGAGTTAGCTAGAGGGTTTTGTACTGAAAACTACATGATCAGTTGTTTTTTTAAGTCTGGTTCCTCCCACTTCTCAGCCACTAAACAAATATTTGCTGGGCATCTGTATAAAGTCAGTTTGGTCGGAGACATGCCTATCTACTTTTATCAGTCTTGAAATTCTGAAGTTAGACTAGTGCTGAAGCTTAGGATGGAGAAAGAGGAAAAATTTTAAAATCCTCTTTTTGCTAACCAGTAAAATTTGTTCCAGTCAAAGATACTCACATATTTATGGACTCATAATTAACATAACACCACATGTGCTCTCAGGCCTTTTGTCAGCTTTGGTTTTCCGTCATTACATTTTGTTCTTTACTCTCCTCCTGTGAGTAAATCCACATGAACAATAACTGTAAGATCATTCTGTTAGTATAACAAATACTGTAATGGATCATTGGTTGTGCTGACTTATCTGCTGCTTGAAGCTTGAATGAATGTCCACAAGTTGTGGTAAATCTGTTTCTCTGTAATGGAGCAAATCCCAGATACTGCATAGCAGGAATCATTGAGCTAGAGACACAACAGCTCTAATTCCTGTATCCTTGGGCTCTCAGTATATGTTGGATACCACTTGCAGTTTTGGATGAGAAATTGGACAGGGTACAATAATAAGTGGTCTAGTTAGTGCCGGCTGCAAAACAAAATGGTGTTTTGCTGTAAGAGGAGGAGATACTACTGTTTTAGATGAAAAGCTTTCATTTTCCCATTTTGGTCGCACACTTTTTTCAGTGCATTGTTGCAAGTACAGTTCTGAGGAAGGTGGAGCAGGTGTGCACACAGGCAGTGGTATTTTGTCATTTGACTTAGCACAAGGAGAACCAGGTGACGTTTTAAGGCTTGTGTTGTGTAAGAGGTCTGATAAAATAATTTAATTATGCCTTTGAGCCTCGAAAATTAATTAAGCTATACTCCGGGGTTTTTTTTTATGGATGAACTTTCTGAGGTTTTTTCCCCTTTCATTGTATTAGAATGTAAACAGTCTGTGTTAGTAATACTTAATTCTTCTGGTCTGTAGAGATTCAGGACAAAAGTAGGGAAAAAAAGCTGAGGTAATGTTTACTGGAGTACTCCTTATGACATTTCTTACATGTAGTGATGTAATGTAGTGGGATGAATTGTGTTCATAGTATGTGCAAACACCCTTTCTGAAGTAAGAAAAGTGCCCTTTCTGCCCCTCCTAAATCTTAGTTTTTTTTTTTTTTTTACTTTGCGTTAGACCTGTGACTTCTCCACTGTTCATACTGTTTGTCATGAAAAATATCAGTGTCCACTGTTTCCTTTATGCCTGGATATTATACAACTGTCAAAGAAAAAAAATTACATTCTTCCTTTCCCTTAATATTTACCAACTTAAGAGATTTTGTTGTCAGTCTAGCAATCCCAGAAGGAAATAAATGACTACGTAGTATGGAACTTTCTACCGAAAGACTCAAATTGTCTTCCTTTTTATTTCTTAGGCCATTTTCCATCAGTGCAGTGAAATGAAAGAGAGCACTAGTGCCCGATGTGTTGGAAGCTAGGCCGATTTTCTGTTATGTTTTGCTTTTTCCTTTTGCTCTTATTTATCCTAAATAAATTTATTATATGTCCTGAGGCATTTATCGGTCAAATGTGACATTGTAATAAATTTTATGAGTTTTTAAGCCAAAGTGAATGTCAAATGACAATTGAGGAGACTTGGCACCTTACAGGATTTGGCCCATAGTGAATGTTCATGTTTGGAGATTAAACATATAATAGTTTTAAAGAATTGCTGGATTTCTTTGTGAAGTTTTGCTTAAACTGTTGGAAAAGCATGGTGACATGACAGGATGTGCATAAGGATGTATCCTAATTTCATAGGATAGGATGACTGCACGGGGCAAATAATATACTGTAAGATGTATTTCCTGATTTTAGATAATGCTTTAATGACAGTTTATAATTTGGAAAGCACTCCAAGCCCATATATATTGGATCCAGAAAACAAGCTGGCAGGTTTCTGTGTGTTTCTCATTTTTACTCTCACATGACAGCTTAAATTGTTACTACTTGATTGTAATTAGGTACTTGATTTTCATCAACAATAATTTCTAAGTGAAGTACTTAATGCCTTTTAAAGTAGGCTTTGCTTAATACTGTGTGATTTCAGCCAAGAACATGAACTTCTGTGCCTCAGTTTACTTATCCATAGTATGAGGAGTAATTTACCTACCTCAAATACGGTATCCAGCACCAAAAAATCTATATGTAGCTTTTTAAGCTCCAGTTGGTCTTAGCAATAAATTGAGCTTATCCCCCGTAGTATGATATACTGACCTTTGATATTCTAAATTAAACTGATGTTTCAGACCTTAAAAAACCATACTCTATCTTTTCTAACATCTTCTCTTTTCGCTTATTAGCATAACATGCCTCTTTTTAAAATCTTGTTGTACAATTCTAATTTCAAAGTCACATGTTTGGCTGAGTTTCTAACCTCTGAAGAGCTACCCAGGATGAATCAAAGCTTGATCTGTGTAGAGGGTCTTTTGATTCTCTTCCTTTTGCTGCCTTTAACAGGATGTTGCCTGTGTAAGCAAAATCAATGTTAAATGCTTGCTAGAACTGTCTGGGAGTTAACATAAAAGGTTCTGTGGCACAAATGACAGTCGTGGAGAAACCTGAAAACTGCTTACATTTAGTTCAGGTTTTGCTTAGAATGCTGTAGTCTGAACAGGGAAGTCTGGCAGCACCTGGATGTGCGCACATAGTTGCAGGGCTGAGTTTCATTGAACCATCTTCTGTGCAAAGTAAAGGTAACCGAAAGAAACTGTGGACAGTAAAGTATTACTGGAAAATTGTTAGTGAAGAATTGCTTGCATAATCTGTGTATATACAACATGAATGCTGACTGCTTTTCCATTTATGTGCTGGAGGTTCTTTGAGGCTCTTGTAAAGGCACCAGTGGAAAGATGGCTGGGGATTGTGATGAAAAAAGTTATAGAAACCATTTTAAAGGATGCTTCAGTGAGGGAATGAATGACTTTAACTCAGAAGGTATGAGGAAGGAAACTCATTGTGCAGCCTGCCATGGGCACGCAACTGATTTGGAGGGGAAAAGAGAAAAACACATTTCAAAAAATGAGTGTGCATTGTTAGAGAAAAACGGTCGGCTACTCAAAAGTAGGTGTTGGAGAGAGAACTGACCCATGAGACCTGAGCCCAGAAAGAGGTTCAGGAAAGGGAAATGGACATCCATTTTTAATGTCTTTGTGTGTGTGTGCATGCACATGCATGAGTGTGTATCTGTATATGCATATTTATATGTGAAGCTCTTCTGCTCTCCCAGAAAGAACCGTATGTGGAAACCTTGTCAAAGCCTCCATATTTGCTGGCTTTGCTGTTACATGTGAAGGAGTAACCTCAAAACTGAGGAAGACGGGGATATATGTAAAGTCAGTGCATATGCTGTAGGGGAGTCTGGTGGTCTCGATGACAAGAGCAGCAATTCTGAGTGGTGCTATTCTTGGAGGGTAATAGGGAGAGGGACAGAGACATGAAAGGGACAAAGAGGGGGCCTATTCTCAGAAATCTGTATTCTGAGATGCGGGCCCCAGTGAAACAGTCTAGGGAGTGTTTGGCAAGTGAAGGTCTACATATCTGTAAGTATTATGAGTTTGGAAAGAGTTGAGAGGTTGAAAGATTTGCCTTGAGTGGCCCACAGATACTGATTGCCTGAGGTGTATGGAATTTTTAAGCCATTTTTTCTGTGAGCATTTGTAATAGGGCAATGGCTTCATTCTCTAGCAATAAAATCCTGTGGAGATGGCTATTTTAGATTTTTCACAGAAGTGCCTGCTTGTTATGGACAGCATTTTCCTTCCCTCAGAAACCCTTGTGATACACTTATGTAGAATTTTATTTATGTCTTTGCAAATTCAGAGACCTGAATATGGATCCCAGCATGCAGGACAATAGATTTTTTTCATTGTATAAGAAACATTAGTGGGCAGTCACGATAGGGACTTCATTCTAAACATTCTTTCTTACCCCAGCAGCAGTGTTGGAGTCCATAAATGTAACTGCTTACCTTTTCTGGCAGCTTAATCAGCACTGTACCTGTTTTTAAAACAGGCATATTTTTTTGGTTGTTGAAAGGCTACGTTCCAAGTTGTGGAACTACGAACACTGTTAGGGGACAGATATGTATGTAGAGCCTAAAGGAGGTGCTTTCTGACATGCGTATCTTTAAAGTTTGCTGGACTAGCCGCAAAGTGGTTGAAATAGATTGGTGTACTGTACTTGGTAGGCTTTTGTCCTTTTTATGTTTTGTTATTCCCCGCCCCCCCCCCCCCCCCCCCCCCCCGCCCCAAATAGGACAAATTCATACAGATAGAAATTCCATAAGTACTTCAAATTTTCATTTTGTTTGTTGTGTTTGTGAGTGCATTAATATGTGTGTTTTGGGAGAAAGGAAGAAAGAGAAGGCAAGAAACACTATGTACACGTGTACTTGAATATAATGTATATTGAGCAATGACCAAGGTGGCAGAGTTTGAAGATCAGATTTCGGAAATTGCTCGAGGCTCCTCTGGCTCTCACACTGAAATCTGTTAGCAGTTCTCACTGGCTTCAATGAGAGCAGAGTTAAATTAACACTCAAAGGTTTTGAAAATGAAGCAATTTATTTTCTGAACTGTGATTGAATAGCCTGACCTGGTTCTCATCTGCTGCTATTGAAAATTTAAAATAAGCACAGTTTTCTTAATCTTCAAAATTTGTTGAACACTTGCCTATTCTTTTGTCTCCTTGTGCAAATCCTGCTGCCTGCCTGTGGGAAGCTGTGCATACTGGTGTTGTTTAGGATATGATTACTCCAGTAGTGTGCTTTTCTTAGTGGAATGACTATTGAAAAGAGCCTAACTGCTGTTGAAGATGGTCAGCTGCCATGCTACTGAATTGCTTTCTTAGATACATTTCTTGAAAGTTTCTGCCAACGTCTCAGAAATGAAGAATTTAAAGAAAGTATGAGTTACTACTTCATAAATTATTCTTTCATGGCAAAAACTTCCTATTCAAAGTAAGCTACTTTGGGGTGGTAGAGTAGCATTTTGCTGAAATTGTGTATTTAAAGGAGAATTATGCATAGTGCCCTTGTTTTGCCAGATTCAAATAGTTACTCAAGAATCATAAATGTTGCAACAGCCTGAAGCTTTTTTTTTTGCAAAAATACACAATGACATTTGTCCTTGTCCTGTGCGGCTTTCTTAGGACTGTTCCTGTTTAGGATACCATGTTCAGAACGTTAAAGACTTCTAATATAATTACTTAGATACTTGATTAGCTTGGATGTAAAGCAGAGAAGGGTGAGTAGGTAACAAATACAGCTGCTTCTTAGGATGACTGGTTGATTTCAGCAGTGCTGGTTTCAGCAGTTGTCAGTAAATTCTGCCAAATTTGAAGTGCTGTGTTTTGTTCAGCTAAGACATATCTCTGGTGAATTGCTGAGATTGAAGTTTCAGGGCCTTTTATGCTGTACTTATGGTTCATCTAGTTTGGCTGTTTTCAGGACAGGCTGAAGGTATTTTAATCAAAGTGAAAAGCATGAACTCATAGAACTTGGTTTAGGAAACAGCTCTCCCTTAATCCAGAAAGGACATGGGATTTGATAGCATTGGTACATCTTATCTTATCTGAGACCTGAATCTTGCAGACACTTACGTACCCTCATAAAATGTTCATATTCCTATTGACATTGCAAAGTAGGTGTCTCTTTGCAGGAGCTAGACCTTAGCGTGGAAGTCCTTAGCGTGGAAGTTATCCTTCTCTGCATAACTATTCCATTTGGTGTTTTAGGCTTGCCAAACTCTCAGCCTAGCTGGTTGCATGAAGCAGTAGATTCCACAGAGTGTTTATTTATTTACCTTTAAAATATTGTTTAGTGGTTTTAAAACTGCTTTTTAATTTTTCCCTGGTATAATTCAGGCTGTGTATTATATGGAAGGGTACCTACGAGCACTTAGTATAAAAAAGTGTCATCCCCTCTTACTTATTGCAGCTTTAATGCAAGACCTAATATATTTACAGATCTATGTGTTGGAATTGTTTCACGAATACATGTTTTTCTTCTGCTGTGCTACAGTTCCTTTTTTTTTTTTTTTTTTTGGTAAATGAAATGAGATTTAAAATGTTGCACTCATTATTAAAGATTCAAATTTGTGATCAGTGTTATGTTCTACAGTTGAGTTCCACCCGTGGTATTATTGAAGTTTTCATGTTAACCATGCACGCTCTGCCTGAGCTGTCGTGAGCCTGGATACACTACAGCTGAGTTCACACAGTTCTATGTTGTATGGTTTTGCTTGGTTTGAGTGGGCTTGATTTGGGATCTCTGTACTTCAATGCTGCTAGCTTTTCTCCTCCCCATTCAACCTTCATTTTCTATTTTATAATGTCTGTGATTTTGCTTTACGTGGGCTATCTCACCTCACTGTTTTCCTTGGATAAAAAATGGATGATCTGGATAATAAGCTAGTATTTTCAGTATTGTTCCCTCTTCCTCTCTCAGCATAGCAGAATACCTTGCTTTTGTGGTCACTAACAAACATTTTTGCTGAGCAGTCCACAACGCTGCTAGCTGTATTCCGTCTCTACTCCTGTGCCATTTAGTGCCCTCAGTGTGCATGCTGAATTGCTTCTTCTGATTCTTCACTCATTCCTGTTGTATTTTAAGTGATTCAGCATTGCATTGTAGATGCAGTAAGTGTACTTTGATCCTCTGTGAGTTCCTCAGAGGCGTCTTATAATGTGGCAGCTACAGGTGCAACTGTGCTTATTCATATACAATTTCACTTACAGATCAATAACTATCATCTTAAACATCCGAGCTGTGATATATTTCCTTGGAAAGTTGCATTCACCAGTGCAGTGCAGCGAGTACTATAGTCCTCATATAGGATATGAAGTATGTAGCTTTTAATACAGAATTTTCTTTTAGTATGGAACTGGTCTACTATTTCATTCTGTGGTCAGATGGGTGGGCAAACAAGTAACTGCATCCATAAAGCAAAACCACAAACTGACAGCACTGCAGTGGGAACTGCAGGCTTGGTTTCTCTTAAATCATCGTACGTGTAAGATAACGTACTCCTTAGTAACGTGGCAACAATGGAGGAATTAGCACAGAGAGGCTGTAGTGCTGCAATATGCCACTCTAGCTTACTGCACTGTTTTGTTTACTTGTCCATATTGCAATTGCACTCCATACTTAAAACTTTTTCCCTTGGTTTGTGATTAGGTAATTTCTCTAATAGCTCATCTTTGTGGAAGAGTGGCCCAGGAGGCAAGCCCTACAGCCTTTACATTTCCCTCTGCTTCTGAAATATTTGTTTACATCACATTCTTTTTCTAAGAAAACAAATAATGTTTATTTACAGCGGAATAAAACTGACTTTGTTGTTCAGGGCTTATATGGGCATGGTTTCACGAAGAGGATTAAAGGGACTATCTTGCTCTCTGCATGTTTTGGAGCATGTGTGATCACACCCTGTGTGACACATGGGGCAGAGACCCTTTTTGACTTCATCCACATCATCTCTGTGATGACCTGGGCTTCTGCTCTGATTTCTGCCATAGAGGATGGGTACTGCTATTCACAGTTAGTACCTTTATGTTTTTCATAGATCACAGATGATTCTCCCTTTGTTTTTGAACATGATATAAGTTGGCATAGAAGCATGAGGAAGCATGGATGCTCTGTAAATTCTCACACATTGACTACTATAGTGTAATATAGTGTAATCCTGAGATAGGCATTGGTGTAGAGAGGGAGGAGCAAATTTCATTCTGCCTCCGAATTTTGCATTTGTTTTTGTGTGGGCTTTTTATGTCTGCCCTTTGAAAATATACAGGCTTCCTCATTTTGGATCCTAGCCCCAAATTATTCTGGGCTTCTCTGGGCATACTCTGGTTACAGATTACAAACAGATTCACAGATTCACAGATTCACAGAGTATTAGGGGTTGGAAGGGACCTCTACAGATCATCTAGTCCACCCCCCCTGCCAGAGCAGGATCACCTAGTGTAAATCACACAGGAACAAGTCCAGGCGGCTTTTGAAAGTCTCCAGAGAAGGAGACTCCCCCACATCTCTGGGCAGTCTGTCGCTGTGCTCTGTCACCCTCACAGTGAAGAAGTATTTTCTCACGTTCAGTTTGAACCTTCTGTTTTCCAGTTTATGGCCATTGCCCCTAGTCCTGTCACTGGACACAACTGAGAAGAGCCTGGCCCCATCCTCCTGACACCCACCCTTTAGATATTTATAAGCATTGATAAGATCCCCCCTCACCCTCTCTTCTCCAAGCTAAACAGCCCCAGCTCTCTCAGCCTTTCCTCATATGGAAGGTGCTCCAGGCCCTTCATCATCTTGGTGGCCCTGCGCTGGACCCTCTCCAGTAGCTCCTTGTCCTTCTGGACCTGAGGACCCCAGAACTGGACACGGTACTCCAGGTGAGGCCTCACCAGCACAGAGTGGAGGGGGAGGATAACTTCCCTTGACCTGCTGGCCACGCTCTTCTTAATGCATCCCAGGATGCCATTGGCCTTCTTGGCCGCGAGGGCACACTGTTGGCTCATGGTCATCCTGCTGTCCACTAGGACTCCAAGGTCCTTTTCCCCAGAGCTGCCCTCCAACAAAACAGCCCCCAACCTGTACTGATCCATGGGGTTGTTCTTCCCCAGATGCAGCACTTTACACTTGCCCTTATTGAACTGCATTCCATTTCTCCCTGCCCAAACTCTACATGTGAAATTTTGTGGGTCAGGTGTTCATAAAACTTATGCAGTATTGCATGTCTGTATGTAAATTGTATAAATTTTAAATCCAAGTGATATACAGATCTTCAGTGAATAGGTTGCAAAAATCCCTGTCATTTAATTTTATGGCTAATGGCTTTTTTTATATTCCATTTTCTACAAGTTTTCATTAAGCAGTGCATGTGAAGTGCTTCAACTTGACTTTGATGCACGTTCAGTATCAGAAGGAAAGATCAGGCCTTTTATCTCTAAACTATAGATCAATTACCTTTCTAAACACTTACCTCATAATTTTCCTTTAAATAAAAAAGAAAAAGAAAAGGTACCACAATCAACTCTATTAAGACAAGAAAAATGAAAGTGGTTAGAAAAAATGGAAGCATCACCTAAGATAAGGTACAAGGGAGCATGGACCTGCCATCGTAGGATCAGATACAGGTGCACAATAATCATATAAACTGTGAATGAGGAAATGGTACCTTACATTTAGAAGTAAAAAAATCCTTAATTTCTTGAAACAAGAAGATAGCTGGCTTGCTAATGAATTAAATATGCGACAACTTTTTAGTGCAGCACAGCTGCTGAGTTGTCAGAGCAGGTGACTTTATCATCAGCAGATTTTGATGGTATTATGCTTAGGATGAAATAACCACTTGTTTCAAAAACCAGTCTCTAATATCCTATGTGAAGGTCGGTCTCATAGATTTCATTCCTTAATATTCTAGCTGACATTCCCATTTTCTGAACTATGAGTCTTTAGATACATAAGTCTTAGGTATTGTATCAAGAAGGCTACTATGTGCAGCATTGCAATTAGGTAGTGAAAATCCTCTTGCGATGGTACGTATGTGACCGATAAACCAATATGCGGGGTTTTTCTGTTTTGTTTTGTTTATACGCTTGTACTAGGACTCTCGTAATAGTGCAGTCAGGTTCTAAATATGAGTGCTTTTTGATTCAGCACTATAAGACTTAAAGTCATTTACTAGAAATAAAATCAGAGTTAAATGTAGATAATTAAATACTAACATCCTCTTAGACAGCTCTTGACTGTGTATGTTCAACTTAGGAGGTATTTTTCTGTTCTCTTGAAGTGACATGACATTGAATTATTATTTCAGAAAGGAAGAAGTGAAACTGTTGTTTTATTAATTTATATTCCAACAATATTAAACATGCTAGTTTAAAAACACAAAAATCCCCCTCTTTGAAACTAACAAAATAGTCAAATGCTGAAGAAGCTATTCAAAACTGTCTTTTAATAAAAGTTTAAAGTCTTCAAAATATATTTGCCCCTCGAGCAAACTTTTTTCATTTAATATTGTGTCTGTTAATTAGTGCTTCAAATTTGCAAATTCTTTATTGGTTTATATCAATGTAATACCCAAAGCTCATCTCATTGCCAGATTTGAATGAAATATGATCCTGTTTATTCTATTAAAACGAAGGCTTGAAATTGTTACCCAAATGCCACAGGAATTCTTGCCATTTTCTCATCAAATTCCTCATCAGATTTTTTTTGTTAAAGTCACATTGTTTTAGATTTTGAGCCTTGGCATTTAAATGAAATTCAATGTGCCCCACTGGAGAAAACATCTGCAGGGACATATTATGTACAATATCCATTCCAATCAAGCAGGAGTGTACTGTGTGACTGAATGAGAAGCTTATTCTTACTCCACTTAGATTTACCCTGATGTGGCTATTGAGTCAATCTGTGAGAAGAAACGTTTAGAAAATTAAACTAGCAGAATAGGAAAGATTTTCTTTTTAATACTCAGAGCAAATTCAGTTGCACAATATTAACTTAAGAATGACATATTTTAAAAGAACCTGAAGAAGTTCAGTGCCAAATGCCCTCAGAAATTCAGTGGGACTTGGGAACCAGAGCCCCCAGGGTGCCTTGGCAAATCTCTGAGTGATTAGTATTGAGGGTTTTCTTTAAGTATAAAATCGTGATCTACTGAAACTGAAGGAAGCAAAAAGGTGTTGGGGAAGAAGGAAGAGAAAGAAAGAAAAAAATATCAGTTCTGTAATACTGTAACATATATTAAACAGTTGCAGAAATCCCATAAGCATGAGGTTAGCTATCAGTACACTTGATATGGAACAGGCCTTTTTATTTTTGAAGCAGATACCTTACACACTAAGCTTGTCACATGTTACCAGTTGCTGGGCAATAAAAGGCAGTATGGAGGAGGAAACCCTTCTTTTCCATGTGCTTTGGCATTGTTTCTAGGAGGATCTGCTCCGTGATCTTGATGGGTACAGTGGTGAGACTGACTGGCCTGTAGTTCCCCAGGTCTTCCTTTTTTCCCTTTTTAAAAATGGGGGTTATGTTTCCCTTTTTCCAGTCAGTAGGAACTGCCACAACTTCCCAGATATGATATATAGTGGCTCAGCAACTTCATCTGTCAGTTCCCTCAGGACCTGGCATCTCATGCATCTCATCAGGTCCCGTGGACTTGTGCACCTTCAGGTTCCTTAGATGGTCTCAAACCTGGTCTTCTCCTACAGTGGGTGGTTCTTCATTCTCCCAGTCCCTGCCTTTGCCTTCTGTGACTGGGGCGGTGTGGCTTGAGCACTTGCCAGTGAAGACTGAGGCAAAAACATCATTGAGCCTTCTCCATACCCTGGGTAATCAGGCCTCCTGTTTTCTTCCAGATAAGGCCTACATTTTCCCTAGTCTTCCTATAGTCTACCTGTAGAAGCTTTTCTTGTTGCCCTCAACATCCCTGGCCAGATTTAATTCTATCAGGGCTTTAGCTTTTCTAACCCAATCCCTGGCTGCTCAGACAATTTATCTGTATTCCTCCCAGGCTACCTGTCCTTGCTTCTGCCCTCTATAGGCTTCCTTTTTATGTCTGAGTTTGTCCAGGAGCAACTTGTCCATCCATGCAGGCCTCCTGATGTTTTTCGCCTGACTTCCTCTTCTTTGGGATGCATCACTCCTGAACATGGAGGAAGTGATCCTTGAATACTTGCCAGCTTGCTTGTGCCCTGCTGTGTTGTCCCTCCAACAGATATCGGGGTGGTTGAAGTCCCCCGTGAGGACCAGGGTTTCTGAACATGAGACTTCTGCTGTCTGTCCATGGAAGGCCTCATCTCCTTGGTCTTTCTGCTTGTGTGGCCTGTAGCAGACCCCCCCAGTAATGTCACCTGTCCCTGCCCTGCCTTTGATCCTGACCAATAAGCTCTTGGTCAGCTCCTCATCCCTCCGCAGCTGGAACTCCATACTGTCCAGCTGGTCATTGACATAGAGGGCACCACCCCCTCCTTGTCTCCCCTGCCTGTGCTTCCTAACAAGCCTGTATCCTTCCATTCCAACACTCCAGTCATAGGAGACATCCCACCACATCTCTGTGGTGCCAATAAGATCATATCCCTGCAGGTGTGCTCACACCTCTACCTCCTCTTGTTTATTCCCCATGCTACGTGTGTTTGCGTAGAAGCATTTGTGTTGGGGCCCTGATGAGACTGGGGTGGCTGGAATTCCTTTGTGGTGCTCTTCAGGTGCTCTCCTGCTGACCTTAATCCTTCTCCAGGCTCTGGGCATCAAACTGGTAGGAGTGGGATGGGTTGAGGTTCACCCCCCCCCCGGCAACTTTAGTTTAAAGGACTCCTCACCAGGTTGGCAAGCCTCAAGATGCTCTTCCGCTCCTCTGACAGATGGATGCCATCAGTCCCCAGCAGACTGGTTTTCTCAAAGTGAGTCCCATGGTATGTGGAGCAGAATCCCTGGCTGTGGCACCAGTCCTGTAACCATTTGTTGATTCACCAGATTTGACTGGCCCTTTCAAACCCCTTTCCTTTCAGACAAAAGAAGAAAAAAGAAGAGTCTCTTTACAATGTGTTAATGTTGACAGAGCCCTCTGCCATCCTTTGAAAGGCTTATTTTTACAGGCAGAGCACCTGCCTGTAACACCTCTTCTGCTGCAGAGCTGTGAATGAGACCTCTCTTTATGAGCTTTTCGTCTACTTTAAATAAAGAGTAGAAGAGACGTGGCAATGAGGGTGAGGGGGTCTCTCCGGAGAATCACTAAAATTGATCTGTAGTTAGCACTGTGGGCCATGAGGACTACATTAAGAATACCACATCCAGTTTTTGTGCCCCCTAATACAGGAAGGACATCTATAAACAGGGACAAGTTCAGCAGAGGGCTAGCAAGATGATGCAAGGATGTTTACAGTTGTGCGTGGTGGGGGGAGGAGAGACAACAGGCATAAATTGAGGGGAAAAAAAAGAGGTTCTGACTGGATGTAAGGGAAAACTTTCGTTTTGAAGACAGTCAGGAATTGAAAGAGAGTATGCAGAAAGGCTGTGCCATCTCCATCCATGGAAATTTTTAACACCAAGTTAGATGCAGCCCTGTTTAACTTGACCTGACTTCAGAGCTGGCCCTGCTTTGAGTAAGAGTTTGGGTTAGAAACCTCCTGAGGTCTCTTCCAACCTGAATTTTCATATGGTACAATTTGATTTGTAGAGGAAGTTTTGGGTTTCTATTTAAAATTTTCACCACTCCTTTCTTGTCCTTATCCTACCCATTTCTCTCTGATAATTATTTATACTTACACCAATGTGATCTTCCAGTGGTGTCTAGTTCCTTTAAAGAGCACTTCTGGAAGAAGTGGTTACTGATTTAAAAAATAAGCAACAAACACAACCAACAAACCAGCAAATACAATCAGGAAATCTTGTCCACTATGGTTACCAGATAGAGGACACTCAATTTGTAGGGTACAGAGAAATAAAATGGTAAATTTATGGTAGAGTTTTAATTCCGTGTGTTACTGTGTTTATAAAATATGCCTGTCTGAGAAAAGCAGACACATTAAAGCTTATAAACATAAGATTAACCCAGGCAAGTGTAGTTCTAAATGTCCCAGGTTCACGTCTGCTTCCTTCAAGTTTGATGAGACAAGGACTTGTGTACCAGATTTGGAATTTAGCAAACCTGTACAACAGAGAGGAAAGGTGTAACTGAAAATATTCTGGATAAAACCTCTTGCATTTGCCACCCAGAAAGTAATCATGTAATGTTAACAGCCGATCCTCTCAAAGCAGCCCTGCAATAAACTGGCAGTTTCTTAGAAATTACATAGATCAGATAGGAATCAGGTAGATCAAAGTCCACTACAGTGAGTGCTCTGTGCTAATGGAAAATAAGTCTGCTACATCCTGTAGCTAACTTCATGAAAAAGGTAATTTTAAGCGCAAATTGTAACATCCTTCTAATACTTTTGGTTTTGATCTGGAATGATTCAGAAATTCGTAACTGCTTTCACCCTATTGTGCATGTGAAGATAAAATAGTTTTTTTAAAAGAAGGATACCTCTCTACCTCACCACAAAATGTGAAATTTATTTTCTTTCTTATTTTCCATATAGCTGGTGGCCACAAAAGGATAGAAAAGCTGATCTTCTGATTTTCCATTTGTGTCCTGCACAAGCATTAAGGGCAAGTTGTGCTCTGTGGGGGTTGCAGTGCTAATATATTTAAAGAGAAATGTGAAGCAGAGGAAAACAGGTCAGGGAATATTTTGGTCATAGTGGGACAAACAGGAGGAGAAGCGTGAACCAAAACATTACCATGCGTGTTCAACAATTCAGCTCACTTCTGCTTGCAGGATGGAAGTCGGCCGATGACATGATAAGTGAATAAATACGTACAGTGAGACTAGATTGTTTCTTTTTTTGTAATGTTTCAGCCTTTGCTGCATACTTTAATAGTACTGTGAAAAATGTAGTGCTAAAATAGGATCAGATTCTTTGTTTGTTTCTCTTGGTGATTCCCTATTACATTTGCAGAGGTGACATGTCAAAGATGAATTTCTGAACTGCTTCTTCAGCAAACTCAACTGGTCTCTGAATTTCAGAGTCAGATTCTTTCTAACTCAAGCATAATTATCACAAATAAAAGTTTCAGTAGGTCTAACTCTGCTTTCAGTTGTAGCTAGGTAATCTTATCTTTTGTAAGTAGAATACAGGAAATTCTTTTCCTCTTAGAATGATTCAATTTTGGTTTTGCCTTTGCATTATGAAACTTATTCTTCACAATGCATGTGTTGAATCTGTCCTGATTGCCTTTAGCTACTGTCTCTGCAATGCTAACATGAATAAAAATAGTACTTTAATGGTTATTTATTTATTTTGGTCACTAAAGTAAATAGATACGATTCTGAAGAAATGAATTTTTATGTGAGGAGCAGACTTATTGAATAAGCCGTTGCTGTTTTTACAGGCAGAGGACATGTTCAAAACAGAAAGCTGCTAGTACCACAGAGATAAAAGGATAATTTGCACTAATTTATGAAGCTAATTAATCAAATGAACTGAGTATATTAACCAGTTGGTGATATTCTGCTGAGTAGGAACTGAAACAGTTAGAAACTTGTTCAGACTTTTTTTTTTTATTACCTTGACATACTTTAACTTATATTACAAGTTTCCTGCAGTGATAACCATTTCCTAAACACTGACATCTTAAGCAGTTTTTATAAACAAGAAATATGAATGCTCACAATGTCCAGGCAGATTCCTCTTTGTATCATAACATTTTCTTAATGAATCATTGAGAATGAAAGATACGGTATGTGAAGACCCCTCTGGCTGTAAATAATATGGGTATGAAAATATTTTAAATATCTAGTGCATGATTATTAATAAGAATAGTAGGGTTTTATTTGGATATAGAGCAAGTTTTAAAAATATTGAAGTTGCCATTTTGTGTGGGTTCAGAAGAGCCTGCTGTGAAAAAATGTGTTTCTGTTAAAATTGTGGTAAATAAAAAAGACAAAGGAAGGTTATTTTATATTGCCTAAAGTCCGTATCAGATGCAGAGGCAATGTCTTTCAACGTTAGATTTGTTGGTTAAAACATCAGCGAAGCCAGAGCAAGAGTTTTGCAGAGGCAGGCCAGGTAAGGCCACCTAAATCCTTTAAAGCAGAATTCAGGGTTGCTTTCTGATGTGATTGAAGTGCTGTGTAATGAATCCAATTTGTCTCTAGAAGCCAGTGGGAATGAGACATGCAAAATAAGTGAGAATTTTTCTCTTAGTGTCCAAGACAAATCTGTAGAAATACTTTCCCACATTGCAGAGTGCATAGCACAGGTGATGTGGGAACTGCTTCCCAGTGTACAGCTGAAGAACTTGTGTGTAACCTTGTTGACATAAGCAGCTGGGCTATAGGCTTCTGTCTGCTATCTGTGTTGGGGTGCTTTGACAGCACCTGCAGTAACCTGGCAAGGAATGAGACCTCTATATCTGGGATGAAGTTGTATGGCCAAGAATGGTATGGAGAGGTAAAGTAGGGGTAGGGCCTGAGACCTTAGTCTGTGAAGTTAGCTAATGGCATGTGTTGGCATCCTACGTTGGAGGGAGTGAGGTTACACAGCAGAAAGTTTTGAGGTAAGATGAGAAGGGAAGTGATAACAGTTTATCTGCTCCTTATATAGTGCTGCTCATGACAGTAGCTGACTGCAGTAAATTTAGGAATCCCTGCTATCAAACATAAAATTCAATGAAATGAAATCCTGTTTGTTTGGATTCACTATTATCTTCAATAACCTTTGGAGATTTGTTTTCCATTCACTTCTTGAACTTTAATTTCCTGCACCTGCATGTTAAAAACTGCCTGCTCTGGCAGTGATGTGTCATGCTGGTAAAGAGAGCACAAGAGCAGAATTTAAATAGGAAGGTCAGTTCCTCTTCCTGCCCAGTCTGTTTCTCAGGTTGGAAGAGTTGAGAGGAATAGCCTCCCTGGTATCTTTTGCACTTTTTGTCAGCTGGCATGAATTGAAACAAGCCTCAAACTACCCAACTTTGTTTTGTGGTCAAAACTGAACAGAGTCAAGAAAGAATTACATGCAACAGTGGACTTCTGGGTCTTATGCCACTGTGCAACACTCGGTGCGTAATGAATGCAGCATGCCAAGCCAGTATTTCCGAGAGTATCATTACAAGAAATTGAAAAGAGGGTGGGGTGTTTTCAGATGTAGGAAAAAACCAGTTGGTGATGATTTCCCAGTAGCTTTCAGCAAGAGAGGTATCCCTATTGTCTTGGAAAGTCTCTCCTTAACATATTTAATGCTGACTAGTACAACAGTCTCTGCCTTTTGATGTTAAATCGTTAACTGATGATATCCAGTTCATAGTTTCAAGGACACTTCATATTTTTTGCCTCTTTTCAATTTGTAGAATAGTTCCTCCCCCTGGTAATTCCCACACATTTTTATTGTATACTGAGTGGCTTCAATTCAAATGTCTTCTGTGAACTTGAGGATTTTTCAGGTTCAAACCGTAAACTGTGAGTTTCAGAAATAGTTATAATTTTAGGGATTAGTGCTTTTCAGTGCATAGAATACATTTTGTAAGTTATGTATTGTGAGAGAGTTGCTGGTATCTTCTTAGAAGCAGTTGTGTCAGATCAAAACCATTTCCCACTCTTTTGTCCTTTACCGTATCAAATAACAATTGAAACAGCAGCAGCAGCCAATGAACATGGATCAATGATATCTTCAGCCACTGCATTTGTGTATGTTTAATCCATTTATGTGAAAATCAAGTTACTGCTGGCCTGTTTTTTCTTTGCTGGAAACAATTGATAACATTACTTCAGAAGAAATTAATCCAGAGAATTAATTAGCGGAATCTAATATCCAATAAATGTAGTCTTAAGAAAGATTTCATGGGTGGTCAATTGTGACATTAAATGGAAGGTAAAAAAATAGATACTGTTAGCTGTTTTCCGTAATCAAACAAAAGTGACAGAAAAAGAACAAATAGAATGACATTGACTTTGGAGAGAAATAAATAGGTCAGTTCTTGTACCTGTCATGGAAAAGCTTTGGGAGTTTTTTTTGGTGTGTTTTTGGCTTAGGCCCATATTTGGGGCCTCAAATTTTTTGAGGTAATACCTTGAAAAATAAAACCCCCGTTATTTCCAGGCCTGTGAGTTTGGTACTGCAGAAGCTGCATGGGTATTTTGGGATCAAATTCAGTCCGAGCCAGTGGGAGCAAAAAAAGTTAATGCTTACTATGTTCATCATGGTTCCTGTGGCTTTTAGTAGTTTTGTTTTTGCAGTTGCGGGAGTTGGACATTGCATGTGATCAGTTAATGAAATTTGGCTGATGAGTGGTAGCCTCCTGAGCTATAGCACTTGAATTTTTGATACTGAGTCCTGCCCAGTTTTTATTTTATTCTTATTATTGAAGGATTGCACTTAGACATACAAAGGGAGATCAGTGTGCTATTTCATGAGGGCTGTGTGTATGTACAGCCAAGCACATTGAGACAGATTTTCAAAGGTATTTAAGAGCATGTACTTTCAGAGAGATGCCTAAGAGGATCTTGGAGAGACTGTCCGCATGTTTAAGCAGCTAAATGAGTTTAAATATCTCAGATTAGTTTTGAGAGATTTAAGCGAGTGTTTAAGCACCTTCTTGAAACAGGGTTTTAGTAAGAGTGAAGGTCTCTTAAAATTCTGAATAGGTCATATTTTTCAGGGGATGGCAGTTGTTCATGCACCTCCCAGATGGGGAAGATGTTTCTAAATATTGGTCATACTTCATTTGAGAACTCTTTGGTTTTAAAAACTGGCTTTTGCTGCTGACTACAGTAGACGTAACTTTAAGGAAAAAGAAACCACTTTCCGGATAGGAATTCTATTTTAAGCCATTTCTTTCTTGACCCATAGGCGTCCGTATCCCTGACTTAACTCTGTGGGCTGTAGCTTGTCAGAGAGAATGATTCTGCTTTTGGCAGCTGTGCTCATCAGTGTGTTTGCTAACTTAGCAGCAAAGTGCTTCTGTATTTGCTTTGTCTTGGTTTCTGAGCAATGACTTATTTACTGAACATTTCTTTCTCTCTTATTTTTTTTTTTCTTATTGGAATTGATTGTGTGAGTGAAATTCAGGATGTTGTGACTGCAAGATTGTGTGCTGACAGTTTTTCTAGGAGGTATTATGTGCTTGTAGGACCTTGTGTTTCACTCAGTCTGCCTAAAATAAAGAATAACTGAAATAGGAAAACATGCTGTATTAATATTCATATTAGGAATCTTTCGGTGCAGTCTTACTTGTAAAATTACAGATTTTTTAAAGATGTAAGCTTTTTGGATGTATTTAAATTAGTAGTTGATTTTTTTCAGCAAAAAAGCCCTGAGGCATGTGTAAAACTAGTGGGTACATAAAGCTGGAGAATCAGATGTCTGCTGGGCAAATTGACAGAACTCATTAATCTTAGATTCAGTGTGCTATAGAGACTGTCCTTTCATGCACCTGCCCATGCCTAAAGTAATTACATGATGGCACTATTAATACTGAAGAGCTTGAGTGGGGATAGGGTTATCTTCTCTTCTTAGTAATTGATTGCTAGCTGATTAGTGGACAACATTTTTCCTACAGTATAATTGCCTTTCTGCTATTGTAGCATCTCTGACCTGGGGGTTAGGCCATCTTACTGGTTTTGAGGCCTTGACAGTAGCACCATAGCCCTCAAAGTAATGAACTGGAACTCAGTGGCTGTGAATTCCCCAAACAGAAGATGACTAGTTAAATGCATTTCAATGATAGCATATTTTACAACAATGAGACAACAGAATATTTGTTGCCTTTCCCCCCGCCTCCTCTTTCTATGAATATATTTTCAAACCTTCCGATTCCTGTGTGGAAAAGCAAGCAGTTGGCTTGCATTAAATCACATCTGTTGATTGAATAAAGTTACCATCTAAAATGTGTCAGAACATTGTAATTGGCTTGTATATTTTTTGTGACCTTATAAAGGTCACAAGATTTTACTTCTTTAGGAGCAAACTGGTAATAAAGGAGTGTATGAATTCTGCATTGGGGTCTCAAAGATCCGCTGGTCTCTAAAAATTATTATGTTCTCATGTTCTGAAAATTGACTCTGTCATGTTTTTGTTGAAGTCTGGTAGATATCAGGCTGCTGCTTGGGAACGCCTGGAAAATGAGGCACCTTTTACCATGAAGTTGTCTGTAGAGGACAAATGATTTCCAGGGCTACATAGTGCTTCAGCAGTTCTCCCACTCTGTGACCCTAGATGGCAGATGTACCTGGCTTGGGGACTCAGATCTGATGACCAACTGTACTTGGCATGCATGTTCATGAAGTTGGAGATGGATGATTATACTACAAAGACTTGACAGGTCTGAATCTTAGGAGTAAGATAGACATGAAATAAATGCCAATTTTCACCCCCTAGCTTTCTGTGTACCTGAAAAAGAAAATCTATCTTATATCAGCCTTCAAGTTATCTTGCTATGTTTCTCTTGTGGCACATGTGGGTGTTTTGTATAGCTCTGCACTAAAGCAGAGTCATCTTAGTCTTTGAGCTTTCTTACACTGGTCCTGGGCTCAAATGGGATGGACCTACACTTGTACAGCAAAGAAATCTCTGATCTCTGCCTGAATGCTGAACAATATAGTTCCTTACTTGTTTATCAGTTTATTCTATGTTACACTAAAAAGACTAATTTTATTAACATTTTCTTAAGAATTCTGATTGGCAGAATGCAGGACAATTGCTTAGCTTAATCACTGAAGTGGATGTCCAGGTTTAAATTATGGAACCGGTTGCCTAGATTGTCATTTCCAAAGGTATTTAGGGGCAGTTGAAAATATTATGCAGTAGGATTTCCAGTATTCTGCCTATGAATCCAGCCAGAGGCATATTCCTAAGAGGAAAGTGCAAGAACACACAGTTGTCCACTGTGTGATATAACCTGCCTGGAAGGACATTTCGTTTTCTAAATTTTGTAAATTGCCACGTACCCTAAAGAATGATGATTTGCCTTAGGAATGATACTAAACTGGTCAGAAATCTAAATGAATTCTGGCCTGCTGCTTGTTGCATGCCCTGCAAAATAATACAGACATAGATGAAATGATCAAGTATTTTGATTGATGGTTTTGTAGTAGCCTGTGGGCTGTGGGGAAGGTTCATATGGAAATCTAATCCCCTGACAATTGACTTTCATGAGTGCTAGTTTAGGTCTCAGACATGCTTTCCCTTAGCTAATGGAGATTTGCACCTGACAGGTGAATCTCAAAACAAACTGCTGACAGATGTATAGCAGAAACAGAGAAACTATAGAGCTTCACTGTGAACAGGCTGAGAAGAAAAAATGTCAGAGGCCTCTAGATCTCAGAAGACATGTAAAGGTTCAGAGGGATTGGTTGCTGAAGAAAACCAAGAAGGGCAAACAGTTTTGCATAGGCTTAACTTGCTACATGACTGCTGTTACAAATGCACCTTTCAGATTAGAAAATGAGCCTCCTGTGAACTGGAGTTGAGAGGAAACAAACTCTCCTGTGCAGGGTCTGTCTGTGCTTCATGGCATGGCCAGCCTTGGAGAAACTGAAGTCTGTGCATCTGTGTAGATTCACCACACAAGCCCACTTATGCTGGGTGGTTTAGCAACTGCATATACTAGTTAGGTTTTACAAGGAGACACCCTAGTTTATGCACCATGCCCTTTTACAGTATTGAGTTAAGTTGTCCTTTACGCATTTGCCTGGGATTACAAACTGAGTGTCTACTGTTCCCAGTGAGTTAGCATTCGTATAAAAATGTCTAGCGCACTAGCTGATGTAAATTGCAGCACTTTTTAGCATTTACAGGAGGATGACCGGAGATTAGGGATGGATATTAGGGCGTCTTCAGGTCATAATTGAAGTGTGTTGTCAAAAAAGGGGAAAAGTATTCTCATTTTTTCTCCTGATTTCCTTTGTTTTCTACAAACATATATCAGCCTGTTCTTTGCACCATAAAATTTAAACCAAGAAGCTTGTAGTACATAATTCCTTAAAGCAGTCCATATAGCTGTATAATTATTAAAACTTTGTTTGCTGGAGGAAAGGAGAAAGAGCAGTCTTTCCCAGTAAATGCTAAAGAATTTTTAGAAAATATTGATGTAATGTATGCATGCACTCATTTTAAGTAGGCCTAAATTATGTGTCGTAAAAAAATCTTGAAAATGTTAAGGTTGCAAAATGAAACTTCCAAGTCAGGAAATGCCAGCATTAAGGTTGCGCCTTTAAAAGCATTTGCCTGCTTTATGGCGGTGTTTCATGAACAGTCTTTAATTATTGGATCACATGCTGTTTTTTTTCCTACAGGACCACTGCCTCATTCACTGCACAGATGGGTTATGTTCTCTGAGTTCATAATTTTAGCTTTGTTGTTTTGTGTGTGGCCCTAACTCATATTATTTGGGAAATACTCATATTCTGCTCTAATTAGAGAAATTTTCACTTCCACATAGGCTTATCTAGGCTTCTCATCACTATTGTTGCAAAATGCTTCTCAAATATTTATACATTAAGCACCATGATACCTTTGGAAGTTGTATGTCCATTTTGCAAAGGGAGGACCAAGCCCCATAATGTTTGGTATAGACTTACCCAGGTATTTTGTCTCAGATACTCAGGACCCAATTTTTCAGGACGCTTAGCGGAGTATGTGATAATGCGCATGTTCTCTAGTACAGTTTCTCTTGATTTTGGTCAGATGTAGAAGTTTTCAGCACTTCTGGAAACTTTAAATTGGGTGTCCAGAACACAAGGACACACTCTTTTTAGCCACTTGGGCTGTTTGGGCAGTCACAGATTGTTATAGCTAGGAAATCCACAACAAGTTAAGAGGACATTCTCATGGTACCCAAGACTATTAACTGCAGGTCACAAAAGCTCCCCATCACCTTCTGTTGAACTTAGTGCCTTTTAAACAAAAATTAATTCCCAGGAAAAAAAGCAGAAGAGATGAACAGCCTTTTTACTACTCATAGTGACTCAAATGGGTTAAAGTGGCCAAATTATAAAAAAATGGACTGTGCCTCGTGAGAAACACTCCTTCTTAACCTATATTTTTGCCAAGATGACCTGACAAAAAACTGAACCTCTGATCTGATTGATTTAGCATTATGTTGTTAGCAAGACCCTGCTTCTGAAAATCCCAGACTTTTACTCTGATTTCCAGTCCAGCTGTGTATTTGATGTCTTACCAATATACTACTGTCTACATTAAATAATCCATCTCCTTTTTTAATATTTGCTTCCCAAATTCATGTATTTACCCATTGAATCTATGTCCAAGCTCCACAAGTGAACTTCCAAGAACCTTTGGTAAAGCAGGAGTCAGAATGAAGTTGTCAATCCTTCATCTATCTTGAGTATGAGGCCATTTTTCTTTATTTGCTGTTGATCATAGGAATTACATTTCTCTGACTGAAAATAAACCAGAAGATGTATATCAGGAGCATACTTAATAACCTACAGCGGTAGTGGGCATTCAGTTTGCAGCCTGAAGCAGATACAGATATTAGAGTGTTAGCACTAGCAGATTTTGAGTATGAATCCCTTCCTGTTGATCTCAAAATATGTTAATTTTGGCATACTAATTGATACTCTCAGATTTCAGCTCCTGGAGCATTTCTTTGAATCAGCTGCACAAACTTTTGGAGTCAGGATGGTAGCTGTTAAGAGTAGTAGGTTGCCAACACACAACTAGGCATATGATTTCTTAGTGAAGAAAGATTTTTTTTTTGTAGATGGCAGACAAATGTTGAGATTTTTGAATTGTGTGGAAAAATGGGTTAGCGTACTTGGGAAAGGGGTTGATTCAGGGAACATTTAAGCCTGAACTATGCCTGCCTGCGTGGGTTCTTGGGCACAGGGTTTATTGTCCATCTGGGTCCAGAAGGAGAGCAGACATGGTGATTCTGTACTGAAAGGAAGAGCAAACCTAGTGTGAGTAACACAACCAGTCACCTCCAGGGTAAAAGTTGTCTTCTCTACTTGCTGTGATGTTATGATAAAACCACATTTACCTTTATTTTCCTTCTTTCCTTAATATCATTCATTCTCCCATGATGATAAAATAATGACAAAAATCACCAGAGAAAAAATAAAATTATTATTTAGAGGAAGACACTTTGTATAGAAAATTTCAGGCCAAGCAGCTGAAGCTGGTGAAAGTGGCAAGGCAAATGTCATGGGAAGTACTGGGCAACCTTAACTACAGGTGATGTTACTGGCTCCACCTCTAATATATTGTATCTAAAACTATTAAAGCAATGTTGTCCTTCACTGTCATGTTTCTTATGTTGAACTTTTTGAATAGTGAGCCTGAAAATAACAAGCTGAGCTCATTAGTAGATTAGGTGCTGCAGTGAATCCATGTGTTTAGAGTTAGTTCTTGTTCTTCATTTTGATAGGGTTTCTTTTAGAGAGCAATTACATCTGATTGACATGTTTTCATGTGCCTCTAGCCCTGACTCCTTCTTACTAAACAATTCTAGATCAAGGACAGTGACTTTTCTACTGCCATTAACTAAAATCAGAATCCAGGAGAAAAAGTTAAATACCTTTTAAGATGCAACTTGAAACAAATTATAAAATATGTATAAAGAGGAATATATTTTGGTTTCATATACTGTAGTTGTTGAAAGTCAAGTAAAAAACATAGTTTAAGGCATGGGCATGCATTAAAATTAAGAAACAAATTCTGTTTTTTCTGCTTCAGATAAGAACAGTAAAGTAGGGGGCCAAATCCTATCACTAAATGTGCATATAGCTTTTCCATGTAATTTGTACTTCATTGTGCTTCATTGTTCACATTAAATGATGTAATTCAATGATGTTTTATACTAATAATACTAATATACATCCTGAAATCCTAGTAACTAGAAGTGACTTTTTTTTTTTTAATGAAATGGTTCACTGTAAAATACTGCATACTTGAGGCTACCAAGTGTTCTTGCCCACTGAATTTTGCTGTTTATGGAAAAAGCCTTAATTTGAAAAGGATTAAAGGCTTAAAAAGTAAACAAACAAAAATCATTCCTCCCTTACTAAACCCACTATAACTGAATGTTTGCTTTAGATGTAATTTGTTATCTTGTACTTTGTGGCTTTGTTTTTTTCAAATTTAAAATCTATTTATGGGTTAAAATGAAACAGAAGTCTATTTCCCCCTCCCTATACACCGCAGGCTCAAGGGATGTAGTTTTACATTGATTACATTCACCTATTATGATCCGTTAGCAAAAATTATTTGGTTGAACTTGTGTTTTGATGCAGTTGGAAGAATCTATCAGGATTGTCCAGTGAAGATTTTTAGCCTGAACACAGCAAGTAAATATAAGCAAAAGCTACATTTGCTTTCCTTTTATAAAACAATGGCCTTTTTTTTTTTTTTCCCCTGATGCCTGTCTTGGGAAGCTGCATAGCAGTTAGTGTTACTTTAAAGTAAACTGTCATGCTGTAGCTTTTAAAGATATTCTGGCTGGCTAGGGAGTGGATTTTTGTTCATTTGAAGGAATATTTGTGAAGCAAAGAAGATTTTGCTGTTTTGGGTCACCCATCTATAAATTTGCAGAACTCTCTAAATTTCATGTATGTCTCTCACAGCCTAGCATATCTAGGACTTTTCTGTTCTCAGATCTTTTTGACCACTGGGTTATTCTGTTTGAACGTAGTAGCTACTCAGAACTGGTTTACAGATTTTTATTTTAGTGATTTGTGTGCAGTTTTGCTTGTATTTTCTTTCCAATTTTGTTTCCCGCCTTGCACTAATTCACTGCTGAATACCGTATCTTAGCGTTGGTATGATAGGAGGTTTGGGATTATGGTCAGCTTCTTTTTTGAGGGAAATACAATTCCACAAGGGAACTGTAGATGAAAAATGGGGTGATAAATAGCATGGAAAATAACCAGAAACACTCCTGCTTCTTGCTGTTGGCCCATATTCTGTCACACGCAAAAGCTGTGGTCTGTAGCTATATCTGGAGAGTGTGGGTGCAGATCTTCACATTGTTTCATTGCCCATGTCTAATGACATATCTTAGAGTTGGCTTCAAAACAGGAGGCATATAAGGCTCTTAAACTGGGGTTCTTACAGATAGTCCAGTTCATGTGGCTGGAGCAGGCATTGATTAAATTATTGTACTTGGTGTCTGTCTTGCCCTGAGGATTTCTGCCCTTAATAAGGGTGATTTATCCCTTTGGTTTTATATATACATATACATAAGAATATATAAGAATGCAACATAAAACTAATTTATTGGGTTTGCCAAAGCTGGAAATATCAGGTCATACCATGCAAAGCAATAAGGGCCTTGTTAGTCATTTGACATTTTGCAGTGAATTACTACATCATGATTTTTAGTTGTCTTAATTCAGGCAAATGTGTTTGCACATATATTTGCTTTGCATTCTTCCTTAAGCTAGTTCCTTTCCCACTGATTTCAGAAGCCTATTACTTTGCCTGCTGTTACTCACACTCTGCTACTCAGATACGTGCTGAGCTGTAATGATGTTAGTAACTACAGAGTATGCCAGGTGTAATTTCCTTTTTGACAACAAAAGGCCAGATGACAAAACTGTTTTGTTTCTATGCATTTTTCCCTGAAAATTTACCATAAGAAAATTGGTTCTCTCTTGCCAAATTAACAGTTTAATATAGTAATTAGCGAGTTCTGCCAAAATATCCGTTCCAGAAAGGAATTAGATTTGGGAGCTCTTCTATTTTTTCCCTTAAGCACTGACCACAGAACTTAATTAACTTTCTTTTCCATCATAAATTCCAGTGCAGGCAATGACCACTGTGTCCTCCCCCACTCCTACATGTTCAGTTATGATAAATTGTCCCTTATGCAGCCAATCTGGAGGCAGGTGCCTGTATGAATCTCAGGGGTTATACATACTGTACTATCCATAGGGCTGATGAATAATGATCTTTTCACTGAACCCCCCTTTATTCTGTGTTTACGCTTCAGTGAAACAGGGAGACGTTTATGGTAGAATGAGAGGGTTCCTCCCCTCCTGATTATACTTTTTATTTAAACTGTTCTCCCTTGGAATTGATTTGCATGTGCATGCTGCAAGGTACGTACGTTTAACCCCTTGACTCATATGACCATTCCTGTTGTTCTGCTGTAAGTACAACCTTTGCCCTCTTCCTTTTTCTCAGTAATTCCTATACTTGTATTTGCATCAGTGTGTGTACTCTCCCTGCATTTCCCCTTCCCTTATGGTCAATACTGCATTTCTGGTCAGCTCTAGCTGACCTGCTATTGCCCAACAGTTTGTGTAAAGGGTCTTTCATTCTGTTTCTAACTTTGCCTCTGAGGTTTTTATCCATAGAAATCTCTGAAAGTTGTGATCAGTTTGAACATTTCAGGACACTTTTTCTAGGAGTCTGTCTGTATCTCAGTGCACACATTTGTAAACATTGTCATTAGACACATAGGAGTCAAAATTTGATCATGAAACAATGTAACGTGAGTTATACTAGATGCCGCAGTGGACATTATGTTGAATTTCCTGGGCTGCAGTGTTCTTGCAAGGCTCTGTGGTGGTGTGCAGGTGCAGTAGCCTGGGTTTAAACAGTGAACTAGAAGGACACAGTAACTCTGGGCCAGGACAGCCATGCAGTATTAGCTTCTGGGCCTGGGTCTAGCTCACTTAAAGGTCTCCACATCACACTCTTCTGAGGTGAAGGTCTATACAAACAGATCAGATTTTGAGCTCTGAATACTAACTAGAACTAGGAATTAAGGATGGGAATGGTACCCTTAAATTACGTAGATACATGTTTTTCTTAATACAACATTGTACTTTTGTTTTATTTTAAATTTTTTCTGATTCAGAGAAGACAATTTCATTGCCCTCTTCGCAAAAATGCTTTTGTGTTTCCTCTATGGTGGCAACTTTTTGATCCCCAAATTGTGTGTGAATACAGCAAATACACAATTTTCATTTGATGGAATTCCCCAGTGCCTTGTTGAATTTATTGTATCTGATCACTGGGGAAAATATTCTGGCTGTGATTGACTCCTGTTCTTCGGTTATTCCCAGCACTAGAGAATTTGGTCATTCAGTGTCAAGCATGCTGTGGACCTGGTTTGGATATACTGCTCGATCGTCCTTTATTTTAATTATTTTTCCTTAATGTTTGGTCTCCAGGACCTTTGCATATTTTAGGTCCGAAATTATAATAAATTAATAATGAAGTTATGAATTTTTAAGTCATTTGCTTGTCTCATTTTTTTTCAGACATTGCAAAATATCTATTTCCTGTTAAAGGCAGTTCTTTTTCTGTGTTGTGGGTTTTTTTTCTTTTTCCTGTTGCCACCATTCACATGCATGAGAAAATACTCAGGAAGCATAACAGAAAAGGCAGTGTGGACCTCCATATAGTCTTTGTTGTTCTTGGTTCAAAACCAAAGCAATCCATAATTAAATCATGCTCAAGTCTCTTGTCACCAGATTGTCGATGAATGTTTTAATTACTATCAGGTCCAAAAGGGGAGGGGAAAAAAACCTACTTGAAAGAATAAACTTTGTTATCTCCTACTGCTGTATGTGTCTTCATCATATGAAGTTGTCAATTTGACTTCCCTCTTGAAAATATCCTCATGAAATTACTTGATAATTAGTGGATGGTTAAACTGAAGTAATATTTAACTACAGCTTGTGATTCCTTTTGTTTTGCTAGGCAGAATGTCACTAATGAGAAGTAAGATGTTTAAACTTCTTGACTTTTTTACTTATTATCCAGGTCTAACTACAGTTTGGTTATTATCTTGCATTCAAAATAAAAGCAGGACATCATAGAAAAAAGTAGGTGTCATGCTGAGCCCAAACATCGTCAAACAAAAGGCTTCTTTATACTTAAAGGCTTCTCTCTGATGTTCAGATCATCCCTTAAAAAAGCACAACAATTAATGCCAAGGGGTTTTCTGAGGTACTTTTGATAAGGACACTCTAAAGCAGGACGAGTTGTGCTGGGTGGTGTTGGTGTTGTTTCCTTGTTCAAAACAAGCATATTCACATGACTTGGATACGAAAGTAAATCTTTTTCAGTAGAGTAAGCTTAGCTTGTTAAAAAGATGCTGGTTATTTTTAAGGTGCTTCATGATAATGTGTCTTAATGGCATAACAAGTGCAGTCTCCAGTTAGGAGAGGTGCTTTCTGTTTCTTGAGGTTCTTTCAAAGGATGAAGGAATCTCATGATCTTTTCTGACATTGTTTATGCTATATTAGAGTGGCATAAGGATCAACAATATTTTGTTAGGAACTTGTGCTTACAGCCTGAAAATCCTAACAACTATCAATTGCAATGAATACAGTATGTGGTAGTTTTAATTGCACTTACAAGAACCTATTTGCTTTTACCACTTGAAAAGCCAAGGACTAATTATTTCCATTTGGATTTTACAGTAACAAGCTTTGGCTTTTGCTTCAGGTGAAAAAGAGAGTTATATTTATTTTTTTAGTGCCTGATACTTTTACTGATCACAGTATTGGAAATGCAAGGAGGAGGTTCCAGCGATCTCCACTGTGGCAATCTGCAGTTGGACTAGCTGTGAACCCACTTCTAAGAGAAATTACTATGGTCTGTGTTATTACCTACATTGTGTGTACTATTGGCAGCACTAATGCGAACTCAGCTATGCCTCTGTATGTGTTATTAGTCTTTAGATAGATCAAAATGCATTCCAGGCTGAGTTTGCACTTTTCATTTACATATTAATCCTGTTGGTTGGGAGAGCTCGGCACCTTCCCACCATACTCTCACTTGAGTCTCCTTGTTTGCATCCATTTTTTTTTTTTTTTTTTTTTTTTTGAAATTACTTTTCGTGCTGTGGAATATCTTTAGATGAGGATACAAAATCATTGTTAGGAAATGAAGTAGCAAGGAACTTAACAGTTGCAATTCAGAGTAAAATTTTTTTCAGCAACTCCTAAATTGGCTAACATGCTAACACACGAGTTTTTAATGAAATGCTTTTTCTTAAAACATACCTTGAAATGTGAATCAGATAGTGAAACCTCTAGTTTGTTGAGTTCAAAGCTGTTTATATGATAAGATCTTTAAAGAGTAACTGTCATGGTTTAACTCCAGCTAGCAACATACCACATAGCTGCTCTCAAAAATCCCCCCTCGCCGTCTCCAGTAGAGGGGGAGAATTGGAGGGAAAAGGGCAAGGAAGCTTGTAAAATTGAGATAAGAAGTATTTACTAATTGACTCTAAATTAATATATACAAATACTACTATTAATAAGTAATTAAAATAGTCGAAAATAAAATATATGATACACTATGATACAAATATGATACACTTGCTCACCACCCACTGACCAGTGCACAACCAGGTGCTGAGAAGTGAGTGTCAGACCCAGAGAGCCTGAGAGCTGCAGCCCGAGTGGGATCACAGCCCAAGACCCACAGCCGGAGGGCCAGAGCCTGAGAGCTGTCGCAGCAGATTCCAAGTGAACCCTATCAGCAATAGCATGATCAGGGAAACTAAACAAACCTACCAACTCCCTCCCAAACAGGCCAGCACAGGAATTAGCAAAGCAGCTAATGCAGGAGTCAGGGAGAGTGTTAGCAAGTGCCAGGAAGTAAAAGAGTAAGAGAGTAAGAGAGTTAATTGCTCCCTGACCCCCTCCCTGCGTATGCCCCCAGCATGACATACTATGGAAAGAAATACTCCTTTGGTCAGTTTGGGTCAGCTGTCTGAGCTGTGTGTCCCCTGCACTGCCTGTAGCGAGAGCTGGGAACGCAGCTGCAGGGTCAGAAGCGGAGAAAGACCTTGAATCTGGTGTACGACTTCCGCAGCGCCAGCTAAGACCTTATCAGTACTTCTCTCTGTATCCAGGAACACAGCTTCATAGCAGCCACGGTAAAGAGACTTAACTGACTCTTTCCTGTCTGAAACCAGCACAGTAGCACAACCTGTACCTTTATGTGAAGTCCAGGTTACCAGTTGCTCAGCATATTAGGCAGGAGTTGATGGAAGCTGTTCCATGTAAGAGCTGCCATTCATTTGGGATAATCACAAGAAGCCATTATAGTGCTATGTAGTCAGATAGCTGAGACACCCTTGAAAGTGTAAACTAAGGCTAGACCAGATAGGAGCTGAGCTACATGGAGGAAGGCATTCCATTGTAGAACAGTCGCAAAGCCAGAAATTGGGAAATTTATGCTTGTGGGGGAGGAGGAAGAGGACATTTGAGTGCTATGGATGAAGGAAAGGGCAGAGCCAGTATGGCAGAGGCAGAAGGAGAATGGGCAGGAAAGTGAGGACACTTGTAACATGACCCTGTAAGAAAGCTAGAAGGGAGCCCTTCAGCACAGGCTAGAAAACAGCAGTATACTGCACTGAGCAAGTGCTGCTTTCCCACTGTGTTCAGGGGAGCAGGACATACATATTTTTGAAAATAAACAGTTTTGCATCAAAGAAATACCTGACTCTCATCAACATCCCCCTGTAGAAAGGAAAAGAATACAGAAGATTCTGAATGCTTGCTACAGCTCTGATCAAAACATAGCATTATTTATTGCTCTCTCTGCCTGTTCCAAAGAACATATGAGACTGCTGTAGCTACCTGCTGAGGGTCTTATGGCAAATTTTTAAAGGTATTTAAGCTCCTGAAGATGTAGAGACACCTATTAGAATTTTTAAAACCACCCAGGGTCCTAACTCTCTTCGTAGACAATGACAATTAGATGCCCAGGTATTTTAGAGAGATCCTATAGAAGGACCTCTAGGTCTTTTGGTGCTTTGAAAGGATGCACCCTTGTCATTTATTCTGAACTCCTTTTGGCTGTGGACATCCTGTGTCTGGTTTCCAGTGTGAAAAAATACATTGGTCTGTTCTCCCTGTTGGTTATTCATTCCAAGCGGCAATAGAAACAGACCATATGTTTAAAAAAAAACCCAAACCAAGCAGGGCTTTAAGTGGAAGCTGGACTCTCGTATAGCTTTTTAGTTTTCAAAGTTCTCAGGGGTTTTGATAGCAAAACCAAATAAAAACGTCTCAGCTTAATGAGTGTTGTGATGCAGGCTACTTGGGAATGACATGTGCTAGTCAGGGGTCAAATCCGGGAAAGTGGGATCTGTAGCAAGGAACGTTATTAGAATCACAGAATAATATAAATGTAAACAGTGTCTCAGTGTACTGAAACCCTGCCTTTATTAACACAACCAGTATGTCATTGTTCTGTTTGAAATGTTTATTAGGCTCTCTTCTTCTTGCTTTCCAAAACTCTCTGCTTCCTGCAGAAGCCACTCTAAGTTACAGGAGTTGGGTTTGGCTTTTATATTTTCTGTATGCAGTCACACCTTGGCTATGTATTCAGACAACTGAAAAATGACAAATACCCGTTCTTAGGATAAGTGCACAGTATTATTCTCAGGTAGAATCCATGGAATGCAGTTCTTAAAATGATTCACATGTTTTACCGCTGACATCCTGTAAAAGTAAGTAATACTCACTATTCAAAACAGACAAAAATAGTGCAACGTGGCCATGAGTGAATGAAAGTTGATCATCTTTTCAGGAATTCTTAAGTGTTGGCTTACTCACTGAAAGAGGTAAGTCTCATCATTGTTACTTTTAATTGGAAGAATGAAGAATAACCTGTGATTTCCTAAAATCCTTTTGTAAGCCCTTCTTTCTGCATATCTCTGGCATCTCAGTAATTTTTAACATGAAAAAAACCGTGAAGTTATTTTCTGTGTTAATTTCCATGGCTGCTGTTTGCCATTTTGATTATATTGACAAATTTTGAAGGTCACCCTGTTCTTAGCAGTCCCATCAGAACAAAGTGCTAATGCTGACTTTTTTCCTGACAATGTAGAGCCTCAAGTAGCACGCAAGAAGAGTCCATCAAAACTTTATCCTCTACTGAGTATGATTGCATTTGTAAAGATAATATTAATACACAGTTATAATGCTCTATGGATCATTATCTGGCAGTGGACCAATAATTGGGTATAAAACATTAACAACTAAAAAGGAATACTGATTCCTTTGGGCTTATAATTGTTGTTCATTACAAATTGCTACCAAAATAGGCCTGAGCTGATTCATAGAGAATTAAGTAGATTCGGTTTAGTAATGTTTTCAGGTTTCTGAATAAATTATGAATGCTTCTTGATTGTTAGAAGGAGCCACTGACATTATGAAACGGTAATGAACAGATCCGCAAGAGAAAAACAGCCTCAGCTGATCATCCTGTTCAAAACCTATTAAGGTCTGATGAAATGAGAAGATTTTTTTCCTTCCATGTATAGATGTGCAACAAGTCATAAGTTGTGGACTTTAATAATATATTTTCTTCACAAGCAATAACACAGCAATTAGGAAGTGCTCACTGAGGTAGAAATAATGGTAACTGCTGCGCAGATTAGCTTTGCTAAAGGGAGCTCTCAGACATACAGTAAAACAACATTTTCCAGGTTCCTGTTGGTGTGTAATTTCTACTTTATTTACTTATCATCTCAGTTAAAGAGGACTCCTGGCAGTAATGAGGCTACATAAATGCACGTATAATACTATAAGATGTTACAAATTATATAAAAGATAAATCTAATGATTACCTATTATAATGACAGTGCAATCAGTGGGGAAATTGTACAGTTCTGAGAAGCCCATGGCTGGCAAAAATGCCACTGCACAGTGTATTCATTATTTCTGAGCTTTTGCTTCTGCATGGCTGTTGGTAGGAGATGTGTAATTCACTTGGAAGGGAGCTGCTAAACACAATGGCTCACAAATCTTTATCTAGTATAGCAATACTTAGAAGTACTGTGGTAAGAATGAAAATAACAATCTTGAAAACTTGGAGAGGTTTTCTTGCTGGAAATTCAGCGTATTTGTTACCACTGGGGTAAAAATGAAGATAACGTGACTGCCAAAATTAATCTCTTGTACTGTAACTACCTTACGCTGCAAGTTCCATCGCAAGAAGGTATGTTCAAGTCCATCAGCACTAACTCAGGGAAATGCATATTAGCATCCCTGTCCCCAGCAGAGTTTTAATCTTTAAAATCTGTAAGGATGCTGACTCTGATGCCTCTGATATAGAACATTAACAGAAAGTCAAACAGAATTTAGTCACACATTAAGCACAGAACAGTTAGGATATGTGCTTACAGTAAAACATTTGTAAAATAGCAAATGTTAATTTGGTTTTGGTTGGTTATGGTTTGGGGTTTTTTTTCTTTTTATGCTGGATGATAGTGCCTGAATGCTACACCCTCCTCCTGTGAAGACATTTACAGGGTTATATATGCGATGGTGGATGCAAAGGCAATATAGGGCATCTGCTACACAGAATGATATGAAGATATTAGAGGCATTCTTTGCTGTATAAGTTATGGCATTTATGTAAGTGAAACATGTGAAAGAGAGCCAAAAGTAAGATTTTAATAAACAAGTGACCAAAGTTAAGCTGTTAAATATTCTGTCTAACAGCTGAGCATTTAGTATTTAAAATCTTAAGTGCTTACTAATTTAGGAAACTAAATATGAATTTACTAACTGTAGCCATGTCGTGCTGTGAAATATTGGCCTTGAAGAAGACATAGTGAATTGTGTTTGGTTTTTTTAAAGGGAGAACAAAGGGGGTATGAGCTCTTTCAGTGTTGGTAGGTGGTAGATGGGGTAGACTAGAAGTGAGTGTGGACTCCATGGATGTTTTGAAGAGGATGAAGATACTCTGGTCATACTGTCTGCTTTATACAGTAATGCTGCAGTGTTTGAAACTGAAGCTGGAATGGAGGGTGCCAGCAGGAAAGAAGTCTAGTAGTCTATGAGTGGATATGAATGGGAAATATTAAGCATTTGATTTTTATGGTTGGTATGTTACAGAGTTGCAGAAACACTTCATGTAAGAGAAAGGGAATGAAAGTCAGTGATGACAGAAATATTACCAGGAATGACAGGGAATAGCCTCTTCAAGCTGAAGAGGGTGATGAGTAAGACACAATTGTATTTCAGAATACTCTTTTTATCCACAGAAAGTATTTACATCTCTGAGATATTTGTCTGATAATGAGTTCTTTTCTACCATACTTGTCCACCTCTGGAAGGTCTAGACTGGGACTAGTTTTCTTCCTTCTCTTTTTTTCCCCTCTCTGAATACTTTTACAGTGAAGCACACAAAAATAACATCCTTCATGGAGGTACCTAGGAACAACTAGTGACTCAAAAGAGAAATTTCTGGAAAGGAAAATGAAGGCACTAGATAACAGTCAGCAAGACTCATAAGAGAGGAATTGTGAAGGTAATAAGCAATTGAGTAAAACTGCCCAACATTTGTCTAATAAAGGTGTCTATATTGTTACTTCAAAGAGGTTAAAGGGTATGACCCAAATTCAGTGAACTTCCAGGGTTGTGTTAGCGTTGTTGTGTTGCACCCTGTTTTGTGTTTGACTCCCAGAGCAGACTGAAATGACATACTCCTGCTCTCATTTACCAATACCAGTAATTTGAGATTTTCTTCAAACTGGTCAAAAGTCATCAAGGGAAAGACAAACAGATGGTATGACTGTGTTAGCTTTTTTTCCTCAGGAGCCTCTATTTCTGTTTGCATGATGCAGGCATACATTTGTTACTGAAATGCCCCTTTCAAAAGTTCTTGCCTTGGGCCAGGATTTAATTACTGCTTCAAAAGATGCAGGAACCCCATTATGGTGGGGTGATGCTGGCTGGATGCCAGGTGCCCACCAAAGCTGCTCTATCACTCCTCAGCTGGACAGGGGAGAGAAAATATAACAAAAGTTTCACAGGTCAAGATGAGGGCAGAGAGACATCACTCAGCAATTACCCTCATGGGCAAAACAGACTTGACTTGGGAAAATCAATTTAATTAATTACCAATCAAATCAGAGTAGGATAATGAGAAATAAAACTGAAATCTTAAAACACCTTCCCCCCACCCCTCCCTTCTTTCCAGGCTCAGCTTTGCTCCCCATTTCTATCCCTCCTCCCCATCAGTGGTGCAGGGGCACAGGAAATGGGGGTTGGGGTCAGTCCATCACACATTGTTCCTGCCGCTCCTTCCTCCTCAACGGAGGATCCTCACACTCTGGCCCTGCTCCAGGGTGGGATTCCTCCCACAGGAGACAGTCCTCCAAGAACCTCTCTGACGTGAGTCTTCCCATGGGCTGCAGTTCTTCACCAACTGCTCCAGTGTGGGTCCCTTCCATGGGGTGCAGTCCTTCAGGAGCAGCCTGCTCCAGCCTGGGTCGCCCCTGGGATCACAAGTCCTGCCAGCAAACCTGCTTCAGCCTGGGCTCCTCTCTCCACAGGGCCACAGCTCCTGCCAGGAGCCTGCTCCAGAGCGGGCTTCCCATGGGATCACAGTCCCCTTCAGTTATCCCTGTGCTCCGTTGTGGGGTCATCCCTGGGCTGCAGGTGGGTCTCTGCTCCCCCATGACCCTCCATGGCTGCAGGACGCAGCTGCCCTCACCATGGGTTGCTGGGGAATCTCTGCTCCGATGCCTGGATCATGTCCTCCTGCTCCTTCTCCACTGACTCTGGTGTCTGCAGAGTTATTTCTCACATATCCTCACTCTTCTCACTGGCTGCAGTTGTGCAGTTTATTGTCCCCCTTCTTAAACACGTTATCCCAGAGGTGTCACCACCATCGCTGATGGGCTTGGCCTTGGCCAACGGTGGGTCCGTCTTGGAGCTGGCTGGCATTGGCTCTGGCAGACATAAGGGAAGCTTCCAGCAGCCTCTCACAGAAACCCCTCTGTAATCCCTCCGCTACTGAAACCTTGCCCTGCAAACACAATCCACTGGTGTTCTGTAACCAGTCACTCTTGTAGTATCTTTAGTGTTTCTTCTAGATTATATCAATGTCAAGAGTAATGAGCCAATTTTTATATGACAGCCAGAAACTCTTCCAGCTGCACTTGGTAAGTGATGATGTCTTAAACTAGAAGGCACAGGAGACTCCCTGGTTGCTTCTCTGCAGTGACAGTCATATGATTGCCAGATCCTGGCTGAAGCGAAGAAGATGCTATCCTCACTCCTACACCAAGTTTTGCCTGGTGTGTGAGGTATAAACTAATTCCCCTTCATGCGTATATATCTGGTGGTGTGGAACTATACTATAAAGAAATGTATGCCTTCAATAAGGCATGACAACTTATCAGTACTATAAGCTATAGATTATACCAACGTACTGTTCCTGACTCAATCTCCCTGTGCTAAATCATGTCAGGATCTGAAATTCACTGTTCCATAAAAAAGAATAGAGGGAGCCAAGGTATCTGTGCACACAGGGATATGCCTGTATATCGCAAAAATTGTAAGTCATTTGGAGACTCTAACAATCCCTGCCAAATCCCCTGGTATTCCTGGGTTTTGCTTGGTTAGTATTCCAAGGGAAATGACAGAATCCCAGTCACCTGGGACATTTACAGCTAGACCAGACAAAGCACCACAGCATTTTGGAGTGCGAGGCACTCCTGTCCTGGCAGAGAAGTGTTATTAATGACCATTAAGTCTTGTGCATCTATAAGATAAATTCTTTGTGTTTCTGGTCAATACAGATATGCTTCTGTTTGTATAATCACTATTCACATTTCAGAGTGTCCCTTATTATTTTTCAAGATCAAAGCCGTAAGATGCAAGAGGCAATAAATGCATTACTATAAGTAGTCCTTTTTTAAAAGTTTAGGAATTAGAGATAACTCACATTGTATAAATCACATAGCATAATTATTGCATTTAAATGTTACATTACACTTATGTTTACATTAATTCTTAATAGGTCTGATTTTTTTCCTTCTGAAAACATAATTGGAAACAATATTTTCCCTCTTATTCTAATTAAAATACTTTAATAAATGTTTATTTAGATACTATGTCATGGAAGGTTGCAGCCTTGGCTGCCTAATGTAATGTAAAAATCAATTAGATACAGAAAAATATCTGGTTTTAATTTACGAAGACTAGATATCTGCCTGATCGCTGCTGGGTAGCAATATCCATAACGTTTTATATATTAAAATAGTAATGATTAGTATTAATCTTGGACATACTGTAGTATTTACCTATTCATATATTCAAAGGTAATCTGTTTCCTTGAATGCAGCTTTTGAGTTGCCATATTGTATCATTTCTTTACCACAATGTTCTACAGAGGTTTGAAAGCAATTTCTAACATGCATCATATACTCGAGTTTATTTGTCTCATGCAGAGATCAGCATGCAAACATTGCTGCATATGTAAGCCTTGTAACTAATTGCATGCAAAACAATGCAAAGATCTGAACATTGTACAGCAATTAATATTATCTCTGCTAGTGTGTTTCCTTCTCCCCATACTTTCTTCCTCCATGCCCCCCCAGTCATAAATCATTTCCAACCTGTCAGAATGGATCTGTGCTGGCAAAGAAACAAGGGTAATGTTTCCATTTTCTCCATCTGCTAAGATATTTTCTGTTAGTTTTTCTCCCTCTCTGTAGTTATTGAATTTACATGAAGAACCATGTATTGCAGACTAAAAAGATTTCATGAAATAGGGTGGAAAAAGCATGACCTGTCTCCCACTAAAGCTGAGGTTGTGTGAGATGATAGGGTAAATTCTGTCATGTTCATATTATTGAGAAGCGTAGCTGAGGACCAGGCTCCTTTCCTACATCTCCAGTGCAAAGGGAAGGATGCCAGTATACTGGCAGAGAGGCTGGGATTGTGGCCGTAGGCCTGTGAGTCACTGTACTCTAAGCACCTCATTCCATTCTTCTCAATGTACAAATTCAATTAAAAATTAAGTATAAGAAAATGCTTCTTTCTTTTCCTAAATATCAGTCATTCCAGCATCTGGGCTTCTACATCCATGTCTTTTTGTGGCTTAAACGACAAGCTTGATGGGTTACTGGGTTTTTAAAATTCATTTATGTTAAGTATATTATTAATTACTTTTAAAAAATAATTCCCCATGGTAAAAAGCAATATCCTCTCAGAGTACCAGATCCTGTGTTCATGATAGCCCTTGTGATCAGTTCTCTGTATTGCTGTGGGAGTCTCTGTTACACACTGGCTCAAAAATGATGTATGGTTTTGTTATAGCCGTTAAAAATAAATCTTTACTAACTTGCAGAGAAAAATTTTTGGTCTTTCTGAAGTGACCCCATCCTGTACTTGTAGGATCTGTAGACAGAAAGAAATATCTGTACGAAATGGTACATCCAGATAGTTCAAAGCTCCAGACCTTGAAGCATAGCGGCCTTTGGGGGAGACATACAGCAGGGCATGGGTGGCAAAGATGGACTTGGCAATGAAGCTCTGTTTGGTGCTACTACTCCAACTCTGGACTGGGAACATTCTCCACACTTTCCTCGGGAGCCCTAAGTGGGACAATTCCTCCCCCCTCTTGCCCTTGTTCCTTACTTTGTAGCAGCCAGCATTTATCTGAGGATTTTAGCCAATTTGCACTACTTGTCAAATCCAAGTGTTCAGGATTGAGTTGAAATGAAGAAATGGTATTAAAATTATGATGTAATGTAACTCCCCCTCCTTTTTTTTTTCCAATTTACCTTGGATGTTTTAGCCCTTTTAGGTATATTCAATTCATATTTTCAGGTTTTACTTCATGTTTGAGAAATCTAGACACTTTTTTAATGGAAGTTCAGATTCACATTCATTCATATGATTTCAGCAGCCACAGCTTTAAGAAAAATAGCAAACATCACAAGATTCATAGGAAAATGAGAGTTGGCAACCCTATCAATTTCCTTTGAGCATACTTCCATTATAGTTAGGTTATTTGACATAGCCATTTTTATTGCAAGGTTTCCTCTGTATGGAAAGAGCAGAGGGCCTTAATCTGAAAGAGAACAAAACCCAAGAAGAAGCAGATCTAAAGTCTCTGTTAAAGGGCAGAGAGACAGTGCATGTGCATGCATGCCTGTCTCCATGGATAGTCAGCACTGAACACTGAAAACAAAATGCTGTTTGACTTAACAAGTAGGGAGAGTACTTAGAAATGTAGAGGCAGAAAAAAATGTCCATGCAATTTCACAGCTAAATACACTACAGTTATAATCTAATGCAATAACAATTTTAAGGGTCATTTCATGGGAAGAGATGAGATATCTTTTGAGTGGTAGAAAGCTCCCACCCAGCCATCACCTAAACAATAGTTACAGTTCCCTGGGAAGGGAAACATGTGCACCAAATTGCTGGTACAGGGACAAAATAAATACTTTCTTCAAGTGTTTTCTTGGTGCACCTGAGGTTCTTAGAAGGTAAGGGAGACTAAAATCACACATCCCCATCCACAGCTGGAGTCTCAAACTCAACATCCCTATCAAAAGGAACCTTTCCTTATTTGTGGGTTTCATGTCTAAACCAATCTTATTTAATGGTTAGTTAGTGCTGTGATTTTTCATTTAGACTTTAGCAGCTCCACAATGCACTGTGCACAATGGTCCCTGCATCTGGAAGAAAACTCTGCATGTCCCAGGACATGGAGTTGTAGAACTATTGATAAATAAAGGGTAACTTTACTTTTTAATGAGGTCTAGGCATATGGCAAATAGTGCACTATACTTAAAACAGGAGGACTCTGGGTGAGATCCTCACTAAAGACAAAAGTAATGGGAACACTCCTTTTATCCTGTAACTTCAGTCTCAGCTTTTTCCTTTTTATGTGTTTGCAAAGCCTGTGTAAGTCTTATTTGTGATGATGTTCATTTCAGCCCCATGTGTTGCTCTGTGGTCCAGCCGTGACTGGGAGCACTTCAGAGACAGCACACTTTCAGGTGTCACACTACAGCATCTCCTCTGGCTGATAAAAGAGAAGTATTAATAAGCTCCAAAAAAGCCTCATATCCAGTACTTTCACCACTGCAATGCTATTCATTAACATGTTAGTAAGCATCAATACATGCCTCCAAAAGAGACCAAAAGCAGCCAAAATAGAGCTGCTTCTTCCAAACATAAGCACAGGCATAGAAATACTAGATTTAAAAGGAAAGTTCCATTCTGTTTCATGGGCCTTTCAAAACAACGATATAAGTCACCGTTGTTAAATCAAAAAGGCACCCTGTGTGCCTGCTAGCCTTTAGGTCTTCCAATCAGATTCCTGGAATGCTATGTTTTCCCTTGTAAAGCTAAAATGTGGTATGATGGATTGAGAAAGGCAGAAAAGAGGAGAAAAAAGTATTGAACTAATCAAAATATATATATGGACTTGTTAAAAAATGTTTGTGAAGTATTTCACCAAATTTTCAAAATTATGTCTTCCCAGTAATGAGCTACAGCTCTCATATTTTCTGTTTATCTAATGTAAGTATTCTTTTTCTGTATTCAATGTTACATCTTCCTCAGAGAATGTTAAGTGACGTTTCAAAAGGCAAAATAAAATAGAAAGGAGGCAGTTATAAGAAATGTCATATAAACCAATGTATGTGTATATGAGTAGAAGGGGAAAACCATGATAAAATTGATGTCAGTTTATAATATTAAGAAATTATAAGCAAGGCATTACATTAATTTAAAAAGATGTCTTCCGAGACAATAAACAGTGGGAATTTGCTTATTGGGATTGTAACTACTTGCTGTTGGAAATACATGATCCCAATGGAAGTAGCTGAGATTTACAAGTCAGCTGTACGTGTGTAATATGATATATATTGCTGTTCGCTCAAGAAAAGCATTGAAATAGACAGCCACCTGCGTTGTTGGTTCATCTTTGGTACTTGGGATATAAGTAGGTCCTAACACTGTACATTTCAATTGGGTCTTCCTTAGATGTTTCATGCCACAGAAGTCAGTGAGACTGAAACACATCTTAACTTGACCATATACCCGGTTTTAGACTCAGAAGTGTTTGAGTGAAGCATTTATGGAGTCAAGATCCCAAATTCTTGCTTTTTTAGAAAGTTATTTAGATTGTAAGATTGCAGTGGAATTAAGTACTTACTGAGTACTTAATGAGATGCTGCTGCTAAGTGTTTCCAGGCAGATCATAGAATCATTGATTCATTTGGTTTGGAAAACACCTTTAAGATTATCAAGTCCAACTGTTAACCCAGCACTGCCAAGTCCACCACTAAACCATGTCCCTAAGCGCCACATCTTCATGTCTCTTAAATACCTCCAGGGATAGTGACTCAACCACTTCCCTGGGCAGCCTGTTCCAATGCCTGACAGCCCTTTTGGGGAAGAATTTTTTCCTAATATCAAATCAAACCCTCCCCTGGTGCAACTTGAGGCTGTTTCTTGTCCTATCGTTTGTTATTTGGGAGAAGAGACTGACACCCCCATTGCTACAATCTCCTTTCAGGCAGTTGTAGAGAGCGGTAAGGTCTTTGTGAGCCTCCTCTTCTCCAGGCTAAACAACCCCTGTTCCCTCAGCCGCTCCTCATAGGATTTGTGCTCTAGATGATTCACTAGTTTCTGCCCTTCTCTGGACACACTCCAGCACCTCAATGTCTTTCTTGTAGTAATGTACAAACCCAAAAGCAAAACACTGTCATACTTGTGAAGGAGCAACAACAGAGTGTTAGGATCAGGGTGCTATTCAAAATACACTGGTTTCTGAATGCTGCAGAAATGCAGAAGCACAGCAGAGAAGTTCAGCTTCAAATTAAAATCCCAGCTGTACTATCAAGGGGAAATTGTCTTCACCTCCCCAGGCTTCCTTCTAGTTCTAAAGACCTGTCCCCTCCTTCCACAGACGCTGGTGCTTGTCAAACTCTTTACTGGACTTGATTCCATAGCCTGATCCTATCCTATCCTATCCTATCCTATCCTATCCTATCCTATCCTATCCTATCCTATCCTATCCACTTTGCTTGCTGGATCAGTTTTCCACTGTCTTCCCTAGCTGAAAGAACTCAGGTCCAGGAAGAGCCAGAGGCAGGAGACAGGAATGCATGGTGAGGAGCACACACTTGTGAGCAGATGGCAGAGCTGAGCTTTTCCTTTTTCAGCAGCAGTAACCGGTTGGCCTCAGCTCACCACGTAACATGCAGCTTCACCCAAAGCAGCAGATTTGCCTTGACATCATTCAGTTGGAGTGGCTTTGTTTCTAACATACTCATAACTGATGCAGATATAATTATATATTATCACACTGGAGATGGTTGTCTGATCTAGAGAAGGGGGATAGTAAAGTTACTTTGTGTTATCTGTGATCAAGAGTGAGAATTCTCATATTTTTTCGATGAACTTTTTTGAATAAGCTGATTTCTGACAGCTTTTAGTTTTTTCCCTCTTTTATGACTGATGACGATCAACCAAATAACAACCTGCCCAAAAAGGCACATTTATAAAAAATCAGCTGAATGCTAGTGCTTAAAGTAAATGCTAAATTATATTTTGAAGAAATGCCATGTCTGGGCAACTGGACCTTAGTCTTACGCTCTGTTGTTCTGAGATGGGCAAGGTTATCTAGCTGCTCCACTGGACAAACCCCTCATTTAAGATATTTCAGCCTGAAGTACATTTCAATAATCAGGCTGTGGACATCTCTAAATAGGTTTAAAATGCAAAAGCTAATGGAAGGAGATGGTGGGGTGACCCTGTCTGGATGGCAGGTGCCCACCAAAGCTACTCTATCACTGCTCTCCTCAGCTGGACAGGGGAGAGAAAATATAACAAAAGCCTCATGTGTCAAGATAAGGGCAGAGAGACATCACTCAGCAATTACCCTCATGGGCAAAAGACTCGATTTGGGGAAAATCAATTTAATTACCAATTAAACCAGAGTAGGATAATGAGAAATAAAACTGAAATCTTAAAAAACCTTCCCCCCACCCCTTCTTTCTTCCTGGGCTCAGCTTTGCTCATGGTTCCTCTACCTCCTTCACCAGCCAAGCAGCGCACGGGGACGGGGAAAGGGGGTTGTGGTCAGTCCATCACACATTGTTCCTGCTGCTCCTTCCTCCTCAAGGGAGGATCCTCACGCTCTGGCCCTGCTCCAGGGTGGGGCCCCTACCACAGGAGACAGTCCTTCACCAACTTCTTTGACATGAGTCCTTCCCATGGGCTGCAGTTCTTCACCAACTGCTCCAGTGTGGGTCCCTTCCATGGGGTGCAGTCCTTCAGGAGCAGCCTGCTCCAGCCTGGGTCGCCCCTGGGATCACAAGTCCTGCCAGCAAACCTGCTTCAGCCTGGGCTCCTCTCTCCACAGGGCCAAAGCTCCTGCCAGAAGTCTGCTCCAGAGCGGGCTGCCCACGGAGTCACAGCCTCCTTTGGGCATCCCCCTGTTTTGGCATGGGGTCATCCCTGGGCTGCAGGCAGGTCTCTGCTCCCCTATGACCCTCCATGGCTGCAGGGCACAACCTGCCCTCTCACCAAGGGCTGCACCATGGCGTGCCGGGGAGTCTCTGCTGTGGTGCCTGAGGCACCTCCTCCCCCTCCTTCTTTGCTGACCTTGGTGTCTGCAGAGTTATTTCTCACATATCCTCACTCCTCTCACTGGCTGCAGTTGTGCATTTTATTGTCCCCCTTCTTAAACATGTTATCCCAGAGGTGTTACCACCATTGCTGATTGATGGGCTTGGCCTTGGCCAGTGGTGGGTCCGTCTGGCATCAGCAGTTCTGACCAGCGGTGGGAGCCAGCTGGCATCGGCTCTGTCAGACACAGGGGGAACTTCCAGCAGCTTCTCACAGAAGTCTCCCCTGTAGCCCCTCTGCTACCAAAACCTTGCCACACAAACGCGATACAAAGGAATTCTGGTAAGGGTACAGTTATAAGAAAATGCCAGATAACCACAGTAGATCTAATTAGGCCCTGAAGTAGTATATTTATTTATAGTTTTGTTTTGTGCCTTGAACTTTGGTAGTACATCTTGCATCTATATGCAGACTTCTTTGAATTTTAATTTATTCCGTCAAAAGCCAGACCAGTGTTTTTCATTCTGTGGATTATATTGATGCGTACTGAAGAATTCACTAGCACTAAGTTTCTAATTACTGTTTTTATCCATGCAGTGAGGTGTTTTGCATATTGCCTTCTGACCACTGCCCAGCTGGATATAATTTCAAGTTTCACAGGGTTTTGGTAGTGAAGACTAAGAATTTTGTAAGGTGCATGCATGTCTACTACATTTGCATAGCTCTCATCGTTATGTTAGAATATTTACTGGAAATATGTTATGCATTTCTTATTTCCTGAGAAAGTCAGTGATTTGTGCGGCTTTGTCCTGTAGCAATGCCTGTCTGGCCCAGTGGTGACCTTCAGCATCACACATGAAAACAAGATCTATGGCACAGAAACTTAGGTAGGATAAAGCAGACTCCAGAAGTCTCCAAAGCAGAGTTACAATTCTGGATTGCAGGAAGAGCTTGTACAAATAAACACCTAGCTTGCTTTGGTTGCACTTCTGGCTAGGAAGAGGAGAAGCAAATTTCTTTAGTGCATTCTTCATCTTTAATCTGAGGTTAATTTACCATGCTGCTAGGCTTGGGGAGAGGGGCCACGTGCATGCTTCATCCAGGTGTATCAGAGCAAACCTTTTCTATGTTGTGGCCATGTAAGCAAAAGTGTTTTACTACTTCCAGAATGTTATGCGTTTTTATTGCAGAACATGATCATATGAGGTTATAAATTCAGCTGCCAGCTCTTTGTTGATACAATGTTTGAAATATTCTTATCCATAATAAGGATATTTGTTTTGTCTTCATTAAGCTCCCTGCCTTTTCTTTTGCCATAAGATAATGTAAAGTCTGCTATGTATGGGATTTCAGTGAACAAAACTGTGCTTAGTTTTAAGAACCCTTTGCTGGCTTAAAACTAAACATCTACTAAACTCTCAATAAACAACCATTAGACTCTTTAACAAGATGTTTTAAACTTTAGAAAAGTTTGACTTGTACATTTCCCAGATGCCTATTTTCCTTGTTGCTGTTAAAGTTCTGCTTTAATGTCTCTGTTGTGTGTTTGGACATTTTGATCATTCATAATGTTAGCATTTGGGGTGAGATTTAAATAGTAATAATTTATTATTTTCTGTATCTGTTCATTGTATAGACATAGTTTTGATTTGTTATATATCTAGGACTGGCTACATTCCCTTATTTTACTGCCGTGCAAATTCAGGTTCCTGCTTGAATTTCTTTCCTAGTCTCCCAGTTTTTTTCACAGGCAAAGCTCTCATCATCAGTGGAAACTGATTGACCCAAGGGCCTAAAAACATTTTTTACCTGTAAAAAAAGATGCCAGAAGAATGCAGCACAGTTAATGTGGTGATTTGTCTTTGCGAATCATTTCAATACCTTCTTTATCTGTAGTAGCACCGTAGCGCGTGTGTTAATGTAGTACATTTAAACATCAGCAGATGGGGCCCTTGTTTCCTTTGAAGAATGGATCGTCTGAATTTTATTTTTTTAATGTCTGTGGCAAGAATGAATTTTTCTTGCTGTAACACATTAAATTAATGTAATCTTTGTAGCAGATAGGGATCTAAATGCAGATCAGAACGCCCAAACTTTAGTGGGAAGCGAGTGTTTCCAAATCTAACTGGAGATCTAATTTTCATGGCTGGCCCTTATTTCTGTAACTGATTGAACAAAAACCTCTGCTTTGAAGACCTCAGAAATCTTCTAGGGTTTGGGAACCAGCTATCTGCCTTGTGGCTGAATCCCTCTTTCTACTGTATTTTATAAATCTTTCTGTATGTAAAAGAATAAAGCAAAATTCTATGTGTTCTCCAAAACAGGCAGCACTTTTCAACATTATTTACAAAGTGCAGTTTCCTTTCTCCCAAGGTGAAATAACATAAAGGCTGTATAGAAGTGAAGAAAAAGGCACTGTGAAGCAAAGCAGAAATCAGTGTAGAGGCTAATGTTTTAACTGTTGCATCTAGGGGAAAAGCTTAGGAACGTGCAGCTAAGGATAGCATATGTCTTAACTCAATTTCCTTGCTCTTGGAAGACGTGAGTTATAAGTGGAATGGGCTGAATATTTGAATATGGTAGTTTTGTTTCTAAGCTTGGTTGTCCCCTTAACTGATTCTGTTAGATGTAAAATACATGCATTTTATTTGTGAGTAAAAAATTGTATGGAAGGCAAAGCAATATACTCTGATGCCTTAACCAATCTTATGAATGTATTACAAATTTATATTGTATTTTACAAATGGGTGTCTCATAGTTTGGAATGACTTTTTCAGAGTTGTTAATCTCTCTGATCTAAATAAGAACCTTATTTGAATGTGGCTATAAAGTGGGTTCTTAACATAGTGTATCATAGAGGGCAAATCTTTCCTATTATTAACTTGAAATACCAAAATTGCTCTTTCTGTGCCATTCTAATCTGTCATGTTAAAAAGACTGCTGCTTGCTTATGCCAGCTTCTTCATGTGGTACAAATGTGCACTAACTTACAGACTGCAGGTTTGTTATTTTGGGGATAAAAAGCAGAATAACTAATGCATTAAAAAATTCAGCATGTCAAGAGAACAAGCTATGTTTGAAAGAGGAGAACACAGTTTGCATTTGTTGTATACTGTACTACTACACAAGGGTTGATAGTAAAAGTCCTGCTATTTAAAAATTTAAAATTACTTAAGATAGAGCCAGTTATTAGGTAAGCACATCAGTTTAGTACATCATTTATTGTTGATTATACATAAAAAGTGATGTTGGGGCATCCAATAAGTGGTTTACACTGATTCTTTACTTATGCGACTTGTTATTAACATTAAGCACATTTTCAGTGTCTAATGGTGTGGGCCATGCAAGTCCTGCCTAAAATTATTAATATTTTAATTCTATTTTTTTAACTCAATTTTTTTTCTGGAGATATAGGGTTTTTTCTCCCCAGAATTGAATAGGGACCGAGCTTCAGGAACACTTTACTGGTTACTCATTTGGCTGATTTGGGTGCATAGCTCATAAACAGTATGTCCCCTAAGCATACCGTTATCACCTAAGCATACCATTCTGCTTGAATGAAATGATTTTATCTGCGTCATATGGTATAACCTGAGCATCTCAATGCTTCTCTGTATTTTATTACTGATTTTCCCCTACATTCCCCTATATATATGTGTGGATTGGGCCAAATTGTTCTGTTCTTTCCACAGATAATATGTAGGGGAAATAATCTGATCAAATCATTGGAGTTGTACTGGATTTCTACTGGTGTAATTCCCACCAAAATTTTGTTCCTTTCAGACATTGTACATGGTAGTGCTTTAAGTCAAGAGGGAAAATTTGACTTGTACACCACATTGACTCGGTTGGCATTTTTTTCCAAAATGGCAGTGGATTATTTTTTGGATAAATCAGAAATTACAATTTTATTTGGGCAACAAAACACTCAGGAAAGTATTTTTCTATACAGTACATTTTTCTTTCTGTACACATGAAGTGTTTTTAAGGAGTGTATACAGTGTATAAAGAAAGAGAAAGCATTTAGGTTAGCTATACACTATTACTTACATTGTGTATTAAATAAGTAATGTAAAGAGAGACTAAGATCCAAGGATACAGTGCAGTGGTCTAATTTAAATGGTCAGTATAGTGGCTTGCTGATCTTTTTACTCAGCACGCTTACTTTTGTATCTCTTTGTAGCTGTGTTCTCATCATGCAAATGATCAAATAGAATTTCACTTCCTGTTGCTCAAGGGGGAAATAAAGGTTTAAACCTTTGAGTAGGAGGAAGGGTGGGAAAGAAGCTTAACTAAAAGGGAGGTTACTTTCTTTAGGAGTAGCGAGCTCTGCTTTAGTTCAAAACTGAGAGAGCGCAGCTGTTTAGAGCAGTTTACATCTTTGGAAATGCTAGTGGTCATGATTTGAGCGTCATTAGAAACTGTTCTGTACATTGTTAAGTATAAAAAGTGAGGAAGGAAGGGAAGGGGTTTGAAGAACAAGGCCCTTTTGGAGGCAAATATCTTACATACAGTAGCTTAATCTGGGAATTTATACACATATAAGTAATAATCATTACTGAGCATCCATGAGACTGTTTATCTAACTGTACCTAAATAAATCTAGAGTTTGTCTTGCAGTTTTCTGCCCTTTCTTTTTTTTCTGTTAGAAATGTATTAAAATCAAAATGTGAAATAAAACGTGAACTGTGTAGGTTAATCTTAAGGCTTTCTCTGTAGCTCTTTTGAAGGAAAGTTCTTTGGTGGATTTTCCTAACGGATGTTGATTTTGGGTTCTGTCTTGTAAGGCCTGCACAGAATACATCGCATAAAAGCGATACATAGATGAGCAGGTCTGGGTAGGGTGGAGGTGTTCCTGTGTGCTGTTTTTCCTGCTAAAACATTGTAAAAACCCTTGCCACAAAGCAGAACAGTGAAGGGCTGTCTGACATAACTCAGTATGGGGTAAATTTTGGAGGCAAATAGAGATATTTGCATTCCTGAGGCTGTAGCTCTATGAAACAGGTGGAGGCTTTGGGTGAGAAGGGCTTTTGTGGGATTTCCTAAAGGAGAGCACTATACACCGCTGTTGTAAGAAACTTTCCACTGTGGCTCAAGAAGGGGACCTGCTCCAGATCAGAGTTCACACCTCTCTGCACCTCTGTACTTTTAATCTAAGATTAGGTATATTACGTGCATTCTTTTTATTACCTGCAATTCCTGTTTACCTTAAAATTGTACAAAAGGGACTAATATAAGAAAATACATATTTTTATCTACCTCTTGGAGCATATCAGCAGAGCTGGTTGCACTTAGAACTCTAACCTACTGAGCTTGGATGTTTCCCCAGATAGGAGCTCTAGCAAAACCGATGCCAGAGCTGACATTTTTGCTGTATGACACTGGAGGTAACAAAATGAGGCGGGATTGAATTCCAGCATACCAACACCCTGCTCTTACAGCTGGATTTCAGGTAGCTCTTAGCTGTGCTCCTGAGGAGCTCAGCTGATGCCAGAGCAATCTGTTCAAGACTGCAGAAAGTTTGACATTATTAATTGTAATCTTGGACTTAAAAACTTCATCTTCTAAAACTTTTATTTACAGCATGTTTTCTTAGTTTGGTTTTCACCACAGTGTTCTAAATGAATAATGTTTGATGTTTCACAATACTTTAAATTAATAGATAATCATTTACAACGTTAACACTATCTTAATGAAGATTTTTGCTTGGGATTATAAACAGCTGCTGGAAATACAGTTCATCTATCATTTATAATCTTTTATTAAATTTGCACCTGGTAATGCAGCTATAGTTAAAAGTCTGTTAATTATGAGACCTGTGTTTGGGAAGCCTATAAGTCTCATTTCCAGTCTTATCAGGCTAGAACTTTGTATGCAGTCTTTTCACTAGAGTGTACTTTTTTCTCCTTGAGTGGGTCAACATTTAACTTCTTCCCTTCTCAATAAATAGGTAATTACTCAAGAACTACCTAAAGATGCCAAGTAAGAAAAGGGTTGGGGTTTCATTTGCCTTTTTATCCCCCTCTTTCTGAAGCTGTCTTTGTCTGGAATGAAAAAACAAATAACAGAACAGAGATGAAAAATAGTTCATAATAAATGATTTAACACGTATAACTTTTTTTCATTTGTGAATTGTCTGTGAGCTGCTTTTGATTCTCTCAAATGAATTTGCTATTCAAAATTATTCACTAAATACTTTATCTGAATAATTTTTGGTCTGGAGATTGTTGGCAAGCAGATTGTTGCATGTATTTGAATTTCTAATTTCAGATATCACTCTGTATATGTTGATTAGATGTAGTAACGTTTATGTTTCCTGTTTGAAAGAGAAGGTACTAGAACTCTTAAAATGAGATTTCCAAGCTGAATACTGGTGTTTGCAAGTTCAGCATTATCAGCGAATACATAGTCTCTGAGTGGATGGACTGGTGACTGCTCTTTGAGTCTAAACACACTTGACAAAGTCTAAGTCTGTTGCCTCTCTCAGAAACAGTTTGCACAACAAACCACCACAAATTCACCACAAAAATTATATATGCAAAAATGTGCATATTTTTAAAAAGTATTAACTTAGCTTGACCTTATTTTATTAATGTTTTCATTTTAAAGATCCAGTAGAGGGTAGATTTCCTTTCTCAGGGAGCTGCTATTGTCAGAGAAGATCAGACTGGAGGCTGGTAAGAGGATTGGAACATCGTACAGGAGCTGGGGGCATAGGACTTGAAAGGGAAAGCAGAATATTTCATAGTAACAGAATAAATAAACCTGTCGATTTAGGGGCCACTTTAAACTGTCCAGTATTGTGTTATTTTAGGCCGACAAATCTAATGAAGAGTATAGGAAGGACAGAGAGAAAGATGGTTCAATGTATTGTTTTTATGTAGCAGTTTCATACAAACTATCTCTAACCAGCTTACCAATAATGAGATATTGCTATATGGAACTCAATACAATAGCTTTTACATTTGTCACACAGAGAGACAAGACGAGCTTAAAGAAAAAGAGATGGAGAAAGTGATGAGGAGTATTAGAGAAACAGTGCAAGTTCTCTTGTAGGAAGACAAAAAGAAAAGCATAGTAGGATGGGTAAGAATGAGAGGGGATAATGCTCACAGTGGAACTAGGGCTGACCTGCTGGATCATCTAGTCTGACATGTGAAATACATCACAGGAGTGCTTGCTGTCTTAAAGAAGATGTTGGCTGGCTTTCAATAGGAGTTAGTCACCCAGCTTTGCTTAATTTTGTAACTTTGAAAGTTCTTTTTATACTGTTTTTTGGTAACATTTCATTGGGGTTTTTTGCTACCGCAAATGGTTTATCAGTTTTTGTTGACAGTGTATTCCATACCCAATGACAGGATTAAATACTGGAGAATCCCAAAGAAAAAGTTCAGGCTTGGTTTAAAAGTGAAGAGGGGTTTCTTAAGAAGGACCAACGTTTCTAACTAGATGGGTTAATATATTCCTGTGAAAGAACAACCCCTAATTATTAAGTGTCATACCGATCTGGTAGAAAAGAGGTGCAGTGGCCTTAGGAAGCAGGTGTAGTGGTCAAGTGGATTCCCACAATGTGTTCAGAGGAAAAATTGTCAGTGAAAATGGGTTTTGTTTTGCTTAATAAATAACTTGACAGTGATTGTGATGGTTGTCACACTTCTGGATTGCGAAGAGTCTATAACCCTTTGAACATTGCTGATACTTAGAGTGACAGAGCAAAATCGTGGAAGATAGTACTGTATTAAGTAAACTGCTGAGTAATACATAATTATTTTTGTAAACATGATTAATAGAGGGAGTAATTTTGGCCAGTTTTGCTGGGGAGTAAACAGGAGACCTCAAAGAGAATTATGGAGAGGGAAGTTTAAAGGGAATTTTGGAGAGGAAAGGAATGTTTAAGGTTCAGAGCTGATTTCAAGAGTTTTAACCTCATCAGTAGGGTAAAGATTAACTGTGGCCTGGCTTTACATACCCATGCAACTCGACTGAAGATGAAAGGAATTGTGCTGACACAATAATGTGGCCAGCATAGTAGATCATCCCACTAAAATCCACTGCATACTGAAGCTTCCACTTTTTTAGTATTTTCCTGGATGGACTCACAGTTGCACTAGAGACTGGGTTTCACAATTTTTATGCATTTTTTTAAAGTGCATTTTCATTATAAGTCTCTTTTCTTCAGTTCCATGTGTTCTTGAAGACTGAGATCTTCCTAAGAACTTCTGTGAGCCTTTTTATGTACCTCCAGTTGCAGGCTGACTGCTGAATGTTTTGGGTGAATATTTGCAGTTTGGATGAATAGCTGAAGGTGCACCAAATGGTGGCATTGAGAGGTATTTGACCAAGAATGATTGACAGTGTCTGTAACTACTTATTATGTCAAGGCTTCAGCACACCGATTGATGGGAAATGATGTATAATAAATTAGAATGATCACACATCATTTCCCATCGATTGAAATGCCAAATCCTTTGATGGAGTAATGAGTTATGGCCAATACTACTCACTGTCTTAGTGGGAGATTGATTGCGTATCCCTTCATCAATGTGATCAAACAACTAAGGAATCCAACGTACACATGTAGCATGCAAGTTCTACTGCGTTTTCAGTGTAAAGTGAGAGTAGTAACTATAAACTAAGTGTTGCTTCTGCCGTATTACCAGTGCTACCTGGGTACATGTGAAACATGAGTAAACATGAAAATGTGGCCAAATTCATTCAATATAGACACTTTAAAGAATCATAAGCTGATTCCCTCTCAGTTTCACATACCAACAGAAGACTACAGATGAGATCAAACTTACCAAAATCAGTTACGCAATAAATTCTAAGTAAGAAAATCCTAACTAATGAGAGCTCAGTTCTTGCTTTATATTTTTCCTGAATTGAATGTCCTTACAGAAATTAAAGTTCATTTCTCTGACTCAGGAAAGAGTAGGTAGAATCTCCTGGAAAGTGCATGGCCCCCAGATGAGTTGTAAGGAGAGGGAAGTTTCTAGCAGTCTATTGAGAAAATCAATTGCTTTAGAATTTTGTAATTTTCTTCCATTTGAGAAAGTTCTTCATCTCCATCTTAATCTTTATATTATAAAATTAATGATTTGTACCAGCTAGTCCCTCTATTCTTCTTTATTGGGAAAGATACTTCAGTACAAACGCATGTGTACGTACCTATATTGAACGGTATTTAAAACTGCACTGTAGTATCGTGTGCCTATTCCAGTGTGTTACTGCTTATATACTCAGTGTTTCAGACATTCAGTTTTTACTTCATGTATAATGGTACTCTCCACTAGCCAAAAAACCCCACCAGACAGCATTGGCTAGCATACAAGATAATGTAGCAGACAAAAAATACAATATAGAACAAAAGAATAAGAAGAGCTTTTTCTTGAGCTCACGGATTGAACACAGAGGCCATTTATTTTTCGGGCATTTATTTTTCTTCACTGTTCTGCTGTTGAGAAGTGGATGTAGTCCTTCTGTGGTGATGAAGACTTATGAAGTAGAAATTAGATCAATTCCCTTAGGGAAGTAATTGCAAACATTTTCTGTATGAAATGTTATTGTATAGGTGCATAAAAGCTGGTTTTTGATGCACAACTGTCCTGTGTTGTCTGTGAGAGAGTGTGATGATGAGGAAAAGTGTACTTGTTACGTACTTAAGTGAGTTGAAAATGTTTTGTAAATTAATTTTCATGAGAAAGAACAGTATTAAAATGACTATTTCTGGATTACAGTTGCACGATAAAGACTGGTCAACAGAGCAGTGACAGCAGTATGAGATCAATAGATGGAAGCTGACTTTAAACCAGGTACTGTGACTGTCTTGCCATAGCAGCATGAGGCTTAATGTGGGCCAATTAACCCTACCTGTCATGAAGATTTTGCAGCAGGCAGTCACTTTCAAAATGCTAGAGCAAGACAGCTACCAAGATTGGAGCTAGCTAATTTAAGCTCTCACAAGCATCTACACAGCACTGCAATCACTACTCTTACAGGCTGTGTAACCTCTGCAATGTGAAAGCAGTGTGGTCATGCTGCAGTATTGAGGCTGCAGGCAAGTATTTGTAAATTAGGAAATATTGGAACATAGATTGCTTAAATTTTGTCTCTTTATGCATATTCACTATGGCAGAGCCTTTATACATGATTAGCTTTTTTTTTTTTTTTCTGCTGACTTCTGTCTCATTCAGTGCATTGCATAGGTAGCAATCGTAGACAGCAGCAACATCTTAATATCTCCTTAATGGAAAAAGAGAAGCACAGTTCTACAGTTAGATGGACCTCAAACACAACTACCCTGGGCACTGATGAGAATTTGAAACCTGAACTTTTGTTCTTGAAATGTGATGAACTTTAGGACTAAATGAGTACACAGTTGGAAAAGCCTGCTTTCCTGGCATGATTTGATTACACTGTGAGCTAGGTCAGATTGGTACCGGAAAGTGGTCTAAGGTGTATTTCTCTCTTATCCATCCATCCATCCATCCATCCATCCATCCATCCATCCATCCATCCATCCATCCATCCATCCATCCACCCATCCATCCATCCATCCATCCACCCATCCATCCACCCATCCATCCATCCATCCATCCATCCATCCATCCATCCATCCATCCATCCATCCATCCATCCATCCATCCATCCATCCATCCATCCATCCACCCACCCACCCAGAAAGGCAGGCTGCCAGTGGGGTTTCCAATACATATGAGCAGTTGTTCAGTTTCTTTGGCTGAGCATAGGCCCAGCTGTAGATTACAAACAATGTTGCTCTGCAGATAATGTTTTGACATTCTGTAATTACTGACTGCTCAACAGAGACAGGAAAACCCTTTCTTTTTCCAAGTTTGTAACTATGCAAGACCTACATAGAATATAATGTGAGAAAGAAAGGCTAGTTCTATGTATTAAAAACTTCCTCTCTGCCCCAATTCTAAAGCTACCTATAAAAGTGACATTATTAGAGTTTATTATGGATGCCTCCAGAAAACCGTAATGTAAAGAATTCTGGTAGCTCTTAAAGGACAAACTAAAAAAGTAGCAACTATATAATGGTTAAAGAACTAACGTTGAAAACCAATTTAATGTTCACATAATGTATGTACAGGCACATGAATAACAGAATTGTAAAAATTCAGCTCTGTATTAAGATTCAAACCCAGTATTTCACTTATTGCCATTTGCCTTTCATCCATTTGGTCTGTCAGAAGCCATTCTCCTGCCTTACTCATTAGTACAACAGCAGCACAACGTACACAGTACATAGCCAGTTCTTGAAAAACATACACCAACTTCCAAATTATTTTACAGTATTTTTCGTCTGTAAGGCAAGGCTAAATACATGAAATTGGTAGAGTTACTATGCTTTTTTTTTTATACACCTATAAGTCACAGCAAAATTTGACCTCAGATGTTTGACTTGCCTCCCATGAAAATCAGTGTGGCTGGTGCATGCAAGTTCTCATTTAAATGTACATTGAGGCACTGAAGTACTTTTTGTAATAGTGAATTTTTGACCAAGTACAGTAAATTGTAACAGCTTCTGACCCTGTTACAATAAATACATAATTTATCACAAGTACTCTACTAAATACAATTTTTCTGAAGTATCTTGGAGAGGTAGTTACTTGCTATGCATACGCAATTGCCACTTTTTAATATTTAAATATCCTGGAAGTTTTACTTTTTTGTTCAAAACGGGAAAGGCACATCAGCTTTCATAGCTGAATCAAAATCAATGTTAAATAACTACAAATGAAGAAAAGCTATCCAACATGTATTTTTATACATTATCTCAAAAGGTCAAAACTAAGATTGAGAAAACATACATGAATACAAATTGCTTTGCCATATTCAGGTTCCTGTGGGTTCCTTTAGTTTTTATGGATGATTAAAAAAACTCTTCAAAATGGTAGGGCTGCAGGAGGACAGCAAGTTCCAGGGCACCACACAGGGATGTAGGATGCTGGAGAGTTGTCCTGTTACTAGGCTCCCCTTTGCGCAAATGCCATGGAATTCCTGCCAACTCACAGTATTATCAGGATTTAATTAGCACTGAGAAATACATTAGAAGACTTTGAACTTTGGAATAGAGAAAAATGTATGAAGATTTCATAAGCAGCTGAACTTAAGGAAAAAGTTGGGATAAATTGAATTGCCATGCTATTATTTGGGTTACCAAAGAAGCCAAAGATCTGATGAGGAAAACACATTGTGATGAATTAGCTAGGGCAGACCACTATATTAGTGAGGCCACACTTCTTTTTGGTCTACATTTCTGCATAACTCTACCTTAAGAATTACAGGCACTTGAGGACAAAGAAAATGGGAATATTAATCACACTGTATACTTTGGTCTTTATTAGTGCCACTTGTATTCCACCAGTGCTTAGAAGCCCTAGTCATAGATACCATTTCATATGTTTTATATATGCTACAGAGGACAGTCCTGGCCTAAAGAATTTACAAGACTATGCATGAGCCAAGGCATCCCAGATGTGCGTAGGCTGACACAAGTGCAAGAAAATAATGAGACTGTCTTGTTCAGCATGGTAGACTGTGGCCATACCTGAACAGCACCTTTGTCATGGCCCACTGGCGTCCCCAGTGTAAGAATTAGGAAAACTTTCAAGCAGGGGGTACTCCATTTTTGCAGGTGTTTAAGATGGCACCAGCTCAGAGATAAAATGCTGAAGTGCTTGTTTTCAAAATCATCAAATCCATGATGAAACTGGTTTCCCCTTTCATCTGATTCTCTGATTCTTTTCATGGGAATAAGGAAGAAACAGTCTTGTGTCCTGCCAGCTCTCTATGGACTACCACTGAGTCTGTAGCGTTTTCCAGGCAATTGCTTGGAAAAGCGTAGATCATTTACAGATGAAACCTCTCAGTTTTCATTACTCAATAAACTGCACACAGACAAATTACGCAAATAACAGTACCTTTAAAAACATTTTTTCAGTGCTGTAATGATGATCAAATTAATTCAAGTGATTTTATTAGAGATAAAAATTATTGGAAATCCTGATTTCTTCTATGATGCGTCTAAAACTATACCTAAGTGAAACATTTTTAGTTTAGATCCAGTAATAAAAACTTCTGGCATTGCTCATCATTAGAATTTTTCCCCTCAGGCTTTGTCTTTATTAGCAGCTTAAGAGTATATTTAGCACTGTCATATGTGAAATCTCTTCTGTTTGCTAAACTAATATGGGATAAAATGTCTTTTTTTACAGTGTTACTCATTCATTATATAAAAATGAAAGAAACTTCTTTAGTGTGTGTATAGAACTACTCTCTATTTTTATGACAGAAGGGAGGTGACAATACACATCCCTTAGGCACCCAGGAGTATTATGTAAGAGTCATTAGTATAATTGATATCCATATAAAGAGTGTTGTATCAAACATGATTAAAATGTGCAATATATTACAGAGGTTCCAGTGTTCCAGCTGCTTTGTTATAATCCTTCTTCTGATAGATATGTTTCTGCTTCCTTCTGAAAAAAGTAAAATTATTTCAGAAGAAAGCATCTTTTCCTTCTTTAATAATTTAAGGCACAATTTCTAAAAGGCATATCTTGTTCTACGTATATGATTTTCTCATGTACAATGAGGAGAACATTTACTGTATGTCCACTCATGCAATAACAATTTAATCAAGAGAATTCCTTGTTTTATGAAGACTTTTTATTAGGGATCATTTCCGCAGACTGCTAATAGGCCTTACCAGTTCTTGTAATAGAATAAAATAGTCTCTTGATGGCATGCTACACCTTGTCAAGAAAACTAAACTCGGAAGAACAGATTTACGTCTGCTTGCACCCCTTTTACACCAGAATGGTAGCGATGCATTTATTCTCCTGAGAGACAAGGCGGTGTACATTTCTAGACAGGGGCTTTAACTTTCCATTCTTATCTTTAAAAATGGGAAGCCATTTTCAAATGTTGGCCAGGCAGAAGGTAGTCATCAGATAAGAGGCAGCCTGCCTCGAGTTCAAACTGCAGGGGCCCATAGTCACAGCACAAGTTTTCCTATGGCAACAGCAGTTTCTAATGGATGACCAAGCATGAGTTTTCCACATTCATTTCTGCCCAATACTTGCTAGTCACTATAGCTCCAGCCCTGCAGGGTTCTTTAGCTCACATTATCACAGTCTGTGCCTTTTAAGATTCAGGGTCTCTGCTACAGTGCCACACAAGACATATTTTTCCTTCTGTGTCCCGTTTAGATTGCAAGGTCTTCATTCTTTCCTGGTTATAAGTACTGAGCTCCTTGTTGCCAACTGAAAGCACAATGTTTACATGTGACTCTCTCCTCATGTTTCTTGTCACAACTGTCAGAGTTTAGAAATAAGCCACAGATAATGGTCTTTCCTTGCTATTGCTAAATTAATAGGTTATAACTCTACCAAACTTTAACATCTTAGCTGGCATTTTCCGTGACAGACATCTGTCCCAAACACAGTATGTTTGATGATTAAGCTCTAACACTTCAGTCATTTTCAAACAAAAGGTTATGAGGAGACAATTTCTCTGTCTGAAGAACATTCTTGCTTCTTGAAAAGCTCTTTTTTTCTGCCATCAGTGTTAAAATTCGGCAGGGTGGTATGAAAATTTATCCTAAATATGTTCCTATTACACATATGAGAAAAAATGTTGCTTCTACAGGCTGAGTAGGGAGTTTTTGCTGTTTATCTTCCTTGGAGAATTCATCTGCACTGAACAGCCTATGCTCCAGGCCTGTAGGGATGCTGAACAGGATTGTTCCCACATCTCCAGGTATGACTGTGATGCTGGGCATGGGAACATTCCGTTAGGACAATCCAGCAGAGCATAGAGAAAAATAGGAAAATCTGCTGGACTCAGAAATGGAAGCTTGAGAAGTAGAGGGGAGGAGAAAAGAAGAAAGCTAGTGTAGAGGAAAGGAGAGATTGGAACTGAAGAGGATGAAAGGGCGTGCAAGAGTAAGTAGCAGAGATATGTCAGAGCAACAAGGAATACAATGTGTTTGGAGGCAAAAGAACAAAAGGTAATCGTACTGTGAGAAGCTAGAACTTCCTCCAGAAATCTGTGTTTGAACCCAAGAGTCTTGAATTTCTTCCTGCTTCTACCATGAGCAGGTGTTTGGCAGAACATGTCTGTCTGTCACTATGCCACCTGAGTGCAAGTTAGTTCAGAGAGGACTGCACCCAGCTGCTGGATTTTGCCTTAATGAGACAAAAAGCTTTCCCTGGCTAATGGACTAAGGTGACCTTGCTTCCTCAGCCAATCCCCTTCCCAGCTCAGGTACAGGGATAGGATTGACAATATTTGTAACATGCAGGATTTAGTTAGGTTTGGTCTGCTAAGGCTGACTTTGTACATACTGCACTGGTTTTGTTTTTTTTCCCAGCATGCACTATTTAGAATTTCTTAAAATTTGTATTTTCCAAAGAAACTTTAGGCAGATTTGCCAGGCATCTGTCATACATTAACAGATATTTCCTGTCTGCAAATATACTCAGAAGTGGGAATCATTGTTGAAAATTGCAAGGCTACCATGAGACAATGAAAATATGACCAGTTGAAGGGAAAAACTTTACGAAGGGAACAGCATCTGCATGTCAGGGCTGTCAGCAAGAACACTTGGCACTTCCATGTCTTATAGCTTGTTATTTTAACTCAGAGTTAAATAATGGAATGTTTCCTATGACTTTAGTGCAAGCTGGTTATAACCTCTACAGTAAATACATGTTTATATTATTTGCAATACTACGTAAATAGTGAGTTTGCTGTAGGAGGTGACAGTGGTATAATAGCAATACTTAAAGTATGATCTTTCCTTTTACATGAGTGAAGTTATTGATTATAGAGAATCTGTTTTACAGCCAGCACAGTGACTTACCTGTGTAGTAAACGTATATACGCTGCAGTTTGCTAAGGACATATGTGATTGCCTGAGAGCACTATTGCCCTCTGCCGTGGTAACCCAATTTCAAATCTGGTGCTTCTGCTTTGCGTTATGAATAAAGTCATACAGCAGTGCTGCACAAGAATGTGTATGGGAAAAGAGTGGAAGCTGTCCTTCTTGTTGTGTATTCCGTGTGAAAGCTTCTTTACGCATCATGTTTCTTTTTAACCTCAGCCCTAGTCAAATTTATGACAACACTTGTAGGGGTGAAACAAGCAATCTGCAGGTCAGGTTCAATGGAGACAGAACTGGGTAAGTGCACTTACACGCTTGTAAGCCTTTATTACTAAGTGTTTGTTTTCAAGAAAGAGAAATCCATGCTGCCCAGCTTCATTGCAAATTCTGGAATTATGGTTTATAGATGATCAAGCAGGAAATTTCTATTGGACAGTAGAATGAACAGTTTATCTTTTAGCAGTGGCTTTAATTCAGAAATATTTTTTATTTTTTAGATTAACACACAAGTGTACAGTCTCCAAGGAAGGACTGCTTTTGTTGTGTTTTTAAGCAGGAAACAACAAAATTTTGCCTATCCCAATGCTAATGCCTGCTTCTCTCAGGATTCCAATTGGTTTGGGCACACAATGGGAAGTGCATGTCCAGATGAGTGCTTGGAGAATCAGCCTGTCCCTGTGTTAGGTGACATACCTTTCACATTTGAAGAAAGCCTGAGCTTCACACACATGAAAGTGTACACCCTCTCTGGACTTCAAAATCAGGGCTTGAGAATAAAACAAACTCGAATTAAATTGGTTTCATTTTGAAAAGTCAAACCCCATAAGACTTTAATACTTGGGTGTACGCTGATGAAATACCATAACTCTAAAGACTATTAATATTCATAGGAAGTCTGAAATAATTCATGACTTTCTGGAGTAATGTTGGATGATGTACGATGGTAAACAGTATCATTTACACTGAACCTTAAAAATTATTGACAAAGACAAGTTCCTAAACACTGGCTAAACCTTGTATTTGTTGTTATGATTTCTTGGTTTTATACTTCAAGCAGATTTTCAATTAACTCGACTGTATTCAGAGTAATTATTCATTTATTATAGTCAGTTTAGATATGGTAAAGATTAAAGGAGTAAAACAAATCATTTCAATGACATAGGCTAGTGATACATTGTTATTATTCTGATTTCTTTGCCTCTTGCGTAAGGAAGATTTATAGCATCCGTTTTTGAGTGATTCCTTGTTAGCATATATTTTTATAGGCATTTATTTTCTAATATAAAGTGTTTTGATAGAGTAAGAAGCTATCTTCCTCTCCCCGTATTCCTTTAGGAAATATAAACATTCCTGGAATAAAAGAAAAAAATATTGTAGATTTGAACAGCATGCATACTATACATGCAATAAAATGTCTATTAATAAAAAAAAAAGATAGATAATATGATGCACCGCTATTCTAAGATAACTACACGTGTTTGATGTTGAGAAATTAATGGCACGAAGCAGATGCCTTCAGTCATCTAGGAAGTGTGGTTTCCCAGTGTACTGCAACTGCATGCCCTGCAGTGTGTCATCTCACTTATAGAGGGGTTTTACATGTTTATAAAAGTGTGTTAAATATTGGTAAAGTTTATTTTATGCATTATGCATAAAAGTTGTCATTAGGATTTAACAAAGCAGCTTGCAGAGAAAGATTAGAAATAAAATCTCTGTATACAAAAACGATTTGGATGGTTTAGCTAGATGGTTCTGACTTAAAAAAATTAACATTTCACTTACTGTTCTCAAACATTCAGAGAAAGGAGAAAAACAGCACTAACTGAAAAGACTGAAATATATGTTGTTATAGCTGTGCCTAGTAGGATCACTATTACAGAGGTTCTTTTAGTATTTCCATTATAAATCCTCTTTATTCAGTGTAATATCGTGGTAATTTCAAATCACATTTGGCTTTAACTTGGCAAATAATCTGTCAACACAGAAATTCAGTTCATTTGTATGTATGCATGCATTTATTCTTATATGTGCACAGACTATATCATGTTCACACGTTGCTGATGTATAGATTTAAAAATAAGCAATGATTGTAAAGCTTCTAGTTTTTTGGTCCAGTTTTCCTAACCATCAATTTAAAAGGAGATTACAGATGGGATTTTCAGAAGCACTTAGCATTGCCTTAAATGGTCGCATTTAAGTTAATGGTAAAATTCCTGTGACTTAAATTGCAGTAAAGTTAGGTCAATGCTGTTGAAAATCTCACCCCATCTTTTGAAAATATGTTCAGGGGTCTAGCTGTAGGTGTGTGGTGTAAGTGACTGACTTATGGGCATAGTGACATTTCAGTGGAACTTCAAGGAGATTATTCAGAGCTCTTTTGTGCCTGTGAAAATTCCCTGACTAGATGAAAAGCCTAAAGCACTAGTCTAGGCACCTATATTAGATGTTTAATTGATTCAGTTGGGGGAAATTGTTTTCCTTTTTATAAACAAACTTGAAAGGATGCTTTTATGTTGGATCTAAATAAAGAGAGAAGACCCATTAGGAAGTGAAGGATGCCACAAGTAAACAACATGGATGAATGTCATGGCTGGAGTTATATGGCAGTAGTGTAAGTATGAGAGGTGGAGGTATCAATAAGCATATAGAAGAAACTCGCTGACAATAATAAAAAGGCACACTTTCAGCACCCATACTTTTATTTTTATTATGTTTTATGTTCTGATTTTTTTCCAGCTGGATAACTTCCTTTTTTTGCTGGATTTTCCTCACCCACATGCTTCTGTGCCTAGTTAAGACATTACCGGTCAGGTAACTTCATTTATATAATTTTTGCAAGTTAGAAGAGAACTTCTCAAAAGACAAAACAGTATAATTTTGGATCAAACTGGTCCCTGCTGATTCTGCAACTAACTATGGTGCTAGCTAAAAGCTTAACACCAGGAGAAGAGAATCGTTGAAGTGTTCAGTTAAAGGTCCAAAAGTAATTGGGGATTTTTTTCTCTGGATAAACTAGAACGGTTCCATTTATGCTTTGGAACAGGTACAGTTCCTGTGTTAAAAGAATAAACTACAGAAACAAAAAAGGCAGTTCTAGAAAAGATATCATAACTAGTCCATGTGTTAGGTGAGATCAGTGTTGTGACGTTTGTTCTTGGCCTTTAGCAAACAGGTCATCAGTTTAGAGGTGATTCTTTGAGCTTGTAGCTATAGGCTATTTCTGTACAGGTTCCGTATTTCTCTCAGACCCCAAACTAGCTAGTACAGCTGATAGTAGCTGCGGTCCACTACATGAGTTTGCCTCAGGCCCCTGGCCTGGACGCTAGGATGGTAACCTCACTGGGATGATTATGCAGCATCATCCTAGGTAAACTGCTGATGACATGCCAAATGACAGATGTAATGATTACTAAACCTGGTAGCAGTACCTCTGGGAACATGGATCAGGATGGCCACGTCTGCTGTGGTTTGGGATTTCATTTGAGCCAACAGCACACTTAAGAATGTGCTTTTATGCACACACCTTTTTTTTTTTTTTTTTTTTCTTTTAACAGAATGTAAGCAAATCAATAAATAACTGGGTGAACAAAAGACGAACCTACATACTTGCTTAAATACTGAAAATGAGGTTCGGCTCATTTTCGTTGGAAACTGGAGGAATTAGGATTTTGGATTACATTTGGGTGGTAGGCTTGAACAATTCAGTATCTTTCAGCTGACTCACACCCAGAGATGGTAGGTGTTCAAGAGTTCATTGCAGTTACAGATCTGCTTTCAATTAACAGTTATTCAGTAGTGTTGCTATTTACTACTGTTACTGTATAAAACGTTAATGGCTTTCATCTCACTTTCCTGAAAGACAATCAAAGCTAATTATTTGATGAGTTTTGTGGCATCACTGAGCTCTTACATGAGGGCTTACTGCTTTTTTTGAGCATTTCCCTTTTATTCTGAATTATGTGTTTAAATAAAAGAGAATATTTAAAAATATTCTTAAAGCAAGGACATTTGGGATGGAGGGTGCAGTGGATGACGTGTCGTTTGGTCTGAGTTTGTAATCTTGCATAATATAGGACAACCTAAAAGCTCTGGGTTTAACTTTGTGCTTCCTGAATGGAAGACTCACTGCTATCCCTTGTGTCTCCTTCCCTGGTAAACTGCAGTGAAATAAAGAGCCCAGGTCAGTCGTTCTTGCACATATTGCAAGTTAAAAACAACCTATGAACATAATTATTGCAACTTTATTTTTCTTTAGTATCTTGAAGTATATTGTATCATGGCCTGAAATTTCATGTTGGTTTCTTTTGCAAAGATCAAAAACTTTTTTGCACGGCAATTGGCGCAGCAGGGCGTGCAGGATGGATGCTGAAGCTCTGCCAGCTCTGCCAGGGAGCAATGGTGTCCACCCGGCAGAAAGCCATGGCTTCTCTAAGCTCTGCACCTGCCACGACTGATGCAGCCTCCCCAACAGAGCTCCGGTGGGAACAGGCTGCCAGCCAGGTGTCCGGCCACAGGCTGTACCCTGCTCTGGTGTCAGTACCGGCTGGCAGCAGTGAGCACGGTGGTGGGAGAGGACCCAGGGAGGGGAGGTTAGTAGCTTGAGGAGTATCAGGGAGTGCGAGAGAGATAAACTGCTGGGATTGCACCCTTCCTTCACTGGGACAGGCCCAACAGGCAGAGAGGATGCCTGATATGGAGGATTCCCTAACTCTCTGCCTGGCTGAACACAGTGACTGAAGGCACAGGGGGCAATGGCAACAAGTTCCTGCCCGGTGCGCAGGCAAGCCCCCTCTGTGACTACCCCCACTCCCACGTGCCATCACATAATGGGTTTGATGCTCTGCAAGTGGAACTGAACAATAGCAAGGTGGTTCATCTTGCTTGGAGGTGTCAATGAGGTTAAGTTGGCCTATGCCCTGTGTCAAAACTGCTTCCATAAAGAAAAAAAGGTCATTGTCATAGGAGACTCCCTTCTGAAGGATTAAAGATGTGAAGAGAAAGCTTCCTACTGTGGTGTGGACTTCAGATTATTATCCATTATTGATTTTTCAGGTAGGCACTGATGAAGTTGTAACTAGAAGTCCAAGGGCGATCAATAGAGAGACTTCAGAGCCTTGGGGCAACTGGGTAAGGACTCAGGAGCACAAGTAGTGTTCTCCTCTATCCTTCTAATTGCAATGGGATGATGATGATGATGGAAGAAACAGGAAGAGCCATCAGCTCAATACCTGGCTCTGAGCCTGGTGTCACTGGCAGGATTTTGGCTTTTTGATCATAGGTCTGTTTACATAACACCAGTCTTACTGGTGAAAAACGGGGTATGCCTGTCTCAAAGGGGGAAAGGATCTTTGCACAGGAGTTAGCAGGGCTTATTGAAAGAGCTTTAAACGGGTTTGAAGGGGGAAAGGGATAAAATCTACCTCACTAGAGATAAGCGTGGGAGTGGCATGCCAGTTATTTGAGGGACAGTGTGCTAGTGGGGTCCTTCACTCTGCCTTCTCACTGGAGATAGGGGATGCCATGTGGCAGCAAAGACACAAGGGTTATTGGTGTGTTAGACACCATGGAAGCACCTGAGAATGGTCATGTAGGAATTAGGTCTTCTCCCCCAAAAAAGGGGGTGGGTTTGGTAGCCCAACCTGAAGTGATGGTTGGAGGTCATCTTGGGCATAGCGATCACAAAATGGTAGTCTTTGATTCTTGGAGTGTGCAGAACTGTTGCCTTGGCCTTCTGGAGGGCAGACTTTGGCCTGTTTAGGAGCCTGGTTGACAGAATCCCTTGGGAGTCAGTCCTGAAGGGCAAAGGAATCCAGGAAGGCTGGGCATTCTTCAACAAGGACATCTTAAAGGTCCAGGGAAAATATTTGCTACCGAAGAGACTATTGAAATACAGTTATCACAGGTCCAGATGGCTTGGCACTAAGAGGGAGTGATGAAGATTTTTATCTTTACACCACCATTCAGATCTAATCTGGAGAGACTATTGGCTAAATGTCATGAGCCTAACTAACGGCTCTGCGGCCTTCAAGAAACATTCGGATCCAACAATCAAGTCCAGTTTCTGCCACTGTTCAAGCCCAATTTCTGCATTGGCTACTTATCATTGGCCACTCTTTGCACTTTCCCAGGTGTGAGACATTGTAGGATTTGGAGGGATCTCCAACATAATTAGTCTTAAGGAATATATAAATTACTATTTGTGTGGGATGCCACATTGGTATGAATTTCCATGGAGCCAAGTCATCCCAAACTGTTGAACTTCAGAAAGTGCCATTCTGGCTACTTTGCTTATTCTTTACAACAAAATGTAGTTGCTGGAACTAAGCTTTTAGGTACCTTTCAGGAAAGTCAGACTACAGAACTAGGGAATAATGGTGTCTGTATCACAGCATCTTTCATTATCCTGGCCAAGTACAGTATAATTATGCAAAAGGAAACAGCTTCACCAGGCATGCAATCATTTATTCCTTTTGTGCTGCTATCAAGGGACCAAGTGGGGAAGGAAATCTACTACATGTGTTTCTATTTTCCTGTTTTCTGAGCAAGAAATTACAAGCCCTGCTAAATAGAGCAGGTTCTTTATACTCGTTATGGACTATTGTATGAAAATATTTTGCTGACTTCAGAGGAACACCCATAAGTTTGTTAGATATGTTTTGTGAAATGTATATTTGACCCAGTATGAAATGTTTGCTACAAAAGAGATTTCTGAGGAGCATATGTGAGTTATATGTTATTTAGTCCTTGGAAAATGCAGCTTGCATGGCTGTTATCTCTGACCAATGGCATAATATATGAGCATGTAGATGTTAAAATGACACAGGCTCAAATGTACACAGAGGGACTGTGCTAGTACTTGCTACCTGTAGGAAGTTTAATTTTCTTATTTCTCTACTCCCCATAGAATGTTGTACACTGTTCTGCTGCTCAGCATATATGAAATAATGATGGTTTAATAAACCATTAATGGTCTTTCTGTAGGATTTAGGATGGAATTTCACATGCTTACTGGATCAACACTTCACACAATGGAAAAACAATAGGTACATTGGTGATTTTTCTACACTTTTCTGATGCCTTGACCTTAGAGACTGCAGAAGGAAAAAACAGTCTCAAGTATAAATAGAGATAATAGTGCCAAATTGAGTAACAGCTGCTGAAGAACTGCTCCACTAACCATGCTGAAGAGGTAGTTCATGTTCTTGCTGTGTTTCTTCTTTGGCCTGTTCTGCATAGTACTCCGGCATGGAGATCAGGCAATCTAGGTTTTGTAGTGGTCTGAGTGACAAGGACGTCTTCAGCCATGTATTAAAATGGACTTTATGTCTCCTTTGCACTGCTGGCATAACACAAAAGGAATGTAAAAATATCTGAAAGCGGTGTTATTTTGGTCTGGTTTTCATGAAACATAATTGCATTCTCTGCTTGAACCATTTTATTTTTATTTTTCATTTCTTACTTCTGCTAATCAGAGATTTTTGTGTTTTGCAAAACAGAGAAACTTGCAGCAGTCAGTGTTTTGTCTTGGAACAGCTTTTCTTTGTGGGGTAGTATTATTGTCTAACAAAAACCAGCAATTTCCCTCAACTACTCTAGACTAGGACATCAGTGGTCAAATGAGGTCTTGGCAGTTTGGCCTAGAACAGGCTGCCTATAATTCTGGATCATTTGTCTCCCCCATCATCACACATCTTCTGAAAGAGCTGGTGATCCTTACAGACCCCAAAAAGCACAAGGAAATGTGCTGGTAAAAAAACCAAACATGAGTACATTATGCAATTGTTGGGCATTAATTTTGATAGTATTATAATCACCTTTCTGATTGCACCAGAATACATAGAGTCCAAAATAGCAAAATCTATTTTTCCTCTTTTTGTAGGCATGGATGTGTGAAAATGATTTCTTTGTAGAAACCTACAACTAAGGCAAGGAAGTAATGAGGTTAAAAAGGGGCACATACTGCTTCTGCACCAGAGGGTACTGTTTTTAATATTGAAATACTGCTTTTCATTTGATGCTCAAGAAAATAGCATTTTTTTTTTGAGGGGTAGCGACACTGAGTCACTGAAATTAATACAACTAAGTGTGTCTTAAATCGCACTCCAGTAAAACAAACATTAACTTCCTATGTTTACATATCCAGCTAGTGGGGTTAGTAACAAGGTGAAGACTAAATGCAGCTCTTCTGATCGGAGAACAAACCATATTCACTCACAACAGGAGGAAGAGAAAGATTGTTGTAGGATCCTGGTTATGTCATAACTGGAGTATTGTGCCCCTGTAACAGTAGTTTTAGTTCCCCAGACCATTTCCATCAACATATCTAGCAGGAGACATCTTGCCTATTTCCACATCCTTCCTTTTGTGGGCACAAAATAACAAGAAAATCCAATACACATGGACAAATGAAGCTGCAGCCAAAATGTGGTACTCTTGACTTTCTCCAGCAGACTGTGTGAGCTAATCACTGCTAGATCAATCTAGGGTGACCCATTGACGGAGTTTCAGACCAATATATAATTCTTAAGCTGTTGGACTTCAAGAAGACAGCTATTTTGTCTCTTTCCACAGGCTGAATACGATTTGTCTGTATGGTGGGAGCACAGTTAGCTTATGTGTATTACAATGAACTGTATACTGAGAATATTACAGTCTTTTGCCTTGTATCTAGTAGGTGAGGTAAATGTTAAGCTTCCTGTTGAATTAAATGAGGGTAAGGGTGCCTCATGGTTTATATCGCAGACCACCTACCTGGTGCTAAACCTCAGAAATCAGTAGCAGCGTGAATGACTCAGTGAGTGAAGTTGCTGTGAAAGCATTTGAGCCTTAATTGTTTCTATCTGTAATCCATATTACGTAATAAAATTAATAAAAACAATCAATGGTAATTTCTGTGCTTGTATTAAATAGGAGTCAGCTCATAGGTTTGGTGTTGAAATTGAAGTAATGTTAAGTCTTAAACTAGAACCAGGCCTATGGTATTGAAATGACTCTGTCTGCCTATTGGTCTCTTAATGCACTTGGAGTGCCTTCCAGGGCTGGAACATTTTTCGGAAGAGTCAAGATCTCCATAGCGTGTTACCTTTTTCTAGGAAAGGAAATATCTAGTTATTGAACAGCACCTATCTTGGAAGTCACTGGTATTATTTTTCTGTCTGTAATCTGCAATAAGCTGAGTCTAAATTTCAGGGAAAATGCTGCAGAAATACATTTCTTATTTAATTTCTACTGTTCTTTCAAATGGCGGTTTGCAGAATGCATCGGGGTGTACAGCTAATGACCCATGAGCAATAAGCAAGTGTTTAAGTAAAATGCACTATGAAAAAGCTTTTACCAAACAGCATTTTAATATTTTAAATAGATTTTCCATTGCAGGCTCTTTGTAACTGGATTAGTTCTCTGATGTGTTCTGACAGAGCTGTTGTTAGGGATACTCCATTAACTTTGTCTGTCATCTTATTTTCCCCAGTATCCAGCATAACACCCTTATATTTCATAATTTGTATTGCTATCAGTGCTGATTTGTAAATGTGCAAATTATAATTAACAACGGCCACTACTTCTATTAAATATTAAATCATTCTTGCAGCCTATATTTTCCACAGCAGATGGAGCCCTGTGGTATGCAAATAGACTTTCCTTAAGTAGTCAGCAGTTTTGACCAAAATTTTGGCTTTAAAAATGCCTTTTTTTTTTTTTTTAATGTTTTCTATAGTATTTAGGTTAATATTTATTCACTGCAGATTCCCTTTCTCCCCATAAGAATTTCATGGACTATTACATTCTAGCACTGAGGTTTTGTTTCACTTCATTAATAGCTCCTTAATCATATAGCTTGCTTGTAAAGTACAAATGCTTGTTATTTGTACTTATGCTGCAGTATTGCATAAGAGGCATTTAGTTATATTTTAATATGTATAGCAGAAGCAAAAATGCTAGGTACACCAACATAGTTTTTAATTTGAAAACCAATCTACATGCGCAGTTTTTTTCCCCCAGAATAAGCAAAAGCATTTATGGTTTTATATTGTGTCTTAAACATTCCATTAAATGTCATCAGCTGATTCAGGAAAATATATTGCAAAAATATGAGGTAACTGTAAAATGTGTAAATGTAATGAATGCTTAGGACATAGAGGGGATTGAAAGTCCAACATTTATCAGGTAACTATAAAACAGCAAGAAACATTGCTAGAACATAACATTTTTCTAATATGTAGTACCTTAAGCATGAAACTCTTATTTTTGGTGTTTACTGCTGCACTGTTTTATTAAAGAACACTGATCCAGAATTAACGTAGCCTTTGTAACATCGAGAGGAATCTGAAAGGCACGCAGCGTTATTCAGGAAACGGTTTCACTATCCACACGAGCAATTGCAAATGAAGATTTTTCAAATGATCGACTCGGAGGTTGTATCCTAAATAAGGGCAACCCAGGTTTTTTTCCACATTTTTAAATGGACACAGGAACATAGAGCTCAAGGACATTAACTGCCACATTAACCAGAGAGTAATGAAAACTTCTCTGAATGAACATTTCAGTGAGCTGAAATGGCCTCAGTGATACAGAAATGAATTGTAACAAGTTAGGGTCTTGTCTTCCTGCCGTTTTAGTAGGAGTTGGAATTAGCATGCTAAATGGGATCAGCAGCAAGAAGCAACTGCATGGAGTACCCTGGAATCCATGCTGTGAATACACATTGGTAGTGTGATACCTCTCATAACTCTGAGGTACCATTTACTCATAAGTATTAACCTGTTTTAAATTGAAGTTGTAAGTGATGCTGGAATAGAATTCTGGGCCAGGTTGCCAGTTAGACTGAGCAGGAGCAGCTCTGGCCACTCAGTCTTTAGATCTATCAGGAAGGTACTTTTAGGTACACTCCTTATGAGGAGGAATTCAGATAACAGGGCAGGACCCGGTGCTACCATTTTGGAAACAGTTATTGCAATTTAAAATATGTTATTTGCACAATGGCAAAGTAAAATACGTGTTTCCTGTTCATTCAGATTTATCAGCTTTATTATTAATATTAAGAAGAAATGTGATTTGAAGGATGCTGCGGGGATGATACCTTCAAAATGGGAAAGTAAGCTTTAAAAAATGAGCAGCAAGCAGAGAAGAATTGCTATGGGAGGGTTTCAGTTCGGCATCCACACCATGCCGTGCAGGAGAGCATAGACAGACTAAACAAACCAATGCAAGTACTAGAAGCGGTCTGCTTGTGGCAGGCTGGAACTGTGTACAGCTGACGTATGTGCTAGCCAAGTGAATTAGTCTCCACAGAACTTTGGCCTGATAGAATAGTATTTTCACCAAGACCCTTCAGTCTGTGCTTTCCTAGAAACCTACTATTATATATACAGAATAGTCTTCATGTCTTTGATGTTACTATGCAATTTCTACTGCGAAGAGAGGTTCAACTAGGCAGCAATTTGACCAGTTTATTGAAATGGAGAGGCTCCATATGCCCTTAAGTATTACAGAAAGTTGAATTTCAGCAAAATTTCTACCAGAGTCAGGCTAATAATTGATGTGAACAGTTTATTCACTGAAATTTCTAAAGTGTTTCCGTGTGAAAGGAACTTCATAGGAACTTACTTGGTCTTGCAAAGAATTTTCATTCCAGAAACTTCAGTGCTGTGCCTAGGAAATAGTTGTGACCTTGTCTTTATCTCTTTTTAATATCCCACTGCAACTGCTGTTGCTCACATGCACAGCATGGAACTACTCCCCTCCCCCCCCCCCCCCCCCCCCCCCCCGCTTTGAACTCCAGTGCACCCTGGTAGTTCTACACTCTCTGCACAGCCTTGCCCCTTGGCTTTTGGCATCAGCCCTGCTCTTTGAGTCCAGCTGTTTAGAGCAAAGAAATGTACTTGCTCAGGCAGCTGGGCACGGCTGCACTTCAGCATGTCCACTTTTGTAAAATGGGTCTGACAATTTCCGTGTGTGCGGGACACTTGATACTGATGTATTTCATGCCTTTCAGTGTAATATATCATTGATGAAGATGTTGGACTGTACATAGATACAATCTTCCAGCATACTCCGCTCCCTCTGAAGCCAGAGTTCTGGTACACAGTACCTCTGAAAATCTGATATGTAGTGGCTAATGAAAGAATTTACAGGCAATTGAATGTCTCTTAATATCAGATCAAAGGAAGAGGTCAGGTCAGGGAAGAGAACTCACTTTCTTTAGGTTCAGAAACATAGTTGAGTGAAAGCCATTAGACTATTCCTATTTAGAATCAGAGGAAATCCTCTCTGGAGAAGCTAAGGAAACACGAGCATATTTCAGTCAGTCACTGATACCCCATTTAAGCCTTATTTAAAATCTGTCTAAGGAGGAACTGATATTTTGCCTGTGAAACTGTAGTATTTTTCTTCTCTAGAAGTAGCTAGTTAGGAGTATTTTAATTACATTGAACAATATAAATGGCTATATTTCTTCATTCCTTTCAAGAAACCTCACTGTTTCCAATGCGGGAGATATGTATGTTATAAATTCTCCAGGCAGCGCTCTTTAAATATCAATTTGTGTATCTTTGAGGCTTAAAATAAAAGCATTGGTAAGGGCTGTGCACCACTACCCTTCGAAATCATTCAGTGCTTTTTGGGGAATAATCAGTTATGTCGGATGGGCAATCTACAGGAATTTACAATGAAGAGAAAGAGAAGCAGGACTCCTAAGCATTCCTTCACCCTTCCCCTTCCCCCCCACCCCAAATCCTGAAGCTTGGTGATCTGGAAAGCTTAGAAAAATTAGGAAAGATCTTAGCCATTGTGGGTAGTAGTGGTGAATGTCAAGAGATGGTCATTCCACAATGGCTACCTGTATGAATTTGGATGAAATTCATGGTCTCAATTAGGAGCCCCAGTAACTCTACATTAGATCTCCGGTTTGCAGCTGGACCCCAAGGGATCGTGTCTGTAATCTCTTAGTTGCACTGTGCCTCCCTGTCCTTGCCTATCCTTTTTCAAATATAGTAACTTTGATTATCCACACAGTATAAAATGGTGGCAGTTTTGGCTTTTTTACACCTCTGAGAAGCAAACTCATTTGTTAGTCTTCTGTCTCTAAATTTATGTACATTCAAAAAGAGAGCTGGCTGTAGATTTCCAGCTGCTTTTCAAGTATATATATTTACAGTCATATTGGATCTTTGCATGACTGAAAAAATGCGATGTCTGGGGGAAGTAAGTTAGTGGAACAATATTTAGCATTCTGGGAATCCTAGAGTAGTCCATAGCAGATCTAAACATAAATGTCTATATTTTTGAATTTTACAACTAAATCAATGCATTCAAAATTAAGAAGGCCTACAGAAACAGGGTACAGTATGAAAAAGCATTTCACTAGACCACATCTAATCATAATACAGACAACATGGGGTCTGGGATTCCTCCAAGGCTGAAATCCCTTTTTTTTTTTTTTTTTTTGTAAATATAATATTAAAAGCATAAAATGCAACATGGAGTTCCTATTTACAAAGAGGACAATTTTATACTGATGTGGGATTTTACACTTGGTAGTAGTTCAGTTATTATGAACTTTAAATTATTACCTTTCCCTGCAATGTAAAATAAGAGAGTTAAGTGCCCAAGCAAAGTGTATATATAGTCTCAGTCACGTGAAATGTTTGAATTGTAGCCAGATGCTTCATTTTTTTCGTGTTGGTTAAAGCTATGTGTTTGTTCTTAGTGATAACAGTAATGAACAGTGTTGAGATCCAGAAGACATTACAAGGGCAGAACGTCATTATTCCTTGTTTTAGACATACTGTTTGAAGAGTTTCTAAAGTGACCTAGATTTTGATGAGGAATTTTCAAATTTGAGATTCTCTGAGCTCTACTTAAAGGCAGTGGTTGATGCATCTGTGGTAAATTTTATCATACAGTGTTTTCATTTAATTAGATTGTGAACTCTCAATGACTTCCTGAGAGTAAATTTTCTTGAGAGGAGAATTAGAAAACATTAGATGAGGTAAAAGACTTGAGAATACTTGTCCAGAAGAGATTGATAAGAACATAACTAGGACAGCTGTGAGCTGTGCTTTAAAATTGTAAATGATGCTAGTAAGTGATTTTCACTTCTGATTTTAAATAGTCTCAGAAATGGTCTTCTGCCAAAACTTCTTTGAATTACATTTTGTTTAGTCATCAGAATCACTATATATGAAGTATTCTGGAGCACATTACATACAAGGAAAGGGTGAGCTTTGGAGTTGCTCAGTTTTAAGAAGAGAAGGCTAAGGGACTATCCTCTCGCTGTCTACAGCTACCTAATGAGAGAATCTAGAAAAGACAGAGATAGACTCTTTTTGTAGATATACAATGGCAGGATGAAAGGCAACAGATGAACGTTAGAATACAAAACATTCTCATTAGATATATTACTTTTTTTTTTTCCCATGAGAGCAGTCACATACTGGAAGAAGTTACTCTGAGAGTTTGTGGACTCTTGTTGCTTGTGGATATTTAAACTTGACTGAACCTTGTCTTGCTGACTCTGCCTTGAACAGCGGGTTGGAAGAGATGACCTTCTGTGGTGCTTTCTAATGCAAATTATTCTATGGTTCTACCCTGTGCTGTATTTGGAATTTCAAGAGAGCGTGTTAGCACATTCAACCTCTTTCAAGAGTTTTGCAAATCCTCTTCCTATTTTTCTAGGCATGTACCAGCATTTAGAGACCAGCTGAGGTGCACAGATTTGCAGATAGTGGTTCCGTAAACTACCTGGAAGATAGACTGCTATACCAGGGCCAGGTCTAGAGACTATATGATAAGCTTGAGAATAATGGAGGATGAGAGACAGGGAATGAAAGAAGAATCTCTAAGCAGAGCAGAAATCACTTATGGCCCTGGGCAATCCCCTCAGAAGCAAGAGTAGCCTGAGTAGCAGTTCTGTCCCTCCTGGTGACTTTAGGCAAGGCTGTGCAAAGCAGGAAGCAGGGCTGGTCTGGTAATCACAGTGATGCAGTAAGCAGGTCTGAGTGCAAGGAATCCTCCTGGGAGTTGTGTAGCGGGAAAGGCCTTCCTGAAAGGCCTCTAGGAAGAGCATTTCATTTTCATTATTAGAGGAAGGGTGGCTGATTTCCTTCCTGGTTACTAATATTGTTTAGAAGAGCCAAAATTATCTGTAGTGTTCGTAGCATGTAGCTGGCCAAGGCAACTGACAAACAGCTCAGTCACCAGAATGCATCATGAAAAAGGGATTGATTTATGTTTTAATACAATTGCTGATGTCCAGGTCATCACTTAAATATTAATTTTCCACTGATCAGAAGAGACACTGTTTGTGCAGATGATAACACAAAACTGAGTCAGCTGCCCCTGCTCTTCCCAATGCAGCAATGATGCGAAGAAATGAGACATTGAAGCCTAAAAATATTAGCAACAGTAAGTTAGAGGAGATAGACAATACTTACTCTTCTTCAAGAAATCAGGTGTCCAGCTGTGATGATTACTCAGCAAAATCTTCCCCAAACCTTTTCCAACTTTATTCCAAAACAGTGTGCTGGGTTTTCAGGTTTTCTGTAGGTACAGAAAAGAGTATGTTTACCTTTAAGCTCCTCGGTTGTACTTCCTGTGTTTTCTGTTGTCATTTGAATGATGTAGTGGCCTGATTCACTCTGCTGTGCAATGCTGAAGCTTTTGATTGATGTTTCATTGAATCATAAGGTAACTCATGCCTATTGTCCAGCAGGTAGATTAACACTGCAGGTGCTCATAGTGCCATAAAATGCCATTATAAATATATGCAAAAGATCCACTTCATCATTGTAGGGCTGCATAACTAAAATACTAGTAATGTTTAATTTTTTTGAAGGCATTTTAGTGAAGGCAACATCATTTTACTCTTCCTTTACCTTTGGAACACCTGACAGCTGATGGAAAGACATGTTGGGAGACAAGCGGTCAAAAAAATTTCTGGCAGGTGGCAGGGGTGACTTCTTGATACAGGTGTTGGAAGAGCAAGCTGGGATGATTCACAGGTGGATCTGCTGCTGTTCGTGAACAAGGAAGGATTGGTTGAGGACAGGGTAATCAGTAGTAACCATGGTTGTAACGACCATGATATAGCAGAGTTTGAGATCCTGAGGGCAGTGAGGAAGGAGGGTGGCACAGTGCAGTCTCTGGACCTTTGGGGAGTCAACTTTGACTGGTTAAGGGACTTGTCAGATCCCATGGGAGGCAGCTCAGAAGGTCAAACATGCCCAGGAAAGGTGGCAGGTTTTTAAGGATGGCATTATCCACAACAGCATGCATCCCAATACTCAGAAGAGCAAGTGGATGTGTTGACTAAACAGGGAACTAATGGCAGAGTCCAATGTGCAGATGTTCCTCTGAACAGGAGGTAAGCCCCTGAAATGTCTGCATGTTTTTTAAAGACAATAATGCAGAGTATTCTGGCATACTGGAGAAGAATAGTTGTAACTTTATGGAAGGGTCTGGCCAAACTCTTTGGTCTCTGGTGGTCATTTCCTTCAAATTCTGTAGGGAAATCTAGGCACTGTCCATCTGAACCGCTTTGTTTACTCTGGCAATGTTTTTGAAACATACCAGTTTATGTTATTCCTTAAATTGTTTTGCTTACTAAGAGCTATACTCCGGTGTCATGAAATACTAGGTAATATGAAAATGACTAAGCTGACACAGACTGCATTTCTTCCACACTGGAAGGAGAACTGTAACAATGTGGTGCTGCATGCAAGCTAAAAAGCCCTGCTGCGTTGTAAAGCTCTTACACTGCTACAACTGCACTGCCATTGTTTTAAAGCCTATGTATCTTAAGCCTTTGCAACATACTTTGCATGTTATTGAAAGCCAGTTACACTTGATGGTTTTGCTTTGAATGCTGGGCACTGCTGGTATTGTCAGCGAAGGAACTTGTGCTATTAGCTTTGTGGCATTAGGAAGACATGAAGTATATGGTACAAATCCTGTGGGCCAAATACATGTTAATGGCATCATTCAAGCTGAATCCTGAGTGCTTTGCTGAAACAATCAGGATTTGGCCCTACTTGTCCTTGGTACTAATCTTGTCCTCTACCCACCAAGCATTTTATGGGATGTAAATGATTTATTTCCATTCATCAAAATCAAAAGGTATGCCTATATCAGTGAAACAGATTAAAAAAAAAAAAACAACCAACACAGCACAGTTCATAATCTGTATTAAAAAAAAAAAAGTAAAGCTTCCATGTATTAGACCATCAAGAGTCAAAAGCATAATTTGAAATGATAAACGTATCCATTTTAAGTTACACATTACTTTGCATAGTTAATATCACTATAATTAGTCATAGTTCCTGTAATTTATTGAAAAAGATGCTCAGCCCCTCTAGTGTACTACAGTGATGAATGTTGGAAGTGCAACTTTGGAAGCAGGAATCAAGAAAATTAGTAACAGTTGGAGAATTAGCATGTAAATCAATACTATCCTTTCTCTTGCATCTTGAAAACTGAGCGTATACATCACATGCTGCATAACGAAAGGGAGGGCAGAAGTTAGAATTGTAACCTCCTTTACATTACTAGGTCTGCTTTTACTGCAAGAACTGCTTAAATAATTTCAAACGTTAGAGTAAATCTCTAGTAAATATTTAAACTATGTATAACTAGTCACAAATAAATTAAGCTGATTTTATGCATTCTCTCTAATTAGAAGGGCACAGCATTTGTTGAAACGTGATTAGTATTATTCATTAAGCAAAAAATTCTCATTTGTATCTTATTATCACTATTCTACATAAACCAACACAATTTGTCATGAACTCCCTCATTTGCTGTATCCTCAAAAAGCAGATTATGCTTATTTTTCATTTGGACAGTGGAAAATCAAGCCAGGTGTTTGGCAGCACCAGAGTGTTCAGGTGTAACTGTGCCAGTGATGGTACATTACTAGCAGCGTGGATGAAGAATGAGGCATGGAGAATCTTGGGACTGAGGTGCCTTGAGGCCCATCCCTTTAGAATGGTCCTGCTGATGAGACAGGTGGTGTTGTATAGGACCGAAAAAAAAGGGAGAGAAACTTTTTTGTAAAGTCAGCCTTTCACCTTCAAGTGGAAACGAAAAATGCTTTCACATAGCTGCTACACTGAAGTATCGTGTTTGTAACTAAAGTCTCTATGGTTGATACTTTTGTTTTAAAGTTTTCTATAGCTGAAAAATGCCAGTTGGTACAGAGGTCTCTGTCGCTGTCCGAGAGGAATCGGTACAATATGCATGGGCAGTACGCAGTACATAAATATACATGACCTTGATTGTAGTATATTATGCAGGATAATATTCACTGTATGCACATTCTTCCCCTTCTTCCCTCTCATTTCCTTCTAAGCTTTGAAGAACATCTCTTTAAATATCCCATATTTAATTCTGCCCTCTTTCACATGCGTGTAAAACATCAGTAATACAGCTGAGCTCAATGGTGCTGAGTCAGTGGAGAGTGTGTTGGAACAGAGTAGTAGGCTTTCTACATCAGCTCAGTGATGTTATGGATTTAAAAGCTGTGTGAACCCTGTCTTCCAGATTCAGCGATACCGGACTGGGCATCACAAGCATTGGGTTTTTCTTCTTTGTTGCTAACTGATGTGTATCACTTTGTTCCTTGGTGTCTTTAAACTGGGATTATAGGGATAATGATGTTCAATGGGCACCGACATCTGTAGAGGCAGAAAGTGCTCTAGAAGAGTTAGGAGTTATTATTTCTACTTCGGATAGATGATAATCTTAAAGAAATCATCTACGTTTTAGGGCTGTGCTTCCTACAGCATGTTTTTTAGGTCTGCCAGAATCTGTTGTAAGGCAATGAGTTAGATTGTTACAGTGCCTTTGATAAATACTTATAGGGATCAAGAACAGTTTTGGCTGTATAGACAGCCAGGGTGCAGCCTCTCTGAACAGCAGACTGTTTGAGTTCTTCACTGTTTTCTTAAGCATAGATGGTGGTGAGTGCCCCAGTAAGTTCTATACAGCAATGTAGATGGTAGCCCTAAGCGACTAGCGTAAGTGATACGCTTGAGTACTCATTCTCTACAGTTCCCTTTTTTGCCTTTGGAGATACTTCTTTATCGAACTGGACTCTCTTAGAAATTTTACACTGAACCTGGTCATATATTTGGAGCAAGGAAACAACGAGACAGCCCTGTCTATGTCATGATATGGGCATATATTGACCCTCTTGCGATGAAAACTTCCTGTCATATTTCTTGCAAGATCAAAGCAGTGGAAAAGTACTATTTCAAACATAACCCAATGGCAGTGAAAAGTCCTATGCAGAGCAATACTGCAAAGGAAGGACTTTGTATATGGTGATGCTGAAATAATGAAAGTGTAATGATAAATGTAAACCCCACATCTTGACACTTGATAATTCACTAATATTATACAAATTTGCTATTGCTCATCTATATCTTGTCTATGAGTTACTATGACTAGTTTATTCCATTTCACTGAAAATGTACTTGTGAATTACAAATCGAGACTATGAATAGCTTAAAAAGCTACAAAGAGAAACAATTACAGTTTCTTTCTCTCTAACATGCAATTTTAATTTTCATAACTCTAAAAAAACATATCCCCCACAATGCAGGCCTGCCAGGAGGCCTGAAATCTGCAGGCTATGGCCTCTCGGGCTGTTTTCCAATGACTCATTTTTAATTTTAAAGAAGCATTATCTCTAGCTAGTAAATTAACAACAGCCTATAGTGCACACACACACTCATCCATCTGCTTAAGGCTCTTGTCATTTGACACCAGTCTTGTATCTATAGACTTCATCTGGTATTCAAAAGCTATCAACCCTGCCTCCAAAGATAGCCCACCTTCTGGCTCCAGGCTAGAGAGTGCCTCTCCATTTCCAATTCTAATGAACACATAGCTAGCAGCAGTTTTTCCATGAAGGATCTGGTGTTCTTATAAAACAGACAATGTTGGAATTACTTGGATCCAGAACTGCATGGAAAGTGTTTGTAAAAGAGACTGAACTACTTGAAGAGTGTTCCTTAGGCAGCCTGACTTCTGTTTCTGCACTTCTTCCATCAAACTATACTCAGCACATTTGACATTAGCACTTATACTGTTGCATTCTGAGGAGTGTTAATGTATTAACAGATGAAATCGGGCAACTGATGTCGTCTACCTGGACTTGTGCAAAGCATTTGACACTGTCCTGCATGACAGCCTTGTCTCTAAATTGGAGAGGCATGGATTTGACTGATGGACTGCTTGGTGGATAAAAAACTGGTTTGGTGACTGCACTCAGAGAGTTGTGGTCAATGGCTTAATGTCTGAGTGGAGACCAGTAATGAGTAGCGTTCCTCAGGGGTCGGTATTGGGACTGGTGCTATTTAACAGCTTTGTCAGTGAGACAGATGATGGGATCAAGTGCACCCTCAGCAAGTTTGCTGATAATGCCAAGCTGTGTGGTGCGGCTGACACACTGGAGGGAAGGGATGCCTTCCAGAGGGACCTGGACAGGCACAGGTGGGCCTGTGGCAACCTCATGAAGTTTGACAAGGCCAAGTGCAAGGTCCTGCACGTGAGTCGGGGACATCCCGAGCACAAGTACAGGCTGGGCAGAGAACGGATTGAGAGCAGCCCTGAGGAGGAGGACTTGGGGGTACTGGTGGATGAAAAGCTGGACACGAGCCGTCAGTGTGCGATGGCAGCCCAGAAAGCCAACTGTATCCTGGGCTGTATCCAGCGAAGCGTGGCCAGCAGATCGAGGGAGGTGATTCTCCCCCTCAACTCTGCTCTGGTGAGACCCCACCTGCCATTCTGCATCCAGCTCTGGGGCCCCCAACATCAGAAAGATATCGACTGGTTGGAGTGAGTCCAGAGGAGGCCATGAAGATGCTCCGAGGGCTGGAGCCCCTCTGCTATGGGGACAGGCTGAGAGAGTTGGGCTTGTTCAGCCTGGAGAAGAGAAGGCTCTGGGGACACCTTGTAGCACCTTCCAGTATCTGAAGGGGGGCCTACAAGGAAGCTGGTGGAGGGACTTTTTGCAGGGGCCTGTAGTGACAGGACAAGGGGTAATGGGTTTAAATTGAAAGCAGGGAGATTTAGATTGGATATCAGGAAGAAATTCTTCCTGGAGAGGGTGCTGAGGCACTGGGACAGGTTGCCCAGAGAAACTGTGGGTGCCCCATCCCTGGAAGTGTTCCAGGCCAGGCTGGATGAGGCTTGGAGCAACCTGGTCTAGTGGAGGGTGTCCCTGCCCATGGCAGGGGGGTTGGAACTAGATGGTCTTTAAGGTCCCTTCCAACCCAAACCATTCTAGGATTCTATGAAATTCTTTATGTTACCTTTAAAATTATAAGCATTGTTGTTAAGGAGTTTTGAAAAATAGAGGTAATATCAAAAATCTCATGTCTGGTATGAACCCTCCCCAAATGAGAGAAAGCTATATTGTGGTTTGAGAGGAGCATCTATTTCACAGGTACTAAATATTGTGAAATTCAAATTTGGCTGTGAATGGGTAATTTATATCCTTGCATGTAATTTCTATGTAATCCAATGTCTGCTGTAAAGAAGTGGTCAGCATGTAACAGAGAATTGTGTCTCCTTGATAAACTTCAGTCATCATAGCATAGAACAAGTTCCAAACACCTACTGCTTCATCCAGGTTAGGGAACTCATTTCAGGAGTAATTGAAGAAAAGAGGCTCATGTTCTGGACTCAAAAGAGATTTTTTTTTTTCCGATTTTGTTTTCCTGATTATGATAGAAGCAATTGTCCTGGACATAATTGAGAAGAATTGACCCAAGTCGTACAAAATTGTAGTTATGGGTGAAACATAGGTGATATCAGCATTTAAAAATCAAGGAAAGAAGGAAACGTAGACTTTATCCTTTTATTTTCCCTCTGACCATAAGCTTGGAGAAGTTTCATCTAGGACATTTGGTTGTGATTTTTTTTTGTCTGATAATCCATATAGTGAAAAAATAATATGTTTTGATGTTTGTTGTTTTTGTGTGGTTTTTTTTTTTTTGTTTTTTTTTTTTTCTCTGTGTACCTGACAAAAAGTCTCTTTTATTCCTGTGTCTTGTATCCTTTCACAGGCAATGTGGTGTCATGGTACTTGCAAGAAAATAGAGCTCTTGAGGTATGATTGACGGTAGTAGCTCTGCCTTTGCTGACTCTTTGGTCAGGTATGGAGAGGGAGTGGAAAGTACCCATACCAGTTTAACACACAAGTAATCATGCTTCAACATATATTAGACCCAGAATGATATTCACATATATTCAGCTGAGGAGTGAGATTGAGAGAAAAAAACAAGAGAACTTAGATAATCAGGCTATTCTCAACCTTGATCTGTCAGTGGTGCAAAAAATTCCGTTTCTGTGGACTCCTGCTGATGACTTGAGTCATGTTTCACAAATTTAAGGTCTTACCACTCTGCTATCAGTCATCATTATTTTTTTACTGAGTTATTTCAGAGAGAATATATCTTTAACTGGTGTTTCTGGTTTACTTCCTTTTGAACAGAAAGAGTCATTTTATTTTGTGGAATGCAGTGACAGTTTAACTAAAGTGATGGTAACTATATATATTATTTAATAACATCTCAGTTGTATAAGGAATTTTCTTGTAATGTGTATGAAGAGTACAAGCTCTATCTTTAAAATGGCTGGGAAAACTTACTTGTGTGTGCACCAAATAGGAAACTGCCCTGGATTAATAAACCTTTGACATTACTTTTTCCATTTATTGGTGCTCTCCAAATCAAAATACTTTTAAATATGATTTCAGTTGGGTAGTGTTGTATCAAATGTTTTACTTCAGTACATAGTGAGATGTTAAAAAAAAAAAAAAGCCCCTTATGCTCAGTCTTTGTAATATGTGACAACAGCAAAGACAAACATGTGACAAATTAGGAGAGAAATGGCTGCTGTTGATTTCTACTCTTCAAGAAAATAAGATTTGTATGTAAACAATTTAAAATAAAGCATCTAATTTACTTCCAATTATATAGTATATAAAGCATTAGTAATGGAAGCAAATTAGGCATGATTTTTATTTATACATTTTCAATTGGGAAAATTGGCCCTTCACCAAATGTAGCCCTCATGCTGCAAACATTTGCTCACTTCCCTACCTTTAGGCATCTAATTAATCCTCCTGAAGTCAGGAGGACAAATTCTGTGATTATAGTTTAGCAGCTATAACTGTCTATGGGTTTGGAGGTCAAGCAGAGACTTAAACTTACCCTGGAAAGTATGCAGAGAAAATACAATAGGGTGCCAAGGCGACACTGGGATTGCAGCACACGGTGCAATACTTCCTTGCCAAATACATTATGAATTGCCAGACTTGGCTTTTAGTTTTGAAAGCCGAGCAGTTTTCCAGTACCCTTCTCTAGGTAAGCCAGCAGGTGTTTATGTCTTCATTTTAGGAGTGAAGGAAGCTGTTGGCTTCAGGCTGCAGGCTCAACAACCTGTTACTGGAGGGAAGGTTAGAACTGAACAGCTCTTGGTTCCTGGTTCTGCATTCAGTTCACAGCAAAATGCTGTTCTCCAAGAAAAACTGTGGAAATATGTACATAAATTATGATTATAAACGTGTAGCTTATTGTGTCCAGTGTATATTCACTGGTAGACAATGCGTATTTGAGGAATAATAACTAATCCTGTCTGATGGTGTGCAAGATTCCTTAAGGTGCTTTATAAATAATAATCCATTCTGTAAAAGATTATTATACTGTGTAGCTCTTACTACATAGGGCTGCATCCAGAAATAGAATTAGGTATGCAGTACCTGATCTTCCACGGGATCTTACATGTATTGTTTGTGTTATCTGTTGTGCAGTTGATTCATCAGAATGAGTTTATCAGGCAGATAATGGGCACATGCTCTATTCTGTCAAATTATAATGAACAAACGATATTTCTATTTGTTAAAAGTGGAACTGGATGAAAGATAAATTTCAAATTTTTATTTTTGTGGATCACCGTTACCTATGTAGATAATAGCACAATTTTATTTCTATGATATGAAATGCTGTTGTTTGGTTGTAAAAATACAGACACCAGACCAGGCAGTAATGTTACCCACTATCTTTGCCACCTGGTTTTGTAAGGGTCTGACAGTACAGGGTAAGTGAAGTGACCTTCTGATCTGGAGGTCACTAAGGCAGTGAACAGGTTTCAGCGGATGATGTATTAGGCCCAAAGAGTAAAGAGTGTGACTGAATAGCAGTGGTACTTGGTAGCCAGAAAAGTCTGGAAGTGCCTTTTGGAAATGAGACAGCTTTTTAGCTATTCCATCACAAACTGTTCTAAACACATTTGCAGAATGTTACCTTTACACGTGAGGATTTTTCTTTACTGAAGACATTTTATGACCATCCAAGTACCTCACAGGAGAAGAGAAGTTTAAAAAAAACCAAGATCTCTTCAACCCCATCTTTTATAATAAATTCTACTTCAGTCTAACTGAAAATGTATCTGTAAATCATCCCATATAACAGACTACGTTGATTTTTTTTCCAGTTGTCTGTATGGGTAAGTGTACCAATAATCACAATATATATTCTCAAAAGTTTGTACAATCTCTATAGAGGTTGTGAAGTGCAGCACCAGGTTTGAAGGACTCGGTGTGAGAAGTACCTTGGCAAATCCATTAATTTATTAATTATTACCCAAATTGTCTTGTAGGTTTAAAAATGGACCCATGGAATAGACAGCTATGATTCCAATCTAGCAAAGTATGTATTCATTATTTGTTCAGTTAGATATTCAGTAAATAATGATAGTCAGGAATACTGTACAGTAAATAATACTGAATATCAAAGGTACCATATTGAGATTCTATTAATGAAAATAAATACTTTGCTGTAGGAGAAATACTCTTTATAAAGAAAATGAAAGACAGAATATTTCAAGCTAATCTAAAAAAAAAAATCATCTCAACCTCTGTCCCTTTCATTCTTTGTGTGCAGTCACAACGTCTTTTCTGTATATCCAAATATTGAACAATTACAGTGTAAGTTCAGATCTGCAAACTTCTTCATATACATCAAATGTAAGCCGTGCATTCAGAAGTCTTTCTCTGCTTCAACCCCTCACAAAGTGATAGCAAAAATCTGTAATATATTCTTTCTTATCTTTCCTATACGTTTCAGAATCCTAGGCAAAGAAACAGTCATTCTGCTACAAGCTGGAGATCTCAGCCTGCCTCAACCACCTCTCAAACCAGTCATGACTACCAAATTTTTCCTATTTTTATGACTTAGAGCTTCATGATACACACATTCATTGCATCCCTTCTGAAAAGATATTCAGAAAGTGTAGCTTTAGATTGAGCTACAACCCCTGAGTAAAGGGAACATTTAGAGGAACTAGGTCAGAAATAAAACTGTATTTTGGATCTTAACTATTCCTTTTCAGGTGTCTAACTCATGAGACTCACTCAGACTTGGAAAATAAATTCCTTAGGATGTCTAGACTGTTGACCCATTCTCTAACAAATAACTTTGTTTTCAGCATATACTTCCCCATGTTTCAAACACTTTCAGACATTTGTATTGTTGTAAATAAAATCTTGAAGGTACAGATGTCTATCCATAGTTTTTCAATTTTCAGGCTTTCCTTCTCAAAAATTCAATTTAATTTCTTTTGATTATGTTTGAAATGCTGCAGTAACAGGATGGAGAGCATTGAATCACCCATTCTCTACCTGAAGCTTAATTCTTTTTTTGGCAGAAAATTTATGCCCATCATATTATTTAGGATCTTTTTTGTCCATTTCTATTCTGGAATCTCTAACAATATTTGTAATCTGAAATACGTAGCTGAGTGATGAAGGAAGACTTAGAAAACACTATTTTGAAAGAATAGCTGAGTGCCTGCAATTTCTATGATATTCAGGACAATATATCTATATTTTAATCAGTGGGCTGCAAATGAAGAAGCATGCCATTGTATGATTAATGAAAACTGCTGTTTTTAAAGTTATGGTAATATATGTATGTTAAAGATTTAGACTATTCTTTGTAGCTATTAAAGTTTGCCATTAACATCAGCAACATTGTGCACTAACATCGGACTATTTGCTGTATTGTACAACCCTAAGCTTAAAGAAACGTACTTTTATTCAGTGATGGTGCATTGTTACTACAAAGTTAAGTGAACATGATTTAACTTTAAACATTGTGCTGCGTTTCCAATTAACCGTTAAGTTGTCATTTACATACACCCAAATGTTTTGATAGGAAAAAACAATTGGTGTACCCAGAAAAAAAAAAATCAGATTTTATGCAGGTCAGTTCAATAAGCAAGAGGTCTTGATGTGTTATAAGGCAGTGGCTTCACAACTCTTGGGACAAATTGCAGTTTGATTGACTGCCAATAGTGAGGTCATACTCGTATCTTTTTTATTTGTTTGTTTTTAATTTGTGGGTGAAGACTGTGCTCATTAAAGTGAGGAACTCTGGACTAGTTTTGGCCAAGTGTTACCATTTTCTATATAATGAATTGTGTATACTTGTGTCCTTTTCAATAGTTCATCTAATTTTCCTTGGAATTGCATGGAGTTATTTATTATTTAAATATTTTTCCAATCTGTACTATTTATATGTCTGGTACAAACCTGCATTTGATTATCCCAGTATAGTAGGTGCTTTGTCTTTTCTATATACTCTTTTGCTATGGAAGTGAGCCTGTTGCCCTTTTTTTTTTTTTTTTTCCTGTTTTGCTTTGTTTTGACAGATAAGACAAATAATTAACCAAGCAGCTGAGTTAAAGTTATACTCTGCATTTTGGGATTTATAATGAGCACAATGAATTTGAATTACTATAGACCTTTACAGCTTTATGTTGTTTTCTGGTCATAGATTGTGAAAAAAAGTTTCTATTCCATTATATTTTTAGTAAAATAAGTAAAATTTTTTCTTTGTTTCTTATTTGCTAATAATGACATGGACCTTTTTTTGTTTCCAAATTTTGTTGGATTAATTATTGTGCTTATTATAGAAGTACTGAGAAGATTTATACTGGTGGCAGATAGATACAAGTGGCTTATTATCTTGGCCACAAGGCTAAGAAATATCAGACCGCTGAGGCCTGTGACAGTTAAAATACCCAGGTTGAGTCTGTAAATGTTTTCCCTTTTGAAAATGTAAACATTCAGTATTAATGCTGCCATTACCAAAATGATACTGGCATTGCTCCTGTGTAAGAAGGTAATTACTGGACTCATTCCTGATGTGTAACGTTTTTCTTCAGGCAGGTGGGTGGACAAGCACGAAGAGCTCACTGCTGAACTACTGAAACTGGGTAAGTACTCCTGTTGCCTTCATTGGTACTGTGTGGCTTCCAAAATATGTAAGGTTGATGGAGAAAGCATCTGTGTAGTTTGTGTTACTAGAGAAATTTGTTTATTATGCTTTGCACTGAGATTGTTCCTATTCTTGTACACAGTGTACCTGGTAAACAGTTTGATTTTTGATTGCCTTTTAGGCTTTTCAGATGACCTACAGGGAGGTTTTTATTTTTCTTTCTACTGACTAAGGTGTTTTCTTAAGTTATTTCTTCCTTTGTCGCTCTATAAAAGCCTACAAAATTCACCCTAGCTTAGAGGACACACATCCTCTAATCAGAGGCGCTGTGAACCACCTAAGATTTCATAATAAATGCATTTCTCAGAGAAAGACTAAAAAAATCTTTTGGGAGGCTTAGTCTATCTTACTTCTACCTTGATGGAGAGCAAATGCTGTGGACCTAGCCAGTAACAAATAGAAAGAAAAGGAAAGAATTACAATGTGATCCAGGGGTCACTTCTTCACCTAGTCGTGCACTCCTTTACCACCTTTCTGTCCCAGGTTTTTCACTGCCTCCTTTATCCCTTTTGGTTCTACCCATATAACAAGATGGTCCTATGTGGTGCCTCAAAAGCATTGCTTCCCCTTAGTGAAATGCCACATGTTCTTGTACACAGGGCAGGAGTGTATGTTCTGAGCTTTGGTGGACTGCCAGCTCCACTTACAGTGTGGAGAGGGGGAACCGCACAGAAATACAATCCTTTTCGAGCCTTTCAGTCCCTACAGAATGTATTAACAAGTCTGAAAGTGGCTGTGCTTGCTCTGTCAGTAAGAATGGTAGATCCAAAAAACTGTAACCAGGCTTTCCCATGCCATGAGTTTCAGTCTAACATAATTACAGCTCCTTCTCTAGCCTCCAGTAAGAAAGAAACTGAAACAACAAACCAGCAAATTTTAGAAAGCTATTAAATTAGAGAAAATCAAATGACTGTCAAATGGACTTTCATTATTCTTTATTTATAATAACAAGCATAAAATTGCGAAGAATAAATTAGGAAACTTGAACTCCCATGAAAGACATTTTGCTCTGCATATATTGTTGAGTTAATGTGGAATACCTGTTTAAATCGTCTCTTTTCTGTAGTTCCCTTGTCATGCATCTTCATGTCAGCGACATCTGCAATGGAATCGCAATGCGGATCAGTGTAGATTATCACCAGTTAATAAAGAGTCAAAAGCGTGTTTTAGGTAGCTCAATCTCTTCATTTTATTTCCATGGTAAATCTATACATGTTTTCAATTAAAAGTTACATTAAACACAAAAGTTATGCTCTCCTCTTCTGATCTTAGCTCCAAATATTTCTTTTTAGTTAACAGTGCTCTAAAGAAGGATGTGAGCTCTTATTTTGCCTTAGACCTTGTAAGAGAGGTACTCTTAACTTTATGTACGTCCCTATAATCAGGAGGGAAAATACTAAACTATTGAATTCAGAGGATCATTCCTTAAACACTGATTCTCAGAGTGAATGGGGATCATGGGGCAATCTTTCATCTTAACAGTGTCACTTCAAATCATGTCACCAAAAAGATCAACATTTCAATAATTTCAACTGGAAGACTTTGGATGCACTGCTGACTCATTAAGTGTGAGCTGTAGTTTTGAAAATCATCTCAAGGATGTCCAGAATTCGCAACAGAAGAAAAGGAAACCATACTCCCCAGCCCCAGAGGCAATTTTGAAAATACAATTCTAGTTCTGAGTGGATCTTATTACCCTTACAAAACTTCTGCCTTGTCTTTGTTACCATAAGAAATACTTTTTCTCACAGTACTGTTTCTGAAGATGATATTTATCTCTGATTGATTGCCTTTGAGATGGTGGCACTTTCCGTTTTATGAAAATAGTATAAAGCTTTGAACACTGAGCTTCAGAAGGGCTCTAGGGGTGAACAGATAGCTGTCTAGGAACCCCAGGTTCTACAGGGTGCAAGCTGGATAAATTAAACAGTGCTACAAATTACCTAGTGTTTGAATGGGGGAAAGATGGCATGCCTCAATCTCTGCAGCTGTTCCCCATGAGCCTATTAGCTTTGTTTAGTTCTGAGTAACAGGTCAGCCTTTGCTATCAGTCCAGCAGCCGTCGTGGATGATAGAAATAGGCCTAGCAGTTTAACATTTAGTTACAGCCAGCTTCATTTCTCTGGATTTTGAGCACCCTTAAAGTGCTCTCGCAGTAATGCAAACACTGCAAGTCAATACTTCAGAGTCAAACAAACCCCTGTTTTCAAGGAAATGCTTTCAGAATCAGAGCTTTTTGTAGTAATGTCCATGTTGTGGGCCCAAACTATCTGGTAATCAAAGTTTTAAACCAGTGTAACTTTTTCCTGGTATCCAAAGAGATTTATCATCCCACCTGTATTTGAGGGCACTCACAAAAATTGGGGGCTTCTGTAGAAGCAATAGGTACATAGCAAACCTTTTTGTATTTGTAGTGCAGGGGATGACTGCAAGTACATTATTTATTCTTAGTAGTGTTTTTATTCATTATCATTATTTTTTAGTAATATAAGAATTAATAGTAAAATCAGTAATCATTGCATCTTCAGTGGTATGTTTCTGTGGTTGCTGTTATCCCATGTGTGAACAAATGAGGTATTTGGCTTTAAAGTAGTACCATATCACTGTGATTATAGACGCCTAAAGAAGCGCTACACGTGCCTGTAGTGCATCCAGCTCTCCCATGCAGTGGTATGTGATACAAATGTACGTGTTCTTCAGTGATATGTCAAGACATCATGTTACAACTTTTTACTAATTGAAAGAGCATTCTGCTATGTTACGTGCACCTAAAACAGGAAAGGAAAGGAGCCACCAGACTGAATTTGTATTGTTTGCAAGTCTTTGTAGATCTCTGCCAGGACACAAAGGTTGTCAGAGCTCAATGGACTTCTTGCGGGGACTGAGTCTGAACATTCAATAGTCAGTGCGACAGCAGAAGCAGCATTGCATAACCATTGACAGTACAGAGCAAAATGCGCCTAGATTAAAAAATAAACAAGATTGTGAGGTTTTCTTGCATACAGTAGACATAGCCCTTTCAGAGATGAAAGTAAGCAGATTTCTGAAGTTCTGAATGGAAATCTTGATGCTAACTGTTTGAATTTCCAAAATAAGTAAATAAAAGACCCCCAAACGAAGCCCTCCTGGAAGCACTGAACATGCCAGTGGCAAGTTCTGCCTCAGACTCCAAGAGATAAAGTATGTTGGCACCTCTCGGTTAGTGTAATTTATTCAGTGTCATTGCCATATCACAACCTTCTGTTTGATTTTCTTATAAACTAATAATTTCCTGAATGAACTAATACTGCCACAGCCACTAGTACCTCTGCCTTGTAGAAGTTTTTTATTGTTGTGCATGCAACTAAATTGAAATATCTTTCACTTGAAATATTGACTTTAATATCTCATTTGAAAAATTCATGAAGCCTTTGATGTTAAATCCATACTCAATTTAGCCAAATGCCATTAGAATATGCAATACGCCTGAATACAGAGAGCATTATTGTCTGTGTTTCTGCAGAAGAATTACATTTTATGACTGTAACATCAGGATCTTTTTTGGATTTGTTCATGAAGAAAAGAAAGGGAAAGGCAGCACATTAGAAGCAAAATGAAAAGTGGTATTGATTAGGCTCACATTTAGCCTCTCTTTGCTTCAGTCCCTAAATGCATGGAAATAAGGGTTGTGCCACAGCAAGTAACAATGCTCTGTAATGAATGGAACAATCTTTAGAAAATTAGTGTAAACATGTATGATAGTGCACAGATGTTGCTCCTAGTAACTGTCGTACATTTATTTTACTTCTCCATTTACATACGTCTCTTTATTTCCTGATAGTATCATAATAGAAACATGACAATAGTTAATGATTTCATAAAACATGGAATGTAAAGCTGACAGAGAGGGAGAACATTAATTGAAACCTATAGCTATAGTACATTAGCATTACGTCTTTTAAATGACTCATGATAAAAATATCCCTCTTTTACGGAGAAAGACAAAGACAGGTAAAAAACTTAGGCTTTCAGCAAATTAAATTTTTTTTCCCCAGTAAAACAGAGACTGGCAAATGTTGCAAAATCTCCTGAGTGCTAATAGAATGGTATTTGCCTTTAGTAATTTATGGGCACTTTTCCCCCAGCTATCGATCACATTTGGAAAAAGTAAACTGCATTAACATTTTAGGCAATAATGGCTCCAGAAAATGTTTGATTTTTGTCACTACCAAAACTGATGTCATGATACTTGGTTCCTTGGCAGATGTGGGAGAGTGTAGTGCTTGTAGCACATTAGTGCAAGTGCTCAGGACTAACTGAAAGAACTGGATGTAAACCAATGCTTTGCGCTTGTTATGGTATCTTAAAACATAAAAAGTAAGTTAGGAGACTGCTAGATAGCAGTGTAATGAGGTGTCCAGGGGACCTTGAGGTCTATGAGGGTTAAAATTACAGTGACGAACCAAGTGAGGAGGAGGAAGGGAGAACTGCTCTCTGCCACCATCTTCTGGCCAGTCCTTGGGTCATAAACCCCCTCAGTGTCACCTCCTGTATGGTGTACCAAGTCTCCTGTTGCCTCAACTGAGAGGACAACACAGCCATTTTAAGAAAGCTCATACTGGAAAAATAACATATTTTATAAAATTTCCAAAGGGAAACTGGATCTTAACAAGTCATGCAGATGCATATTGAAGTGGACAGTGCAAAATGCCAGACCAAGGAACCGAAATCTGTGTGAACGAATCCAGAGCATTAGTGCCTGTGACTTTATGCTTGGAATTAGGGGAAGGTGTTGGTTTGGTGAGTGATGATGACTCTTAGGTGGTCAGATAGTCCTGAATGCTCTAGGAACGTGTGTTACATGTGACGGTGACCGGACTTCAATTCCTCTAGAATTTTTATAGACTGCACCACTAAACAGCTTCATTTCCATAGCTAAAACTTTCTTAATCTCAAGGTTAGCATGACAGCTGTTCCCTGAATACAAACTCTCGTAGGTTGCTTTTGCTGAAACTCAAGATAGTTGCAAAGAGGCAGCTAGAGGAACTAAGTCTGACTGAGCAACTACTGATTTTTTGTGTTGTTTTTGCTGATGTCCTTCCGTTTAATTATTGATTGCACTCATAGAGTATTTGGAGACTGCTTACAGAACTTACAGCTTTATTATTGGGAAGCAGTGTAGTAAGGTAGATTGACACTGAAGGTGAAATTAGATTTGAAAATTCAGACTTTAGATTTCTGGTTTTACCATCGGCCTTTACCATTTGCAGAAATCTGTGATCTACTGGAGTTGAATGAGCATTCTTCTTATTATATTAGTTAGTGTTACTGTAGGCAACAGCATAGCGTGATAGATTGATATATGATTCCTCAATAATTAATTGTGACAACAATTAAAACATGGAATTCATTTACAAAATGTGTACAAACTGAACATCCTATCCTTCTGATTCCTTTTATTGCTCAGGTTATTTCATACTTGTATCTCTGCAGAGCTATAGAATGATATCGCTGTTTGGTCATATGTTAAATTAATTGTGACAAGTTAAAATAGATGTTAAAGTGAGAGCTCCTACAAATGAATGAACAGTTGATTAGCACAGTTTATATTTTTACGTAAGAAGTAGAATTACGTGTATTGTGAGTACAAATGTAGGTTAAGCATTTCAATATTCTGGAAGAAGTTTTGTGAGTTGAAGATCATGTAAAATGATATGATCTGTATCATGTAGAACCAAATTAATATGCTTGCTTATGTTTTAAACAAATGTGGAAACATTTCTTGTAGGTCTTGTACCCTAGTGTGTTTTCTTCAACTGAAAAAAAATACCTTCAGAACATCTGTACAACAAAAGGAGGTTATTTTTTACATAATGTCAAATAGTATGGAAAAATCTGAAGTATATATTAGGATGCAGCATATAATCTTACTTACCATTGAATCTGATACTGGTGAATAAAAACTTATTAGAGAAATGCATTTGCCATACCTGGGACTTCACTGTGTAGTTTTACAGATTTGAAATTTATTTCAGAACTACGCCTATTGATGGAGAATTGTGGGAAAACTCATGAAAGTTGCATCAAAAAGAAAGAAACTTTCAACTACAGTTTAGAAATATCACACAAATCAGCATGTGGCTATACACCTGTGCATATCAAACATCAAAACACATGCTCCCTAAAACAAATTGCATCCTCTATTTGGATCACTTACTCAATGGTCTTGAATTTTTGACTTTTAGATTCAACCAGGTAAGATGAGGGGGCCTGTTCAGCCCATGTTATTAAAGAAATTGGTTCACCTATTTGATTTTGTGTCATTGTAGTTTCAGCCATTCATTTATTCAATAAACAGTTTGGTATGTTCTGAGAATTAATGAATATTGATTAAAAAATCAATCACTTATTAAGAAACAGTCTAAGGGAAATTGTTTATCCAATCAATTTTAATTTTTGATTTGTTGTTTATATTTTCCAATTTAATCCACCCCTCCCTTAGGCTCCCAAACTACCAAGCAAAGCAGGAGGAAGGGCAGAGAGACACTGGCAGCAACTTTGCAAAGAACACAAACCCTAATGCATTCATTTTAGATTAGGCAGGTTGAAAGAGGCCATAATAAAGGAGACTGTGATTGAAAACTGTGGGTACATTACCTCATGCACCTTTGGCTACTGGACTGAAACTTTAACTTTTAATAGGATTTATTAGGCTCTCTGCTTCCTACCTGTTACATCGGTCAACTCTGACACTGTCAAAACACGATAGTTACAAAAATAATACGGGTTTCATCTGAGCTGGCAGAGATTCTGAGCATGGAGGCTGAATGCACGAGGCAGTGAGACAGACCTACTGAGGAGCTCTGGAACAGTTATGCATTCTCTTGACACGAGACCTAGGCTGCAAACAGAGTTGCTGAATATCACTTCCTGCAAGGGAGCAAACTGACCAGCTGATCTGTCTTTTATCTGCATGTGTGCAATAATTATAATTTCATTGTTCATTACACTAATAAAGAAGGCTGCCTTGGTACTTACAGGCAATAGATAAATCCTTCTGCATCCCCAGTGACTAGTTTACTCTTTGGGATTTTAATACACAGGATGGAAAAATTTGTGTTACTTCTGCCTCTGAATTTGCCTGGAGTTACAAATCTTTTCTCCACAGTCGTGAGTCTGACTGAATGTAGTTCTCCGTTTTAGTACAGCAGAGGTGTGCTAATCTTTTCATATTTAAAGCTGGCATTAACTGTGCTTTGCTCACCTGTTGCTCTCCCATACCTAACTTCATGTCAGAATGTTATTTTTCAAGGAATGTGGAGATATATGTATAAAGCATGGGGAAGATATTTTAAGGATTTAAAGCACTGCTTCTGGACACCTTTTTGGAACAGGCACAATACTATAATCAAGACACTTAATGTATATATATTTATGTGTTCTTTCACAGGGAAGATTGTGGAAATACTACCTGCAACCTGTCATGCTGCTTTTGTGGGCCTTGAGTTTATAAATAAAAACTTGCCTCTCTGTGAACAGCTGAAAGGTGGGAATGCTTGAGCAAGAGCCCAATAAGCAGAGTGAAAGGCCAGGACTATGTGGTCTGAGATCTACTAGGGAAGGAGGGTGTCTCTTGTTAAGGATAGTTTACAAAAGGAGGAGACTCAGTCATTGTGTGGCTTTTAGCCTTTGTGAAAACCCAAGGCCCTGAGGTATGATTATCAGTGCTTAATATGAAGAAAAAGCCTTATTCAGACAAGTTGTGCTGTTAATCTTTCAAGTCTGGAAGAGTAGGGGAAGAACTAATATATGGAGGTTTTTTTCCTCCAGTAAACACACATTTTATATAGGAGTTGAGGGTTCAAATTATGCGTAAAAGCAAAACTAATGTTACTGGAGTTGTGTAGTTTCCTTCTGCCTTTTAAAATGTTGTGGGAAGTTTTGACTGGTCATATTTATGCTCCTTCTTATGGATAGTTTTATACCAAGGTTTTCTTTATCCATTGTATTTCCTGGAATTCTGCACGTTGATGACATTCTCAGTTCCCTCTTAATTCTTATCTTGTTTCATCAGTTTTTAAGGCAGATGAGGTATGCCTTGCCTTCCATTTCCTTTTCTTCAATTTCACAGAAGTACTTGAAGTTGCCCTGTGATGAAATAGAAGAGAAATCGTGTGTTCTAAAATATAATCTTTTTATGATTAAATAATACAAATTTAAGTGTAAGAAACTGTGAACAGGACGAAACTAAGTACAACATTTACCAAAATGTTTAAAACTACTCAAAGATAGTAATACTTTGTTTTGAAACTCAGGGATGTACACAACAGGCTTCCTTAAGGTCTCTTGTGCATCAGTTCTAACCTCTGATGATACAACAACAGATACAATTTAAAAATTTTTGGCTGACAGCAATTAGATGAGTTGGAGATTAGCTTTAGAAATCAAAAATCCTTGTTAAATATTAGGGGGAAAGAAAAATAAGGTGTAATTCCAGGTTGTGTGATCAGGACCTTCAGATTCAAGATCAGGGAGAAACTCTTTGAAATGTGGGATCTGAGATGCAATACTCTGCCTGGCTTTTGTTTAAGGAAAATGGGGACTAATTGAGGATTTATGAAACAGAACAAACAAAAAACTTGGAAAATCCAGGATTTAACTAGCTGAGTAAAGACTGGGGTGAATACTATAAGCTCTAAACAATTGCTACAAATAAGAGAGGGGCTGATTGTTCCCTATGTTCACTTAGAGCAGGGCAAGAAATACTTATTTAATGTGTAGCAAAAGAGATTTGTATTAAATATAAGGAAAGAAGCAATCTCTCAGACAAAAATGCTAACTGGGGGATGGGCACAGCTATTGAAAGAAGACATGCAATTGTCATAATTTTTAAGAAACAGGTGATACAGAAATTTACAGGTTATAACCTGTTTATAGTAGACCCTGTTTCAGTGTACAGAGCTGTGCTGGTTGACCTACTGAGCTGCTTCTCCTCCCTTCCCTGATAGCATTCTTTGCTTAGTTTAACTGTTGATTGCTTCTCCCACATTAAGTCTCTGAATAAGAAGTAGTTAAATAATTTAAAAACTATAAATTGTTACTACTATCCATCGTTTTTCATTTCATTCCTATATATGGGGCCAGAGATGCTTATACCTATCCATTAATGCCATGTAGCTGATAAGATAAAAGGACAGTGTAGTACAGAGCAAGTTAGGCTCAGGTGTTTCTATGGGTTTTTCCATAAGGCTAAGAGCCTGGAAAAGTTGGAGCCAAACTCCAGCCATTATTCCATGAAGCCTTTATCACAGAATGGTTTGGGTTCGAAGGGACCTTAAAGATCATCTAGTTCCAACCCCCCTGCCATGGGCAGGGACATCCTCCACTAGACCAGGTTGCTCCAAGCCTCATCCAGCCTGGCCTTGGACACTTCCAGGAATGGGGCCTCACCACCCTCTCTGGGAAGAACTTCTTCCTGATATCTAAGCTGTATCTCCTGTAGATGTGATCAACATAGAAAAAGCTAAGCAATAACCGAGTTTTCATTTGATGTCAGCCCAAAGTAATCAATAAATATTCAGCAAGTACTGAATTGCTTCATGCATCTCAAAAATTAACTGCATTCAGTGTAGTACGTTGAAAGAGACCATAGGAGCCTCTTTCCTGCATATCACCTTGCCTTTCTGAAGAACTGACAATTCTATAGGTTGCTATGAAAAAATCTAGAAATGAAAGCGCTCTAACCTTTTTTCCAGGTTTGCAGAAGATTTTAGTTAACTTGGAGCTGCAGTGAGCTTTATTTAAAGATAAAGCCTGAACACTATGTGTTTGCCGGTTCAAGGCTGGTTGAATTTAACGACACTACATTTCCATAACACAAATGTAACAGCCTGGAGAACTGCGTCCACTGTGTTTATTTTAAAGGAAGCCAAGAGTTTGAACTGAAAGTCATGTAGCAAATGAATAATGATTAATTTTCTAGGGCAACTGTCCTTTTGAAAAACCTACATATAGATTCATATTTCTGTCTCATGCTTCTCACAATAATTTTTGTAGGATTTTCCCACAAAGGCTCCCCTGGTGTAATGCAGTGTAGTCCTGTTGCAGCCACTCCTGAGTGGACACAGTGAGGCCTGTTATTTTTACAGCATCAGGCTTAAAGTGAAGTTAACTGATGTTGCAATAATTTTGAATTTTTTTTTTTTTTTTTTTAGTTATTTCTCTTCATGAAAATGTAAAGAGTTTTAAGAAAATACATTTGTTGCTAATGAACAACCTTGATTCAGTAGGGCCCTGTGTGTTAGTCTATATGTACCAAAGGAGTCTGGAGCCCTTACTGTGTGATATGACTGGTTATCATCATGAACTGTTCTGTTTTATCATATTTTCTGCATTATTATGATCTTCTCTGTATGAATGGAGTTGCATCCCTTTTTTTTGACAGCAAAGACAAACATCAAGCTGTCCAGAAGACAGAGTGCCATTTTAATACTCTGTTGAAATTCTTGATGGGATGGTCACAACATCAGCAAACACTCAAGAAAAATACCTCCTGACCCTCCAATTATTCTTGCTAGCATCTGTAGATGTTTTTAATAATAATTTCTCTTTTGAGAAATATTAAATCCTTTGTGCCAGAACAAAAACCACCACCAACAAAACCACCCCACCCCAGGAAAAAAACAAACAAACAAACAAAAAATGAACAAAAAACACCCCCAACCAAACAAACCCAAAAAAACCCAAACCCAAAAACCAAGCCAAAAAAACCAACCTTAAATTTTATTTAATTATCATTTGGTCAGAACCTAAATTTTACAGTAGTTCTAATTTAAATTAGTACTCAGAATGTTATATTTTCCCCACTAGAATCCTTGAAAATCAAGCAAAATATACTGTACTAGGATCATTATATTAAAATGGCTATTTATGATTGTTTTAAACAAAATAGTTTGAACCACCTTTATTCCCAGGCTCACATTAGATAACATGGACACTGCTGCTGTGTAATTGTGGCAACACACTTTAGAATGTTCCTTTTTATGTACAGAATGGAGAAAAATAATATTACCACATTATTCAACATGAAAAACTATTAGAGCCTCCAATTCAAATATGCCTTTTTGAAACTATTAACAAAGTTAGATTAAAATATAAACGCACTTGTTAATGGGTTTTGAAAATAAAATATTACTTTTCTCTTTATATTATTTATACAGTTGGTGTGTTTGACCAAGAGAATTGATACATTGTCCTCAATAGGATAAATATCCACTGTGATTACTTCTTTAATTGCCAGAGCAATCTGTCTCCTTTCAAAGAAAGCAGTAAGTCACTATTTAAGAAAATAAATCCATTGCTGTTTCTCCAAGCACAGTGTTGAATCCAAAAGAAGTCGTTCCTCTTTCCCTGTAAAAAACCTTATGCTCTGTACATACAGTTATGTACTGCAAGAACAGTGTATTAAACCAACCGCTCCCTCTGTGTCTGCGCCTGTTAGTCCAGCTCACTGCCACCTACTAACAGCGAGCTGTACACAATGCATTCTTTGGAGTTTGTGGTTGAGTATCTTGATAACAAGATAAAAATATTGCATGGTGTTAAAAACATCAGAGATCAATTTAAATGGATGGAAAGTATAGTGTTTATTCACATTCCCAGGCACAAAACGGAGTATGTTCACTACACAGTTTGGGTGCTTAATAAGCCCAAGTCCCAATGAATTGGTTCTTGACAGTTATGAATGGTAGACTAGCTGCATTAAAGCAATGAGGGAGCGAACAGCAGGTTTGAAACTGGGTTTGAATAAATCATCAACCAAACATATAATGGCATTGTAACAGTAGGCCAGAACCTCTACAGCCATGTGATTGCTAGTTGCCAGGAGACCATGGATCTTGGGCATTCTGGAAATATTGAAATAATTTTAGCTGTCTCAAATTTATAGAATCTGTGGAAAAATCTAATACATTTAAATTTATTAAAATACAACTACTTTGTCAGATTGCATGTAAAGCTTTTAGACAAAATATGGCTTTTAAACTAAAACAGTTTCTTTTGCACATTGATCCGCTTTCTTCTCTATGATTTACAACGTATTTAGAAAGAATATTTGCAAAATGTGATTTAGTATTTAAAATCTTGACTGCGGTAATTCAGTGACTCTAATGAACACATGCAAAAATATTGGTGTAGTTTTAGGTGTGCATCCTACCATCCGTTTGCTTACACGGGTAACTTTATGCTTTAAAGTAGTGCAGTGGAGGACAAATGCCCTGCTTTCGTGTTTAAAATTAATCACATTAATGAGTCTTTAAAAGCTAAGATGTAACACTCTGTTTGCAATTAACTTTCCTGCAAAAAAAAAAAAGTGTTAGGTTATGTCAGTGATAGAGGCATTACATCCAATCCCGTCCTTTTTGTCCCCTATTTTGAGAAGGAATTTTGCCAGGTGTGTGTGTATTAGCTGTGCTATCCACAGATGCAGTGTATGAATGATAGACCCCACTTACGGTGGGACTTTTAGGCTGTCTTCTCATTTTGTGGATGAAATGTTGAACTTAATTGCGTTGAACTAGATATTTATTTGTCTGATGTGTGGCCCCAGAGAGGAAAGAATCAGAATGACTCCTCGTAGGCTGCTCATGTAGCTCACAAGCCATCTTCTGAAAAAGAAGCAACAGGCACTCATCACTAGCACTTGCTGCACAACTTGGGATAAGTGTAGGAGACCTCAGAGACTGTTCAGAACAGCTGAAAGATGGAGTTTTCTTATTTTGATTTCTAGTTCAGCCACAGATTTTCTTTTGTATGACACTGGGCAGTTGCTTGGCAATAGGGAAGCCATCCCTTTCTTACAAGAGTCAGGGGAACTAATTATTTGCTGATTGTAAGGTTATTGCATGTTGTGATTATAAGTACACAACTAGTTGTTAACTTACACTAAAAGAAATAACTGGGAAAAAAAATCTGATGATTTGTGAAGTATAAATTCATGGTATATTTAAATTTTTGTATATGTCATGAATACACCAATTATACTTTTTGTAAACTGAATTAATACAGACATAAGAATTTATTTCAACACAATACATTTTTGCAAGAAATCAATCAACTGAGAAATTCTTTTTTAGAAGAATTCCCTTTCTGGGAGACAGCAACATCATAAAATAAGCACTAAGCAAAGCCTGGGAGAGAGAGAGAAATAGAGTGAATGAAACTAAGGGCATGTGAAGAACAGTCACTATCCAGCAACAGCAGCAAAACAGTTTCAATTTTCTGGATTATTAATTCAAATTCACACGCACATGCCAGTTAAAATTAAAGGCCTTTTTTTACTGCTCTAGTTTAAATTAAAGATTATATTCTGCTCCACAAGTCTGAATTAAATAGCTTATTTTGCACACCAAGCTCTCATTTTAAAGCTAATAAAGAAAAGACATAGCATGTACGTGCAAGCTCGAGACAGGAAGGGTCTAAATTACTACACCTGTTTCACTTGGGAGCTACTTTATTAGTGTTACAAAACTTGGCTTTCAATTTGGCAGTCAGAAGCACATTTAGAACAAGCATTTCTTTGTTTTGACAGAAAGGCTGTGGCAAATGAATGACGTTTGAGCGAGGTGTGAAATGTGAAGGCACAAAATTAACTGGTAAGATAATTACTGTTCTAATTCTGCATAAACAAGCGTTTTGAAAATCATTAATAGTTCAGGGAAATAATGTTAGTGATTAAGGTGGTTTGCATCACTGAGCACAACTAAGCTTCTTTAATTACATTTGAAAGCAAGGGAAAGCAGCTAATTAAAATTAGCACAGGGTTCCTGAATGACCAGCATTGCATTGTTGCCCTAACCTGTTTAATTGCTTGTTTATTAATAATATGTCTTTATTTTCCCCTCTTCTGCATTTAACAAACTTAAATAAGAAACTAAAATGTGTAAAGAGAACCTGACTATGTATACTTATCAGAATATGCCACGAAGATATAACCCAAGGAATTACTTAAAAGGCAAGCCAACATAATTTAGAAGTTATAACTTTTCTTTGTATTAATAATGTTTTCTTCCTTAGTCACATTCATATATCAATCACGTCTATGGACAAGAAAAATGGTCTTTGGCACGATTGCTGATTTGCAGCATTTTGTAGCTGTTTTATTTTTAAAACCTCTTGAATACTAAATTGTTAGCTAAAATATAGGTAATAAATCTAAGACTAATCAATAATAAATTATGGAAAACATGAGCAAAAATATAATCTAAATTAAAAGAAAGCTTTATACTGTCTCAGCCTTTTTTAGTAAAACGTGCTAAATTGACCATGTGCAATAGGTGGATCTGTTCTTAGAAAAGATAAAAATCAGTATTCCAAGGTTTCCAGCATATTTGTCCTTCAGCTGAGGAATATCTGTATTAGACAGCTGACTTTCTCTTCCTAGTCCCTCATGAGCAGTTTTAAGTTGCACTTTATTAGCGTAAAACTATAGGAAACAGTTGTGAGGGGCGTTAATCTACACACTTTAAACAAATATACAGTATAATACAATGAAGACAACTAAAAATAGAGTAAAATGCTAATTTATTTTTTTATATTTAGATATAATCAAGTCAAGTTAAAGCAGACATGATGTTTTCCACATTGATTTAGTATTTATACTGTACCTCTGATGTGAAAGGCTCAGATGCATAATAATTTACATACATATACATTTTAAACAGTAAAAATTCATAAAAATGTGAAGTTCTATATGGAAAGGTAGCAGATCCCTAAGAAAGCAAGTTAAATCATGTGAATTATGCTTATGGAACTGATAAGCAATTAAGACAAGAAGTTAATTTTAACTTCATGAATAGGAGAGAATATTCAGCAGACAGCACATTCATTATTTTATAGGTGCATGTTTTTATGAACAAAGAAGAGCATTCTGCTCTGTGTTATAGGATGGTAAAGAAGATACAAGTCACAGATTTCAATGGGAATTTTGTGCTTCATGCCTACACACAGTATCTGATCTGCATTTTGAACCACAGTATGTAACAGAAACAACTTTGAATGGTGTAGAGAGATAGTACTGGCACTGTTCAAGTGGTTATTGTATTTGACATCCAAAGCAGAGGAAGATATCTAGTAAAACTTACATAAATCCTGGAAACCCTTTAGTAATTACAAAAAAAAAAATCATCTTCCTAGCTTTTAAAAAGCAAACAGCTAAACAAAAAAAGTGGAGAAACCCCCATGAGATTAAACAAATGTCCTAATTAAGTCTTACAAAGAATTTTTAGTAGCATCTCATTGCTGTAACATCCATCTTGCATCATCAAAGGGAAACATGACAACCTTTTTAGTAATCAGTGTGGTGGATAATTAATGGTGGCATTTCTTTGGGCCCTGGCAATGGGTTAAATAAAAGTTTGGTATTCTTTTTTGATTGAAAAATTCCTTGGCCTTCTGTAAAGTCATGGTCTTTGTAATTATGACTAAAACCTTTCATTAACCTTTCTATAGTCTATTTCCTCAAGTTAATATCTGTAAAATTGTAAAAGCTGCTAAAAATCCAGTATGTTAAGGACACACTAGAAAAAATATCAGACGTTATTCCCATAAATGATGTAAACTATTACTATTCCTATCTAATCTATTCCTATTCCCACTTTTATCCATGTAAAGTTCTGGTAAATGTGTTCTTGTAGATTAAAGTTGCAATGGGTTAAGGTATTGCAGTCACCCAAATATCCACTCTGCCCCTCCTTTGGAGGCCTCTGCTCCAGTGTTGGGATATATATCCCATCCCAGCTGCTATAGTCAGTCCATAGCCTGCAATGTTTTTAGACTCATAAGGAGTTTGGGCCTACATTTATGGGCACAAGCACATTACACCACATCTCTGCCATGGGGATGTAACCTCACATGGATGGAAGTAATAGCACCTTAGCGTTGTGTGTACATCTACCAGAGCCTTACTGTAGTACTCCAGCCAAAACATGATTTACCCTCCTGCTCATGGGAACACATTTTCTTCTCCTCGACACATCGTGCTTTTATCTTAGTTTTCAGAATATTGATATGACATGTAAATGATACTGCGAAAGGAATTTTTTTAAGATGGATGGTGAATCCAATTGTGGAAAATGTTTTCTGTTTCATATGTCTTTTTGCTAGCTTCTGTTTAACCCGTGAAGTTCTCTGCTTTGGGGTGTTTCTGTTACTAAAATATCTAAATGTGCCAAAATCTTTTAATTGTTTAACCCTGAAATACTCTGGAGTTGTAGCTGTAAGTGCTCTTAACCCTGTTGTGTAGAGATCTCACTCTCCCTCAAGGCACAGAGGAAACAGTGACTTGAGCTAGGGTCTTGTACACCTGGATCTAACGCTGTTGCTGCTGGCCAACATTGCCATTCTCCCTCTGCAAGGCTGGACTTGTTTGTTTCCTTTTATCCTTGGTAAGGACATCAGAGCATACTACAGCAAAAGTGGACTCTTTGTAGGATAATTTATTCCTCTGACAAGTGCTAGCACTATAAATATTTTGCAATTGAATTTTATTGATATGCAGAAAGTGCGAATCCTAAAATGTGATGAGACCCTGCAGGAGATTCAACTACTCAGATGTTTGCTTACAACTTAATAGAGTCAGAGAAATAAATACTTGAAGCAAGAAGATGTGACTGACTGATGTAGTGCCAGGCTTGCCTTTGGCATTTGGTGAGGTAAGGGAAGTACTTCTAGCATATATTGGAAACTTCCGCATGGAAGTAGCTTCCTATTTCACGGAAGAACTGAGATTTACAGAGGAATAGGGATTAGATTGCACTTCGTGTATTTATAATGTCATTTGAAAATATCAGAATGGAAAAAAAAATAGCTCATATTTATAAACAATTAAGGATACTAATTTGTGTGGCATCTAAAATACACTGCCTTTATTTAGCATTAATGAAGAACATGATCGTCTTGTAGAACATCCCAACAGGGGAGTCACAGCAACTTCTTACTAGAGAGTGTTAGCAGTAAGCGTGATCTGATTAACTGTGGCATTTCACTGTGTTATGGCAGTGGTGTTAAAGGAATGTGTTGAGGGAGTTTAATTGTTAAAGCTGCCATTTCTCTTGCCCCTTTGCTTCATCATGGGCACTGCAATCATGACTGAAACCTTTCATTAACCTTTCTCTATTTAATTCAATCTTTTGAGCTAATAGCATTAGAACATGAGATCTACAAAATGTGTGTGCCATTTTACACAGAGAAGTGCCTCACCTCCCTGCTCTCTGCAACTGGGGAAAAGGTACCATGCATACTGGCTTGTTAAAAGCACGTTTTAAGGGCCTGATTTTGAGAATGCTGGAGGGGTAGGCTTGCAATGTAAGGCAGTCCTGGGTTTTTGCCCCTTATGTAACACAGATAAGCACTGATAAGCTAGTGAGGTTTGTGCTGATAGAGGGTATATAATTGGCAAAGCATTGTGCCAGAAATACTAAGGCTAGGTGAGAGATGAAGTAAAAACTAGTTGGAGCACACAACGTCACAAACAGGTGGAGGACCCAGTGCTGATGTGGTAAGCAAGTATCATCCTAACAGCAACAAATGATGCAAAACACCTGAGGAAGGCAGGCTCTCCGTAGGTCTGCAGCCTACACAGAAGCAGGTGCTGCTACACTTGCTGACTTCAGAGAAAAGAGAGATTATCAAAATCCTGAATACTGTTGGGAAGCTAGCAGGTTTTGTAGTAAACACAGCTCAAATAACCAAACATGCTACTTCTATCTACCAGTTTAGACTGGTTAAATATCAGTAGCATTTCTGCCATCCCATGAGGTCTTCATTGCTCCTTACGGTAAAAACCTTTCTAGGTCATGTACTGATACCTGAGTGCACCTGTCCTGGAGCAAAGTGTGAGCATCTATAATCTACCACTGGCCAACTTTTCCCAGTATCCTTAACACCTCTAACCCAGATTTCAGGTCTTGCAAAGAAGCAGTGATGATCATGCAGTAGATGATTCATTTGTTTCCAACAAAAGCAAGCAAAAATCCTGTTATATGTATTTTGTAGTCTGTAGCAGCTTTGCCATATGTTGCCACCAATTTATATGTGCAATATAATGATCAGGGGTCAAAGGAAATGTCTGAAATCCTTTCTGTAGGCTCACAATGGACAACTTCTATTCACTGCTGAGTGTATTCTGTTGAGAAGGAGGAACCTAACAGGGCAAGATGTTTTGTTCCAGTCATTAGTGAATATTAATTATGCTGCATAAAATTGTCATGAGTTTCTGGAGGTTCAAACAGCAGTAGTATATAGTATATTCTGAAACAATGCAGCTTCTGTATTTGAAATAAATATCTACTTCTGATCTAGAGGGGAAGAAATGTGCATAAATAGAATACAGTCCAGTTTAAGCCTGGTGGAGCTGACGGTCAATCTGGAAGACTTTTGGAAAAGGTGGCTAATTAATATCAAGCATATAGGTATATGCAACATCACGAGTGAATCGTGCAAATGCCAAGGCTTAGGCAGCTGGCTGAAAGCTGCCTCTGCTTCTCACAGATAGACAGGGCCATATCAAACTGTGGTTTTGGAACAGTAGAAATAAGAAATAGTCATGGGCATCCAGTACTAGAAAGAACGGCATGTATTGAGTATGAATCACTTGGGGAAGTCTGCTCCTTAATTTGGCAACCAAATCAATACACAGGTCTTCCCAGGCTGAGACCTAATGACATAAAAAAAGTCTCATCCTCTGACTCATGATTCTAATTCATTCCTGTTGTACCTGGAGCAAAATACGCTGGGGTGAAAACAAGTCCTATCCTCATTTCAAAGAGGACTTGTGAAACAGTTTGCCCTATGTAGGCGTAAGAAGTTCATGCCTTGCTATTTTCACTACATCAGGTTCTGAGATGCACGTCAGACCTCATCATTTAACAAGACAGTCAAGTGGAGAGGCTCTAATGAAACCAACATGAATGGATTTTGAGACTTTGATACTCGTAACTTTCTCTCATATGAATGTGATAGGGGGAAATGGAACAACTCTGATTGACTTTATTGGGTCAGTATTTTAATCATAGAGAATAGAATTAAAAACCCCGAGCATTATGGAATCTGGTACAGCTGTAGCAACTGTGCCCTGTATACCTAAACTGTGCCTTACAGGAGTTATCTGCGCAAGGTAAGAAGTTAATGTAGACATCTGATGAAGTCAGATGACTGTCACTGAATTTGGAAAGCCAAATAAAAAAATGTCCCATCTAAACAAAGACAAAAGGAAGATAGTGCTTAGAACACCAGTTGGAAGAAAAGAACAAGCCATCATGCACTGTAGTCAGTCAAAATGAACACGTTCTAGAAGGCACAGCAGTTGCCAGTGCAATATGCATTAATGAGTGGAGGAAAGTTAGTGGTCTAATAACTAACATGAGTAGAACCACTTTGATAGGGAGTCAAAGAATGAGAAGTATCATCCCAGCAGAATAAAAGGGAGGCTTGAATGAGTAAAACCACACGAAACCCTGACGTTTGTGGCGAGGTCTCACTTAATGGATTGAGTAGACAGTAAACACAGGAACAGCAAGGACATGTGGACTGATTTGATTACCATGCCTAGTAGATAATTTCCATATTAAAATTTGAGTTACCTTTTTCTGCTCTAGACATTAACAGAGTGTGTCTGAGTGATGGTTTTAATAAGTATTTTCTCTATGGTTTACTGCCTAGCATTTGTGCCTAATCCTACGCCTCTGGAAGTTGTTGGTCAAGCTCCTGTAGTATTAAGCAATTGTTAGAGATCTCTCAGAGCTGTGCAGTTAGTTTAATTAGCACCTCATATGTCAAATAATGCCATTTGTGCTGGTCAGTTTGTGTCACTAGCTGGCTACCAGTAAATGTATTCAGACTATTAGTCCATCTTAGAAGCCAATGAAAAAGAAAATATTTTTTGACATTCAACCCTATCAGCCCTTCTGGATTTTCTACTTGTTTCTGTAATAGTAGCACAAGCAGCAAGCTTTTTTTTTTCCCTTCATACAGCTATAATGGCATGAATTGGACATGTCTGGTCTGAAATCACCTGGCTTTAGGGCTTTAAGTAGGACCTTTAACATTGTTATTTGTGTTTAATTTTACATAGCATTGAAATGTTACCTTGCCCTAAGCTGTGGAAGACACTGCTATCCTTTTCAGTAGCCACTTTTTAGCACCCTGTCCTTGACTTCATAATCCTCAAATACCAAGCTTGGAAATCTGCTTCTGGCAGAACAAGATCTGTTCATCTTTGGGGTCACGTTCCAGGCTTTTGTTCAGTCACAAGTTCTGTTTGGATTTATCCTCTGTATGTCTACTTGAATATTCAAAAAATCATCAGCTAGTCTAATTTGGGGTGTTTCTAAGTCATGTAAAAGACTGATTTGCTTTGACAGGTGGATCAGAAGCAGAATTGGAGCTATTTTATCTGGACCTAATTAAACAACCTTCATTACTGGCAGGTATGTGTTTGTGATGACTGGAAATTAGCTTGATTGGAATTAAAACTCAAAATATAAGGCATTGAATTGACTTGTTTTTAAAAAATATACTGTTTAAAAAGATATCTGTAGAATATATTTTTTAATGCGGCAAATGCATGCCTAAATTTTAAATAGCTCATCATGCACAATTCCACTTTGTATTTTATGTTAATGGCACTTGTCACAGGTATTCATGAGGATATTGCCAACGCTTATAAAATGGCACCACACTAGTTCAGAACTATGAGAGTTTAATAAAACATTAGCAGCAGTCCTTTTTTTTTTTTTTTTCTTCATCTCACCAGCACAGAATTTCTGCAGTATTGTGTGTGGTGTATTTGGAGTGAATTTCAGTCATGCAAATGAGGCCACCATGAGGCAGATGTGATGCGTATGCCCTCAAAGAGGGTTTTAAGGGGCCTTAAAGTAACATATGTATGTTGGTCCTCTTTTACCTTCACAGAGCCCAGTTATTTCCAACTGGTAAATTGAATTCTGTGTCTGTTGAATTAAGGCAACATTTCTCTCACTGCCCATTGCAACTCCAGCCTGTGGAATATATGCCACACCTCCTCAATGTCACTTGAATGGCATGCTAAAGTCATTAAATCCTATGATAAGTCCTGTCTGTCCCATTTGCCTTCTCCTGTGATGAAACCAGGTATAACTTTTTAGTGAAGTCTTGCAATGACCCTGACTGCTCACCCATTCCAAATATGCTGCCTGAGGGTTTCAACACCTACATTAAAAAAACTAAGTGTACGCATACAGATCCGTACTGCTGAGATACTTGAGTGCATATTGCAGTTAAGCACTTTTATATCATAATTTTCTATGGCTGTTCTGATTATGGAGAGTTTAGGACAAGGCATCTTGGAAGAGATTCTTCAGAGTAATTGAACCATTGTTCTGAGTGAGTACGAAATCGCTGGTTCAAAAGCTTTTGGTGCAGATACGATGTAGCTGTGGAGAGGAGAGTGTCATGGTCAACTAGCCAATAAAATAGATACAGCTTTCTTTCAAATAAAAAAATAACAGTGGAGTAATGTTATCTATGCCAAATGGAAGTATTGTATGTTTACCTCAGTTTCGTGAACCTAAATTCTGCAAAGTGTGTTAAAAGTCCAAATGATTTTTCTGAGAGGCATTTTACATTCTTCCCTATAGAAAACAGATGTGAAAAATCCTGTATTAGAAAGGCAGATCCTAGGGACAGGATATCTGAAGAAATCCAAGCTCTTCTGGTTATTGTCAACACTAATATAAGAATAGAATATTCTCCCTTTCAACCTCAGATGGTGGCAGACAAGTATGGACTATGCTTTGCTAATTATACCCTTTAAACTATGTCATGTAGGAGGATGCAGCACTTATGCCAGTTACATGAACAGGAAATATAATTTGTCCTTCTGAAGGACAAAAATACATATATGCAAATCCTTAGGTTCCCTTTAGCTAAGGAGAGGCAGAACACATGCCTGTAAAAAGACTAACTCTATGAATCCATAGTGCAATTCTGCTGGATAAAATTAGGTCCGTTTTATCAGTTTAGGATGAAACTGTTACCAATTTCACAAAGCATGTTTTTAAACTTTGAATTTCCAAAATGCATCTAATTAGAAGTCCCAGGATGAGAGTACATAATAGTGCAACAGATTACATTTTAAATCAAACATGCAGAAAACTAGAATTAGCATAAATGTCCTCCTGTTTTCTCAGTCAATGACTACGCTATCAGAATAGCTCCCAGAGTTGAAATTTCTGCTGTCTTTTCCACTTCTTTCCCAAGAAGAGCTTCTAACTTGGCTGAGATGAGTGTGCATATTAGTCAATCCAAAACTGTCAGGTAGTTCCTACTAATATAATGATTTTTCTGCATAACTTCTTATGCATGAAACTAGGACAAAAGATCTTTATGGGGCTCTCTGTAGAATGGTGTATAAACTGCAAATCATTTCTCTTCAAAGAACTTTTGGACTGGGAAAATCTAGCAACTGCCACCAGTAACAATAATCTGTGGATAAAATATCATGTCAGAACATGTTTTTGTAAGTAAATTAGAAATGCCAAAGATAAAGCGCTATCACAAATGTAAAATAAGAATAGACTATGTATATGTAGTCTTGGAATGTACTGAGCAAGAGCTTTGGATTTTGGTTTCGTCTCTATTGCTGGATGATCTAGAGAATTTGTTTCATCTGTGTGATTCTATTTCCTATCAATATAAATGGAATTGATAGCTGCTTGCTTTTGTAATATGCTTTGACGTCTGTATGTATGCACTAGGTACCATTGTTTCACATATTGATGTTAAGAAGCAACTGTCTGCTCTGGAGTGCACATTCTTTCCAAAGTTTATTGGAAACAATGTGCTTACAAATCCCCGCTGGGATGTGAAGAACGGTATTTCACATGACATTTTGCTAGGTTGGCTTAACAAGACTTTTCTTCGTGCAATCACAAGTATCTGCTTGTGAAACTCTATGCATTAATTGTATTCTCTTACACACTTGTCAGCGCCTGAGAACCTTATTCAATAATGACTTGTGCACTAGTTAACTGGAAATTAATTTAGAAAGGTAAGTGAAACAAACCAACAAAGAGTGCACGTATCATTAGGTTCATCCCTCAGAAATTTCTTTTCCCATATGCATTTGGCTAACTGTACCAGGCTATGATCAATGTGCAGACCATGAAAACAGACAAAACCAGCTGAAAAAGCAACCTTGTGCTTCTTTAAGAAAAAGGGAAAACTTTTCCAATTGATTTAGTGCTTCATAAATTAGCCTAGGGACAGCTTTAAATTGTGCTCTTATTATGCATACACGATTCTACTCATCTAATAATTTTGCTATTCAATAAAAAAAAAAGATGTTTTGAATAGCAACCAAACATGCCATAAAAATACACTACCCATATTCTGCAAAGAGTGAAAATGTAAATGAATGGATTGAAAAAATCCCCAGTATGATTTCTCTCTTGTTGACTTTCCAATTTAATTTTTCATGGGGAAAAAGGTGTACTGGGAAATAGAATGCATGATCTACAAGTAGGAGTTTAGGGAAGTCATTATATACCCATTAGTTATGTGCATTTATTAAATCTGTCTGGTAAAATTAAGGGAGCTAAAATTTTATGTATTTATTTCTATCTAGTGTTCCTAGTGTATCTTGTATGCCAGTCAGCGTTTAAGATAAACGAATTAACTGACCGTATCAGAGAACAGAAGCCTTGAACTGGGAAGAATATAAAGAGATATGCACTGAAGAAACTCTTCTTGTCCCTGTGTGTGTTTGGGATACTATCCATTTTCATTTAAAGATCAAAGTATTTTATGACTGTCTTTCAAAAACTACAGGAAATATAAACAACTGCTTCCTCAGCATTTTCATTGAAACTCTAGGAAAGCCTTTAGGCTGTCCTGGAAAGGGGAACTGAATCTGTATTTACAGTGTTTGGCCAGTGCGTAGTCCTAAGAGCCTTTACTATAGCTATAAGACCAGTTATTCATCCCCTAAGGCCCGTGGTGGTGAGAATATTTACTTAGATACTATCTTAATCAAAGCAAAGCCAGAATAGCTCCTTAGACTGCATATGTTGGCCTGAGTCTATCCAGTAAGGGCCCTAGGGTTTTTAGTAAGTACCCAAAACCCTCTTACATTAACCAATTCTCCCAGTTTAGACTTACTGATGTTCATAGGAGATGTCAGGATTTGCATCTTAAATTTTTACTGGTAAAAAAAAAAAGAATACAAATAGTATCAGTAATAGATGTTTATTTGATCTCTTTCCCATAGGAAAGGGGATTGAGGACTTCTGCTAATACTGCTCTTTGCTTTCAGTGCATCTGCTTTCTATTATAGTAGCATCCAAATGTGATTTATGAGCACAAGGAGAGGAAAAGCAATGGACAAGTATGCATTTGCTTGTCACAGACCACCTGGTTCACTCTGGCGTGGAGGAATTTAAACTCAATAGATTTAGACTAAATTTTCTTTTAAAAGAATGTTCCAAAGATCCTAGGTATGGATGCCAATCTTGCCTCGATCATCTCACTAAAAATTTGGTAAAAGGGCTTTTTGAGCATAAATGTGAATGACTGATGGTCTGGAAAGAAAGAATCAGTGAGGTTACACATAATACAGCACAGGTTCTGCCAGACGCTGGCACTTCCAGGCCCCTATCCCTGCAGGATAGAAAGAACCAGATGAAAGTGGCCATGATAATAGAGGCTAATGTCATAACAGCGTGGAGATATTGCCAAAGCTGGAAACATTCTCCAAATGTTTCGCATATTCTTGTGGGAATAGAACGTTTATAGTCTTTCTGGCATGTGTTAGCAGCAGCAACAAGGATCTGTTTAAAAAAACCAAGGGAGTCCTCTGGAAAATAGAAACCCCATCAGTGTGAGTCTTCTCTAATTAAACTAGGTAAAATAAAATACTCTTGCTGACTGCCCTTACTGGGCAATAGTTACATTTCTACAAGCACTGACTAAGCACAGGACAAAGAACACACAATTCTTTAGAAGAATCTTTGAAAGGAAGAAACTTTAGTTTTGGCCATCACAGCCTTAGTTTATATGAATAGTACACACTGTAGGCCAAAAAGTGCATTCTTTGGTCTTCTGCACATTTTTTTTCTAAGTTGCCTCTGTAGGAAGAGAAGGTGGCAAATGATGGACAAATTGTTGTTGATACCCAGTTTCCTGAAAACCTGAAATTTCAACCCTGGCTTGTAGGTTTTATGACTTGTAAAGGAAAGTGTTCCCTATACTTTCCATCTACCTTCCTTAAGCTTCAACGCATCTCTAGGACATCACTACCTTTGATGGGGGTGGCCAGTCAAGTTATGCAGCTGATAGCCTCACTCTTGTTATGCAGAGTATGTCTTGCTGCTGTTGCTGCTCCTTCTGTGTTTCCCTCTTGATGCTGCATGTGTTTTCTAAAGATCTGGCTTCACTGTTAGTGATTTCGTCGAGTGTTTGCTAAAGGGAGGTGGGTTTTTTCCAGCTCCCCATACTGTTTTGTTCTTATGCTTTGTGGTCCCAGTAAATGGCTGCTGTGTGAGCATGGTCAGAATGATATAAAGGAAACTTAGTGTGAAATAATGAATTATTAGGTTCTTAAGGGTGGTTCTGGTTGCCAGCCTATAGACATCCTTCCTCTTTTCCTTGTCCCAAAGTTGGTTTAATCAGTTTAAACAAAGTAGAACAGCCGCAATGAGCAATACTGGGAAAGACTTGCCTTTGAGGATCTTGCATTGCCTGGGAGAAGGAAGACATTGTCATTGCTCCAAATCAGACAGGAGAATTGACAGTATGTCCTGAGTATTACAGCAACAGCTAGATTTTCTAGGCTGACTGACAGCAACATGGAACCTCCAGCTTGCTGCATTCTGTGTGAGGTTGGCAGTGCTCTACAGCACACACTTACCTTACCTAATGTCTACCTGGTAGTCTGAAAACACTGAAATGCTCCTCAGGAGGTATCATCATTAAGAGATGCAGAATTCTAAGGAATAAAATTTTCCTGCTTCTACCCATTTTTGTAAGCTCTAAGGCTGGACATGAAAGATAGGCCAGAGGATTTCTCTGTATTAATTCCTCCTTCAAGTGCTATAGCAGTGGTAAAGCTAGAAAAAGTATTTTAGGGTGACATCCAAATCACAGTCCTCCTTTGTTCTGGATGAACAGTACAGTGATGCTCCGTTACCAGAGGGACAGAAAACAGTATATGTACAGTAAAAGATACTAATAATGTACATTCTGACTGAAAATGAAGAAATTTGATGAAAATAGTTAGCTGTGTGCATTAGGTTTACATTTATATTTTTAGGATGTTGAATAATATTTAAAAACATTTTTGAGTGTTTTCCAAAGATAATTGACTATTTAGCAAACAAAGTTAGAAAAATAAGGTCTTCTGCCATCGTTCAGACACATGACTCACTGCTGGCATCCATTTTCCCTCAGGGAATAGGCATCAGGGAATTCAGAATGCTGGTTAGAGTCCTACATAAATTATTTCATATCTAGTGACATGACCTCCTGAAGCAGCAGTCTGAGCTGCAGAGTGTCTTGTAGCTCTTTTTATTTTTTTCTGTCACGGTATGAGAAATAACTCTTTTAAAATTCAAATAAAAGCAGGTAATGAAAAAGAAAAAAAAAAAAGAAAATTTTTTTAAACAAGGAAATACATTATTTTCTGCAGTTGAAAGAATAAAACCCAACAGATAGCAGCAAACATTACCTTTTCTGAATGTGTAGAAGGGAATTAGATCATTTAATTATGGAAACACAGAAAAAAATTCTCTGGGCAGAGATGTTGTGAGGTAAGTACGTATGGTGTGAACCCTGTGGTTGGAGCTTCAGGGATGCCTGTGTAGCATTCGGATACTTGGAAGAGGCCAAACTCTTCCAGTAGAGCATTTTACTCTATTCAGTCAGTGGCTAACTCATCATGGCTCCAAAGGCCATTATTAGCTCTGTTTGCTGCAGTTCATTGGACAGGTTCTGAGAGACTAAACAACTTTTAATGTGGTGGTTTGAAATTCTGTCTGAGTAGACATAACATTACTAAACTAAAAAGTAACTTCTTTTCATTTGGTGCAAGTATAGTCCAAAATTCTATTTCTTGTAATACATCCAATGGAAATAATGGTGCTGAATGATGAACAAGTCCACCTCCACCACCACATATAATTAATTTGCATCCCAAATACCTGACTAAGTCTTTGCAGGTAATTGGTAGTTCGGTAATCTGCCTATTAATTTCTTCATTTCTAGCCAGTCTCTAGTTAATAATCAATAGTCCTCCTTTCTAATGAAGAAATGGCCTTGACATACTGGTCTTTGTACAGTGTTAAAGTAACATTGATCGTTATCATTATCATATGCCCTTGATATACTGTCTAAGGGCAAGGATATCAGTCTTACAGTACAGGAGCAATTAATAAGCTTGGAGAAATAATTGTGATTGGCCAAAGAAGCATACACGGTTTTCTGGGCAAAGATGTAGTGGAGAGAATTAATAAAATGTTGTATATTTGTCATCTATTTAGATTTGGAGATAGAACTATCTCCCCAGAGTTGTACAGACGATGTACGAAGGCATATGAAAATGCTGTATATCACAGAGTCAAGCTGGAGACAGGGTTGTGTTCCTCCACACTGTGTTGGACATCTGCAAAGAAAAGATTTTTCTCACTTTGTATTTGGATAACCCCACTGGTCATTTCTCCTGTCTGTGAATGGGGTGAACCCTTACCAGTCTTAGTGAGGGAGGAAGTAAGCGGATAACACATCAACTGTACTTACTATAGTAACTCAGTTTTCATTTTTTTTATGTTACTGTTTTCTTTTAGTCTCCTTCCACTATTAGCAGAGCTTCAAAACTTTTACCTATTGTGGTAGCTTCTTTTTTCCTAAGCAAAATCAAAATATTAATTGTGTCCTCTTGGACTCTTTAAATAGAACTTGAGGACCATTTTTCATCAATGACATACTACAGACCAGAGCATGGTCTATATTTGGATCTTTTGACTAAGGTACAAGGTCTAATTTAAAAAATAATGGTACTATGATCTTATTTTACTATTCTTCCGTAATAATAAGATCTTTTTCTGCTTCCAGAATTTATATTCTGCTATTAAATAAGGAAAATCTTTTGTAAAGTAGGTGTAAAATTACATCACTGTCAAGCCATTATTTAAGAAAGAAAAATATCAGGACTCCTGTGCTAAGATTAAAAAGCAGGAATGAGTTACATTTAAAAGGTCTTCTGCTAAATGATGGTGCCCACTGACAACTCTTTCGCAGCAGCCTACAGAAACCCTAACATGTTTGCTGTCACAACCTTGGCCATGGTTATCATTGTTGTGTTTTGCTTGTCGATTTCAAAAGCAAAGGTTCTGGAAATGGCATTAAAACAAGGACTTCTGAATTTTGTTGAAATAGATTATGGGTATTCATGCCTTTGTTTTGGAACATAAACATGATCTCCGGGTCCCATTTTTTTTGTGCCTGTAAATACACTGATGTTCATAAAGGCTGAGAAACTGATACAAATTTTGTTTCGAGAATTGATAGATGCATTTATTATTACACCCAGCCGCATTTTATCAGCACAAGGTTATGTACCCCAAGAGTAAGCAGAACGTGCATAGTCCATACGAGTTCCTTTGTTGCGATGTGACTTGTGGGCTGCACAAGGCAGTGTGGGTGAGAGGAGAGGGGGCGACCATGGCTGCCTGGGCAGTGGGTGCCTGGCAAATGAAATAGGCACATGCTTTTTGAGATCCCTTAATCAAGGTATAACATTTTTAACTTATGTTCAGTAATTTATATGTGTATATAAAATACATCTTGCTGTTTAAAAATATTAAAGCAATTTTTATTAGGAATGCACGAGAACATCTTGCATGTGGGCTGAGTTAGCTAACTGTAGTCTGTGCTTCTCTCCACATACATGTGGTGCTCCCTTGCAGAAAAGAGCTACAGCAGCTGTATGATATGCTCCTTTACTGATTGTTGTATTACTAAATAATTGTCATGAGGTTATTTGAAGACTCTCAAATATTCCATTTATAGCTTCAATATTTTATAAAACTACTTTATAAAAGTGTGGACGCTTGGCAACTGTTTAATGTTAAAAGGTAAGAAACTTGTGCCTCTTCCTTCAAACACCATTTTGGTTTTCAAAAGTGAATAAATGACAAGACTCCTAGCACTTGATTTTGAGTCTTCTCCATACTATTTATAAGCAGAGTGAGTGCGGCTATTATTATCTTTACAAATATTTGGTACTGCATGGCCTTGATACGCAATTGTGTCTGTTCAAAGAATGTCTAGTGAACAAAGGAACCGATCTCAGGGCATGAATGTTATCCTGAAGCAACTAAAGGATACAAGCCTTGTCACTTCTTGTCTCATTTTCATTAAGAAAATCATGTGGTTTAGCTTTAGGGGGGTGCTGATGATTCAGCCATGTGACTAAAGGCAGGTGGCCATCTTAAAGCAGCTCTTATCCCTGCTAAAAATAAGAATAAAAAGAAAGGGTTAGGGAGAGGGGTGGTTCAGCTCCATAAAATGCTCACTCACTGGGCTGCCACGAAGTAAATATTTTTACAAATATATTATTTACTACAAGGGAAGCTTTTCCCGGAGAAGGCAGATAAATGTGCTTGCTATGGGAGCTTTATGGCCACTACAGGCCCAACTGTCATTTCTTCGGTACTTCCTGTCAGTCTGACTAAACTCTGTCATCCTTCAACCCAGTTTAAATTAACAGGTAATTTGTAAATGTCACTTCAGGTTAGGCCGCTCATTTTGTTTCTACTCTACCAATGCAAAGTCTAGGACTAATTTTTCTTGTCTTCTTTTAATAGGATTTTCATTTATAAATAGAATTATGTTCTGAAAATAAATTACAGTAAGTGATGCACAGAACTGGTAGCAGCAGCACTTTCATAGAATTTCAAGCACCTACATCAGAAGAGATTAATAAAAACACTTCAAAGGCTAAATTCTATTTAAGCAGAAGACAGCTTTTGGTTAATATTTAATCTGAGTAACTGAGATCTTGGTTGAAAATATAATTTTTTAATATCTAAATTAATTTGCAAAACAAAACCATTAATTTTGCCTGAGAGCTTTCATAGTGCAAAAGTTTCAGTAATTTATTTGGAAAAAAAAAAGTTAAAAATGTAATTCTGTAGTAAAAGTCCCCATTTTAATATGGAATTTCTTTCTAATGCAATATATTATATTTGATCAGCAATCCTGCCTTAAGTCTACACTTTTTAAATGATTGCTAATGTGCTGAATTGAATAAGGAAAAGAATCAGACTTTTCATGAGAGTTTTTAATTTGTAAAAGAGATTGATTTTAGCTTCAGTATTAACAAATAAACACCACCCATTTCTTTAAAGATAGCATACAACTGAAAAAGAAGTACCATTTCACTGTAATATAGTCGTGCATGATAGGAGCTGGTGTGATATGTTTCAATGACATGGTTTCTGAAGTATTGTAGTTCCACTATCTGCTTTGAAGGTTCACCGTCTAGCAATCTCATACCCAAGTGAGCTGGGGGAGCTGTTTGCATGGTGGGACTCCTGTGCCTTTCTTCTGCTTCCTGGTGTTAGGAGGCATCTTCTTTTTCCCCCACCACTCAAGGAAACCTTGTGTCTTTCCAGCAGAAAGAGAGACTTGGTTCATGTGTGGAAAGGGATCTCAACACCTTCTGGTCCTTGTAAAAGTTTCCTAGGGTTGGGCAGGGTTTGGCTGTCCTCTCATGCAGAAACCATTGTCTAATCCCCTCCTTTGGCTTTGGTACTAGCCAAATTCAGCTGTGGAGAGCATAGGCCAAAATCCAGTTGTTTTCTTTCTCTGCATGTTAATTTTATATTCTTCTGCTGTCGTCCCATTCACTTATATTCTGCACACTCTCACTTCTGTAATCTTATTTTTCCCCTCATTATTTACATTATCTATCTGGATTTTTGCGATCCTTTTTACTCTTGTTGATCTGTTTCTGATTTCTTTCAGCAAGGCCTTTTTAATATTCCATCAGCATCCAGAACTGTTCTGTGTTAGTTGCACAGATTATTTGTAGGAGATACATAACAGCCAGGCTATCTGGAAGACAAAGGTATTCGCTGTAGTGCAGTAGTAGCAAGGATTCTTCTCAGTGACTTGGTGAGCAGAAATTCAAGAACCAGAGCAAGCAGGTTTGGCACTGGCTCCCCAGTGATGAGTGATTACGTTGGCTGCTGCTGTGGTAATTAGCATCTAAGAGATATCTACGCTGGAGATTGCAGTATAATATGACACAAGTTAACTAACTCTCTGTTAAAGGGTTGGATCCTTTAAGCTGGCTTCAGTGCAACTGTGCTTTAAGCCTTCACTCAGACAACATCTGTATTATTTAAAATCTCATTACAGGATCCTTGTTAAACCTGTAAGCACATCATAAGTTTATTTAGACTGTTATTGTAAAGGCTACTACAGGTTAAAAATGACATTTTTCGTGAAATTAGCAGTATCAGAGCCTGATATCGTATACTTAAAAAACCATTGTCATTGTGCCTTGATAATGACTTCTTATTAGAAACATAACTTTTCCATGTAAATATTGACTGTTTTGTTTAAAAATTAAAGGTCTTACTTTATTGTGAATGTTAAATTAGCATTAAGAAGAAGAGTCTAGGACTTGAAAAGAGAGCCGTGATGTATATTATGTACTAACTGAAGTTCCCCCACCCTGATTCATGATAATTAGTAGGAATTCATGTCTAGTTGGAATGTCATTTATTTTCTTGTGCTTTGGTGGGTTTTAGCTGTAAATGCAGCATCAGTCCAATTTTCCATATAACTTATCTTAACATGGTTTCACAAACTGATCGACTCAGATTTGTTGCATTTTACCACTGTATAACATACAAAAGACTTTGTGGCAAAGCAGAAGTAAGGTTGGATCTTCTCTGTGTGGACTAATACGCGTCAATATAAGGGAGGATGATAAAACTTAGAAAACTGACCTTTACGTGAACCAACTGCTGGTGTTCATGAAATTCGAACTAAGGCTGCGTTCTAGGAAGACCGTGAAAGAGCTAATATTCTGAAATGCTGACAGAAAGGAATCCACTGTGAAATAAATGCCTGTCTGCCTGTCTGACCATCAAAATTAAAGCAGAGAAGTAGAAATTTATTGCCACCTGTCCCAGAGACAAATATGCGAGATAGATGTGCCCTGCTTTCTCCAGGATGACATCTGGAGGAGCACTTATTGTCTATCAAAGTTATTGCAAAAAGAACTGCTGTGTCAGTTGCCCTAATTCCACCTAAATACTTGGAGATTCTTTCAGCAATTAACTGAGCAGTACTTTGGATGATTCTTTGAGGTGTTTGTGTTCACTCTACATCAAAAATTCACAGAAAGAAAGGTAAATGCACACTGCTCTTTTAATCAGAGTATTTTTTTCCCATTTTTGTCTCACTTTTACTTTACTTGAGAAGGTCAAATGAGTATGTACTCCACATTTACTGCAGGGAGAAAACTCTGTGGTCTATGAGATTCATTGCAAAGGTTATGACTGGGACACAGCAGCACCTGGATGTAGTTCACAGTACTTCTAAAAGTGCACCAATATTGAATCTTTGTTAGCCTTGTTCTTCCATTTCACAGGCAGGAGATCAAGCAACAATTCAGATGATTATCTCTATAATTTTGCTAATTTAATGAATTACCTTTTTATGCCTGAATTTTTCTGTTCATGATAAATTATCTAGGTCGATATGTTTCATAATGCAGAAGATGTGAATGTTCCCAAGAAGTCACATCATACAACCTAGCAGGTGTTTTTAATATGTGGTTCCCTCTTTCAGGACTGTGTCACAGCTTGAGTTGCACTCTATCAGCTCTTGACTGGGAGCTAGAGGAGTTGAAGGTGGTGTTTTTAGCTACAAATTAGTATGACATTCGCTATCCCAGCATCTATCTAGCTGTATCTTGGTGGAAGATGAGGGCCGCGTTATATTCAGATACTGATGTCTATGCTAATCAAAGGTTGTGATATCTGAGTTTGGGATTTTTGAAGCACGGCAATGAACAATGTGTTGTAGTGACTATTTCCAACACCTTTCCGTATGACAGGCCATTTATAAAATATATGATATATATAAAAAAATTAATGATAATTTAACTTAAACTCATATTTCACAGTATGTACCCATTTTATAGAGTCAATCTAAAAAGTTTTAAATTACTGCCCCTGGACTGAAGCTTTAGCTTAGTGTTAGGACTAAATGATAACTTCAAGATGCAATTATAATAATAAATATGGACTTCATATTATTTTATATGATTTTTCTGACACTGATTTTTAGCACTTCAGTTTCTGGGGTCCAGACAGAATCCTTGTGGGCTGATTTGAAACATGCTTGAAGAGACTTGTTACTCAGGACAACGCAGGCCAGAATTCTCTTGTTTGCTATCTGGTATCAGGGAGATTTGAAGCATTAGGTGTAGCAAATAGCTAACAGTTGAAACAGATGAGGGCAATCTTCCTCAAAGCTGTTGCGTTAGACTAAGACAAGAATGCATCCTTGTACAAATGAAAAGTTTGTCTTTGCAAGCAGGAATGCTATAGTTTGACTATTTTTCAATTAGAAGTTGGATTCCGTAGTGCATTGAATCTGTCACAGTGAAAAATGTAGGCTAATAGTTAATAATACTGCTCTATAATTATTGCTATTATACAATCCAGATACCTCATGAGGGCATGATCCCCTGATTCTATTTGTGTAGACCACAGAAGAAACAGTTCTGAGTTGGAAGTTGGTAAGCTAAGACATGCAAGTAGATTCAAGAAGCTTTTCTGGAGTGTTTATTGATGGTGTTGCTGAAAGCAATCTGTCACAGTGAGAGCTACCCCCTTTCAGCCTTACATTGCATGCTCGTTTTCTCGTTTTGACATGTTAGGTGTTGAACGGCTAAGAGTGCGCTTTCTTCTTAAAGATGGTGAGTTTTTAATATTAAAAAAAACCCTTTAAAAATATTTTCTTAAATTTCTAGAGTTTAATAAACCAAACCAAAAACTGCACAGGATTATATATTGCCTTCTTCAAAACTGAGGATTACAAAAATTCTGTGCAGAATACTTTAAATGCAATTTTAGAATGAAATAATTGCTTTGAGGTGTCTGTGGTACAAAGTTTAGCACCCTTTTCCCAGGGATATATAATTATGCATTGAAGAGGACAAGATACTGGTGTAGAAAGGTATTCTCCCACAGCATCATCTCCCTTAGTGGACTGACGACAAGTGAATGCTTATAAGAGACAAAATTCAAGTTTAAATGTTTCTTCTGCCGCCAGATGACTCATAATGGTGTAAAAATACATATCGTTGTGGAGCCATCCGTTTGCAAGCAACAGATCAGTCGGCACTCTTGCTATATGAGCCATAACCTAGACAGCAAGTACCCATTATAAGACCCCTTTGGGTTGCTAATTGTACTCATCAGACTGAGAAATTCCATTTTGTTTCAGAATTTTGCTGAAGGTGTTTGGCTATTTCAGAGAATAAAATGAGGGGAAACAAGCAGCTTTGTCTGTGTTCATTACTTTTAAGTTATTGTCTTACTGAGAAGCTCCAGTGCTCCCATGAAAGGATCAAACACTTTCCATTTGGCACCAGTGATAAATAAGCAAGTCAGGGTGTGGCTTTCACTCTCATCAGGAAGGAAGCATGAAAGTTTGGCTAAATCACCAGTTGCTACAAAAAACTCCAGTCAGTGTATGTTTGCTTTGAGGAGAGTAGAGGTCAGCAGCTAAATTTGTCTTTCTCTGTGGCAAGGTTTAATCTCTCCCTCCTGGGTTTCATCACTGAGTGTGGAGATCACATCATCAGAGAGCACCAATATTCCTTCCTTCCCCAGAGCTGCTGCAACAGAGCAGGCTTTACCTGCGGCGATGCTGCCAGCACCAAAAGGTGGGCACTTAGGCCCTGGAACACTGAAACTGAGGGTGAGAATGTTGCGTCAGTGCCCTTCTGCTATATCCCGGGCCCCCACTTCATCTCAGTATGAAGAGGGTAGAAAAAGTAAGTTGTTAAGTTGGGTATGGGAGCTAGGAGAAAAGGATAGGAGAAGGGTGGGGTGATGAGGCTGGGGTGAGGAACACCAAAGACAAAGACAGACTGACTAGACGAGGAGAGAAGATCCATTAAGGAGGTCGGCAATTGAATGTTGCCCTCGAGAACTGGATTCTTAAGTCTGTTAAGCTGCAGAAATCTTTAAAAAAGGCAGGGCAACGGAGGTCTACAGCAAAAGCACAAACACCACATTCCACTCTGCCCCAAGAACCTCTGAGGCAGGGGAAGCTGGGAGGGAGAGCAAATGGGAGACAGCCCTGCCATGGGTTGTTTCCAGCCTGAGATATGCTGGGTAATGCCTATGTGGGCATTTGGGGAGGGAAGAAAATGGTTGCCCTCATCTTGTTAGTGAAAAAGTTGGTAACAAGACTCTTAACTAGTACAGTACTCTTAACTCTAACGCCAACACGATTTTAAAGAGCAGTCATTCTTTATTACAGCACCAGATGCACGGGAGATCGTTCTGCCTGTCATCCATACTGTGTGTTGCATCAGTCTGAGCTCATATCCCTCTGTTACATACATATGCACTGATTATACACACTCCTTTAGTCAGTAGCATGCGGCCTAAGTCTGGGGAGGGCTTCCATGGGGTTCTCTGGTGGTGACCTTTCCATGAAGTTTGAGTCTTTTATATGGTCTTGTCTTGGTCCATTGTTCTGCTTGTAGAATTCCTCAAATTCTGTATCTTGGTGTCTGCTGGTTTATCTGCATTTCTTCAGGATGTAGGAGTCACAATGGGGGAAGCTATCCTTGAAATTGTTTATCCTTTCTCCCAGGATGTATGACTTTACATAACACCCCTGTTCATCACGTAACCCCCCCGTACGTCGCGTTTTTCTTTTGTAACTATCTACAGCAAGAGCTGTTGGCCCTGGAGTGCTCATAGGAAGGGGACTCCAAGAAAGTGTGTGTAGTTGTCAGTACTCTGTGTGGTGTTTCTGGAGATGGAGTAGCAGAGGCTGCTGGTAAGAATGTTGGGGTTAGCAAAAGTGCTGTCAGTGAGAGGAGGAGCAGTGTGGGCCACAGCTGGGGAGAGAGGTGGTGGAGGGCTGGGTGCTCGCAGGAGCAGGGCAGTTGGCAGAAACCGTCCACACCCCTGGCTTGATCCAGCCTGAACCGGGCCTTGCTACCCAGGAAGCATGAGTAACTTATAACTATGAGCTGGAGGGGAAAGCAACCTGTTGGCCTCACATGGAATGCTGAAGGAAGAGTGTAAGGTGTGAAGTTATAGTTTTATAAATTAGTCATTCCCTGCTTCTCTACATGGGTATAGTTATCTGCTCTACCTTTAATGAAAATATGGGTTGTTAGACTGCTGCTTTGCAAGTGGGAAAATTAGGTTTCTGGTTTTAGCACCAGAAAACAGTGTAATTATCTCTAGGTTCATTGTGATGGCTTGATTTTTTTGTTGTAATTCCCATAAATTTAAACCCAACCCTTGCTGCTGCCAATGGCAACGGTATTACACATGTGTCAGCTGACCCAGAAGTGTGTTTTCATTACCCCTCAGAGGTATGCTCTGATTTAGCAAAGTTCCTCATAACTACAGTAGGTCAATAGGAGGTACGCTTGAACAAATATAGTGTTGCTTAATGCTTAATAGTAGGGAGAAGCAGTGTTAGGTATCTCAGAAGAACCCAAAATGAGCAGATATTTTTAACCTTATTAGCTCTGTGCCTCAGCTTCCCACTTGTAAAATGGTTTACAATTAAATGAACCAAAGAGATGTTCTGAAAATAATTTCATTAATGTTAGAGAAATATTCAGATACTATGCCATGGAGGATAGTAGACTATCCCACCAGTAAATGAAAATTCTTTGTTCTGTAAAGTACAGTTTGAAGAAAGGAGGATAGGAGACCACTGTCTGAAAGTGAGGATAACAAAAATATTGAATACCTGCTCTCCCCCTCCTCTTTTGTTGCGTACCATCTGCCTAGCACACTGACTAAAGTGAGTATTTCCTCTGGGGAAAAAAAAATAATGTAATCATATAATTTAAAACTGTATTGTAAATCATGAATTTAAGGGGGCTGAATTAAGGTTATGAGTGTTAGTGCTACCTTAATTGCTGCCACAATGAACCACCTTATTTCTTGCATTCCTTAACTTTGCTTGACTTTGCAACAGCAGTGCTCCTTTAATCTAGTGTTTTTTAAATGTAGTAGGTTTATATATATATGTATATTCTTCAAAGTCAAGTTACCAATTGAAATTAGCTCCATGAGGAGTCTTTTCAGCACTTCTGGGTATGGAAACAGCTTAAAAAACATTGTGAAGCAGCATTTGAAAACATTGAAATACAAAAGGGAAAAAAAAATCTGTTAAATCTGATACTTGGAGGTAATTTTCAGTGTCACACCCAGGAATTCATGGATGGAACAGCCATTACTGCTAATGATAGCTGTCTGGCCTAATGCCTCCACCTTGCAGGGGATACTTGTACAGGTCTGAATATACAAAGTAGACTGGGTGTTCCTTACAAAGTACTTACTAGGGGCTATTTATAGTACTCCTCACGAACTGGTAGAAAAACTAGTTTTAAGAGTATTTTGTGATGGTAATTCCGTGCTGCATTGGCTCTGCACCCAGCATCCCTAAGAAAGGAAGAAACAAAGTAAAATGGTGTCTTTTTTTTTTTTTTTTTTTTTTTTTTTTTTTAAATCTAACTGCTCTTAGCCTTATGTATTTTCTTTGCATCAAGAACTGCTTCTGTGGGCACAAGCTTTGTGGCTACATACTCCGGAGAAGCAAGTTGAATCCAAGAGTCGTCCTCTGTCCCTGGAGCAGAGACATCCCCATGATCTTCCATCCTTTGCTGATGGCAGCTGTAGGGTGGAAAGGGTGAGAGTACTTTTCAGGTAGTGGCACAGCTGGTGTTTCCTAACCAAACCTTACTTTTTCCCTGGGTAAATGGGGGCAGGTGACTGGCACATCATAGTCATTTGTATGCCAACAAAGAATATTCTTTTTAAGTGGCTCCCCTCGGGGTCTTGACCTGGAAAACCTGCTCTTAAACACAACCAGATTCATAAAGCAAGAGCGTGAGCTGTTAGGAAGCAAATGATCTATCCATCTGATCCTGGTAGTTGCACTTAAATAGACATGAGAGTCAGCATTAAACAAAGCAAACCAAAATTTCATTTATGTCTTGGTGTTCTTGCATGAGTTTTAAAGGAAATTAGGGAAGAAAGGTATTGGACTGTATTTCTCAGGTTTAGTTGTGCTAAGACACTGCAACACAGTTACATTTTGGATTTTGGATGCGACTTCATTGATTTGTGCTGTTGTATTGTTATTAGAAATACTCTATTTAGACTGATAATGAAGTCAGATTAGGTTATAACATCTTCCTGACACATAATAAACAACTCTACTATTTTAGATACTAGGACAGAAAATCAAGGATTTTACAATTTCTGAAGTAGTTAGAGAGTCTTACCCCTCCAACATCTATGTTGGCTCAAAGCCATGCATAGAAATAATGCAAACAGAGCACAGCACAGCTGAGGAAATGCTGGGAATGGGAACATGATACTCACTGGCTTGTGTTCCTCAGCGGTACATACAGAGGGGGCTGTAGGTGTGCATCTGGGGCAAGGCAAGGCTTGGACTCACTCAAGTGCCCCTGGGTACTTCTCAGTATGGCTTAGCTAAACTGTGTATTTGTAGATGTAAACATTTTGGCAATTTCATTGTTAACATGATCTGTCTGATTTCACTGGTCATTTAAAGTAGGCGGACTCCAACTTCATTCATGTTGAGAGCTGTTTGTGCAGCAGCTACTTGTGAAAAATACATCATCTGCTTAAGAAAACCACCACAGTTCAAGACTAAAAATACCATACTGCAAGAGCCAATTTGTTCAGGGAGCTTTTCTTTCAAATTCTTTGCTAGCCCATGCTCAGAAGATATAAACTACTAGCTGGTCTTGTCTCCTGAAATGCAAGTATCTAACTGGAAAGAACAACTTGTATCAGCTGGGCAGATATAATTAAAGTTTCAGGCTTACTTCATACCCAGGTGGAGACTTTGAAAGACTTAAGGGAATTTAGGGCTAATCCAAACCTAGTATCTTCCAACTGACGGCATGATGGGCAGCATGGAACTGTAATTGGAAGGGCATTGGAGGGGGACTTGGAGAGATTACAGAAGAGAGAGAAGAGGGGATTAGACAAGCAGAGGAATAAGTACAGCAACTCGAGAAAATTACCTAATGCAATGCAGTTCTTGTGTCTTTGTGATATTCAGGATCCTAGGCTTGTCAGAGAGTACAATACTACACACCTTTCAGTTCTGTTACAGAAATCTGCATCTGAGAATGCGAACTGTCAAAGCCTTTACAAGCTAAAGGAAGCCGCTTAGGAAGATGTAGGCAGTTCATCTGACAATGCCTCCCGTTAATCCTGCCACATATTAAGTCTCTCTCCTTATCTTCAGATCTGTCAAAGCAGGAAAAGTGATCAAATCTCAGGATGCTCTTCCTTACATCATGAGGCACATGGCCTCACAGATGTGGGGATCCGTTGTCCACCTGCACCCACAGATCTTGCTTAATGTTCACATAGCCTCGTTGAAAGTTTTTTTGGGGAAGGTTCCCTTTGATTGACATGTCATCTTCCACTGCCTGGGAATTCCTCTTTGCCGTGTCATATAATCGTTTACTCCAACAAGTGCTTGGGAGCTACAGTTAGGGACTAAATCCAGCTGCAAGCATGTGTATCCTCTTTTCATGACTTTGCCTCCGCCTTCTTTTCCTAATGTTGCTTTCACGTTATCCTTGTCTCTTCCCAGTTCTGCTTTCCTTTTCCTTACTTTGATTGGTGCTTTTCTCCTTGATTCTATCCCTCCAGACCATTTATTTCCCATCTCTGATTTGGATTGGATCTGTATGCTGTTCTCTCACGGCCAGCCTTCTTGCTTCTACCTGGTGATTAGCAGTCTCTTCTAACCATAATGTGAGTAGGATTTGGCACGCAGCAGAGTGCAAGTCTGAAGGAGCAGACGCTGCCCACAGGAAAGGCATGGGAAATGCAGTGAAACCAGATGAAATCCAATATGACCACTTGAGATCCAACTCAAAAAAGGCAGACTTTTAAATTAAATATTCTATTGCAAAGTGAGGGAACAAAATTAATGAAGTCTCTTTCCCTTAGAATGAAGGATGGGATGTATTTTTCCAACTCTTACCTTCTCCAACCTAAATGAGTCTATATTTTTTGTGATTTTACTTATTATAATTTTAAGGAGCAATTGCAGATGAAAAATGGTATCACTCCAGTTGACCTAAGAAGGCAGATAGAAACTTAGGATCTTCTGATAGCTCCAATCAGGGAAGAAATTGAGATAGATAATTCTGTGAAGTAACCTTGTTTTGATGATAAAATCCTGTTGTGCTTGCACATAGGAGGCATCAGCCAGCCAGAAACAGTTCCCCTATCCACATCACCAAACCCCATGTAGCAGCATTGCCAGGAGAACTCTCTAGGCTTCTCCTAGCTCACACAAATTGAAACTCGCTTTCTTCTCATTGGTTACCACACCTCCATCATGCTTTTGAGCAAGATACATTAAAACCATTCTTTTTCTGGACTCATCTTTGTCTTCTTTTATTTTGAGCTGTGCTGTGACTCTTCCGGGTATCTTAAGTAAGCATGAACAGGCCAACATCAGACATCCATTTTTTCCTGACAATGTCCTTCTTTTTTTACCTTTAAATGCTGCCTACATCTTATGAATGTCTTTCTGGCCCACATACACCTACAAGACACACCTTTCTTTTTTTTTTTTTTTTAAATCTTTTGCAGTGACAGCACCCAAACTTTATCAGGAAAGGCACAGTTTCCACCCCAATCCTGTCTAATAGGCCTATGTTTAGGTAAAATTCCTAGGACAGGAGTGATGGGATGTTTTCATCAATATTGTCGTGTTGTACTATTGGCAATGACGTAATAGCTTGGCTAATTAAATTCTAGTAATATGCACTTACATGGCTGATCAGTACTAAAGCTATTAATTTTATATCATTTTAATCTTTAAAATGTTACAAAAGCTATTTGAAATGAGTGGCTTACTGTAAATGAATGGACAGAGACCACAGTCAATAAGTAAAGTGCTCATTCACCAAAGTGCTTTAGCAAGGTTATATTTTGTTAAAGGTTTTGAAGCTGGACACAGTGTTGAATTGAAGCCCATGAGCCCTTCCTGTCATTTATTTAGGTTTGCTAAATGATTGAAAAGAGGTTTGAACGCCAGCAAAAAGGGTTGGGCAAAACTACCAGGCTACTCCTCAGCTGCAAACTGACTGAAACGCTGACGTGTTTTCAGTGCCGCTGAAGACAAAACGCAGCGCATCACATTATGTGACACACCATGTTACATCAAAACATTGCCTTTGTTTTCGGTTGCTTTTAATGTGAATCGATACGGTATGTGACGCAGGACTTGTGTTGCCCTGTAACAAGAGGGAATGCAACTCAGTGTGTAACTCAAGTGCACACTTAGATGGTGCTGGCACTGTCTTGAAGAGCAACTGTTTGGCTTGACAACTTCCTCAAAGTTCAGCAAGTTTCATGCAAAGTTATCAACCCCTGGCTAGTGACACAGGAGAGAGGAATACACAGGATAAAAACAAGTATCAGCCCACAGCATATACCTTTTCAGGTAATGTTTATTAAACATTATCTTTGTTTGGAAACAGTACACTGGAAGAAGATCCAAGTGACTTTGAAGCTTCAAGGATAATTTTCGTGTTGTATTTTAACAATGTATTTTATCACTATAGCTTGCTTTAAATTTGCTTCAGATATTAACCAGACACTGGCTATAGTAGTTAGCTGAATTGTTTATGGGATCAAAATCAAACTAAATGTTCAGAAAATTTTCAGCAAGAGATTCCAGTTAATGAAAGCACCATTTGTGATGTGCTAAAACATGTATACACATAGGTATTGCCCCATTTATCAGACATGAGAGCTAATTACCTCATCCACTGCTATATTTCTTCCATCCTCTGCATTTCAATTCCCAATATTAACACATAGGTGGTCAAGCTGACCATCGAATAGCCTACATGAGCATGAATGCATTAAATAATTTAATGTTAGAAGAGTTTATTAAACTGCCACATTCTAATCAGCATGCGTACCTGCCTTCATTAATCTTGCACTGGTCCGTGGTGTGTCTCTACAGCCGACGTAGAGTGTGCTAATGTTAATAGGAGCTCTTAACAAACAGGATCAGTTAATCAACGAAAATTTACTCTTAGCCACATGACCATGCATACTGAAATCTAATTACAATTGGATTTAACCTCTTCATTACTGTATTCATCCAAATATTTTTGTTATCACTTGTGATACAGAAGTATTCCGAACTGAGACATGATTATACTCATTTGAACAGGAAATACTTACATCAACTCACTTTCATTAAGAAGGGAGTCTTTCTTTTTGGTATTTTTTCAGTGCATAATTTTGTATGGGCTGTATTTATTGCCAAAAGCAAGAAACCTAGTACCAATTTTTCCTCATCCAAAATCTGGCTACAGGAGATAATTGCTAGAACAGAATGTTGAAAGATGAACTTCAGTGTTCTGGATTAATTCAGATAGAATTTAGCACTTGGTCAATTGTCAGATATCACTGGAGATAGTGGGTATAATTTAGAATATACAGGTTTTTTAGCAGCTGAAGTGTTTTCAGTTCTTAAGGAATATATTTCTTTCAGATATTAATTGAACCATATTATTTTATAACACCTGGCTATTTTTGTTAGATCTTAGGCTGTGATAAGCAATTAAGCTCCGTCAGTAGCCATGATTCTCTGAGTCTGTTCACAGAATGCGCAATGTTGAAAAGGGTCCTCTAGAGACTTAATCCTTGTTAGAGAAAGGGAAAATGGAGATAGTTCCATTTTAGAGCTTTTGATTTTTTTTTTAAATTTTATCCTTAAATGTATTTTGTTCTGTATGCGTAGCGTAGACAGTATTAGTTCAGAGCAGACAAGGTCAAGTTTGTTTCTTTAATTAAGAATCTGCATGATATTTTGTGTGGAAGAGCAATGTATTTTGAACCATAGTAAAGGGTTGGATTCTGAACTCTTTTCAATTGCTGAGAGGTTCATTTGTATGGGGCGGTTCATTGGCTGAGAAACACTATATCACTGTGCCTCTGCCTCATGGTAAAAACAGTGGATGGGGTGTAGCAATAGCATTTGGTGACTTTTGGATAGGAACCAGCTCTGGAGACACTACTGAGCCCTATCACCACATGGACTTTGCTGTCACTCCTCTCCCTTCTGCCTTTCCTCACCTCTTCTCCATTCTCCTCCTCCACTCTGCTCTTTAAACTGAGTAACTTCTGCAGAGGAGAGAAAGTCCTGGGATGGTTTCTTCCTCTGTGAAATCTTTTCTGTTAAAAGCCTGCCTTTTGGTGCAACCTGGGGCATTCCAGTAGTAAAAAATGTATTTTTTAGTGAGCTAGAGGAAAAGCCAGCCCTACACAGGATGACTCGAGCTGAGTCCATGAAGGGTAATGGACTGGCTAATGCAGATTTTTTTATTTGTGCCCTCTCTAACTGTTCTAACACTCTCTTTTCTCTCTTCTCTTGTCTTCTTTGTTGTTTATTTTTATTATGTCCACAGGGTTTTGCATTTTCTTCCTTTCCATCCTATTCCTCTTTAGCCTCTTTTCCTTCTCTCAGTTCCTTTTTGTATTTAAGTTTCTCATTTTGCTGCCTTACTCTTGGGTTACTCTTCTTAACTTACTAGCACCTTTAATGCTAGGTGTATTAAAGCACTCCTTTGAGGGGTGCGTGAGTGTTTTAGGGTATTTTATGCCCGTTCTGTGTAGATTTCTCTGTTACAAATAGGCCTTTCTATTTTTGCAGCTGTAGTTTAACATTGCTTACTGTGCTTGGTAGATGGGAGTCTTACATCATACATAAAGCTGGGACAAGAACAAGGACTGTTTCTCCCTAACCTATCTGAGGTGTTGATTCATTCTTTGTAGTGATGGTTCAGCTTCACCCCTGATGGAAACTGAGGAACCCAGTCAGTTGAACTTTTTATGTGTACCGAAGACCAGATGAGTCTTCATGTTTGCCTTGCTGCAGAAGCCACTTTCTACTAAACTATACACTTTTTAAGGTATGTGGTTGCATTCGGAATGAAAGCGTGGCTGTCACCTAATTGAGTGTCAGTTTGCTGCGATATGCACACTCTGAAGGCATCTTGCGCAGTACTTGCTGAATTTTAGGGAAAATGTTGCGATCTAACTTGCAGAGAAACTGTAGGATAAAGAGAATGTGACTGCCAGGAAGGGGATGTGGTGGTGGTGCAGTGCAGGAGAGAAGACATTGCTTCCAACCTAGCTGTTACATTTGTTTTTTCAGCGTATCTAGTACCCTAAATTATAGCATATTTAGGGACTGTATTGGTATCTGGTTCTCTGAAAAAAAAAAACCCTAGTAACACTGTCAGAGTGAAACAGAGGAATAAATGACATAGAAAAACAAGAACAAGATCTGATTCTTCATTAGTGGAATATCCGTCCTCTGCCCTGCTTTCCTTTTGTACTTCTGGTGCTTTCGATTGCAATTGCTGTATGAATCTGACCACAAAGGATAACGCTGATAACTTGCTAAATGTACAAATCCAGCATGATAGAAGAATTTAATGCAATAGTATATGCCTCAAATATAATGTAGTTTGGAAATGTCATATGATAATCCTACATAAAACCCTATTCATCAAAAGGCTTCTGCTGTCAGGTCATGATGATGCTTTGATTATTTTACACATTATTTACACTGGATAGAGTTAGAAGGCATATTCTATGCATGATTCAAGATGAAAAGTAATCCTTTAAAAAAGAGGGTGTATTCTTTGTACAGATGTTAATTTTGATCATAGGAAAGGAGGGAGAAGTGCTAGTAAAATTGGTCAGGACATAACAGTATTTTGAAATTACTCTTAAAAAGCAAGTGGATGTATAATGTGAAAGTATTTTTAAAAATTTAACATTACATTAAAGTAGCTGCCTGATTTCTGTGACTGGGAATTTGTAAGCTAAAGGAGATATGACATTTACTGTAATGAAATCAGGGTGGCTAGAAAAAATGTCTGAATAAGGCCTAGACTGGAGAAAAGAAGGACAATTCAGCAAGATTTGTGGCATCATATATCATGAGGCAATACGGAGCTCATAGCAGCGGTTTAATAATGGAAATGTGTGTTTATCAGTCCAACTGAATAAACAAAATAGGGAGATAGTAGACACTGAGTCCTGGTGCTGTGTGTTCTGACCATTGCTGAATGGGGCAGGGTGTCTGTAGAAAGCAGTGTACGGGGTAGAAGTCATGTATTCATGAAGTGATCAGTGAAGGTACCTGGGGCCTGAGAGTTACAGGCAAAACCTATGAGTAATGAATGCTCCACATCACATTTTCACTCCGCTTCCCTTCCACCCCCTCCTTCCCCTTCTCCTGTACTGATGATGCTGAAATTGCCTTTTTCCATAAGGAGTTAAAGTCAATATTCTTTATGTAAAAGTTCAATTAGTGATCTGTATATCAGGAGATAGTAGTAAATTAAATTCATATGCTTTTCCTTAATTATGTACAAGGGTTCCAGTAGTCCACTGCCACATTTTACTGAAGTAAAATGCTAAAAACGTTTGCCACTAAATATTGATGCAGTTTTATTCCTTTTTTATTGTCATGTTTGCTGGATTTCCCACCCGCATCAAATAGCAGAGAAAATAAAATGGGGCATAAACAGTTTTAGAAAATTAATGTTATAGGTAATTTGCTGAAGGAGCTGGAAGACCAGATTAAACATTTTCCAGATCTGCTGAGAGCTTATCTTAAAACATGACCAAGATAATTGTTTTATTTTCCTCCACTGAAACATCTGGAATAAGTTCCTAAAAAGATAAGAAGTGTATGCGCAAAGTGCAACTGCAGCATAGTGTTACACTCCCACATAGCTTCTCATTTAATGTGTTTCAACTACCACCTGGCCAAACAGAGATGAAAATTTAGTAAAACATGTTCAAGCTCGAAGAAGTGTTCAATCTTTTGCTATTCTCTACCACTCCTCACATGATTTCTCTCCTGCTTCTCTTTCTCAAGGGCTAAATGTTTCAGGGAATCAGTTTCTAGTCAGCAGAATAACCACAACAAAGCTCTTCTGGAAATGAAAACTACATCCAGCCTCTTCTGCTTTTACCTGTAAATGAAACACACTCTTGTAAGCCTGTATCTGTTGTTGCAGACTGTGATGTCTAAGGGAATTAGGCACCCATTTATAAATCTTGGAAATACCGTCTCAGGGAATTAGTTCCTTATTCTTTGTGATTATATGCTATTAGAAGATAAAAGTGTTTTCACTGGGATAACTTATTTGTAGCTGAGCTTTCTATTAACGAGAATATGCTCAGTTTTCTACACTGCCGGTGATTTATATACTGAAGATATAAGTACATGCAGCTTGAAAATATAGAAATACTTGTATTCAGAATAAATAATAATATATTTCAGATTAACGGCAAACTGTGAGATGCTAAGGAGGTCCTTTTCAGACAGAAAGCTATGTCAGGCCTTTTTGCAACAGTGTGATACAGTGGTGTTGATACCAAACACACCAGGAAGCAGGAGTACTTTATTAGGTAGTTCCTGATCAGCTCCAGGCATCCCTTCTAGGAAAAGCATATGAGAATGATGCAAGACTTGCTAAAACACACTTGTTAATTCTTAACAAAAGGAAAGGGAACATTTATCCAATTGCAGTGAACCCGTGTGTCACACAGAGTGGCAGCTCACAGCTACTTGATGCAGCAAACCTAACTGCATGGATTGTGGTGGAAATAGATGTAAAAGGTTATGGAGACCAGTGACAGTTTCAGAGCTATTCTGTTAGAATATCCTTATTCTGCTAAAATTTAAAAATCAAAGCTGAAGTATTCCTTATTGGGTGATCTGATTTGTAGGAGGCAGGAGTCTGACTTTTGCTCCTTCAAAAAGGAAGACGTGCCAGCAGCAATGTAATGTCTTACGTCCAGCTGGAAATTACCAACAGAATTGTTGTTTCAAAGCTTTTTCTTACAATAAATGCAGTTTCTGTGACCGCCTCCTCAGCTCCTTGAAACACTGTGAAGAAGAAATGAATGAATGAGCCCAAAAGGTATATTTCAGTATCTTCTCCTCCAGCCTTTTTATTCACCCTTGAAAAGATGTGATTTAATGGTAACAACAAATTCTACAGACTTACTTTTTTTTTTTTGTAGAATAATTTGTCAAGAACCACTCAATTTTTAAGTCAGAATATATAATTGTGATTCAAATATTTTCAAAACAATGTTTCAACATTTTCAAAGTATAATGATCTCATTGTTATTTGAAATAACTTTCTATTTTAAGAAAATCAGTTGACTGAGACAAAACAAAGTACTTCTTTAGTGCTGAAATGCTGTGTAAAATTTGCATGTGGTCTAAACCAAACATTTGACTTTTTGGTTTGCTGAACATTTTAGTTTTTATTTGTTGTGAGGTCATTCCAAAATGAGTCCCCTCTCATCCCCCTATTTCCTGGAATTACAAGTGAGTTTTATTTTAACTTCAGATAACCATCTTACCTATTTAGAAGGAAGCAAGGGAAGAAAAATATAATAGAGATAAGACACACAGGAGTTACCAAGAGTAACAAATGTTCTTAGAACTGTGTTTCAAAGAATCAAAGACAGACGTTTAAATCCCATTTCAGGTCATGTGTTCTGCAGATCTCAAAGGCAGGAAAGCTCTGCCTTGGCTCAGTTTTTTTCTAAAAGCTCATTCCTGGATCCAAGTAGAGCTTTGACATGATTATAATTCAATCAAACGGTAATGGTCCCATCTGGCAATAGCATAGCAAGTCAGCTGAGTCTGATGAAGGTGACATTTTACCTTCTCCAAATTCCACATTCAAGAGCTCAAAAGACTTATAAATTTGATATCCAGCTCTTTCTCCTCACTTCCTGATAACACATCCAATTTTCAGTCTTTCCTTCCTTTCCTTCCTTTCCTTCCTTTCCTTCCTTTCCTTCCTTTCCTTCCTTTCCTTCCTTTCCTTCCTCCCCTTCCTCCCCTTCCTCCCCTTCCTCCCCTTCCTCCCCTTCCTCCCCTTCCTCCCCTTCCTCCCCTTCCTCCCCTTCCTCCCCTTCCTCCCCTTCCTCCCCTTCCTCCCCTTCCTCCCCTTCCTCCCCTTCCTCCCCTTCCTCCCCTTCCTCCCCTTCCTCCCCTCCTCTTTTTTCCCCTGAGGCTATTCCTACATTTCCTTTCGAATGCTGTAAAATCTTACTTTATTTCCTCACTCCTCATACTCCACTAGCTTTTCCCACCTTTAGTTGGCATCAGAGAATCACAGAATGGTTAGGGCTGGAAGGGACCTTAAAGATCATCTAGTTCCAACCCCCCTGCCATGGGCAGGGACACCCTCCACTAGACCAGGTTGCTCCAAGCCTCATCCAGGCTGTTTATCTGTGCTTTGACTTTCTAAGTGTTATATTTTCTTACTTCTTAGTAGCCTTAACTAGAGAAGGAATTCAGTACGAGCTGGTCTGTGCCTATACCATTTGTGCAGCCCTTTCCACAGGAATCAGGAAAGCATAACAAAGGCAGCCATGCTTTTTTAATACTAATGCAGGCTTTCCCAGAGGTAGCCTGAAATACCATTACTTGGTATTGCATTGTTTAGACTGTCATTTAGAATCTGAGTACATTAGTACCTTGTTCTTAATTAAAGTAAACAGTGATTAAAAGTCTGATGATGCTTCCTAATTCAATACCGAGGTCTATACTCACAAGATGAGACGGTAACTGCCAAGTGTTTTCCTCAGGAGCAAGGTTTGCATGTGAAGTTCCTCAACTGTGCCGTTTGCTTCATTTTGCCATTTTGGTTATGCCTATACCTCCCTCTGTAAGCAAGCTGTAAGCCTTGGGGAAGAGAGGGCAGTGAGGGAGAGAGGACTTTAATCCAGACCACTTTGGTGTCTCATAAATCATCCACTTCCCTTATAAACAACAAGTCTAAGCATGAGGGAGTGTGCATATAGGAGCGGGAAGAGGCAGAAGGAGTATGTTAGGTAAGGGCCAGGAACCTCCTGAATGGTTTCATCACTGTCACAACTGATACTGTGAAAGGATAATATATGGTAGAGAAGGATGCAGTATTTGTAACCCTGCATTGCTGGAGATACAAGAAACTTATCTTGCTATAGGAATGTTCCGTGAAGGATTCTTGTGTTGTTGGTCATTGTCCACCCAGATGGTACACCCCTGAAGACAACATATACATCAATCTGTAATGCTTTGCAAATTTCCATAAGAATTTTTCAACAAGCTCTCCTAAGTTTTATTTTCTGTGTGCTGGCAGCAACAAACATCGCAGCAGGTTTTTCTGTCTGACACCTCTCACTCGTCCTGATCACTATATTTATCGACACACAGATTTGTTTTTTCAAATCTCATCTTCAATCATACTCATTTTATCATCTCTAAAGATTGCTTGGCACTCATCTGGGTTTGGTTTCGTTTGGGCTTTTGTGTTAATGACACTTCAGCAGAGATCATTGAGTTTCAAGAAAATAAACATCCCTTCCAGCCTATCCAGAAAAAAACATTGGAACCTAACAGAATAAACCTCCATCTTGTGGGGTCATTTGATGGATAAATAAAACATGTACTTAATCCATACTTAGCTGGAACTTATCATCTTTATTTCTAATACCCATTCTTTGCCAGATCTTTTCATCCTCATTTTACTAAATGGTATTTTATTCCTCAAGTCGTCCTATACGTCCTACCAGAACTATGAGAGAATGTGAGTTTCTGTGCTGTGCATATCTGTAGAAGAATTTGACCCACAGTGCTATTGGTTTATTGCTGCCAGTATTTCCCACACACACACTCTTTTTTTGCCTATTTAGTCAATGAAACTTCATAGACTTTTAAGATCTTTGAAGTATGAAATACTTCTAATCCTACTTATCTTATATTAACCTTGTATAGTGAAACTTGATTTTTTTCTGAGCAAAACATTGTGAAGACATTTTTAGTGTTGAGTCAGCAGCTCTGAAATACTGAAAAAATAAATTTAGCAACATATCTTCATTCAGTCTGTAGTCCTATCTCACTGTATCTGATACTCTAGATGGGGGGGAAGCATTTGACATAGATTGGGAGTTTCTCTTTTGCTTGTGCTTTCTAAAGATGGTTTTTGGCAAGGAGGGAGGATGAGGGCTTAGGCTGTGGGGTTGCAAGTTCCACATTCCTACTCCTTCAACCTTTAAGAGATTGCTATAAAGATTGCCTTCCCTGTGCTGGGTCTTGTTCCCACACTCCTGCTGTTGACACCATCACCTGTTTACTCCCAGACTCCCCCTTATCTGCAGGAAAATGCAAATCTTGTTCAAATGATGATAGTGATCTCACACCAAGTAATAGCCGTTTTGTTGCAAACCATCAGTCATGTATCGCTTGTGCCCAGTGTTGTCACCAGATACAAAGACAAGGCAGGTCAAAGCAGCTCTCTTAAACCTAAGACATTAGGTCAAGCCTAACACTGGAAACCTGGGTTTAGTAAATGTTGTGTAAAGGTAAGTTGACATTCTCCCACTTAGAAACCCTCATTCTGTGTGTGCAACAGAGATTTGAGAGAGAATAGAGAATTTGTCCAAAAAGCAATGTTGGGAACAACACATCCACCAACATAAGTCTCTTCCTAACAGTAACCTGCCTAGTAGCTACCTGATGTCTTTCTACCACCAGCAGGAGAACTTTCACTGGCTGCATCCTTACTGCCTGGCCTCCTTCTTTGCCTCCCCACGCCCTATGAAAAAGCATCTCTCTGTCTCATACCACTATAAATCCCTCAATGCATGCTAGATCTGTCTGCAAAGTCTTCTCAATAGCACAAAGAGAATCACTGGATTGAACAGGTTGTAGATTCGTGCAGCTTGTAGCTGCCAAAATCTAGCTGCAGCCTTTTTTTTCTCCTTTCCTCACTGTTTCCCTGTCCAGCCAGTTCCAAGTCTCTGCAATTTCATGTTCGTTCTCAACGTTGCTGAAAGGTTGATGGACAGAAAGGGTATGCCTATGGAGGCTTTGCTATAGGATCTTCCCACACAGAGCTTGTGCTGGTTTTGGGAAATATGCAAACAAAGAAGATCTGTGATTGCTTGTCTGTTCGCTATCAAGAAAATTGGGGGACTTTAGTGCTTGAAGCCATAGGGCCTATATTTTCCATCTACGATGGTTTTATTCTACTTCTTTATGTTGAATTTAACCAAGGTGGTTGCATTTCAGTCATCTGTAATGACAAAAGCACCAGCTAAAATATTCTTTTAAAATAATCAGATATAAATTTAGGCCCATAAAAATAAGGGGAAAACCACTGCTTTCTGCAGATTGGAATCTATTTCCCATTTGGTAATGGCTCATTCAATATCAGCTGATCCATTCAGCTGCAATGGGTTGTTGTTTTAGTTTATAAGGTTTTTGAAAGAATGCTGTTATCATACAGTCCTTTAAAATAATACCAGTAATACTATACCATTAGCTGTGAGAAGAATGCCATGATTATGAGATCTGTTCCTGCCCAAAGGCAGACAGCCATATTTATAAATTGGTGTGATTTCCTCGCTAAGTAGTTGTTCAGGTTTGCCTTGACTCACTAGTCTCAGTAGTAAGTTGACTGGTAATTTAGCTTCTCTCTAATTTCTGACTGTCTTGACCTCTACACTTTCTTTTCGTAGTATCAAGCTAGGATGGTATTTTGTACGCGCTAAATAATACAGACAATAATTGTGTGTCTGTATTAAAACAGGGAGATGTTAGGGGGTTTTAATGTAATTTTATTACTTTCTTCCATCAAAGTTCCACACAGAGTGGCTGTTTTTACTTAGTATTTTTTTCTTTTTATTAACCAGAACTTTTCAACCTTATGTGATCTCTTTACAATTCCCTTTAGAATACATAATTGTGCTCGATCAATTTGTTAAAGGCTTTTGAAGTGTTAAAAAAGCTGCATTAAAATTATTTTCTTTCAGGTTTTATGTTAATGAACATAGGTGCTATTCAAAGCAAAGTCAGTGTGTCAAGGGAACTTTAACTAAAGTTATTCATACATAAACTAAAAAAGGAAACATCTTTAGTGGAGGAAAATACATTTAATGAGTAAGTGCAGCACACAATTCCTCCTTTCAAAAATGTCAGTTCATATTGAACCTCCATTCTAGATATCTTACAATTACTTTGTCAACAGAAGGTAGAGTAGTGATGGATGATACATTGGTTCTTGAAACCAAACTTTCTGTGAGTTACTTAGGCTGAAACTAAGTGCTTTTACATTCCAGTCTTATTGATGATAGTGGTTTTATATTTATCACCCTGTCATTTCAGTTGACTGTATCAGCCTCTTCAGTGCAGGAATATGGACACTAATGGAGGTGTGTCCTTAGTGCTCTAAAGGGTCACAGATGCATTCCACTAACACGTTCACAGCCCTGTTACAAGCTCAGAAATTGTTTTCCTATTTTAAACATTAATCCGCAGCCGTAGGTGTATGAGGCCTGTGAAAAACGGTTTCTTACTGGTCTTTTTAGACCATGCTGCCTGTTTGACACTGAATATGCTTCTTTCAACTTTCACTAATATAATGTTACTGTTTTGCAACCTGCCCTATAATAGTCAGAATTCTACCAGGGCCTTGGGAGTCCAGGATCAGATTGCAACATTTATTTATAAGAAATTCTGTCAAGAATCAATAATAGTCTTGGGTCTCAAGTTCCTTCTTTAATAATACTTTGATATGATTTGTCACAAGCTAGCCCACAGTATCCACCAGATTTTATTACTTAGCTTGCAGCACAGTCTCTCATCTTTGAGTCATGAGATCAGCCATGGGGAGACCTTTAAAAAGCTATATTCTTTACTGTTTGGTTATTACAGAAAGTCTATATTACTCAATAATATCTTTTATAAGGTGTGCTGTCACATCTTCACATAGATGTTTAACCTCGATGTAGATATACTGAATGCCTGGAGGCCATTTTAGTGACATGGACATTGTTTTTCATGATTGGATGCCAAATGTATCAACAAAAACAACAGAAGTTGGGCCTTATTTTCACAGCTTGGTAGTTCTGACTGAATCTCATACTAACTGTCAATAGCAACTAAGATTTTATTTAGAGTGTAGAGTGTAACATTTTTATTACTTGAAAGTAGTAGAAATTCTGTGAAAGCAATTTAGATTACTTTCCACTGTAATATCAGTTCCTTAGGTTCTACTGTGTATCTCAATAAACAAGATCCTGCTGTGTCACTCGCATATTGCAGTTCTAAATATATAAGATTTAACCCAGACCTGAAATTCAGATAGTTACAGTTGGCATTTACTTATACAGGTGGTTTACAAAATGAATTATATGTATGGTTGACTTAAGGCACAATATGCTTGATTCAGTGGAAATTTTGGTAAAGTTTGTTAAAAAGTGCTTTGAGTGAATGCAGTCTAATCAACCTGTGAAGTTCAGATCCTCCTCTTACAGTTTTGTGAAATTAAGAACTGAGGAGTCTTAGAGGAAGACAGAGGTTTGCTCTGTGTATCTTGTGTGTCATCAGAGCCATGCAGACAATGGTACTAGTAAAATAAATAAGAGATGGGCTTGTTTTCATAAGTCACATTTTTTCCCAATATGTATTTCAAAAAAAATGGCATGCTTATAATTTTAAGTGTATTAGTTCTTAAAGTTTTCCATTTAATCATAGGAATTGGTTATGGTGTACCTCGAAGGTTCTTTCAATTTGCTATGTAACCATGTTAGAAGAGAAGGAAACCTTTAATTAGGACATTGTTGAAAATTGAGTTAATTTTTTTGGGCCAGGCAAGTTGTCTTCAGGGAGATGATATCTCCCTGGTTTGTAATTTTTTTAAGCCTGTCCCAGTAAAACTTGTGAGCCAAGTAGGTCTTTATGGAAGCCAATCCTCATGTATAATGAAGTTACATGGCCTGTTTTAGCTCAGAGCTAAGAACACAAAACTATTAATAGGTCCATAGAGGGTGGTAATACGCACATTGCAAATAAATAAATAAATAAATAAATTGTAATTTCTTTATTAAGAGCACAGTAAATTTTGAATTACAGAAAGGCAATGTTGAATTTATGCTAGAAATTTGCAATGTTTTATTTTGGAAATGTGACATTTTCATGGACTAAAGTAATTCCAAGATTGAAAACGCACATTGGTTAGACAAAGACAAAGATTTTTAGCCATGAAAAGCTACCAAGATTCTTTCCTTAATAATGTTCATTTTCAGGCACCCTAGTCAATTAATTCTGAAACATTTAAAAGATTGCTAATTATGTCTCTGATATTTGTTTTATATTGAATAGGTGAACTAGAAAGATGAAAATTATCTGTTCCAATAGGTATTTGGCAAAAGTTAATGTATCTGGTACCACCAGGTAGTTCATAAATATATATGCACACACACTCACCTGAATATGCATAGATAATAAACAAGTGAAGCAATTTTATTTACCTTTTATAGTTTTAGAGCCATATGTAACATAGTCTAACTTTAAAATATCTGCATAATCTACCTGCAGGTAGCACTGGCTTAAGTAAGAAAATATATGAAAAAAAAGACATTGAAAAAGAAGCTTGCGGTAGCCTATGGTAAAAAAGAAATGGTATAAAGTAGATGTGGACTTGAACACTTCCCATGTAAAATAAAGGAGAAAAAAAAAATCAGGAAATCTGTGGAGTTTATCAAAGGAAAGAGTTAGTGGTTGGCATTTTGACATTAAAATTAGAAACAGATTGGTAGTGTAAACCTGGCCTCCTGCCTAAATTTCATAAACTAACCTGTGCTCTAAATTTATGAGAGACAGAGAACATGTTATCCCCAGACCTGTCTTATCTAGCTTCACCTCAAAGCCCACGGGTTGAATCTGTCTCATCAGAACAATTCATTCAGCCCATGCCCTGCTCTTCTCCTTAGGGCTGTTATTGCCCTCACTGAGGAATGTAAGGAAATACACCCATCACAGGACCAAAATGCAGATGTGGCCTATCATATGCCCTGATTTATGTCTGCTGCATCCCTGCTTAGCAGGTATTTGGTGTTTTTTGGTTTTTTTTTTTTTTTTTAATAGCCTCTGTACACGTGCTGAAAGAAAGGCCGTTTAGCTGGCCTTTAGTGCCTGCAGAAAAAGATGTGTTATTTGATGCATCTAGAAAGCTTTCCCTTCCCAACAGAAAAAGATTCTCTTTTCTAACATGCCTGTCAGCTTTGCCCAACTCTTGGTTTTCATTGTGCTCAAGTTTCCAGCCGTGTATTGACTATCCCTCTAACAAGAGCATGACACGTGCTTATTTGTTGCATATCTTTGGATAGGGCACTAATAAGCAAGAAGGAATAGAATAAAAAAATATACTAGTTCTAGAATTTTAATAGCCTCAATGTATAGTGGATGTGTACATACTTTTTAGAACTAGTACCGGACTGAATCTTTTCAAGGTCCTTCATTGTTACTGGTTCTGGAGACTTTTACTGAAGTACTCACTCTAATGTACAAACCTGATCGGACTCGAATTCGGTATGTCTTTTTCCCTTGAACCTTGTGATTTAGCAGTCAATCCTGACAACCTATTGGCTATTTCCATAGTCAGTTAGCTCTAACATAATAACATGTTCTGTAAAATCCCTCAAAATTCAAAGCAAAACAACATGCATGGATACTAATTGTGTGAGCTTGGTGATTCTGTGAAATTTATTGTTTGCAGGCATCATTAGTTTTATTAGTAGCAGGCCAAGTGTGTCAGAGTTCTATTTAGCGTGTGATAGGAAAGCAAAGGAAAGTGTTAACTTGGGTTTTTATCTTATCAACTTCAATCACTTCCATAAATCTGTGTTCTAGAAATGCCTCTAAGTTTGTCCTAACTTTCCTGGGAAGCCCATATTTCCCTCTAGTCCCATCAAAGTTCACTTTATTAACCCAGGAGTTATAGGTTTCAGCAGAAATAAATTCTTTTAGCAGCAACAAAATGTACTCGTCGGGCTTTCCACCAGATTCTGTGAAAATCTCATTCTTTTGTGTAGGAGCCACATTTTGTATGCTTTCCTCTGGCAGCTGCTCTTCTGTAGTACATTTGCCGTCTCCTGCACCCGCATCCAGACTGGTAATACTCATGTATTCGTCAACTTGTGTTTGTATTCACATCACCTCACTTGGGCATGTAATTCACAGAGGCCAAAAGAAATGGTTGCCATTTTTTTGAGCAGAACTCGGACACAGAAGAAAGAGCAGAGGAAAAGACGTGTAATATACTCCCGAGCATTTGCAAGAATACTGAAAGGTGAGGGAGAAATAAAACTGGATTTACCACTGAAGAAGAATCTCAGTCCTGCATATACTCATCCTTGGCTTTCAGTTGAGCAGTATAAACAATCATAGTTTAGATAATGGCTTGTTTGCAGTTCTGTTCCAGTTGTGCCCTGTGGAGGTATTTGAGTTCTCTTGCTTAGAAGTAGAAAAATGCCTTTGAAAGGGTGATCCTCCTGAGCCATCTTTTGTTTTGCTTCTTCAGCAAATTTGCCTGAATTTGCCAGATCTGTTGACTGATCTTTTTGATGTTTTCTTAGGCATCTGGATGTTGCCTATGTTATGTTTATAAATGTTGCATGCATATCTCTGTGCTACTAAGCGTAGATATGTCTTTAGTCTTCTTTTATTTCTAGCTAATTCCATTTGTCCCCCTGAACATCGTGACATCATGATGGTCACAGAGGGAACAGATGGGCACATCTACACTGCACTGTGCTGTAGAAAGCAGTATAGCTACAGCAGCATGGAGCTGTATACTTATAGGGCTGGATTCCCTTCAGAATGTAAGACTTCTAATTTAAATTTAGCTCCAGGATCTGTATATTACTTTACACTCTTCTCTGACAGAAGATAAACCTAGCACACCCTGTTGGGATTAATGTGGTTGATAATCAGGCATTTCTGTAACATTATCAACTCAGTCTAAGTTTCATTGCAGGAACTAGAGGATTTGTGAGTTCCAGTTGGAAAGAGAAGAGACTGGGAAGAAATGAAAAGGACAGCTTCATCTCTGAGCTACGACTGTGAGTACTTGGGAAGTGAATTCAATGCACCAAGTTTGACCTTAAATGAAGATTATCCTTGTGTTTACTGGGACTCTACTGCATGATGATTTTTCTACTTCTAACCTACCTGATGGAAAAGGACCTTGGGGGTGTTGGTCCACAGCCAACTGAATATGACCCAGCAGTGTGCCCAGGTAGCCAAGAAGACTAGTGGCATCCTGGCTTGTATTGGGAACAGTGTGGCCAGCAGGACCAGGCAGGGATTGTTCCCCTGTACTGGGCACTGGTGAGGACAACTGTATCCTGTTCAACAAGGCCAGGTGCTGGGTCCTGCACTTTGGTCACAACAGCCCCATGAACGTTGTTGTGGAACGTTACAGGCTTGGGCAAGAGTGTCTGGAAAGCTGTGTGGCAAAAAAAGACCTGGGGGTGTTAGTTGACAACTGTCTGAATATCAGCCCAGGTCGCCAAGAAGACCAGTGGCATCCTGGCTTGTATTAGGAACAGTTTGACCAGCAGGACCGACGCAGGGATCATCCCCCTGTACTGGGCACTGGTGAGGCTGCACCTCGAATCCTGGGTTCAGTTTTGGGTCCCTCACAGCAAGACAGACGCTGAGGTGCTGGAGCATGTCCAGAGAAGGGCAGCCGAGGTGGAGAAGAGTCTTGGAGCACAAGTCCTGTGAGGAGCGGCTGAGGGAACCGGGGGCGTTCTGCCTGGAAGAGGCTCAGGGGAGACATCACTCTACAACTGCTTGAAAGGAGGGTGCAGAGAGGTGGAGGTTGGTCTCACTCAAAATGGCCTCAAGTTATGCCACGGGAGTTTTAGACTGAATATTAGGAAAAATTTCTTCACCGAAAGGGCTGTCAGGCATTGGAACAGGCTGCCCAGGGAAGTGGTTGAGTCACTATCCCTGGAGGTATTTAAGAGACGTGCAGATGTGGTGCTTAGGGACATAGTTTAGTGGTGGACTTGGCAGTGCTGGGTTAACTTGATAACCTTAAAGGTCTTTTCCAGCTTAAAAATATCTATGATTATATAATTTTGCATTAGGTTGTTCACCATATAGAGAAACATGGCAATTCTTAACTTCTCCTGAAAGGAAATCACTGTATTAGTAGGCTAGAAGCACGGCACTAGAATGTGCACTTCCAGTAACTCATTCATTAGCACTGAACATTGAGTGAAGGAATATGCTCACTGCACGCTGACAAACTCGGACCATTTGGCAGGTTCTGAGGCTTTTCACAGGTTGGCGCTGTAACACGGGCTGAGGTTTTAACCTTGCCCACAACATTAATAATATTTAAATTGAAAGAATACATACTCCAAGCAGTGCATGTTCCCAAGTTTGTGCCAAGATCTAAGTCATGCTGTACCTCAGAACTCTGAGCACTGGAGTGGTTATTAATTTTTCTCTGTAATTCTTAATAAAGTTGTATTGCAACATGCAAGCAACAAGGGCCTCTTTGATAATTTACCCTCTGCAAGTTCAAATCCATGTTAGTGAAGGGAACTGTCTGCCTTATATTTCAAAAGTAATGAATTCAAATTCTGTTGGGATTGTAATTTTATTAGAAATTCTGCATATCTTCTCTTGTTATTATTTCTGGGTCAAACGGATCATTATATTGATTGATCAACACTTAATTTGTTATTATACATAAGTAGTCAGCAAATAATGAAAATACACTGTCAGTTTGTTAAAGAATGAACAAAAGAGACAGTATTAGGTTACTTTTTAAATTAATTTTTTGCATACGTGTAAATCAAGCTTATATATCTCTGGGGCTTTGGTTGGCCACTCAAACATCTGGCAGGAAAAGCTGAGTAGTATAATATTTCATACATAGATAGTAAAGCCTGCATTTTTACCAGTGTTCACTGTGAAAATAAATAACATGCAGGGCAGTAGGGTTTATGATAATGCTCTAAGTTAATGATCTTGAGCACAGCAACAAACTTTTGATGTTGCCACACTAATCAGGCATTTCTGTAGCATAATCAGCTCAATCTAAAAATCAAAAAACATGCAGCTCCATTCTATGAAATAGAAGGTCTGTACTTTCAAGCTGGAAAGAGGAGAGTCTGGGCATTTATTTATATTTATTGATTTATGGTACTTCCCATTCAAAGTTACAACTGATTCTCCTGCATTTGTTAAGCACATTTTCTCATAAATTCCACTGACTGACATCCCATACAATGTAGAAGAGGAAGAAGCACTGAAAGACAGCAATCAGTGCATGTAATATACTTGTACATATATTATACCATTAGTTACAGGTCTTGGGGGACAGACACTCGAGCTTATTTTCAAACATTCTTAGTGCATACAAATCAAATTGAAGCTTATAAAACCTGAAAAACATTCATGTTTCTGAAAATTGGGACCATTTTTCCTAGTGTGAGTAATGAGCACCTACCTTTAGGAAAACCTATAAATTAATTGAGCTGCGTCTCAGCTTGCCTAACTACTGTCTAAAGTAGGAATACTCTTGCCAAGATACAAAGCAGAACTGAGAAGAAAAGGTTTGGGTTTTTTTCTTTCACAGTCAGCTTACATGGACCAGAGTTACAAGCATTATAGTTTAAATTTATTGGTTTATATATCTTGTCAATAATGCGGTAAGTATCAGACATGTCAATATATTTTTCTACTGAGCAGGTCTACGGGTGTGCTCAAATTATGCCACAACAGGTTGTTCATGAAGCAGCATCGATAGATGTAGTGGTTTTGCACATTGTATCCCAATTACCTATAGCTTTGCACCAAAACAACTCACTGTTCCTCCCTGCGTGTATTCCATGATGTGCTTGCACGTGGAACTTATAATTACTTCATATGTCTCGTAAATCCCTCCACAGTATCCTTGACTAATTACAAGTGGGCAAGTTAACGTATTGTGGTTGGCACTGACCTACCCACAGACTGGCCAGCTGAGAGGCCAATAGTCAACAGAACTGTTAAATTCTCAGCTGAAGCCTTTCTTCCATCGAAGCACTAATTTGGCTCTTTCTTTACTGCCCAGGTGCCAGTTTTAATGAAACTTATGGCAGAGTTTATATCCTTACAGTGTCTACAATTTTGCCCCATCCTTAAAGGAGAGGAACTGAAAGATGGATGAAAGGGCAAACAACGCACTGTTAGATATTTTATCCTTTCAAAACCAGGTTATGATGGTATATAAAACTTCACTCCTGAAGTTATGAAATACCAAACAACACTCACCAAGTTAGGTGACAAACACCACTCACAAAGTTATGAAATACCTTATAAATATGAAATATATATATAAAAGGTGAAACTCTGATTTATGCCATTAATCTCTTCAAGCACTAATGTTTATCTGATGGATTCAGCTACCAAAAATTATGGCATATGCTACAGAAAGCATTATAATGTGGGATTCACCTGTGCCATTATATCAAAGCTCAAATTATTCCATGAGACTTTGGAACATTCCATGTTGGTTGATACTACATGCTTTTAACTAAAAGCTTCTCCTTTCACTTTACATCAACAGAAGTGGAACAATTAATGCTTCAAAATACAAGAGAGGCTTTTGTTCTTGTTTAAATTTTTGTACCTTAGCTTGAAAGGTATCTTGAGCTCCTTTGAAGTTTTCCTTTAATATACTGCACCCAAACCACTTCTTTATAAGAGCCTCATTTAACTTTTATATTTTAAAGATCTTTCAGTGCAAGCCCAGATGTAACAAAAGAAAGTGATTGTTGGAACAGGCAGAGTTGCTGAATAGTGTAGACACTGAATCTTAAGGAAGCCACATCATGGAAGCACCTTGTGTAACTCTGGCTCTGGTATACAGCTGGCAGGTAGGTCACTTCGCATAGAATTTGCTTCATGCTCTAGACTAATGTTTTCTTGAATTATTGATTAAGTTTAATAATTCACAGAGACCCCAATTCTGCAGAGTTTGTGTGGCCCCTTGCGGAGAAGCCCCACTTGCTCCCAGTGGCATTCCCTCAGAGGTCTGCTTGTGCCGTGCTCGGACACAGGCTTAAATGCCACTTCTCTGTGGTCAGTGGTTAGACTTCTATGGATTGTACTGGGTGCTGGATTGGGCTGTATATTCTTTGATAAACGACTGAGTTTTCCCCTCTCTGTGTTTGAAAACAGCTACCACCTGGCTGATAGTAACAAGAACAGCTGAAATGGTGGTTTCAGGTTTCAGTGAAGCCCCTTAAGACTGCAGGCAGAAGATGAAGACAATTAACACTGAGGAGTGCAGGATTGTTTGGAATTAATCCTGATACTGCCCTGGCACTCCCAGTGACTTTATAGTGGTATTCTTGCCTAGCAGCCGAGTGGAGAATTTAGTAGAGCCCGCAGAAGTTGTGACTATTTTCATACCCCTATTTAATTCCCTGAATTCCTTGTGAGTCTGATAGTGAGTGTACAGTGTATTTAGTTTACTGTGTTAGAAATTTGCTGTTTCAGATATCTAATGACTGCCTGGCTTTGAGACTGTGATGCTGTCATCAGACTCCATCAGGAGTGAGAAAATGTTGATGTCATACTGTGGTTTATGATCCACAAGCTCACCATGCCTATATTTCTGCTTGGTTTTGTGCTTCTACCAGTGTTGTGGGAACTCACACACCATTTCAGACCTTTTAAAGTCTAATTCTCAAGCACCATACTTATTTTTTTTTTTCTTTCTTTCTGAACTGGGGCAGATGTCCCTTTCTGTAATAATTTAATTAACACTTTGGAATAATGATGCATTAATTAATGCCAGATTACAAAGAAAATGCTACAAAATTACACTTTATATCAACATTAATGCAAAATGAGTTCCTCCTGGATAATATTTCTTACAGAGAATACAGAAAGAGATAATACTAATTAGGCCATCAATTTAAATTTACCATAATTTCAATCCATGTCACTTATCTGTTCTCTAGCACAAAAACCTTCCATTCTACCATATACTTTTTGCTGCATTGGTATCAGTATGGCAGCCAGACTGGGAGTCATTTCCTAATGGGCATTCTTATACATAGTACATTCCTGTACTGTAATCCTGGGTTTGCCTGTGTTGTGAAGGACTGAACTTAATAATGTTGTGACATAGATATTTTGAGGGTAAAGAAACTTCCTTAGCAAAGCATACCCTCACCAGAGGCATGGGATTTTGTTTTGTGCATGCAACATTATTGGACTGTAGCACACAGTTCAGGTTATTCTAATTCTTCCTGGCATGTCCCAAATTTTCTGCTGCAAATGCAACATCTGCAAAGTCATTCTTTTGTGAGCATTATTATTTTAACTGCTTCATACCAGAATGCAAGACAAATAAGAAATAAAGGTTTTTGTTCCCAAGTAGCTTTAGCCTCAGTAGTATATTCCCACTTCTGAGAAAAAAATTGTTTATTTAAAGCATGTCTAATCTCACTTGCACTTTGGTGCTTTTTCCTTTATATGACCATCACCTAGATGCTGCCTCTTGTGAAGGCAAGATAAGAGGATTAAAAATCTTTAAGGTCCCTTCCAACCCAAACCATTATATGATTCTATGATTCTATAATTCTGAAATCCAAAGCATGAAAAAAATTTAGCAGACATGATTTAATGTTATTGAACATCCAACAAAGCTTTGCTTTCCTCTCCCATCTCCTCTCCAGACTCTCTGGCAGTCTGTGTAGAACCTGCTGGGTCACCAGAATGTCAGACTCCTTGCTCTTCAGCAACCAGTGTCAAAGCCCAGCAGAGAGTCAAGTCGGTACAGGCCAGTCAGGCTGGCTTGCAAGCACTGATGTTCATTTAGAATGCCCAAGGTGAACCAGGAATTAGCTGCACTTCAGTCCAAATATGTAATGAAGGGCAGTCAGGGACCTAGAAGTCTTGGCTGTATCAGCATGCTTAGAGTTTGAGAGTTCTTCATTCACTGTGAAGAACGTTTTTCTGGAAATTATCAAAGGAAACTTTCTGATTTTCCAGAATCCTAATTTGCAGAATTTGCTACATGATGAATTTTAAGATCTTTGGAGGATTTTTAATCCAGATACAAACAACACCACATTTTGAAATTGCCTGTGAAACAGACTTTACACAGCTTTAATTGTTTTCTTAAAACACTGAAATATCCTTTTTATAGAAGTATTTTGCTCAGTAAATTTTAACTTTATGCTTTATACTAGCTTTTTGTACTAATGTTACTGTATAAAATTGAATTATTTAGTTCAGCACAGAAAATGATGATGCCCTCGCAGAAGGTTTTTGCTAACAAGGGCATTTGAAGAAGCATTGGGCACTCAGCAGATCAGATCAAGAAACTGTAGCTATCAGGAACTACAGAGTAGTAACAGAGTTCAAAGAAAACAAAATCCCACATAGATGGTCCTGCTTTATGGAAAAATGTTTCAGCCTGGATAAATAGCTCAGGAAATTCTTTTGCTGGCACATAGCGTATCTTCCAGAGGGGGCCATTCTTTCTATAGATATTTTGAATGAAATGTATGTCATGTAAAGAACAAGCAACTTGTGTCCAGTTAAGTGACATTAGCCCTAAACCAGGAGTTATGTGGGATGTGGCTCTCACAAATCTACAACAGTATCCTGTGCCAGAATGAATTTTACACGTTGTGCTTTGGCCTTAGTATACTGTTTTCTCTAGAGAGCACCATTCTGGTGTGTACCACATGGGCAAATTGAATTAATGCAATAGCTCTTCTCCTTTGCAGAATTTATTTGGAATTTAGAAAAGGTCAGATATGTAAATCTATGTGATTGTATTGTGAAACTACCTCTTTATTTGGGACAGTTCATTATAACTGGCCATCACTGCCCAGGAACGTTAAAAGAATGTGTAGTTATGAGTAATGAAGCGAGCCGATTTTTGAAAACATGAAGAAAATTTATTTTTTGAGGTGCTATCTGTTAGATAGTGAAACAGACTTTTCGGAAAACTACAATAAGCCCTTACCATTAGATGGACTTCTCACTCATGGCAGAGTAGACAATGTATTACAGAAAGTATGATAACTACATGGACTGAACTGAGGTTGATCCCAGTGTTCTGGAATTAAGAACCCTCACAAACGTTTTCTATAACTTCTGTGAGGACTGGCAAAGAAGGACTTTTGTAGATCAAGACCCAAGCAAGTGTAGTAGAACAGCCTTGTATAGTAAAACACCCTTGTGCTGAAAAAAAATTTGCTCTGTGCCAATCTACACCGTGCTTTCCCATCTCAAGTGCTATCAATCTCTTACTTTCACAAGCAATGAAGTATGTTCAGAAAAACATAGAGTAAAAAGGTGATTATTTTTAGATTTTATATGTAACATCAACTAGCAACTAATTGGATTAAATATTTTAGGATTAAAATAGCACTCTTTTCCAGACTTTTTCTTTAGGTTGCCAGTTTTAAATATGTGTTTTTCTCTGTTTAAGTCCTCATGTTATATTTTTTTTTCTCATTCAGTTATATGGTCTTAAAATGAAGAACTTTTAATCTTAATTCTTCAGATCATCTTAACCCTTCATTGCTAGACTGGTATCATGAAGATACAAATAAAGTATTTTAGCTGGACAACTATCTGATGGTGCTGTGTTTAGCTGAAACTACAAATTAATATCTGATGGGGACGTAAATAGGGTTGGATGCCTCCCTTGAAGATGACATCTTTAGAGAACATAAAAATTTACATGTGCACATGTCAGAGTCAAGTATTTTAGTACCCACATATTTAAGTACTAAGGTTTTTTTCTGGCACATTTCCCGCCTGAAATCAGATGTGGAATACTTGTAAGGTGATGGCTGATAGAGGATTTCAACAGCTTCTCAATTTTAACTTCACATTTAAGGCTTCTGCAGGACATCCTTCTTCTATGAGGGCACCAATACACTGGTAACACCTGCCTCTTTCCCGTTGATCACACCTGTTGACACTTATGTGCATTAACAAATCAACTAATAACCTTCTGGTTTTCTTTTTCATCTGCATTGGTACTGGTAGCTCCGTGCATACAGAATTATGATATACAATATATTCCTTGTTTAAATGGATTTTATTGAGTGCCAAACCTATTTCTGGTCATATTGCTTAATAATACCTCTAAATAATTCTAAGAAAAGAAAGCTTTTTCACAAATATATGTACCTTTTGAATAATTCCATTCCTGGACTGTCCTATGAGTTATATACATTTAAATTTTGTCCCAGAATAGGAGAACAGTTCATGTTCATATCAACTCTTTGTATTTATGTCTACGAATGAGTAAAGCTCGCACAGAGCTGACTTTGAAGGTTCTGTTGGTAGCCAGAACAAACGGTACCTTTACCACAGTGCTGCATATTGGAGCACAATACAAAATACCAAGCTAATTCCAGAAAGGATAATACATCCACAGGGAGTGGGACAGCATCGTAAAATGTTACTAGCTTGGATTCTGAAAGCAAGAGCGCCACAGTCAAGTGATACTCCACCTGAGCTAATACATCCTCCGTCTTGATGGTGATAATTAATCAGAGACAGCACTGCACTGATGATGTTATGCTGCTTCCAGTTCTGCTGTATTGGTGCACCCAAGTGGGGTTGCAACTAATTCAGAAACCATTGCACAGATGTTTGTCAAAGCCAGGACAAATATTAATATCACCAGAGTTACATGCTGAGGTTTTACTGGTGAAAATTTTAAAAATCACTAGTCAGGCACATTCCTCAGAGCTGTACTACATAGACTGGCTAATGACTATTGAACATTTGAAAGATATGAGTTCAAAAGCAATGAGTAAAAACTGCGACAAATGGAGAATGTTGAATAAATGCAAAGAAATCATGAGTAGCTCATGGATATTTAGTAAACAATAGTTTTCTGAGTTATTCTTTATGCATTGTTTATTCATCTCTAATAAGTATACAGTATAAATGGTATTTTTATTTCAGCTCTTAGAACATAAAAAAATCTGTGGAAGCTCGCTGAGAATTTTGCAAGCATATCCAAATGGCAAATCAACGGAGGTAAGTTGGAGTTTATGTCCCTGAACATATTGTACGATCAGTGGATAAGACAGGTTTTAAATATAGATTGAAAACCACAGGGTATTAAGTATCTAGGAATATTTTACCTTATGGTGTTGAAGTCTACAACAACACTTAACAAAGAGGTAATGTGAAATACAGTGAAAGAAATGATTGCTGGGTGGTCTCTGCCACATGCTGTGTTGTGTGGGGAGAAAGGCTGAGAGCCATGAGAAGGATATTGGGACCAAACCTGACATACTGTATACATTAAACAGCTTTCTATTTACCTTCTGAGAAAAGTTCTTTAAGGAACTCGTGGGTTTGTTAACAAAAACTTTATGGCATTATAGGAAACCCAAAATCTGGGATGAAAATGCTAGTGTTAGCCAGACCTTTAGGTGGAGTGAATTTTCCAGAGTTAGAAAAATATTGGTTTTTTGTGAAGCCAAGGAATGGATACCATATAAATGGATCTCAGCTCATGTGAATAGCCTTTGAAAAAGCACAGACGTTACTTTTTCATTTGTTCTCATTAACAATGGTGAACTGAACACAGTACTGAAAGCTATGGCTAAATAGATTCTGAATCATAAAGAAAATGCACGGGAAAATGCAATGGAAAATACAAAATGAAAGAAGGCAATGGCTATGAAACAAAATGAGTATGAGATTTGTTTGTTTTCTTTATTTTTTATTCCTAAGTGTTAGGGCCCTGAGGGCACCTCCAAGCCTTACTGTCACAGATCAGCCCCCTCGGGCCTCCCTCACCCTGCCCACGGACAGGACCCCATTTCAGCCCACAGGGCCATCAGCTCTGCTGCAGCAACACCACCGCAAGGCCTGTCTCCAGCTCCCCACAGCCCTGCCCTGACTGGCCTTGGGCATTGCTGAGCCCACCTAGAGACCCACATCCTGGCCCAGCCTTGGCTCATCCCTGTTCCCAGGGAGATTCCTGATGCCCAGGGCTGGGGCTGCCCTGGAGACCCCAACCTGCTCCTCTCCTGGCTGGGGGTAGGACAGGCCCTGGCTGCCAGGCCCTGCCCTGCCATCCTGTGGGGCCTCCATGCTCCTGGCCCCATGAAGGCCTCAGCCTGCACAGGGCCCAGGTGTTAAAGGGCTGCATGTTGTAATGTTACAGAATATGTCAGACTCACGGAATGGTGTCTGTTTCTTTCTAATCTCTTTGTAAAACCTTGTAGGCTAGTACAGGGGACCTCAGGTGTGTGCAGTCACAGCCTTCCTGCAGACTGTGAGAGAAGTAATGCAGAAACCTCTCTGATTCTCCACTAGGACTACAGAGACAATGTAAGTAAAGCATGGACTTCTTCTAATTTCCTAAGGGATTTGAGTCAAGCCCCTTAACTACGTATTTGTGTTCTCCCCTCCTCTCTATTTGCTTCAATCTCCTCAAAATTACAGCTCATAGCTTAATGAATAAGCTATGAGTTGTAATAACCTAACTGTATAACCCTTCAGTGCTGAAGGGAGGCAGTGGAGGAAGATTACAGAGTGAATGCAAGGAAGGACATTTAGTGTGCTGACTTCTTCCTGCTGCTTTATTTTTGATTAATGGAACAATAAACACCAATCAGGACTGCTTGGGATAGCTCAAGAGATGTGGACAGATGCTTGTCTTGTGGCATTTACTACCTTAAATATTCCGTGATTCTGCAATTTTGGTTGAGGGTTGGTGGCTCTATTCCATTTGTATGGGTATCCAATTACACCTCAAATATTTGCACTTGACAGCAGTTTTAGTTAAATGAAAAATGAACAAAATGCAGTACATACTTTAATAACGATCAGTCTTAAGAGAATTTTTTGAAGAACAACTTCTGACCCACCAAGATTATTAAACATCCTGTATCATTTTTTGTAAGATTAGTCACAGTGTCTTTTCTGAAACTCAATTTATATTATTACATTCTGCCTCCATAAATCGCCCTACGGTATCAACTGGGTATAGTATTCTTCTGTCACATATTGTTGTAGAAGGTTAAAAAGCTGTCATGTTCCACCTCAGAAATGGATCCACTTTGCTAGAATGTAATGCAGTTCTATTACAATATTTGAAATTTTTTGTTATTTTCCAATCCAGTATATTTGCAAGAGAATCCATTATATTTTTTCAGTGCTTCTTTCTGTCCTCATCTGCATCAATAAATATAGAAATGATAAGTATTAGTATTTTGCAGAGGCACTAATTTCCAGAGATTGTCCCCTAGGACAATCCTGTCCACAAAAGAAGGAAAAAATAATTCTCCGTTTGCATATGTACCTAAGTGCATGTGCCAGCAAAGAACCAAGATTCTAATTTTTCAAAGCCTCTATTTCTCAAGCAATGACAACATTCTAAATGAAGGTCCCAAAAACCGTTATTATTTACTTAATACATTTTTTTTCTTGGCAGGTCTTTCAGGTGATACAATAAATGTCATTCCTTCCTTTTACTCAATATCAAGCAAACAAATCATTCTGCTCTTTAAGTCATATCTTTTGACTGGGAGGAGAGCCAGTAGCCCTGCTCTTCTTGATTATTATGTATCTCATTATATGTTTGGCAGAATGGGGATATAAACCTAGTGCTCTATCCAGATTCAAGTGTGAATAATTACATTCTGCCTACCTGAATTCCCACTGCAACTTCATTTGCGTACAGTATATTTCTTCATTTCCTGCTCTCAGGCCTGTTCTGGCACCTATTGAAGTTAGTGGAAAGTTCTCAAAGACTTTGGTGAAGGAAAATATCCATAGAGTATGGCATCATTCTGTTGTGGTGTTAAACAGCTTAGGTTGACATAAGTAGAGTCTGTATCATCTTATAAATTGCTTGCACCACTGTATATTTCTACCAGTTTGGAAAACTCTTCACATCTCATTAGCATTCTGTGTATATTCAAGATATGACAAATAGCAATTACCATATTTTACACGTATTCTGTTGGAGACACAGTATCTGTTATATTTACAGACATATATGGTTGATCCTGGTGTCACTGAACTTTATAAGGATCTTCCTTTTGACTTTAGTGAGGATGGCTAGGTAATACCTTAAGAGCAGTAGGACATAGTTGCCTTCTGAGGCATGGAAATTCTGTTCTCTGTTTTTGGGCATGTGTGGGGGGAAAAAAAAAAAAGAAGCAAAATTGACTTCAAGCCTTTTGATCCCCAGAGCAATACCTAAACAACAATACTCTGTGCACTTAAACAAGGAATGAACACAGTTGCAAATAATTGTAGCTCTGTACTTTCTTAGAAAACTTTGGAGTTTTTGCAAAATATATTTTTACTTTAATAACATTTCTAGAGATAAAAGGTGCAGGTTTTGAACCCTTCTCACTTGTCCCTAAGAAGTTTCTTGGAGGAGAGAAAGATAACATGTCTCAATGAGCAGCTCAAAACAAAGGCAGACCAAATTGTAGTTAATTCAGACCTGAGCTTTCCTCTTGTTTTGGGGGTGCTCTAGCCCATCTTTAACCAGAATTGATTTTATTTAGTATTTTAATAAAGTAAGGGCAGTATCTAATGAAACTAGTTGACTCCAGGCTGGAATATATTTGATACAGTTGTTCCCACCTTCTTTTCTCTTGATGATTATGTTTTATAAGTTATACCATTCACTATAATTCTTAGGCCTTTTGCTCATGTTCTCATGAGCAAGGCCCATGACAGGGCAGAACACAGACCATCTCTTTTTTCCTCCAAAGTCTGTGTCAGGTACTTTTAACCTTGGCCCGAGCTACTGGCATGGGAATTGTCAGTATCCTAAATATACAACATTCCTTTTCTTTGGCCTTAGACAAAACCAGGAGTAGGGCTGGTATAAAAGTCTGTGATGACAGCTCCATGCCATTTCTCGGAAACCAGCAAAAGAATTGTGCAGTGAAGCTAGAGCAGTGGAGAGAATCTCAACAATTTAATTCTGTGATTCTTACTGTGGCAGTGGAAGGTCATTTTAATTCAAGAGCAAAACCAACAACTGTCTTGCAGTATCACATACAGCATTTCTAATAATTTAAAAAAACCTCTAAATCAGAAATGTGGCACAGGTAAGCAAGCTGGTAAAAAACACCCTGACAAGAAAGATGGTTTTGTTTTATTCAGTTTTTAAATGTTTCTGTAGCTTGCTATATTCATAACCTAGGGCAAGTTTAATTAAAGTCAATGAAGCAGTTTAAAGTGAAGAAAAAATCAGCATTAGAAAAATTGTTGATTGTTTTCTAATTATGCTGTGGACTTCTCTGTAATGGATTCTTGCCTTTTTAACTCTAGATAAAGCCACTGATGTATGCCAGTGCAGACAGGAGACCTGGGAAATTCCTTCATAAAATTTCCTTACTAGTTGCTTCTCTAGATATCTTAGCACCCCTGTGGCATGATCCATTTCATTGCTTTTTGTCAACACTTGAACAAGGTGAATTTTATTTTCTGAAGATTGTAACAATAGACTAGCGTATCATGCACGAAAGTTTTTCATGTATAGTTTGAGAACCTTTTGGTTTATGAACCCTTTATTCAGAAAGCAAACCTGTACGATACTCTTTAAGCATCCAGATTCATCCCTGAGTTGAGGAATACCCGTAAATATGGAGAATAATAGTTGTTGTGGGTGCTGTTCTTGACTCATAGAGGGTGTCAGTAGGATTTTGGTTTTGTGTGGCTGGGAAGCTTGTCTATAATACAAATGGCACCCCTCTTACCTTCAGTGGGTAAGGATCTGCCAGTTGCATGTGGCCTCCAGTCATTCCTTTCAAACTTCTCTTGACTTGATATAGGCAATGGGCCGTCCATACTCCTGCCAGCTGATCATCAGCCGGGTTTGTGATGTGACAGTGGTTTGCTCCAGTAGAACCATTGATCTCTTGGAATGGTAGAGTTCATCCTGAGGTACCAGTGAAGCTCAGAAGGGGTGATGATATGTTACTTGATTGTCCCAAGGTAACAGTCCAACATCCCAGGACAACATATATAGAATCATTTAGGTTGGAGAAGACCCTTAAGATCATCAAGTCCAACCATTAATCTAGCACTGCGAAATCTGCCACTGAACCATGTCCCTAAGCACCACGTCTGCGTGTCTTTTAAATACCTCCAGGGATGGTGATTCCACCTCTTCCCTGGTCAGCCCATTCTAGTGCTTCATAACTCTTTCAAGGAAGAAATTTTTTCAGTATCTTACCTTCCCTTCTGTTGGATGCAGCAACTCGTTCTTTGGCCTTTCTGACACATCCCAGTTCATCTCATCTCACTTACCAGAGGGAGGTATGAGGAGCACAATTTATGATGTATACATCTCATCCAGAAATTTACCTTGAGGTTTTGTATTTTCAAATACTTCTGCATATCAGTAAGTATTCCCAATGACCTGTTATGAAAAAGCCTGTGCTGTGTTATACCAGATATGCTCTAAAAGAAAAATCTGCTTTTGTAACCTGCTATAAGTCCCCTTTGTTCAGGGCTAGACATTAAATAAAGTATGTATTATAACTATTGTTACACTTAGTCCTTAGTTTTATTTTAGATGATTTATTCAGTCTTCAGAATCCTTCCATCAAGATTTTGGCCTGATGACTGTCCAGAGGCCTCCTTAAATTAGAGCAGATACATTAGATTCTGCACTTCTAAAATTCTGAATTGCCCCATTGTTCTTCATCACTGTTTTAATGGGCATATTTCTGATCCTGATGAAGAAAGAGTCTGCTTGGCAAAATACGGTAAACTAAGCATGAGCTTTGAGTGGTCTTCTTGATCTTCTTGATAAAGTTCGCTAGAGGAATGTAACATTTACAGAGGAATTGAAATGCTCCTGGTAGTGCATTTTTCCTATGAGAGAATCACTAAATGCTCACAGTATTGAGGGAGATATATATATATTTTGCATCTCTCTACAGAAGCAATGAAAGCATTTCACATTTACTTTGCAAACAATCAACTTAATAATCAGGTTATTTTTGGAGAAATTATCACTTGTTTCTAATCGTGTGTTAAAAACACATCACACGTCATTTAGATTGCAAAATCAAGCACTCCCAGTTTAGCAGATGGCTCTAGAATCCCGTCAGCTTCCCTCAGGTGTGTGTGACAATAGCATCCTTATTTATGAATCATATTACTTTTGCCTCATTTTGTGCACAAGAGCGATGACTCGCAGGGAATAAGGAAGGTGTTGAATAGTTCTTTTTAACTTCATTGCCTAGTCTGTAGTCTTAGGCCTTAGTTATTGTCCACTGTGCCAGCTAATATAATCCAAACCTGTACTGTATTTGGAATTATTAATTTATTTTTACTGTTTTCAATGGCATTCTTCATTATAGAATTATCTGAATGCTTCGCCAGTGAGTTTTGTTGGTTTTGGTTTTGGTTTTTTTTTTTTTTGTATGGGGGAAGCCAAGAATATTATCCCTATTTTATAGCTGAGAAAGTGTAAATTAGCTGTAGTAGTAAGAAGTCAACATGCCTAAAACTCATCCCAGTGGTTTTTAAATTGACATCCTCTCAGTGACATTGCATGTCCTCAAGTTCCTGTGTAAGGGTATATAGGAATTTTGACTTGTCCTTCTTCCATTCATTATGTGGCTTCTCTCTATTACACTTTATTTAGGCAGTCTCTGTCTTTTTAATCTTTGCACATAAGGGTTTCCCTCTAGGCCCCTATCATTTTCACTGTTCATATCTAGACTTTTCTGCTTTAGAGTGAATAAGATCAAAATTCTGTTTAGATGTCCACTATAAAAAAAAAAAACAAACAAAAAAACCCCCCAAAAAACCAACCCAAAAACCAACCCCAAAACCTCTGGAACATTATTATCTGAAAGATGTCTTTACAAAGCAAAATAGATTCCACAGAATGACTACAACAGGGACAGTAGGGACTGAGTCATACCTTCCTTACATACACAGTGAATGTGTATGCTATTAGCCAACTCGACAGAGGACGCGGGTTAACAGTTTTGGTGCTGGTGGTTTTACAAGGCAAAATTCTGACGGCTGAAGGTTAGACTAAGCAAATTGAGCTTAGCTTAGACCGGCCACTGCATGGTATGTAATGCTCCTTTGCAGTGAATGGGGCGTGATTTAAACAGTCATTCACCAGCATACAGAGTGCATATACCATATCTAAGCCAGTCAATGACTTGTATTATTGTTCAGACTGGCATTCACTTACGTGAAAACCCTACATATTTAGATTGAAAACAATTTTAAATAATTAACATAGATGTATCCACTCCGGCAACAGGCATATCATATTAAGTAACACAAGATGTAGATTTGAGAGTGCTACTAATAAGGTGGATCAGTGTGCTCCTGCAGCCTGGGCCAAGCATGCAGTTGATGGTGATTAGAAAATGGTGTTCACAACTGTAAAAGTTAAACACAGGGCCTTACCATTCGGGGTTATCTAGAGGAAGCTAAGTCCTTGAACAACTGTAGAATTTTCAGTGACAAGCCTTGCTACAATTTCTCTCTGGCATAATTTTGGTTGCTCGCAATGACTGTTTTTCTTTTCCAAAGCAGTACAAACTTGAACACTGAATCATGCTTTGGTGTCCTGTCACCGTGCATCGCTGTGATCGCACGGTGGCTAATGGTGCATGGTCTGAGTGCAACATCGCTGTTCCAAAACAGCTCAACTACTAAACTGATAGGCAGTATAATGAGAAACTCTTGCTGACAGCAGGTATTTCTATTTTATCTGAGAATAATTCACTGAGTAGGTAATTGGTGAATTCCCAATGGGAAAAAACTTGATTCTGTCTGAGTATAGGTTACCAAATGTACCACCATAAAATAATTGATTTTGTGATATATCAAGTAGGGACATAGTTGAGACTATTGAACTTTTCACTTAGGGCCTCAGGGTGAACTTGAACCAAGCTCCCAAAGGTGAAGAACCAGTGCTTGACATGTGCAGGGTTTTGCACTCTTAACAGCCTCTTTAACTTTCATTTTCCCCTATTAATGTACTTTCACCAAGATCTAGATGTGCACAGCGTCTCATTAAGATGGTTGAGTTGTCATTGGAGATAATCACCAAAGGAATGTGTTATAAAAGGAGAAAAAAAGTATGTCTAGAAAGTCTGAATAATTTTTTTATGCTGTTGTTTTAGTGAAGAGGCTTTGGATGCTGATAGGAAAGTTACTATAGCTATAGGGCACATTTAATTGCATTTTAGAAACTTCTTTTAATCCTGTAATAACAAAAAATTAAATCAGTGCTGACATTTTTTTGTTGCCAGAAGAAGGTAGTAAAAGGGTAAAGAAATAATTGTTAGTTCTGAGAATATAATTAGCAACTTTAATGCTTTAATCTAAAAAATGCATATTTTGAGCCTGGGTGAATGATTAAAGAAAAGATATTGAAAGCCTTTGAAATTTCTAACTGTTTGTTTTTAATTGTAAATTATGATCACTATAATTAGCTCATTTAGTACATTTATAATGTAAACAAATATGAATATACAGAAGTTCAGTGATATATTTCAGGGCAAATAAGAGCAACATTGTGACCCTGGGCTCTATTTATTAAGCCTTTCTTGTAGCATTTGGCACTGCTTCATTCTTTCATTCTTGGGTTTTTTTCCCCCCTTTTTTCCCAGAAGATAAAAGAAAACCATACATAATACTTGCAGGTGTCTGCTGAGGTCTTAATGCATCTGGAACTACACTGAAGAAAATACAGATAGAAATCTGGTCCTTTTTGGGCTCAATTTAACCTGCACTCTGAAACTTTCTTACCACTAAAGTATCCTTCATGTTAAAAAATAAGTACTGCATGTTTTCTTAAACACTAGGTTGTTAACACTGAGCAATTAGATCGACTGAAAGTGCTATTGTGTTTCAGGTAGACTTACGTATTTCCATAGTTAGCTATCTGCAGAAATGCAGTGTGTCTGATGCTGGCTGTTCTTTTCCCTGGTGCTGTACTTTGTGCATCACCCTGGGACTGGATTTCAGAAATCTGCTCCTTTCCTGATACACGTGCTGCCCTACACACCACTCACACATGAAGAGGAGCTGCCCGGCTAAGACTCCCTGCATGCTAATGGAAACCTTTAGTGAGTAACAGGATGTTTTTCCCCCCACCAAGTTCAAAGATTAAAATTTGGGGTTTAGTCTCACCATTATTTTTCTAAAAAAGGCATCTTTTGTTACATTTCCAGAGCTCAGTTATCATGCTGCAACACACTGCATCCAGTTCCGATAAGTCATGGAAAGTTATGATTAGTTAAGCTCCTTATGAATAGAGAATGCTTCCCTGAAGGTTGAAATTGGCCTCTAACTTCAGATTTTAAATCATTGTTGAAGTGTTTTGACTAGGCTGCCTTTGTGTACACTAAACAGTTTAAGGTTACTTTTTAATCCAGTGGTGCCTGTTTTATGATGTACACTTGCTGTGGATTGAATGTTGTTCTGTTCATCACTGCCAGCTGTCTCCTTGGGATCCTCTAGTAACTAAGTTATTTTATCTCAGAGGAATGAATTGTCAATAACAAGCAAATAATAATCTTTCTTCTGAATTCTCAAGATTTAAAAAAAAAAAAGACACTTCTTTTGTCATTCCTACCCTATAATGTAAAATGTATTGTGAGGGTTAGTTGCTCTATTCTTGCGCTGTGAGCCTTCACGAGTTAAAATGTTTGTAACACAAAACAAAGGTAGAAGAGGTACATCTTGCAGCAGTGTATTCACCATATTCTGTGGATATTTTTCAGCTGAAGGAAGTAAGCCCTGGTTATTACAGCTGTCATGTTGACATCTGATATTTCAGTATCAGTGATTGCCTCACCCACCACATGACCCTGATCACTACCGTGATTCTCTGTCCGCTATTAAACTGTGAGAGGTCTTGGCCCTCCAGGTGCTGTTTCAAGTCTGAAATAGCAACTTGTCTGTCATACTCTCTCTGCCTAAATTAATGCTTAAGGACCGAGCAAAAATGTTTAATGTAGACAGGGTGTCATACAGCAACAAAGAAAAGAACGCAGCTTATGCCTATTTTCATGGCTGATGAAGAACAATGGCACTAAGTATGCATCAGTTATTAAAAATGAGCAGGCTTTGAAGTGACTTTGTGGCTTACATCTCAACAGTCCTATTTTTTGCCTTTCATATCTGCTTTTGGGGAACACACTTCTAGAAAGTCCTAAGAGGTATGTTGAGATTTCACACAGGAATGGGGGTGTATAATAGCATTATTTTCATGAGTCAAAACTGAAAAATTCCAAAATACTGTGATACAAAATTTCAGATCCAAAGTGGATCTTTGCCACATTTTTGCTTTTCTTTACACAGCAGGGAAAAACAAGCAAACAAGCAAAAATAGTTCATGGGAATCTAGTTAAAAACCTTAAAAACTACAAACTCAACTCTAAGATTGTGTAGTTGTAATGAATAGAACTTCCTATGATGCACATTTTTCTCCCCTTAGTAAGTACCTTACTTGTGCTAAGATTAATTTTTTTAATTTAAAAGTTGCTTAACCTAGGCAACACGAAAGATTTAGACGGTAGACTGTTCTATGCAAATAGATAAGGTCTATCAAGCCTACCTAGTTTTTAGGAATACGGCATTGGAAATGATTCTGTACGTAAGGTAAAAGAGCTGACCTCACTGACTAATACTCTGTACAGTGTACAAGCTTTGACACAGTGGTTGTCAGACGTTTCCAGCCCTGAATGCTTATCTTTGTAGCCCTCTTCTGTTGTTAAATTCATGTAAGTGGGTGTGTGGGGCTTGACAGCCGAGAACCAGGGTTTGTATATTGAAATTCAGATGCATCTGGACTGTACCAGAAATGAAGTAGGTGTAATGCCGGAGTAATAAAGAAATTGGATAACCAACTCTCTATTTTTTTGGATTGATTTTACATTCTTAAATGTAGTTTTAAATTTTTTTTTTTTTTTTTTTTTGCTTTGACAGACGTGCTTGTGAGCATCTGACCTGCAATTCCACCTGTAATGCAGAGGGAAACGTATTTTGTGCAGAGTGCTTCTGGTCACCTTTGCTAAGGTAGTGCTGAGTTTCTTACACTGACCCCTGTGAACAGGATCTCTAACAAACACAGCTGCAACATGTTATATTGGAAAATGTTTTTCTTTGAAATAGAACTATCCATGCTTTCATACCCTGTTCGGTATATTCTGGATTGCAGTTGCAAATACCATTTTTCATGGCATGAAAGGTCCTCTCTTCAGGTTTTCTCAGAAGCATTTCTCTGTTTGTAACAATATGCATATAAAATATGTATATACGCATACATAGTGTATACTATATATAAAAACCCAAATGTGTGATTTCCCATCTCATGTTACGCTAAGGCCATCCTTTAAAAACTTACAAAATTTTATATAGTTCTAGGCTAAAGTTATGACATTATATATGTGAAGTTAAAAGGTTATAAATGTAGTTCTACTTATCTTAGTGGAAAACCAGATCAGAAATTGTAGGCAGTGTACTTTTAGAAGAGTTCTGCTGTCATGACTCTGAAGATGGAAAGCAAGATAGACAAGGATTTAGAGCTACTGTGAAGAGGGAGAGGGAGGGTATGTGTTCCTGAGAGTAAAGATTAAAAACGAATGTAAAAAGTGTGAAAATTAAGACATGTCCACTCTGAACGTGTTTGATATTAACTTGTAGCAGGTAGGGCTTTGCTGTCTGTTAAATGCAAAATTACAATTTGACTGAATAAGGGACACAGACCAAGCCAACTAGACTGGAGAAAAATTTGTTGCCCTTCTGTGGAATATCCATAATGACTGAATGTTCTCCATGAATCCATGATTCATTTGGTGTCTGGATCTGCACTGCTTTTAACACACAGTATTTACTGTAATCAGAGATGTCACACAAGTGGGACTTTTTGAGGCTAGAGATGGTATTATGTGGTTCTACCAATCCTCTCAAATCCTAAGCTTTAAAGAGAAAACCCCACTGGTTTATTTTTGATTTCTTTTAAGCAAAAATAGTTTCTAAAACCTGTCAGTCATTTGTCTGTGGACAAACACTGGATTTGATGCTGCCATTGGCAGTTTAGGTATGAAAGGCTTTGAATGTCATGCTCTCTGGAGTATAACTGTGCTTGTTCATTTTCTCTCAAGAGATTTGGATGCGCTGTTTAAAGCCTTGGTCTTCACTATGCTCATAGATTTTCCACAGTGATTATGACTAGGGTCCTTAAATGATGCTATAATTACCATTATTCATAGTAATGGCTTATTAGTAATGATTACTAATAATCTTGATAATCCTCTAAGAAGACTGTAGGTGGAAAGCCACAGATGGAGTCATTATAACAAGAAGTGTCTCCTTTCTTGCACCCATGTTGTAATAAAATAATTAATTCTGAGCTTTTTTCAAGGGTGATGAAGAGATTTCTGGAGAGACTTCTCCCATGCCAACCTCTCTGCCCACCTGAAAGGCCCCAAAAATTAAGAGTGGAAAAATGAATAGGCCTCATGAAATGAAATTCCTGTGAATAACTGAAGCAGCAAATAAAACTTATTTCCATCTATCCTCCTGTCTCTCCTTCACTTTTTCTTCACCTTAATTTTCATGGCCTTTTGTTTTTTCATAAGTCTGTAGAGTGTGTGGTAGACAGAAAGTATAGTATAGCTTGGTAGACCACATGTTACCAGAATTTTTTTAGAAAACCTCTTTCTCATGGGATATGTTGCCAAATATGTATTGTTTTTATATTCTTGAGTTCACTTTTGAAAAATGTGCACAAAGCTCTGGCTGTGTTTATCTACAGCTTTAAAAGAACAACAATCAAAATGAAGTGCACTTCATGATCATTTAGTCTTCAGACCAAATAACAAAATCCTTATTCACTTATACAAGTACATCTCTGTCCAGTGGTTTGTCCCGTACGCAGAATGTGCCTGCAGCTCTTGGCACCATGGAGGGTGGAGAACGAAATGTTTCTCATTGGCTGGGAAGGCTCCATGCAGATGAAGTAACCTAATCCCGAATGGTGCACTCAGACTTTTTCAATAAATGTTTTTCGTCACTACAGAGCTTTATATAACAGCAGTAAAGGCAAGAAAGGAAATTAGAAACACAGCTAAGACTGCATCTCATACTTCATAATGGTCTAAAATTCTTACTGTTTATTAAAAATAACACCCCTTGTCAGGGTGTTGATCAAAAATTCTCTGCAGTCTCTTTTCTTTGATATTTTCAATTTACAAACCACAGATATTTGTTGATATTTCTTTATTTAGTTGTATGCCTAAAACATAGAAACTCAAAACTGCTTTCCAACAATGTTGCATGGTAGGGGTAAATCCTTAATTCATGGAGCCAGCAAACTCATCACTGAACATATCTGTCCACTCTCAGAGAAAACAGAACTCTGGTGTAACACAAACAGGAATAGTCAAAGGTGGCATCAGAAAGGATGCTTTCAAAAACCTGTTATATCTGTGAGCCTCATGTTTGTACTGCTGTTCAGTCAGAGTATGGGCATAACCTACTCTAATATATACATTTACCTTTTGTTTCAGCAGTTCCCTGGCTCCTGTACATGCAAACATTTGAATTTCCTGTTGGCTCAGAGGTGAGATTTATAACATTTATTAAAGTTGCTTTTCACTCTGAGTTTACTGGGCAGAAAGCCTAAGAGGGCCTTTTTTTAAGGGGATTTAATTGCTTGAATTTACCAGAGGGGTGAACATTATGCTTTCTTTGCAGCACCACTATCCACTAAGATTGCCAGGTGTTGAATTTCCCTAGAGGTTCCCTATTTACTGAAGGAATTCATGAAATATCCACCTATCCAGAGCTGGGACTCCTAGCATCCCTTTCCCATTCATCGTCTTGATTTTGTTTCCTTCAAGGCTGCTTTTGAATGTCTTGATTGATCCTGTTCACTTCTGTCCATTCCTCTCCATAAGTGTCCTTCCTCCTTTCTGCTTGAGCATCTTGGCCATTAAAAATGGGCCAGACTTGCCTCAGAACTGAATGCACCTGAAAGCCTTTTGCTGTGATGCATCTGCTGGTGCAGAGAGGCAGTTCAATGTTGGAAGTATAGCAGTGCTCTTTAGCAGGGTGGAAAGAAAGATGAACAGAAGGCAAGAAAAGAGGGAATAAGGGGAGGGAAGGATGAAGACCAAAGAGGTATTTCACAATGTTTAAAATAAGAACCTATAAATAGCCTTTCAAAATCCATGAATGGACTTCTCAACAGATGGCAGCCCTACTGTCAAGTGAGCCTAAGGCAGGCAGACCATAATTGTTAGCAAGTGTATTGTTAAGGGAATTTACTAATTTACTGATGCAGCAGCCACTTTGGTTGAAGAATAAATTGGAATATTTTGGTGCATTTCCTTTAAAAAGTCATCCACTTTTAAGTCTATGTATTAAAATGACAAAGTCTTAAATAGGGGTCTCCTTCACTAAACAAAAGATATGCAAATTACATTTCAAGATTTATATTATGATAAAAACTGAAACACAAAAGAGACATTATCTTGCAGAAATGTAAAAGTACATTGCTTCATGGGTCTATAATGATATAATGTGATGTTGATGTAGTTAAAGATGTCAGAAGGGAGACAATGACCTTAAAAGTTTAAGGCAGACACATTAATATTGATTGATTTTTAAGAGATTGAACAGCAAGAATATATCTATATATAGCATGGATATTGGATTGTTTGAAAATTTGAGATGAGATACAGAACATTTTGGTCTTGTAATGCTTTAGACCTAATAGCAAGAGCATGCTTTAAATGCAGCCATTTCTACTACAGGAAACTGAATGATGATTTGCCTTGAATTTAGCAGACTGTAAACCTATTTCTTGTAAAAATCAGTGTTGTTTGACAAAGCTGGATGATAATTTCTGGCTTAACCACAAATGCAGGATGTCATATGAGATGTCAGAGGAGTCTGTAGGGTTTTTTGGGGATTATTTTGCTTAGATTGTCTCCCCCGCCCTGTTATATACATACATAGGTCTGCATGTGGTCTTACAACTATTTCACACACACACACACACACACACACACGTACACATTCCTGTAACATACTGAGCACTGTAAAACCTCAGCAGCTTCTGGCCTTGAACCAAATAATGTGACTGCATATTTATCTTGTCATTTTTTCTTCCTAGTTTTCTCCAAACTGGGAGAAGGTGATCAATAACACTTCTTGTTTAAGTAAGTTTAGGCTTACCCTATATCTGTGTTTATGTCAGCAAAAGTCTTCAAGAAATGTGCCTCGCATTAAGGTGGAATGTGCTAAATTTAGGGATTTTTTTTTTTTTCCCCTTGGGGCAGTTAATTTTATCATCTCAGGTTGATGAAAGGTTCATCTCCTTCACAGATGAGCTTTACTCAGAGACTTCCACTGGTCAGAGAAATTGAGATGTTGGGCTTGGTTGGCCTTTTAGACTTTAGAGACCAAGTCACAGACACCTTGGTCACAAGAAATAAGAATCTAACTTGCAGAAATCATCTGGCAGCAGAGAACAAGTCTGACCTATATGAGATGGACCATCTTGCTGAGAAGATATCCTGCAGCATTGTAAAAGCTGGAGGTTTTCATTCAGAATCAGACCTCATGAAACATGAGGCAGATAAACATAAGGTGTAGACCACATTTATAAAAGGTTGTTTTGTTTATTTTAATATCACTTTCCAATGAATCATTAGTCTTTTACCTTCTTCTCCCCACATATGAAGTGATAGAAAATCAATATCTGAAGGAAAGAGGACAGCTGGGGACCTGAAGTTCAGTATAGACATTTTACATAATAGAGAATTCTTGTTTTCAAGAAGCAAAGACAAGAAAAAATTATCATGTGGCCACTTTGCTTCCAGATGCATTTTTTTAAATGTATAACCAGAAACAGAAAAATATGGATACTTTTTGGGAGAACTGTCAAACAGCAAGGTGTCTGGGTGTCATAGCTGCATCCTGTAAACCTCTACTTAGTTTCACCAATGGTAAAACCTGCTTTGACCCTCCAAAATAGAAAAATAGCCCTAACAGCCTGTTTAGTAAACCAGAGAAAGCACAGTGTCTCCAAAAGGCCTGGCCTGCATGAACATCTAGAATCCCAGAAAAGTCAAGAATTTGAACGCAGTCAGACTTGATTTAATTCTTTTTTTCCTACAAATTCCATTTCAGAGAATGATTAACGGGAGAAGAGACATAAATGGCAAAGTCTTGATCAAGGGAGCTGCTGTCAGGACACCATCTAGATAAATTAGGAAAAGAATGCTCAGGTTTCAGTGAAAGAAGACTAATGACATTAAGTCAAAATGAAATAGAAAGGGGCAGCACTGCAGACTGAAAATCACAAAAGACCAGCCTGCCCTGACAAGAAACCCTAAGAAATTTCCTGAACTGAAAGGTAACTGGAAATACTAAGGAATGACTTCCTGTAAGTGCCAGGCCTTGATGTTACTCAGGACTGAAGATGACCGAGGCACCAAATTTACTTTTTAGGACCTGTCAAGACAAGTGAAGGACTGTTCTGGAAGCATCTGAAGCAGCAGCTGTTAGTAGCAGCTCTACACACTGCAGGTGTTCTGCATCTCACGTGCTCACTCCACTCAATGGGAATCAGTCCCTTCACTAAATCTGAAACAGCCCCATCTGAAGGCAAACAGACAGTGGATAAAAGAAGTGCATGAAGCTTACAGACAGTAAGTGATTCTGTAGTTCAGAAAACCTATTTCCAAGAAAGCAGTGATGGCAGTCTCCCAGAAGGAGTAGTGGCCTTAGCTGAAATCATGGGCGAGTGTTAGAAGTGAGCTGAATGTATTTGTACAAAGGCAGATTTTTCATAAGGCAAGATTTGGTTTTAGGTATACCAAAAAAGGATTTAAAAGAAGTAAATTTAAAACAAACAAACAAAACAAAAAGAACATAACCAAACCACACCACCATGCCCACCACCCCCAAACCCCCCCCCCCCCCCCCAAACAAAAAAACAACACTTCAGGGGTTAAATGTGGACTCCTGAAATCTAGAATGTTTAAAACAAAACAAAATGCACCCTTTCTTGGAAAACGTCAGATTGTTGTTCAGTATTGACAGTCTCCCAAGAAACACTAGTATTCCTAACTGAAAGAGCAGATCTTCTGTTGGAAGTCTCCTAGCTTTAGGTTTAGATTATAATACAGAGCAGCATTTCTGCAGCCAAGCACTTAGTGTGATCGGTACTAAAACTGTATGAGATTAGCTAATGCACTTCTCTGTGATGTGCAAAGTGAATGCCAGGATGCCGCATTGTATCTGACTGCAGTAGCATGAAGTTATGCTTCAACAGCGTTCCATTGTAACGTAGCGTTTTGAAGGCAGGGAAGCGGTCTGTGGAGTGTTGCACATCAGCAAGAAATTATTTTTGAAAGTAGAAAATAAAGAGTTTGAATCAATGTTTAGAACAAACAAATGGGAGCAGCAAAACTTTCAGTATTAATATTATCCGCAGCCATATAACAATAACTAAATGAAGCATGTATTTAAAATTTGGTGAGAAGCTTTTGTACATCTTAGTTCTGTTTTGCCCAGCGGGTGTTCTGCACTTTAGACTTCAATCTCCAGGGCTGTCAATGCAACAACTTTCACAAGCACTATATTCACTTAAAAGCTGAAAGAGAAAAATAGAAAGGGATGATGTTAATACCACTTAGCACTTATATAGCTTTTTCCTTCCTGAAAGTACAGCGCAAACATGAGGTAATTAACAAGTACTTCATCTTGGAGATGCAGTTGTGTATCTAAACAATGTTTAATCAAAGAGAATACAGACATGTAAGACCAACCTATGCCCAATTTCACATTTTCAAGGTTAAATATTGCAAAGTGCATTTATGGTATCATTTGTCCCTCTAGTGAGTCAATAAGTCCAGCTTTTGGAAATCAACACAGTGTATTTCTGCATGCAGGGCTCCTTCTTCATTGTGTGAAGAACTTGCTGTAATAATTTCAGATTTTATTTGAAGTGCCTGCTATAGGAAACCACTGGCAAGTTATACAAGGGGGTGTGTTTGAGTAGTCAAAATATATAGTTAGGTTGCACACCAGTTATCCAAACTGCTAACAGCCTCTGTAGCAATTCTGCTGTACCTGCTCCAGAGTCTACCCACCTTGTATTAGGTATTCTGTATATGGCCCTCAAAGCCTTGTACGCTTGAACAGATAGATTCATCTAATCTGTTTGCTTAGAAGGTTCTAAGTCTTACAAGGAGAGACCAGAAGAGAGGTTCAGCTGGCACTGAGAGAAGTGAAATCCTTTTGAGGAGGAGAAGGGGCAGACTGTAAAGATAAAACTACTAGTCCCTGGCTTAACATTTCTCTAGAAATTAAGAATGAAAGTGTTGGGAGCTGTGGTGTGTTTTCAGTTTGCTTTTTTCCTGGTTAAAATAGAAGTTCAATGGTGTTTGTGAAGCTGGAAGTAGACTCATAAGTCAATTTAATAATTAAAGATTTCTTCTGAGCCCTTGAACTACCAAGGGCTATCAGTGCAGATCAGCCAGGATGCAGAGCAAAGTCTACTGGGGGAATTGGCCGTTTCACTCTCCTCTTCATTCTTCGTCCATTATGAGTTTAGGATGGCAAATCTGTCAATTTTGCAATTTCCTCCAGTAATAGAGTTTTGGCAGAAGCTGACGCCTGTGCTGTATTGTACTCATGCACAGTTGGGTAACCAGTGCATGCTCCATTTGAGAGGCACAGAAAGCTTCTCAAAGTTACTGCATTACAGTCTGTCTCTCTGTGCTGAGCTCAGCTGCTGAGAGCAGAGAAGGTGTGAAGAGGCTTGTTAATAAAAGTCTGTTTAGATTTCATTACTGTAAGCTGCCAAATCAAGACAATACAGATCTTACCAACCCTCTGAGATTTCAGTCTTCTTTCAAAATAATTCCTTTCCTGCAGTGGATACCTTTCCCAGTTGAACCTTTATGCAATGCAAGCAGAGCTCTCCTCTGCAGCCTTTGAAGAATAGAGAGAATGGACACTCCATTCCAATTATAGAGAATGGAGCGGGGAAGAGGAAAGAAGGAGCAGAAAGAGAGCTGTGTTCAGGGAGGGGTCTTGTTTCTCCTACTCACACACACTGAAGAAAAAGCATCCAGCTTTTCTGTTTTCTCCCCTTTTGTTTTTAATACTAGAAAGGGGAACTCCTTTGAGTTGCAGGAGGAACACACATGACTGGTGTGGAGGGTGGACTAGATGTTGCTGTCTGGAAGACTTGTTTCAGAAACGACAAAAGCACTGGGAAAGGGCGTAACTGATTGGTCCATGGGACAGGCAATTGTAGGTTGGTTATGTTCCATGCCTAGCTGGGGTTTGGGGAAGCTATGTCTTACCAAGCTGTAGCATGGCTTTCACATTGTGCCAAAAGCATCTTATTGACTAGATCTACAGAAGTCTCCTGCCAAGGCTAACTGGAAGAGAGCATGCAGTGATCCATGAAGGACTTACTAAAGTATTCGTTTCTTCTTCAGAATGGGTCTGGCCTCTGAACATTTAGAAACAAACTGAGCATTTCTGAAAGAAAGCTGTGGCTATGGTGGTACCTTTGGCTACATGGCCAGTCCTAGACTTTAACCAATTTGAGAACTTCGCTGCTGTTTTTCAGATCACTATGAAAGAAAAATCTAACCTGTGGCAGACTTGGCGTGTGGTGTGGGCAGGCCATTTTTTTCCCCAGAAGATTAAAACTTTCCATTTTCATTACTGATTTCCTTTATCGTGGTCTTTTTAATGTTCTGCAAGTTTTACTTAAATATTTATTAAGGATTTTTAATGCTTAAGTCTTGATGAAAGCAGATACAGGTCTCCTAGCCATAAATGCTGATCTTCCTCTCTGTACCGGCATAAACAATCACCTGAATGTACTGCATATATATATACAGATGTCAAACCCCAGCTACTAATAAATGGCATGAAATGGTTGCTGGGAAGCTGGGTCAATTGTGTTCACCATATAGTCCACTTTCATTATAAATTCAAAGGAAATTACAAAGGTTAGGAGATCTTATTTAACTTTCTTCCCTCACTTGTCCACTTGTGTTTTCTAAATAAGTCTCAAATTTTACATGATTAATGATCTAACTAAATCAAAAGGAAAATTCTTCAGAGAAGAACACATTTTAAATAACACATTGCCATACACATATTTTGCATCATTACTGAATGATCACATAATACAAATAATGAGTATCTTTCTCCCTAGTATAAATTCTTTGTCATCAGGAGTAGAATTTAGTCCTTTTCATCTTGTGTTATGTCATGGCTGTTGGTGTTATGTTCAATGCCTGTAGTACCTAGCCCCATCAGGAGATCTAGAAGGGTGATATTTTGTTTATTCCATCACAGTAATCTCTGCTGTAGAGATACTTAACAAAACCATTTTGTCATATGAAGTATTTAGTGCTGTAGTCATTGAAGTCAATATGACTTTCACAATTGATTTTAAGCAGAAGAGGACTGACTGTGTTTACTGTGACTGTGTCACCCCAATAAAAGATGAACACTGTGCCTTTTTAAGTAACGTATTGCACCTATATACTTTTAAGAGACCACTTGTAAAAAAAAAAAATGCCCTGGAAAAGGAGTGGAAGAGAGATGTGCCTGTTTCTGTGAAACATACCTTCTGAGTTCTGTTTCTGCTTGCAAGAGAAAAATGCAGAATGTAACGTGTGTGCTGTATATTAATATTTATTTAAACTGTCTTCTGATACATTGCCTTTCTCATGCTACATGGTGTTCTCCTGCACTATTTCCCAGCACGATGGCTAATGTCCTGCTCTGAAAATTATCCATTAAAATTTTATCAATTTTGTGTTTTGGTGAGACGGTATGAGGAAATGCCATTGGAAAATTAGATTCCTCTTCGACATCAGGCGCCCAGTCAGCAATCCAATCCCATGTGTTTCTACTGAGACATTAGGATTTGATATAATTTTGGGCAGAAAACATTTTAAAATGAAACAATTGAATTTTCTAGATGGTCTTGGGGACCACTTAGTTTAAGAGAATACACTTCCAAATCAAAAGCCTTTCAATCATTCTAAATATTATTTGGATGATATTTGCTTTATGTGTAGTAGCAGTTTGAATTTGTATTGAATGTTTGACTGGCTCGTGCTCACGTAGATGATGTATGAAATTATTATTTCATATTTTTCTAGTGTTTGCATTGCAAGTGACATCTGGCTGACAGGAACTTGGAGAAATGGGATACGAAGTGAATGCTGCAGTTACCACAGCATCATATTTATCAAAAGGCTTAAGGTTGGTCTGTCTTTGTTTAACATATGAAACTCACGGCAATGAATAAGAAACAACACTGATTTTTATTTATTTTTTTTTTAACTGGGCTGCTTAGAAAATGAAGATAGATGAAGAAAAAATGTTAATGGTATTCTTTATTCTGTTCATTGAATTAATTTATGTAGACAATCATGCATATGGTCTGAAAGACATTTCTCAGCTTGTTTGGAGGATTTTTTGCTATTACCCCTTTAAATTTTGGTTAATGTTATATATATTTCATATACATTATATCACAGACATAGGGAAGTCTGGAATAAGCTACTATAATAGTACAGTTTTCTGGCACAGTTTTCTTTTTAAACTTTAAGTGTTCAACTGCGTAAGTCTAAGTGTGGGTTTAATTCTAATTGCATTATAACTTTGAAATCTACCTGTTGAAGTCCTGTCTTCAACCAAACTCTTACCCTAACAATTTTTCATTAAACTCTTGATGTGTCACTTACCTAATAGTAAATTATATCTTGATAGAATATAATACAGGTTTTAAAAATGATACTATTATTTTACAGTTCAAAATGTGGTACGAAAATTTATTACTTTCTTTAGAAATATGAATTCAGCCTTTAAAAAAGGCCTTTCTGAAATGCATACTGTTTGGGAGGAAGCTCTGCTGTAGTGTTACAGAACAATGACAAAAGTGATACAGTGAAGTGTCCAGCTTCTGGCCATGCCCTGGCAGGGGAGAGGAATTGGCTGCATTACTCTGACTAGAAGGACGCTCTTTGTTGCTGTCTTGGTATCATTCACCCTCACTGAGTGATAGACTCATCCATTGCCATACCTGCCTTTCCTAGCAGTCATGGACTTGCATTTTTATTACAGCGGGAAAAAGCCTCCTTTTTTTTTTTTTTTTGGTCAAGCAATTATTGAACAAAGAATATGCAGATGTTGATCACTTCAGACCAGCAAAGAAGAGTATCTAATTAGAGCATTCGGAGCAATATGTATTCTGAGCATAGCAAGGACAGGGACAGACTAATCAGAAAAGCAAGAGGTGATACTGTAACACGGTTTGCCATTGAGGCTGGTTTCCTAAGCATCACATAGTAGTTCATTCAACAGTTCTTTAACCATGCAGAATGCTACATAGGATTCATTGGAATAGGCTTTGCATTTTTAGATGAAGATCACAATTTACTTTGTGTTGGCTTAGGACGTTGTGGCGAAGAACTTGTCATGCAGAAAACACTAGGTACCTTATCACTTAAAAAATATATGTATATAGTAGGTGTTTTTGAAGTGCTTCTGAGTGGGTCCTATCCACTGTGGCAATTCCCATGTGTTCTAATGTTTTGTTATAGATGGAGTATTATGTAACATAGACCATTTACCTGTTTTCCGTGCTGTCATTTACTCTTTTGAAAATGACACCTTTTCTTGGGTTCCTCTAATGCGCAAGAGACCTGATGTCAGTCATTCTTGAAACCTCTTCCTTTGTTCTTCTGCAACGAATGTCTCCAAAATCTCCTCGTCTGTTCAGTTGAGGTTGGATGGGCCCCATGTCTCAAATGTTTACTCAGTATGTCTTTTCTTACTAACAGAATGATTCATATACAAGGTATCTGGAACTACTTTTAAACAAGTCTGCAGGTGCTACTGCCTCCTGTTGAGCTAAACTCACAGAAATTGTCAATTTATTTGTTCGCATCCATTCAGGTCTGTGTGTTGTATTATGCTACATAGTACTTCTGTCTCTGCTTTGTGATATATGGAGCAAAGCTGTTCTAGTTTCTTAGCCACTGTTATTTATGCTCTGTGATAATGTGTGTTATACTTGTATTTATCTACTTTGTCTGCCTAGCCACACAGTCAGTTTTTATCAGATTCTGGTTAAGATTGCTAGAGTTCCTGTATGCCAACCCAAACAAAAAGCAAGGAAATAAATGGTTAAGTCATTCAACAGCCCGTTGACACTAGCCTCATTGGCTCTCTTTCTCAATCTCAACTGTATCACTTCCACTGTCCACAGGCCACAGGTTTTCAACTTCATCCTGATTACATTAGTTTTCTTCTGTTTACTATCCAAGGCAATAATTCCTTGGCCTATTACATGATTTTACACTTTCTATCTTGAGTATTTGCACCCCAAACTATGATATCATCATTAATTAAATTTTTTTAAAAGTCTGTAGGTCATGGTTATTTGCTAAGACTGAAGGAAAACTACTTAGCTGTAGAATTGACAGCAATAAGGCTGGAGATGTGTGATCTGCATTCTTTCTGTTGAGATATTTTAGTAGAAAGCTTTGGAATGAAATTTTCAAGTGCTGACAGATTGGATTTTCAAAGCTATTTAGGGGCTGAAAAGTCTAGTGGACTATTTTCTAAATTTTTTTAATCTTTTTATTTCATAATTGTATTATTTCATCATTAAAAATCTGTCCCTAAACTTAGACATGATATTCTCCATTGTAATTACTGTTTGGTGGCTGGGTTTAGCCTTTCAGACCTGTATCTTACCTTTTTAGCACTTTGATAGTAACCATACTGCTAGTCCAATCAGCCAGTGTATTACTCCATCTTCAGTGGAGATTTCAGTTTCTCTTTACAAATTTAATATGGTCATTTATGCTTGATGTAATACTGGAATTTCTATCAAAGCAGTGGATCATGTTTTTAAGAGCCAAGGTTCTGGGAAAAACGTCATTGCATTCTTTAATATTGTCCTATGTGTGTTGAGTAGTGAAGCCGTGCTTCTTGAAAACTTGCATTTACAGTCTGTTTCAATGAACAAGGATAGGTCAGCCTTCTTCTATTGCTCTTTTGAACCTTCCTCACTCTGTGGGGAAAGTCACGTTGGTCAAAGGTCTGATCCCTGATCTTGGCACTTTCTTCTGTGTGGGTGAAGATGAAAGTGAATGAATGACACTCAATATAAACAACCTTTCCTTTTCAAGAGAAGACTAGTAGCACCTACATGTACAGATATTCTGCAGGAATGTCAGTCGGAATACTTGCAAGTGAATTTTGAGGCATTTTTAGGAGCAATGTGTATATATAATAAGAACCAGAGGAAAAGTATTCAATTTTTTTTTAAGGACTAAAATTAGTATTTGCACCAGCACACTGTGATAGACTGATGAACTGCCTGAGACATTTCAATACGATAGCAGACACTGATGTATTTTTTTTTTAAATTTGGTTGGCAGCAGGCAGCAGAAGGGGGAAAAATGCATATGGATATAATCACACAGAAAAAGCCATGAACCTGAAAATTTTTCCCTCCTTTCTTCCCCCTTTTGTTCCCAATTCTTGCCTCTAGAAGAACCTTCAGATAAACAGCAATCCTGAGGTATGGTACCATAACAACAAAAGCACTCCAAAGAGGGTGGAATAGAAAAGAAAGGGGAGATCCCACAGGGCAGCTCATACAATGCTGATAAATAAAGTCATATTTTGTAATTCACACTTTGTGTGAATTTAGAAAAAGTACAATTGAGACCGATTCAATAACTGACAAGAGTCCATTTAAAACTGAATTACAATTGACAATAAAACATTTTAAAGGAATCCAGTCCTTTCTTTTTATCAACGTTGTTTTCTCTGTTATACCAAAGGCAGTACAAAGATGTAGAAAGAGAGGTAAGGAAGGAGACATGACTCAGCTCCAGGAAAAAAAAAAAATTGTTATTCATTCTGCCAAATGAGGACCCCAAAATACAGGCACTGAGAAGAATTTGAGACTTACACTAGTTGGGTTTTTCCCCTTGCATTCCGTCTGTTTTGTCACATTCTTCCTCCTTCCCCTTGCCTTGCTGTCTCACATCAGACCCTTGGGATCCAGTTCTCATCTACTTTAAACCTTAGTTGTAGCACTCATTTTCCTTCAGCTTACCTTCACAAAATTTCAGGTTAGTTTAGAAAAGAATGTTGCTTGCTTGAAACACCACTTTTACTAATGGCAACACACTAGTGTATTGGAAGTTGTCCTCCTGGATTAGGAGAGTTTCAATTCTTGTCCAGGGACATCCTAAGGCTGGAGAAAAAATGTATGGAAAGACTTTAGAAAGCCATATATAGCCCTCTGATGTGCCTAAATGCTGTTATGACACATCTTTAGATATTGCTGGTGACTGACTTTGGCCTAATCTGTTTAACATTTTCCTTTTTTCTCCCCCTCTGTAGTAACTTTCTAAGGTTTGAATTCTATGTTCTAATTGTTGTGGTACTTTTTTTTTTTTATGGTTTAGTCCATATTAATCAAATTAGACTTTATTTATAGGTTTTCTACTAGAATAAGACGACTCTGCCTGCTCTGCAGGTGATCACATGACACTCAAAAAAGAAACCCATACTGTGGAAAGCTGCCATAATGATGGTAATAGCTCTGAATTCCAGCGGTGGTTTAAGGGATGGAGAAAGACCGGACTGTATGATCCAGTATATATGCAGGTGTCTGGTCCTTGTGTGGGGGCTAATCCTTTTCCAAGTCTTCTGTACAGATAAAATTTGACTCAAAGATCATCAGTCTGAACAGCACTTTAGTAACAGCTATTTTGCAGTCTAAAATCCTTTAGAAACACTGTTTCACAATCTAAGAAGTTGTCTGGCTTAGTTATTAGAGACCCTCACATCTCAGAAACACAAAGATCCCATTTCATACCTAAAATAAAATTGGATTTAGATTGTTATGCTCTAACCATAGTCATGTGGCTGGAGACTGCTAAATTCATATGAGAATGCCTGTCTGCTTTCCTTCTGACAAACAACTCTCTCTTTCTACCAGGAATCATTTCGATATAATATATTTTCAAAGTAATCTTTCCTTGATCAGCAGACTGCAGTATTTTATTATTTTGTGGGTTTTGTTTCCTCCATGGGTGAATACTTCCACCAAATTGCATTTAATAGCTATTAACTTGGATTTTTAAAAGATCAAATGGCTTCCATATCTTATTACGTTATTCCTCCCAATCTGTTATTTCTTCCAGTTTGATACACTGAATACTTAGAACTTGATTTCTATCGTCCTATCTAAAGAGAGGATCCTAACAAGAAGTCTGTCTTATGAAATCATGAACTTCCTGGGTGTAACTATTTTGCCCCTCTTTTCTTGAAGTGCACTCGTCTATTGAATTTTTACTCTTCAAGTAGTTCTTTCCAGATAACTGTATCTTCTGTTGTTTACTTTGGGCATCTATCTCTGTGTCCTCAGACTACTCTGATGATGCGATGGGTTGTTTTTTGCAACTAGTTGAGCTTTTACATTCAGATCTATTAGTGCATTCTTACACTGTTCCACCTGCTCTTTACCTCTCTTGGCTCTCTGTCAGAGGTCAGTGTCGATGTTGAAATTCCAAAACACTGAAGTAAATAACACAACCCACACTTACTTCTGCTACTTTTGTCAAAGGGTCAGCTTCCCAAAGAAAGAATTGGATAGTTTTGCAAAGTTATGGAAGCAAGAGTGTTGCAAATAGTAAGAGATGTTGCACACATTCTTATCCTGTTCGATTTCTTAAACTATGGGGTTTACCATATTATATGAGACAGTATCCTAGAAACGTAACTGTGTTTGTGTTTGAAGACGCCCAGAGTACTCAAGCTACAACTACTCTGAGAACAAATTCGCTACTATGCATTAGCACTTGAATATTCATGTCCAGAATGGTTTTCTGTGTTGATACAGGTATTTTCTCATCTCTATTATGCATAGCTACTGTTTAAAGAAGACACAAAATGGGGAAGAGGGGGAAAAAGAAAGAAAAATGTTTATTTTAGTTGGACTGAATAGAAGTGAAAAAAAAAAAGTCTGAGAAACCATTGCTTGTTGTGTAGGTTTTGTGGACAGATATATTCCCAGTTAGTGATGGCTGCTGCATATGCTTTATTTTCACTGAGGCAGTTTCAGGTTTTTAACTCTGCATGGAAGATGTTAGAGCAATCTGTAGGCTGTGTGCAAATGCATGGTATGGGTGTTTTGGCAGACTTGTACAAACTGGAGTGTCTAGCATTAGGCATCAGATCCAAATATGTCTGTGTGCAGTCACAGTTAATAGGAGCTACAACATTTTATTATGAATATCCAAGAGGGCTCCATTCCGCATTATAGCACTCAGTCACAAGTGTTCCTGTGAGGGCAGAACTGCCCTGCTAGCTACTTGCAGAAGTTTTAAGGTGCATTAATCTCACTTGAAGCTCCGTGCATGAACAAGAGCTCTGTTTAGATATTTAGTTAATTCTCTTCAGAAGTCAGAACTGATGTGTTCTACTCAGATGCACTTTTTAGGTTTCTTGTTGGTTAACCATCATTTTACTGGGTATTAGGTTGGCACTGCTCAATGGCAATTCACATTATGATGCTTCAGATAATAAGTTCAGATGAACTTTTTTCTTCAATTAAATTTTTTGTTTTAATATTTGTTTCTTTTTCCCTTTGGTTTTTAGCATTATGCAGTAAAAACAATATATACAAGTGTTATATTTGTGCATACATGTATTTATATACCTGTGTTTGTATACTGTAGTTTGGGTTTGGGTGTGCTTGTGAAAGAATCTGTACTAAACAAAATCTGAAGCCCTGTATTTACCTGTACAATAGGATAACCAGGAAACTTCCAGTATACTTTTTTTCTTGCTACCTTACAAATACACTCATTTTAGGTCTGGGTATGAGTATGTATATGTTTCTAGGGTGGCCATGCTGCAACAAGTGCCCCAAAACAGGACATTCATTTGTAAATAAAGCTGAGTTTCTGAATTCTAACTGCTGTCTATTGTATCTGAAGTAGTGAAGTTTCTGCCTAGAGTGGAGGCACTGACCTAGAAAGATAAACAGGGAGCACGTTTGGTGCTTAGGAATTACTGTTTCTGGTTTGCTTTGATAATTTTGGCCTTCATATAGAGGTAACTACTTGTAGACAACTGGCAATTACTTTTGAGGCTGTGGGTATAGTCCATTAATATCCCCTAATTTAATGGAACCATCCAAATCAAACATTCTTTTGGTTTTAAAAAACCCTGCAGGTAATGGAAGCTTCAGAACATTCATATGTGTAGTGTTACAGTAGAAAAGGCTAACTTCCATACACAAAGACTTGGTAAAGTCCCAAGCTAATATTAATGTCACTTCAACCTTCCAAGGGAAAATTTTGACTGTTTGCCATTGGCCCTGTTGCTTATGGAAAAGCAAGAAACTAAATTAGTGCCCTCTGGCTTTTAATACATCTTTTTAGGGGAGGTCAAAACTTGGGCCAAAGAAAATGGGGACCCACCCCAGTGTCTGTGCCTAATGACATTAGCAGATGTGTCTAGAGAACAGAAAACTACATTTATGAGGTCCTACAAATACCCAACCTGTCTAGTTTACTGTGAAGAACAGTGGTACTTTTGGGGAAGACTTCTTTGTGTGCAAGTATTTCTGATTGATATGGTAAATGTTAGGTTTCACAAATGAGGAAACAGCTCTCTTCATTCCTAATTTGGAAGATTTTGTGCTATAAGACCTGGAGAATATTGAGTATGGTTTGGTTTTTTTTTTTTTTTGAGTTACATAAAAAAATCTGACCATATTTCAGGGAAAATGTAAAACACTGTTCTTCCATTAGTGTTTGATGTTAACAGAGTGTAAAAAATCTCATCAGCAAATTATCTTACAACTGGCAAATAAATACAAAGGGATCCTGAAATCTCTCTTCCTCATCCAGATTTCAGAGTCCTATAAAGCTAGCCCATAAGGTGCCTTCCACCACAGTCACTCTCACACAGACAGATCAAGCCATGAATTACCTTGGAAAAGTCAGGCTAGGAGATCAGTTTAACATGGGCTGAGGAGACTTTAAACAGTTACATTCTTCTCTCTGCTTTTAATTGCTTCTTTGTGCAGTCAGTTAATAGTCTGTTTGCATTGTTTATTATTTCTGAATCTTAGTTTACTTAGCCTGTCTACAAACTTTGTCTCCTTTTGGTATTGCTGTGTCATATTTCTGAAGAGTAAGATCATATTGGTATGAGAGGAAATAATATGGAGGATCTCACAAATGTCTTTTTCCAGTCAGAGTGTTCCCCCCACTGACAAGAATAAATCACTAATAAATATAAATTTGGTTACCTTCAGAAAACCTTTTGCCAAACAGTCTTGATTTCTGATTTGTACTAGTTTAAGGCATTCCATTTGCATACAAAAATAATCTCTCTTTTTCCCATCTGTTATATTATTGATTTACATCTTTCAGGTAGTTATCTGCAGTGGTGCACACAAACATTCATAGCTTAACATTGTCATTTTGAGCTGATTTCCTATAGTCTATTGATCATAAACCATGAAAAATGTAGGGTACATTTCATTTCTTTTAAAAGTTTATTATGAACTTTCGAAACCAACTGTAAGTGCGTTTTACAAAAATGTGTACCTTTACATTCTTCTTTGTTGCTCCATACTTTTGTGACACTTGATAAATATCATTCTATAGACCAATAAATAATTTTGCACTAGCTTAGACCTTATTTGCTTTGTTTGGATAACTGTGTGTAATCATGCACATAAACATTGAGTCATATCCTGCCATCTCAGATGAAAATAATTGAAACTACTTCTTACTGATGGCTCACGGTACCTTGCCACAACTGAAATTAGTAGGTAGTTTTAGGACACTCCTCCTGGTTGTCAAGTAGCATCACAGGTGCTGTTAACTAGGGCCCTTCATGATATCCTCAGCAGGTGAACCAAATATTGACCTGCGGTCTTTGGAATGGCCTTCAGAATACAATGATGCATTGGAAATAGACTGAGAGTATCACCTGTGCTTTAAAATGTCTGCTAAGTCATGTCACTACAAGGGTTATTTTGAATTAGTATGTATTAGGTCCTCCACCAAAACTTGCCTACTCAGTGCAGATGGAACTCAAGTTATCTGCTAAACTGGAGCTGTAACTCAAGCTGAGACAGCAAAGACAAGGCCCAGTGTGAGTTTCAATAGATGTTTGTCTCTAGTAAAAGACAAATACCCTGAAAAACATGCTACCTGGCAATGATCAGTGTGAGGCAACCACGTCAATACAGCTGAAGTCCAGCTTGCTTGTCTGTTCATCTGTGAAAATACCCCCTTTCTATCTGTTGGTGAATAAAATAGCATCCTTCTCCTTCAATATAGTACAGGACAATAAAATGCATCAGCCTCTTTCTAGATATGCAGTCCCTGTCACAGCTCTGAGGAGCTTCTTCTTAACAAATAGTTTTGGACACCTTTACATCCAGAGACAGTCAATAATTTGGAAGGTGTTAAGAAAACATTAACAAATTATTAAGAAGTTGGAATGCAGAACATTCTATATAAGGAAAGAGTGAAAAAATATAAATAGCTTGGCTGACTGACATATGCTGTCTGACCATCTGGGGAAGCTTCATGGTTATGACAGCTGTTAGCTTACAGCCATGACTTTCAATAATCAGGGAAACTGTCTCTAAAACTGTTGTCCATAAGGTTGGACTCACTCTGGTCCAGGGTGTACTCCACAACAAAAGAACTCTGGTGACTTGAAGCTAGACAGATCACCAGACGCTGAAACTTCATTTTACTATACTGATGAACTGGTGAAGGCTTGAGGTCCTGTGGTTGTATCTGGTCTAAGCCCTTGCCTTTCCATTTGGTTCTGGTGAGAATGGGGGGAACCTGCTGTTATACCTCTGTGATGCAGAAAAACACAGAGAACCTTATTTCGTTTTAGTATTGTCATCAAAAGATGAGGAACTTCAGAAAAAAAGTCTCTGAAAGACTAGTGTTTGAAGAATTAAACCAATTAAATGGGAAGAAAGGAGGCCTTTAGCTTGAGAACACAACTGAACAGCCCAGTGTTCAAGGACTGAAGGATTACTCCCGTACAGAACTGACAGCATATTTTGTGTCTTTTTATTCCTCCAGAAAGGGAAGGCTTTCATGATCAGAAACGCTGAAGTATTTTAGTAGCAAGGAAATCTGAGGCTTGTGTGGCATGTTGACCTTAGCTGGATGACAGGTGCCAATGAAGCCACTCTCTTCCTCATCAGGACAGGGAGAGAAAATAAGATGGAAAAAACCCCAAAACCTCATGGTGTAATAAAGCGAAGTTCACATGTGTAAACAAAGGAATGCAAAAGATTTATCCCTTTGGATAAAAGGGATATCCCTTTGGTCAGTTTGGGTCAGCTGTCCTGGTTGTATCCCCCTCCCAAGATCTTGCCCACCCCCAGCCTACTAGTTGGGGGTCAGGGTGGGGAATGTTGGAGAGACAGCCTTGATGCTGTGCAAACACTGCTCAGCAGTAGCCAAAACACTGGTGTGTTATCGAGACCTTTCTAGCTACTAGTACAGATCACAGCAGTATGAGGACTGCAATGGGGAAAATTAACTCCATCTCAGTGAGACCCAATACAGCTTGAAATTATAGCACAGGTTTCCCTCTGCTGTAGCAAGGCAGGGCAGGGGCTTAGGTCTGAAGGAGGAAGAGCCACACTTGATGCTGGAGGGTAAGAATACTTTATACTTTCCCTTTTGGAATGGTGGAAACCCTATTAACATATGAGTCATTTTAAATTTAGACTGAGTGAAGCACTTCAAAATTTACTGTAGGGAACAATCCAACATTGGCAAGAGAATGAACATAATGACCTAATACTGTAAAGATTGTCTCTGTTTCCTGTAAATCTATGAAATGTCTAACTTTTGCAGGATTTGATTCCAATGTGACCATAAAGAAAACAGAATGAGGAAATTTTTCTTATTCTTGTTGTGGGTGTAATGTTCCCATGTTTCTGTATGGCAGTCCTAATCTAAATGATCTGAAATCCTTAAGCTCAAAGCCTTCAGGTTTAGCTGGGGCAGGTCTCAAACTGCTGAGCCCTGCTAAACATCCTCATAGCTGCAAAAGGCACAGGGTTCTTAAGCTTCTATTTGAATAGAGTGTAGCTATTATTAAAATAACCTTCAAGTGTTGACTCAAAATCCCTTCACACTTTGCTAAAATTGTCCTGAAATTTCTGTCATTCTCTCTAATATGTTTCATTTTCCATTCCACATGCTGTACTTAGCATTGTGAGAATTTCTCCCTCTTCTACCTGCTGTGTGTTAAAAAAACGTTGGTGTCATTTTCCTAAAACAAATAAGTAAAGTGAAATTTTCCCTTTGATCATTTTCTCTGTTCTTATTAAAAAGTACACTGCATTTAAACTGCCTCTTGTCTATTGTTGTTTAAATGACAAGTCCAGATCAGGTGCTTAAAAAGTTTGCAGTTACAAATGGAAATGTCTTTAACTATTTATAATCATCTTTGTTTAAATTGTCTTCAAATGTAGAAGCAAGGTAAGTGAGGCACAGAAAACAGTGTCTCGCTAAAAAGACAGTGGTGTTCTGAAAGGACACGTTCTTATCAAGGACTGAGAAAGTTGTGGGTTTTTTCCCTTCAGCATATGAAATATTTACTTGTTAGGCAGTATCAGAAATACCCATTTTCCATAGTGCTGTACCAGCCCAACCCATCAATGTGCTGGTTAATTAAGTGTGACCTAAACCAACTTGACTTGAGCTCTGCATTAAATGCACAAAACCCATTTGAGCTGACCAGCAGCAGAAGTGGTACTCAGAGAAATTGAAAAGGATTTCTCCCAAATGCTTTCTACTTACTTACAGCACTCAAGTAATGGCTGAAGATTAGCATATGACATGACAGATTACATTAAGTCATGTCTTTCCAGTGCTTTATGACAGCACTATCACATTAGCTTCTTAGCACTGGCACATCGAGGCATGCAAATGTTTTCAGACCCTCTTATTCAAATCTACAAGCTGACATGGCAGCCTTGATATGATTATTAGTCATTTGAGAGACTTTAATTCACGTCATCAGATAACAGGTTCTGCTAAAAGGTTAGAGAAACTGTCTGCTTTTAATGAAGCCCTCAAAAAAGACCCTCAAAAACCTCACTGCTCACAGAGAGCCTGATTTGACTTTATTGACAAGATCCCCCTAAGAATGAACTTGAGTTGAATAAGTAAGCAGGCATCTAGAGTGAAAAAACACTGACTCCATTTAAAAACTAGACTGAACTGGGTTGAAGTCTTATCTTTCCGCCTCCCGTTTTCTCTTTATGGTTTTATTCTAGCTTTAAAGACAAGGTGCTCTGTCTGGAAAATGTTTTCAGCAGATGATGTTGAATGAGAAAAGGTAGGGCAAGGGTTGGTCTGGTACCTTAGTGGCAGATTTTCATTGTTATACTGAGTGGAGGGTCAATGCAGCTTACTACAATGGGTTAACTGATGGTATCTTGTCAAACCGAGCTGTGCAGCACAGGTACAAATTCTGTCTGCACTCTTTTAGTCTGCATCTATTAACAAGACTTGATATTCAGATATTATTTTATGTTAAATCATGGTGAATCTGCATTCCAATAGAAATACATTATAAAACAGTCATAAATAGATCAGTGGCTGTTTGCACAGGCTTTGGTCTGTTTCAAATGAAGGAGGGATGAGTAAGATGAGAGGTGATGTTCTTCCTGGGCAGTTAGAAAGAGAAGGAAGCCTTTAACATTAAAAGGGATACTTGTTGCTAGAACAGTGATTTCTCTTTGCAGAAGGCACCAGAAGATGGTGCTGATCCCAGCTAGCATTGACCCCAGGCCAAAGATACATGTCACAAAATTAAATTAATCTTAAATTCTTAAAATTAAAATCAGAAATTAATCTGAATTCTAAAAATCCTTCTGGCATCAGTTTCTTAGTGGTCTCTGCATAAGTAGAGCCTATGTCAACATAGTACTGCCCAGACTATAGCAGATTTCCAGAAAGGTACTGGTGTCTCAATACCTGGAACTCATTTCAGGCTTTTGTTACGTGATCCCATATTCTTGCCAAAGGAGGAGGCTGGAGGTGCTTGTAGACTTTGTAAACCACCAAGTTTAGAGTTCACTTTGCCTATGCTTCAGTCTTTCTCTAGACCCTTACTTGGTTTGCCTCTCAGCAATATGCTGACTTGGAAAGGTGTAGAGAAATGTACTTGTGTTCACAGACATAGTATATTTACACTAATTGTTGCAGTTCACTTTAATTTTTGTCCAAGTTCTTTGAAAAGCCAATTCAGAATCCCTGGTATAGGTCTCATACTTTGGTTATTAGGACATGCATTGTCTGAGTTTGAGACAAGCGATTCACTGCAGCCAATTGACCTTGGCGTAAAAGACTTGGTTTGCATTACCTTTCGTGTTGCCTCTCAATGTAACCTCTGTAGCACACATGCTCCAGTAACTCTGGTTTTGTTCCTTTTGAATATAAATGTGCCAGGTGCAAAGAAGCTACATCCTCTATACTGTTTCACTAAATCCTCCCATCTTCATTTGCCTTTGCCACATCTGCAGCTTTGGTCTCAGTGACCCTCTCAGATCTACCTTTTTCCATGTCTTGCTGCTCTTTGTTTTCAGCTGAGCAAAATCAACTGCTGTAAATACCATCAGTCTAATCTGGCTGTGCTTCATCCCATTTCCTAGGAGTAAATTGACAGGATGAGAAACAAGGCAGTAGAGCACCCACTCCTTTGTTACTATTACCACCCTCCACAGCTTCTCATCACAAGACTTTTCTTCTGTGCTTTGCCAGCATGGACCAACCTCCTTTTATGTCTGCTTAACTCATTCTCCATCTCCTCTTACATCCATCTTAAAATGCATCTTTCAGCCTTGCTTATGCTTGTTAATTTATCTCTCTCATTGGATTTATGATCAAGTACTTTAATTTATTAATCATACAATGCCTTTGTAACTGCATTACGTAATTTAAAGTACTCTTTTATAAAACTTTGTACAGTGTTTTGGGCCACATAGTTACTGTGCTGGATTCTAACCAGATTCTTGCATGTTTTTTCTCTGAAACAGTGATGGAAAGTCCTCAATTATATTGTGTAATGTCATTGCTCATAAATTAATTTGCAAGACTAAAATGAAATATTTAGACCTCAGTCTTGCAAACTCTTCCACATGAGTTCTCCCATTGAGCTTGAAGGAGATATAGGCCTGTTTATGGGACACTTTGGCAACTGGTAATATAGGCAAATGAAAACAGAGAGGTTTAGAGCAGCTCTTCCAGGTGCACCATTGAAGCCTCCCACCTATGGCAAGAATAAAGGGATACAACATTAGGATAAATGACAGGACAGAACTGTAGCAACAGTCATCAATTCCTCATCACAGAATAAACATATAGGCTCTCTTACCACAGGTTATCCTTGACGTTGTAAACTAGATTGGGTATAACAAAGGAACAAAAAGGCTCAGTATCCATATGTATGCATTAGTAAAGATAAAAATATATAATTGCTGTGAGTCCTTATAGCCTAGAGAAAATCACTCACAAGAGTGATCTGTATGGGATTTGGCATTAACTAGCCTGCCTGAAGTCTATTTCTTTTAAGCCATCCGTCATTTCACTATGTCTGGGCACTTGCTGTGAAAAGGAAGTTCTGCACATCTTTCTCCTGCAGGTCTACTGGCAGAAGAAGCCTTAAGCAATCTGTTACTGCCTTTTGTGGCACTGGATGTTGAGAACCCATCCCTTGGATCCAGCACCACCATCTCTCTGATGGTGGATGTGTTGATGCTGGCACAAGCCTTGAGCCCTGAGTCTGCAGTCTGGCACAATCCCAAACCCAAAATGCTTCCATCCCTCTCTATTGGTTGATTTCAGTAGCAGAGGGAGGTAGCAGGAACTGGCTTCTGAACGGGAGGTTCCAGCTGCTGTCCCTTCAGCTCCAGTCCCAGGAGGTTTTAGCATAGCTGCTGACCATATTAGGACATGTCTGACCTGCTTGCATCTCTTCTGTGGATGTATCCCTGATCTTCATTTGACTTTGCTGAAATACATCAAGTAGAAGACCGGGATTAGAGAAACACAAATTATTTTAAAAGCCCTGCTGAGTCTCTGAAACTTTGCAGATAGTTCTGTACTCGCAGTTATTTCCATCTTGTAGTTTAATACAAGCTAGAAAATCCATACTGCTTTGCTCCCCTCTGCCCATTTCTTCTGCAAGGAATACATGTTAATCAATAAAGACTCTATCCCCTCCTTTTCATTACTTCTAGCCTCCTGCCATACTCATATTCTCTTACACGCAGCTTAGGAACAATTCCACTGTCTCAAAATTATTTTAAATGTAATTTAGGTTAGAATGCTAGAGAGTGACAAATGCCAGTAAGCTGAAAGGGTTTGTTCACCAGAGGCTGCAATCTCTTGCGACAGCTAACTACAACTCTAATCTTCATTTGCACTCTCCCAGTCCTGTAACAGATTGCATTTCTCTCACCCTTTCTCTCTCTCTCTGTTATTAATTCTTCACCTTTAAAAAGATTAATACCTTTCAAGAAATGGACTTGTGTGCTGATTCAACTATTCTGAGTGCTAATATATGGAGCCCACAGCACTGAGAACAGCAGTTTGATATCCACCACCTGATGGACCTTGATGTACAGCGACTGTTATCTCAAGTTTTCATGGTTTGTGAGGCTTAACACTTACCGTACTTGTGTACAAAGGTGCTGCTAGTGGGAATGAAGCAATTGCTTTAGGAGTTGAGAACTACAGGATAGTTTTAGATTAATCCTACCTGCTACTCCAACATTTCAGTGTTGAAGGGCTGACCTCAGTACCTGGGTTTCTTGTCAACGAAAAAGCTTTCGGTTTTGTGTAGACCTGGGAATCAACACAAATATAAGTGTGATAAAAGGAAATGGCTAAGTGGCAAAAAATAGAAGGAATCACTTAAATTTGACCTGTACTGGAACAGATGATGATGTTGACTTCACAAGTTATCAGCCTTTTCTCATTACATTATGTTATTACTGACATAGAAGTATTTTGAGTTGTCTGCCACTTAAGTCTTCTAAGTACGAATTTGATAAAAATCCTCATCTTTAAAAGCTGGCATTTAAATATCCTTAACAATCTAGCTGTCATTAACGTAATAACCCTTATTATTACTGATACATAAATTTGGATAATGTTTTTGTTAAAAAACAATTTTGTGCTCTTGTTATACTAATTTTTGTGCCTTGATGAGTCTTGTGTTCTTCAGAAATTTTATTTTCTAATTATTTAATAATATTAGAAGTTTGAAAAGTTATGCAACTAAGATTTGAAATGATCACCTGGCATTTCAGAAAATGGCTTACTAGAATAGGGCAGTTCCAGGAGCATTTTAAAGGAATATAAAGAGACCCCAAACTAATGCAACTTCTGAGCAACTCTCTGATCTCCTTTGGCATGTTGCACCTCTTCACCATCCTGGACTGTCTTACATATGCATCTTTCTCTCATTTCAGTCGAACTGTCCTTCATACTTCAGTTCTGAAGCCTTGTTGTAATCAGGACAGGTTACTTTCCACTCCATCCCACCAGATATGAACAGTTTTATTTTAACTAGCTGACTTTAATTCAGTGTTTATTTCTATACCATATAGTTCCATGGTCTATAAAGGTATTTGAGCTTTAAACAGGCTTCTCTGCATATGTGGGACTTGCTCAGTGCTGGACAATCATGGGTTATATATTTCTGACACTGAACTGCCGCAGATGCCCCAACTACCATGGCATTCTGAAGTACAAACATACTACATACTTCAGATCGTATCAGACTTACTTTAATCAGGAATTAGCTGGTGGATGTGGTGCTTAAACTGCTCTTTAACTGTCCCTTTAAAATATATATTTAAATCCTAGGTTGTGTATGACTGAATTTGATTTAGTACTTGGTCTTAAACCACAGTTTAGTTTTAAAGCGAGCCAGTAATTGAGTTTTCCTCACAGTGAGAGAGGATCTCAGAATGAAGTTGCATTGACAAATATTGTGGGCATTATATTTTTATAGTGTGAAACCTTACCCTGTTGTCACTGAAGTCAAGGGTATCCATTGATTTTACCTAAGAGTGGAAGCAGCCCCACAGCCAACAGGGCTTTAAGACACAGCTTAGAAGAAATAATTCCTTGGACAGGTGGCATTGTCCAAAATACTCTTGGCAAAAAGAGCTGATTTAGAAAGCAGCTCAACACATTTCTTGGTGATGTAGTATGACATATTTGATAAATGGGTGTGCTATTAAATGAAGCTTATATGACCCAGAGTTGAAATTAGCTATAGACCTTAGAACTAAACCAGTATTGATACATCTCTAGAGAGAAAATATTGCCATTTTAATGGTTGGCATTCATCTTTTGCATTTCTGTTAATATATCAGTGCAGGTGCATATGCCCATACAGCATGTGTAATCACATGCATGTACATGCTACTCTTCTAGTCTGTTAGGAACATGTAATGTTAAGGTCAGTAGAGGGGGTACTTACCTTTACAAGGCACTTGTCCGTGCCTGTGCTTTGCCTCTTCTAGTATCTCTTGAAAGCTCTTGTCTTCAGCACTCTGCCTTACCACGTCACCTGTGTGGTAAGGATTTCAAAAGAAATTACTGTGTGATGGTAGGAACTGCACTCGGCTCTACATGGGTCCTTGTACAGAAACACAGTAGAAAATTTATTTGAGGCAGTCAGATCTGGTTTATAGGTTACACCATCCTTTGCTTTTGCTTGGTGTACCTTTGAAGCCCACAGGCACAAAGGACTTTTGGTAATGTCTTCCTACAGTTGTAAAGGAGCCTGAGCAGCAGTGCTGGCAGTGAGGACACCTGGGCATCACCATCCCTGCATGTGCTATGGCTGAGCATGTTGAATGACACCTAACAGCCTATATTCTATCAGATAAACTGAAAATATTAAAAAAGAAACCAAACAAAACTCTTTTTCCTGGGTTGTTTGGGTTGTTGTTGTTGTTTTTTGTTTGTTTGTTCGAGGTGGTTTTGTTTTTGTTTTTGTTTTTGTTTTGTTTTTTTGTGTAACAAACGTCGCTTAGTTGTTCTGGCATTTCTTATTTGCTTTATTAAGCCTTATTTTGGGTTTTCATATAATATCGTAAATGTAGGGTTTTAAAGGGAACTGTTTGATACAGGAAAAAAATATTTTTTCTTATTTATTCTCAAGACTGTGTGAAATGTGATTTAAAAAGAATCTGGAATTCTGAGTGATGCTTTCTTTTTGAAGGTGACCCCTGCACAGAGCAAAGCAGGCAGTCACTGTGGAAATCCTTGTCACATGATACTAAAATTTTACACATGTTCAAAAACAGTAGGGGAAGATCAGAGTCAGGTGTGGGGAGGATCCTTCAGGGGTTATTGTATACAACTCTAGTGCTGGTGTCTGCTGGGAAAGTATTCTGGAGAAATGTCACTACATACTTACCTCTGTTGGTGTGTTTTTCAGTGTCTGCTGGACATTGTCAGGGTCAGTATATTTGCCTAGATGGATCTTTTATCTAATGTGGTTCTATTCTTAAATACTGCAAAAAGAAAGAAGACTGGAGAAATAACCTTATTTTACTAAAATATTTAATGACTTCTTTCTTCTTGTCCTCAATGCCAGAATGACGGCAAGATACAGACTGTTTTGTCTGCTAGGCTATGTCTATCCATGGTTTCTTGGAAAATCTAAATGATGATTGTGTTAGAGATATGACTTTTGGAACTGATAAATTGTTTTCAGGCCCTAAGAAAGAAGGTGTTGCTGATACGGATAGATGTATTGCTTTATTTCAATAGCAACCATAAGCAAGAGAGCTATAGAGCTCTATTGTTAGATGATGGATAGCATTTGCTGTTAAGACTAAGCAGAAGTTAGTCAGTGTGGCCATCTAACGACAGGGCCACTTTTTCACGTTTAAGGAACTGCTGGTTTAACTCCATCCCATTCCCTTACAAACACAATGTACTAGTGAAATTCTAAGGAGACACCCACTGTAACCCTGAGGAGGGGAAGAAGAAATAAGACTTAATCCTCTGTTGCTCAGAGAAAGTCCTAAATGCAGTTGTACAACAGTGGTGATAACTGACCAAAACAGCATCCTGTCAGGTAGGTGCATCTCTCAAGTAGATGGAACGTTACAAATGAGATGTGTGTCCCTGTCCATTTACTTAAGACAGAAGATACCACCCATGACCTTCAGCTATAGATTCTTCTCATGTTTTAGGCCCAGGGAAGGACAGGTGTTAGGGAGACAAACTCACAGGGAACTAGCAAATGGCTGTAATTGGGGCTGTAAAGAAAAGAGTGCTGAAGAAGAGAGGGAGAAGGACTTGCTGCTGGGAAAGGCTGAAATAACCAAAATATACCACTAAACATGGCTTACAGGCCACAGCAGAAGGGAACCCCTTTCTTCCCATTTTAGCAATTGCCACATGTTTAGTAGTAGTTCATTCACTTCATGATAAAAATCAGGAGATTCGAGATGACACATTTTACAAGGCTTGTTAAAGCATGACCAAAAAAAACCTTGGCCTCTAGCACAGCATGTTGCCAGCTGAAAGAAGCAACTGTGAAAGGAAGATGGGAATTAGAGCTCCTTGGGGAGGAGAATCTCAAGAGTTTTACAGATAGGGGGTCTCAGTCAAGAAGGGCAATGGAGAGACAGAAGGGGAGATTCTGTGATAGCTACAAACCAGGTGCTTTGGGAGGATGAAAATCTGAAGGACATGCTGATGCCTGCAAGGACTGGCTAGAGGACAGTCAGTCAGCATAGCTGGTAGCAGATGCCTGCTGAGATAAAAAGTATGGAAAAAATCAGATAAAAAGCACATTTGAAATCTGCTATGTAACAGTTAGCATGTTTTAATGCCTATTTCTTTTAACCACAGGCAGACTTTAAACTGAGCTGCTTCTTACTGGTTTTGTCATTTTTTTCATGGTTGTTACAAGTTTGCATTGGCACCCTTTAAATTGTAGCTGGATTCTGGATAAACAAAATGTTTCTGTTTCTAAGCCTGCTAAAGCCTTTCACTTCATAATGTTAGCATTCATCTTGTTGCTTCTCCTCCTGCTCTCACTAGTCTGTGTTTGCAAATGTGTAACCACCACACACTCACCAAAATATACTATCTCAAAAAGTGATTCAGCCCAATAATTGTGTCCTAAGGCATATAGCTGAATATTCACCCCAGAAAAATGGACAATGCTAATAAGTGAGCTTGTGTGTATCATATACAATCAACCCTCTTCAGAAGACAATGCACTCAGAGCAAAATGTTACCCTGCTTTGTTCAAACTCAGTGTGTTTTTATGAAAGTATCTGAGTGATAGTTTTGAGAGGTCCTTTAATATGTTCATTGAAAAAATGACAAAATATTTGGGGAAAAGTAGTTGCATTTCCGTATATGCAAATGAAAACAATATGGAAAACGAAGCTTTTTAAAAAACTATAAATTGTTCAGCCCATTCCAATCATAAGTATGTGCAATTACGTGAGTGACATTATATATATGAGAAACTTAGCTGTAACAATGCTGGCAGTTTTCCATAAGTAAGCTTCTTCAGAGTGCTCATTTGAGACTGAAGACAAACCTTTGGGTTAAGAAACACATTATGTTTCTAGTAGGTAGTTCTTTAGAAATCCTGTCCGTTCAGAATGCACAGTATATAGTATAATGCTCAAGCTTGGCTTAAGGCTCCATACGATTTACAAAACAAATAAAGTTTGACCATAAATGTTACGATAGTTTTATAGTTCTGTTTTTGTAGGAACATTAACTTGCCAATCTGTTCTATACATGCGTCTGTACCCATAGGTGTAATTCACTTTCAAATATATATGAAATCCACTCTATATATGCTGCTTTCTTACAAGGTGTTTTTATTCAGCAGGTATCAAAGGTTTTTATGAAGGAAGTTAAGTATGATCACTGTCACAACTCCGCAGGTGGAGAAGTGAAACTTAGGAGGGCTTTGTAGATTTGCTGGAGACCTAAAAGTAGTTCTCAACACTGAGCGGTGTTTTTCTGAAACGCTTTAGACAGTCTATGACGAACCATATATGCTGAACGTTTGTGCTCCGGTCTTTCCAAAACTTTGTCAAAAGTGTGTTCTTACCCCAGAAAAATATTATCTACATAGGAACAGTGTTAGTTGGATTTGTGTTATTTTGTTGAAGTTAGGTTGGAGGTTTTGTAACTAAAGTTAGGGGTGGAGGGCAAACTCCTGTTTCTCATGTGAAGATGTTTACATTAGTCCATAGCAGGGGAGAGGCAACTGGCAATGATAAAGTAATAAAAATATAAATGTGTTTAGATTCTGGACTTACTGTGAATCTCATGCAACATAAAACCCCTGCACTGTGGTTTCCTTTCTTGCTGAACAGTATATATCTTGCCCAATATACATATCGACCAGTAGTTTATTTATGTAAGCATATGGATGCAAATGTGTGTATAAAATGTAGACACGTGCCTCCATGCGTGTACTTTGTATTTCATGTTCCATCCTTTCCTTTCTCTCTTTGTAGAAAATCATAATCCTCATTTTCCCTTACTTTTCTTGGGCTTCAGTTTTAAAGCAACCTTCATGGACATGGGTTTTGCTTTTACAATATTTTCTATAGTGCTAACTGCAGTTAAGTGTTTATTTGAAAAATAACACTGAGACTAGTGAAAGAAATCCTCATTACTTCTCAGAAATAATTCTTACTATCAGCTCTTATTATGTAAGTGTGATAAGTATGGAACAGTTGAACCTGCCATCTCTGTGATGGTGAGATTATAAAAAAATGCAGATTTTGTCTGCCCTTCAGAACAGTCACAGTACGGTCTGATGAGATCCCATTCATGAGTTACAAGTTTAGTCTTGTTTGTGAGTAGCCAGTAGCTTTCACACAGATGTGTATAGGTGATGGGCTGGACTACTAAACTAGGTCTCCAGGCAACATCCGCAAGACAGGTGGAAATGACTGCTCTGTCACGTTTTCTTGCCTGTCTTGAAGTTGATCCACATCTGTTTGAATTGTTACTAGGCTAAGATCAGGAGGCAAAATAGTCTTCACAAAAAATGTTCTGCCAGCCAGTGATTTCTGGAATACAACCCTTGCCCTGATTCACAGCCCTGAAGAATGTAAGAGAAGTCGGTTTAGAGGTAATAAAACCTTCAAACTCTTGGCTGTGGGGAGGAAATTTCCCTTTCCCACTGTGGCAGTTTTCTCGCTACTCTGCATTGCTCAAGCCAGCTGAAAAGCAGTGTGGAGTATTGTATATGAGAGTACATTATGCTCTTGAGAAAGTTATCTTCTAGCTGAGATCCAAAACAAAGGGACATTCTAAAATACAGCCATGAAATTGTGTACCAGGTTTATGTGCACAAATCTTCATAAAAACAGCAAATGATGAAATTAGTCATAAAAATCCAATTTACCAATAACGGAGTTTGTGCCTGTAAACTCTTGAGCACCACTTTGAAAATGGCAACTATAATAAAAAGGGAGTAATCAGATTGGATGGAAGCATCGGTAATCAGTTTTTCTAGTAAGCTTTGGTAAAAAATGTCTGTGCTCATGCTCAGTGTATAATAAGACATTGTGGTATTGTACAGTCCTGTTTCGAGCAAGGTTACACTCAGTGGTGTCTGGTTCCTCTGTGTCTTCATTCAAAAACAACAAAAAACAGTAAAAAGCAGAACGAGCATTAGAGTGAAGCAAAGCATGGGGACATTTCAAAATTCTGACAGGTCATCTTTAGTAATTGATTGCAATTATAGCCTTTTTTACTTAATTCCTTGTAAGCTTCTGGCTGGCTTGCCATCCTTTCATGAGCTCTGTGGGAGAAGAATGTGTGATTGGCAGGCTGGATACAGGTAAACAGAAAAGACAGGATCAGTGTTCTCTGTGGAAAAGTTTATTTTACTTAATGTTACTTATTTTAGTATCAAGGATTTGTTAATGTGGTTCTGAAGATAATCAGTTTGGGCAGAAGTTAGTTAGGAGGGGCGGGGGGAAGTAGTTTTTAAATGTCAAGTTATTTGTGGAAATTGCAGCTCAGATTACATGTAATTGACAGTGTCCTTTAGATTGACAAGTGAGATTGGATCATCTTATTTTCAATAATCTTTTATGTTTAAGGCATTTCTTTAATGATTTGGATTGCAGTTTAAAAATAGAAAGCCTGTGCATGTGCTTCTACTTGCTAGGGTACTGCGAACTTGATTTCTGAGGTTGCTGACAGCTTCTGAAAGATTTAGGAACTGTCAGCAGGAAACATTCCCATAGAATCTGTACTGTGAACTTTTTCTGGAAAAACAGCATCATTTAGCAGGTAATATATCTGCAATAAAAATACAGTTATGCAATAATGGCTCATTAATATGATAAATCATAACATGGTCTTTTCTATTCAATTTAAAAAGGAACTTGTGGAAAGAAATAAGTTCCTACACAGCTAGTTGGTGAACCTGGTTATTTTTGTATATTGTTGGGCTTTGAACTTTGAAACAGTTCTTTGATTTGCATGGGAGATAACATTTAGTTATGACATTTGATTTCTGCAAAGACAGATTTCCATTTGGGTTTAGATTAGTACAATAGGATTTTTTCCATCCCCCCCCCCCCCCCCCCCCCCTTTTGAATGTACTAAGAACTGCTGGAGTACTTTGTTTGGTATGTAACTGCTAATTTATCCTTTATGTCTTTACGATCTTGTCACTGCCTCATGTCTTCCATAGTTTTTCTAATCTAAAATAATCCCAGTGAAATCCTTTGATTGTCTGTTTGGACCCGATCCACTTCTAAAGCAGGAATGTAATGGCCTTTATGGCACTTACTTGGAAGTAATATATCCAACAGAGTGAATATAGATACTTGTTTTAATAAGAATATGCTTTATGGTAAGTGGGGACGGCTATTTAATTAGCCAAAGGGAAAGTAGTTCATGATACAATCTGTTCCAATCATCTTGGACATTAAACAAAAAGTCAGACAAAGTTATTTACGTACATGCACTTTATTTGCAGTTGTTTTGTGTAACCTCTTGGTAGAACTTTACAGCATTATCTGGATAAAAAAAAATGTGGATATGTATTTCTTAAGAAAACAGGAGTTTCACTTAGTGCTGTCAGTGCTTCAAGTGCGTATGTATTAAAGCAGTTGACAGTGGCAGCAATGCTCAGTTTATCCTGGATAATATGCTCTTTCGACATTTGGTGGTTTACATCTTTCTGGTGTGAAGGCTGATATAAGATGCTATAAAAGCATTTACGCCCTTCTTCTTTCTAATGTGGATTTTTTCTATTGCCTTGAGCTGCCTACTGCATGGATAAATAAGATGTATTTCGGAAGCATAAGGATTCCCATGTAGTGCTGTAGAAGCCGTTAGGATTTTAGGAGGGATTAGAGCATCATTTGGAAACTAAATGGAGACATGCTTCCTTCAGTTCTTTTGATTGTATTGAGGACTGGACATTTACGTGATTCTTTGTGTTACAATTTTCTGTTAGTAGGAAATGTCAGTATAAACCTATAAACAGCAAAGCACAGAAGGAACAGTGTGCAGACTTTAAAGTGTTCTGTTATTTATGAGTATGAAGTACTTAGTTGTCAAAATGTACCAACTACAATGCTTTCCTGCAAAATTGTCTTTGTTTAAGGGACTAATCCAAAACCAATTTGATTTGATTTAAAAACTTCTGTGGACTCCAGTGGTCTTTGGATCATGCTTCAAGGAAGGAAGGAAGTCTCATTTATCCAAAGAAAGTTGGAGCCATTGCAAACACAGGGCACTGTTGAAAGTTCTGTCTGAATGGGCTCAAGGTGTTTGCCTTAACATTAGCAGTGACTATAATAGATAATTTAAATTGGTCATTTCTCTTCCCTGACCACCATTTTGTCTGTAAAAAATCTTCCAAGCTCTTTTCGCTCAAGCAGTTCACCAGGATGTCCTGAGTAACTGATTTCATATGCAATTTGCCAGCATTTTGTGTAGTAAAGCCTTCATTGTGCTGAACAGCCACAGTAGTTTCTCAGCATTACGATAACAGACACAGATATCAAACACACTAATTCAAGAGGAATGCCTGTGGCAATAGGAGTGAAGTCCTAGGGTTAAGTTTATTTAGTGCAGAGAAAAATATCAAAATTAAGGAAAGGCTTTTCTTACGGCTGCAGTTTCCAACCTCATTTACAGTAAGTTGAAATAGTTTTTGATATAAGACAGCGGGTAGTGTGTGTTAGTTTCCCTCCTCCTCACAAATATGTATCTCTGGTTTACATGACCCTGCTTTTTCCCATGAAGTCAGTGGTAAAACAGACATGGCCCATGTACAAACACAAGTCATGACATAGCCTGGAAGCTACTTGAAGCCAACAAACTCATGGCTTCCTCCTTCTCACTGCAAGGAGTCGGAGATGAGCAACTATTGGAAGTTGTATAGGTATCTCGAAGAGGTCATTTTATTCAGCCACATGATGCAAATAAAAGCATCATGGTAAAGGGGAGAGATGTATATTTCCTTATTAAATCAATTTAGCCACCCAGTTCTGGCAAATCACCTGCGGGTTACTTGCCAGTAACAGAGACCTGTTGCTGTGCCCGGTCCTAGCATGATACCAAATGTTAATAGGCAGCTGTAGCTCTGTTCAGAATTACACTTTACAATTAAAGTAACAAAACTAAAATGACTATTTATTGCATACAAAGAGTAACTGCCCCAAAACTCAGAGGAAAACCTGTCTGAACTTCCTAGACCTGATTGTCTAAGTCCTGTTTTCTGGAAAGTGCCAGTTGCCTCCCAAGGAGGGATTTGGCCTGTCTCATCTTGATCTGGAAAATGTTGCCTAGGGAGAAAATGAGGAGAGTGACAGATCACGCCCTGTGCAGACATGGCAGGGTGCTGTTGTTCCCTACTTCCTCTAGTGTCTGAGGAACATCAGGTTGGTATGTACTGGGACAGGTCAAACCTGAGGGGATTTGTCACGCTCCCCTAGGGCAGGGCGGGTGAACCCCTGTGGTGCAGCTTCCCACTAGCAGCACCTCTGGGAGCTTCCCATTTGCCAAGACCACCAAATCAACACCGAATTAACACCCAGCAGATGCCAGAAAGTTGCCAGTGACCCTGCATGGACTAGACTGTAAAGGTTGAGCATGTGTGCCTTTGACAACCCACCACCGAGGACTCTTGCTCAAGATAATGCTGGATCCAAGGGTGGTGAAACTTCTCTCTCCCCTCTTTCCTCTCTGTTTTCTTTTACTCAGTTTTTATTTTTCTCATGATAGACATTCTTGAAATAATTGATCAAAATTAATAACGCCTGCACCACAACACCTTTATCCACAACGCATATTGACTGTTGTTAGAAAACCGAAAAATTGTTTTATATTGTTCTCTGAGTCATTGTTGTGACTACTGCTTCTGTGGCCCTGCCGTGCAGGGATAGCCTTTTCAGGGTATTATAAAGATTCACCTCCCATGTCACCCACCGAGTGGGACGACACAAGGGGTGCCAAATGGTCTCAAATCCCATTGAATTCAATGAGCACCCATGGATGTATTTTAGTGAATTTCTGATGAAGTCAGTCCTCTAAGCACTGCAGACTCAAGGGCTCTCAGCGGTATTCTGTATCATGTCCTGCATGGACAAACAAATCAATGTTAGTACAGTGTCCTGGGTGACCACAAGGGAGGTTAATAAATCAAGAACATCAATTAGGAATTGTGTAGCTGCACTGCTCATTTATGCCTTCATTGTTTGGAGACAGGTGCCTCTTTAACTTCATGCACTGTGAGTAGTCCCATCAGTGTTGACAACTGAATATGCACCTAATTCCTTGCAGGACTAATGCCTGATGAGTTTAATCCCAGCAGATTTAAGAGAAAAGGTGGGACAGTTGACAAACTGCCTGCCATTCTCCCATCAGCTACACAGCTGAGATTCCTCAGGAGCTGCTCCTTCACAACTGCTGTAAACAGCTTGGAGCCCATTTTGTGGACTCTGATGTTTCAGATGCTGCTGCAGAGGTACCTCAGCTGTGTACGGGGGTTAGAGCATGTAAGTGTGTGTGTGATAAGGTCAGTGGTAACTCCAGGGATAAAAGTGCCCTCCATTCACAGAGCTCTGAGATGGAGCCCTGTTTCCAGGCTAGATATGGACCCATAAAAAAAAAACCAAACCATTTTTTAGCACCTCTCTAGAGCTTTTGGGACGTAAACCAATTAAACCCATGTTGGCAAATTTAGCTTTTCAACCTCCCTGTGAATTTGATCATTACATTATATAGGCAGCACTTATCTACAACTGACAAGCAACCACCTCTACAGTGAAATACAGTAGCCATTTCAAAGTGACACAGTAACACCCATGAGAAATGACAGCCAAACTTAAATGACCACAGATCATCAGATCCTTAGATTTAGATCTTGCAAAAAAGACCTTCAGATCTCCTAACACCTGGATCCAATACTGAATCAGAAGGAAGAACGTTATCTATGGCATCACTGAACTGTTCCTGCAGTGGTAAGCTTGCTTGGAGGTCTCCCTTCCAAACACTAAGCAGCCCAACCCGTCTTAGCTTTTAAGATCACAGCACAAGGTGGTATGGCTGCAGGCCATAACTCTAATGAAAACCTGGTACAGTGGGTAGATTGTTCCTGGATCTCATTATAGGCAATTGTTCCACTACTTCTGCTGGTTTTAATTCCTAAACCTAATATTTACCTCTGAGCATTCAAAGTTATTTTGAATTTTATCTTGACAAATCACTAAGGGGTCTATTCTTCTTTCAATGCATGCATTTAACTCTCATTAACGTTCCTATGAGTTATGCGCAGAGCTCAGCTCCAGCAGTTTTTTCCAGCAAGGCCTGAGTCCCAGCCCTTATATGGTGTTTCAAAGTTTCTTATACTTCTGAACAAACATAAAATTCTTCTGCCCGAATGGAGCGGAACAGTGCTTCCTCCCACCCTCTGTGATCTTCTGGTCTGCTACACAGATCAGGCCTGCACTGCAGTGGTAAGGAGTCTGCCTCCTTTTCTTTCCCCATTTCCAGTCGTGCTTACGTATGCATACTGGGAATCCTGAGGGCCTGATTTAGCCAAGAACTCATTCAGGCTCAGCGTTACAGAAGCCTGGTGCAAGCTTTTACTGTAGGGAAACTGTGGGTGTATTTTGTACTGAATCAGACTCTAAATTATGCCTAACGTTCAGTTAACTGGAAAGGAAAACAAGCCTGGGCATGTTGCAACCGTTTTGACGTTCTGTGAGCTCTCTGGCAGTCTTTCAGTTATACTTCCTGAAGATGCTTTTGCTTTTTTCTTCATATTCTTGACAAAGTGTTATGTATCCCGAACTGAGACTGATATCTAGAAACAAACAAACCCTAAAGGAATTAATTTTTAGACACAGGAACCCAAAGGTTTAAGAGGGTGACTGTTGTTCATACTGTATTAGCTACTGTAGCAGGAATTGAGAGGCTTAGCATAAAGGTTTTGGAAAATTATGATTTCCTGGGGCTTCTGCATCAACACTTTGATACAGTGCAGGTTACTTTATCAAGCATTGGCTGAAGCAATCTCAAAGAACATACTGGAAATAGAAGGGCCTATTTCGAAACTTAAAAATGCCTCTGCAGGGCAAGGTGCATTTTCCTCTGCTTGCTGAAAGGAAAATAAATCTCTTCCAAATAGAGAAGAGCCATAGAAAACAGACCTTGAAATACCAATGTCTGCATTACAGAGATCTCTGGATACTGTCATGAAATAGCCAAATATGTTGCTTCTAACAGTGCAGGTAGAGCTGGCCGGGAAACAGAATTTCCATTCTGCCATAGATTTTAATGTTTTCTTTGAGGTTGGAGGAAGGAAGAGGGGAGAATTACCCCCCATTTTTGACAAAACCACAGGAAACACAGCATATCCGAAATGAACTCTGCTGCAGGGAACACTGAGGTGACTGATTGAGTCTGACATAATTTTGGTCAGTTTTAGTGCTGTGAGTTGCAGAGAAGAGTCAAAGTGGAGGGAATTTTGTTGATGCCAGGGCTTCCAGGGCCCACAGTCCATCGTACGGTCTGTCCTGAGAGCAAAGACCCAAGATTTCTAGATCACATGACTCCCAGTTTATGAAGCAGTATGGGGGAGCCAGGCAGCCTGCACACATACCAGAAATGGGAATCTGAGAGCTTTGGGATTCAGTACGATGACAGATGTTATCTTGCAGACACCCACAAGGTACAGACCCTGAAAGTAATTTTCAGGCATGTGGCAAGGGTCCTTGACCCCAAAAACTCTGTTTTGACTGAGGTTGGCAAGGATTTGGGATAAGAATCCGGCCCTGAGAACTTCAGTAGAAAGACATACAGCAATTAGGGAAGTTGGGTTTCCCAACAGCCAGGCAGACAGGCTAGCAGGAAGCCAGCATGCCAAGACCTGCCTGACAGACAGGTTTTCATCAGATCATAGAATCATAGAGCATTTTGGGTTGGAAGGGACCTTAAAGATCATCCAGTTCCAACCCCCCTGCCATGGGCAGGGACACCCTCCACTAGACCAGGTTGCTCAAAGCCTCATCCAGCCTGGCCTTGAACACTTCCAGGGATGGGGCATCCACAGCTTCTCTGGGCAACCTGCTCCAGTGCCTCACCACCCTCTCCAGGAAAAATTTTTTACTGATATCCAATCCAAATCTCCCCGCTTTCAATGTAAACCCATTACCCCTTGTCCTGTCACTACAGGCCCTTGTAAAAAGTCCCCCCCAGCTTCCTTGTAGACCCCCTTCAGGTACTGGAAGGCTGCTATAAGGTCTCCCTGAAACCTTCTCTTCTCCAGGCTGAACAAGCCCAACTCTCTCAGCCTGTCCCCATAGCAGAGGTTCTCCAGCCCTCGGAGCATCTTCTTGGCCTCCTCTGGACTCGCTCCAACTGGTTGCTATCCTCCTTATGTTGAGGGCTCCACAGCTGGACGCAGTACTCCAGGTGGGGTCTCACCAGAGCAGAGTTGAGGGGGAGAATCCCCTCCCTCGACCTGCTGGCCACGCTGCTCTGGATACAGCCCAGGATACGGTTGGCTTTCTGGGCTGCCAGCACACACTGCTGGCTCATGTCCACCTTTTCATCCACCATTCCATTGTCACTGCAGCCAAGGCTGCCCTCGAGCTTCACATTCCACACCAGCCCCTCCCTGTTGGTGAGAACAAGGTCCAGCATGGCGACCCTCCTCGTCATCTCCTCTGTCACTTGGAGAAGGAAGTTGTCATTGACACTTTCCAGTAACCTCCTGGCTTGCTTGTTCCCTGCTGTGTTGTCCTTCCAACAGATATTGGAGTGGTTGAAGTCCCCCATGAGGATCAGGGTTTGTGACCATGAGGCTGCTGCTGTCTGCCGGTGGAGGGGCCTCATCCACTCGCTTGTCCTGGCCAGGTGGCCTGTAGCAAACTCCTACTACAGTATCCCCTCTCCCTGCCCTCCCTTTAATCCTGACCCATAAGCTCTTGTTCAGCTCCTCATCCATCCCCATGTGGAGTTCCATGCACTCCAGCTGCTCTCTAATGTAGAGACCAACACCCCCTCCACATCTCCCCTGCCTGTCCTTCCTTAAGAGCCTGTATCCTTCCATTCTGACATGCCAATCATAGGAGCCATCCCACCATGTCTCCACAATACCAGTGAGGTCGTAGCCCCTCAGGCGTGCGCACATCTCTAGCTCCTCTTATTTATTTCCCATGCTCTATGTGTTTTCATAGAGGCATTTAAGATGGGCCCCCAATGAAGTTGGCTTGCAGACCGGAGCATCTAGAATTGTCTTGTTTTGTTTGCCAAGTGCTCCCCTGGTGACTTGTGATTCTTCTTCAGGCTCTGGGTATCTCTTGGTGGCACTACTGGTTTTGCCCACTTTCCCCTTCAAACCTAGTTTAAAGCCGTCTTGATAAGCCCCACCAATTCATGGGCAAGAAACCCTTTACCCCTTTGAGACAGCTGAACACCATCTGTTACCAGCAGGCCCAGTGCCATATAAACCTCCCCATTATCCAAAACCCAAAAATTCCACTATTGGCACCAGCCTCTGAGCCACATGTTGGTCAGGTGTGCTTTCCTGTTCCTTCCAGTATGTATCCTTCGCTGCTGCTAAGGGGATTGAGGAAAATGCTACCCATGCTCCCGATCCTGCCACCAATCACCCCAGTGCCCTGAAGTCCCTTTTGATGTCTTTTGGATTTCACTCCTCAGCCTCATCACTGCCCACCTGCTGGGCCATTGGAGGATAATAATCAGAGGGCCAGACCAGGGAGTTTCCTAGTGATGTCTCTAACCCAAGCCCCAGGGAGGCAGCAGACATCCCTGTGTGATGGGGCTGGTTGACATATCGGGCCCTCTGTTCCCCTCAGAAGGGAATCACTTACAACAATGACCTTTTTTCTTTTTTTTTTTTTAACGGAGGCAGTCATAATGTGTGAGGCTGATGGAGTCATCCTGGGCAACTCCCTGGATGGACCTTCCTCTACATCCACAATTGCCTGGCCCTTGAGTTCCAGATGTTGGCTGAAATAGAGACTTTAGGGAAAATACATAGATTTTGATGAACCAGCATTTTCAACAAGCAAGTTTCACTGGAGAATTCCCAATGATCTCTAGTTTCCATCAGTTTGAGATGGTTCAGATGTTGTTGATTTGAGACCAGCTGCTCTTATAAAATGCAAACAAATGGCAATTACTAAGTGCAGAACTATGATGTAGTAAAAGTTACCTGTCTGGGGACATGGGTTAGTAAGAGAAAGCTAGTCCCTAAATATATAATAGGTATGTTCTGTAAAGAAGGGCAAGAGTTCTAGGAATTTGCCTCCTTTTCACTTACTAGATGGAGCTGCCTGACTGGTCGGACATTAACGGGGGTGGGTGGGTGGGTGGGTGTCTGTGTGGAGTAAATACCTGCAGCCTCAAAGTGAAAAAGTGCTGTTTGATGTAGTGATTTCTACTTCACAGAGGACAGAGCTAACAACTTCATGATCAGTTATAGGTTCTCAATCAGGACTCCCTGTCTTGCACCCTCAGGAACTGAATGTGCTACGTAGCCCATGCGTGGTTCTCTTGAGTTTTCAGTTTGCCATGTGAACAGAACCCACAGCATTTCTAACTCATCTTCTCATTCTCTTTAGTTTGGGGACAGAAATGACTGTGACAGAGCCTGCCGCTCATTTGTGCCTTAGTTGTTTTACTGAGGTTGCTTTTTGAGCTTGTTTCAGCCTGGTAATATTTCAGTGTCTCTTCTGTTTCCTCCCTGTTGTCCAGGTTCCTCTCTCAAGGCTTTTTGCTCTAAACCCAGGGATTCCCTGAGGCATTCCCTGAGGGATTCCCAAATTTCCTGTGTGTCTCACCATGGTCATGATGTTCCTACTGGTTCCAATAACCTCCCTCTTTCTTAACCTCAGACGTAACTTTCACTGTTGCATCACAAACGTATTGTTGTTGCATCTGACACTGTGTCAGAAACTCCCATGTCATAGTATCTCATGCGAAACTAACTAATCCACAACATCATGCCTTGCAGACAGGCAGTCCAATATAAAAGTCACACATTTACAAGCTTTCATGCTTAAGAAAATCAAATAGAAGAGTGGGAGCTAACGACTGCATCTGTATAGCAGCCATCATAATATTATTTTTAATACATTATTTATTTTTATTTTTTCATCCTCTGGATAATTTTTCAGAGATGGTACAGTGCACTGTGCTTTCACCAATGATGAGAGTGGCTTTGATGCTCTCAAATGACACTCAGTTTTACCTTAGAAGGAACAATAACCACCCTATATTTTCATTAATTGGTGGCACCAGCGAGCTCTACAGTGGTTGCTATGTCTGTTTTAAAACAGTGAGCTCATTAGAGGTGGTGGACTCTGCTTCCATTGGAGTGGTTAACAGGCTGCAACCCAGAACATTTCTACATGCCTTTCCACCCCCTCAGAGACTGCTTTAGTCATCTGTGCAGTTATAGCCTGTAAGAAAGACAGATTGTTTGCTGAAATGTGAAGGAATTTTACCATTCTGTGGTATTGGAATTAACATATTATTATTGGATTCCAGGCCTTTATTACTTTGATGTCTTTGTTTTGACTACTTCTTGAAAAAGCAGATCTGTGAAAGAACTTCTGGCTTAATACACAAACATAAGACATATTTTAAGGGCAGCATGGTGGAAACATGCTTGATTGAGAGCTGTGGGTATTAATATAACTAATTGAAGCTAAACTTGCTTCAGTACCCTGTATTTACTGAAACAACTTGAGCTAATCAATGGTTATATTGTCTTATACTGGAAGGAAAACAATTGTCCCTTGTATATATTTTTTAGTATCAGATAAGTGTTAAGTTGCCAGACGTGCAGTTTCATTCTGCCACTTGAAATAGCACTGAGCTGCTGTGTTTACAGCAATCCTGGGGACTGAGGGACAGCAGTGAAAAGAAGATCTGATATCAGTATTATTGTGTCTTTCAAAACTCAAGCTCTGGTGAAAGTCATGAGATAATGCACCAGATTCACATATGTTATTAGCAAGATGGCTGAAACAAATCAGAATTCAGCCTGTCTGCAGGTGGGATACCAGGCGGCTGTCACACCCCAGCCCAGGTCAGGGTCAGCTGGGTGTTTTACCTCACTTAATGTAGGCCCGTCGCTTTCTGTATCCAGTCTTGTAAAAGCAGCTGTGTGCTTAGCTCCATGTTGAGTCTGAGTCTGGATGACCAGATATCCTTCTGAAGGTGAGCTGACTATAGGGACAACCACTGGATTTTAAATAAGACACCAGAGCTTCTCATTTCAAGACCATGGTCTTCAAGGCTAGGAGGAGGAGGAGGTCTTGCTTAAATTTTACAGCAGTAGATAACACTGGCAGCTGAAAAAAGATTGCCAGGTGTCAATAACTGTAAAATCCAAATAACAGGCTACTCAATACTCTCCTGAAGAGAAGTATCAAGAGCTAATTTATGGGAAATCTGAAGGATTAACTGGCTAGCATCAATCATGTACTCTGAGTGTAAAATCTGCTGTATTCAACAAGTGCTATCAGCAGTTGCATTAGTACATCTCAAACATGTCTTGGATACCTGGTCAGAGGTATAAAAAGGCATGATTACAAACTTTACCTTTCCAAATGGTGTAGTTACTGACATGTGGCTCAATCAGTTAAGAAAAAAATCTGCTCAGAACTCCATTTAGTTATGGGGCTATCACCCAGGCTGTTCCCCCTTCTCCTGCATACTAATTCTATTTTAGCTGAACATAGCCTACAATGTTTGGGGTTTCTTTGGATCGTTTGCTACCCATTCTATTAATGGTGATCCATGCATACTACTTCTGTGGCTTTGTAGACCTAGTTCTTGTGCTGGAATCAGAATAAGACATCTGAATAGATGGCCTTCTGAGATATCTTCTGTCGATGCCACAGTGTGCCCCAGTTGCAACAGAAAGGATTTGCCTTATTTGCCTGATGTTTTCCCTCCCTCACCTTGAAAGAAAAAGGAAGGTAGCATGGTCTGTGTCCTCTGCAATCACAGCCTTTTCTAAACACTTTGGTATGTTATTATAACTTTCCTTTTTCCCTCTTAAAAGTCTCTTCTGTACTACATTATAAATACCAATAAAATGTTAGTAGAAAAAAACACATAAAATGCATGTTATTTGTTTTAGAAGTCTACGAGATACAGCGAGTGTAGGAGGCTGGAATTTTTTACAAGGAGGAGTATTATTTTCACTTTTTAATTTCACGTTGACCAATATTTTTACTTTGGGTAAAATAAAAACATACATTTTCCTGAGTCTTTACCAAGATAAATTTTCTGAACATTAGGCATTCCAGGATATACAGCCAACTCCTCCTTAGAGGCCAACGGATAGATCGGTTTGCTCTGGGGTATGGTTTTCTCCCTCTCTCATGCATCAGCTCTTGCGTGTGGCAGCAATGCAAAGTATCATGGACAAAGCAAATCAAAGCTTTAAAATGGACTGGTCCCTTCCACCTTCTCATCTCTCCTGTCCTATAATGGTTTGGATCAAGTGTAAAGAATGACCTATTTCTCTTCATATACTGGGAAAAAGGACAGCAAAATAAGCATTTGGTGTGCAGCTGTTGCACATGCCCTAACGTGGCAGAGACAACAAGGTACGTGATAGGGCAAGGAAAGTTGGAGTGGAAAGTCAGCCGATCAGCTTGGTCACCTCTTTCTATTCCTGGCAATGAGTCACTGTAACCATGTTGTTAAATGAAGTAATCTGCTGTGTCTCCTCCAAGCCATATTATTAATACATCTCATAACCAGCCAGTCACCGCTCATTATTCCCCAATGTCCTCAGAGGCTTCTTTTTTATTTTGCCAGAGGTATCTGGGCCATTCTGAATGCACTGGGGATGCCTAGTCTTGCAAGATGATTGTCTTGCAAAGATGGTGGCTGCTGTGCCCTCTGAGTCCCAGTGCAATCTTTGGAGAGTTCATGTATGAATGAGATATATTCCTGTACATTTAAAAGAAAAAACCCCCTTCAATTTGTACATTGACTTATGTATTTAAAAGTTATAAATACACATATTTTTGTATATTACTCTGCACCAGTTGGATGACATGTAGAGGAAAACTGTATCCCCTCTCTCAGAATTTTGAACACATCAGTATTGCCTAGCCCTGCAGTTCTCACACTTGAAAATGCAAACAAGAAAAATCCTTTTACCCAAGCAGGTTTTTATTGCTGTTAACATACAGTTATACCATATGCACTGATAGAGCCTTTCACCCTATACAAACTATAGGCTTATTCATTTTTAATAAATGTGAGACTCTGAAGTGCAAATGAAAGGCCCAGATTTCTTCTCCACAAACTGCAGCAGATTTTCAGATTCTTCTTTATGAAACTTGACATTAGAGCATATGGAATTTTTATAGTAATTTTATAGAAAAGATTACTACTTTGGCAACTATTTTTCTGTTATGAATATTGAAAAATATTATTTTGGAATTTACAATGAAAAGTGTGTTTCAAAATAGTATAGCACTCATTTTTATATTCATGTAGTTGAGATCCTATGGTGACTCAGCTTTCATGCCAGATCAAGTCAAGTCTGTAGTGCTGGGCAAGCACTGAGTTCTTCTGTATGATACAGCTAGGCAAGTCTTCATAAGTGTGAGAAGCAGTCTTCATGATTGGCTTAAGTATCAGCATCTGTAACATTTGGAGGAGTGGACTATTTCTCACAGTCAAAAGAGTACAAAGGAGGGTCTGAATTATAGGCAATGTAGCAAAATAACTGCCTTCTCCATTGTGAACATTGTGAATGTATCATTATTTAGTGACAGCAGATAGTTTAACGTTCACCTGCTATTAGTTGGTTACTGATTCTGCTGTGTTGACCTGCCTGCTTGGCAAATTGAAATAAATACAATCAAAACTAAGATATGGAGCTGTCTGCACTCTGGAAGGGACTTTAGATTTCTCTCTGACAGTGATCCATGGCAGACACTTGAGATAACAAGTGTTTACATTTGTCCTACATTAGGAAGGTGTGGGATGACTTTTATCCCTTCCAGTAGTCAATGTCTTGATAAAACAGAATATTATGAGACTGATTTAAATTTGGAAGGAAGGACTTTATTATTACTTCAACAGTAATTTTTTTTTCTGTAGAAGTTGTCTCTTTTGTATCTTGAAAAGTTGTGTCCTTTATTTCCAGTGGCTAAAAATGGTAGAATATGTTTTGAATTCCTCAACTTTTAACTAGATTGAGGGGGTTTTGGTTCTTGATTGTGACAAAGATGATTTACCTTCCCTGTGCCATTCATTATCATGCTTCCAGTATGTCCCCCTCTTGTTCATCTCCCTTCTAGGGTAAATAATCTTAGTCTTTTCAGAGCATTCAAACAGTCTAATTCTTATTCACTACATTTCATTAGTTACCTAACACCTTTTCTCCCTCTCTTTTCTGGCAGTTGCAGATTTTGCTGGGATTTCGTTGAGTTTTTTAGGTCCTGCTCTTGACTTAAAATGTGCACATTTTTATTTTGATGTACATTATAATTGTCAACAATTAATTTCTTGTCCACTTGCATAGCTGCTTGTGATGTCTCAGCGTATCATCCTTTGTCCTGAGTTAAATACCCTTATGTACCCTGCTTCTGGACCTCCCAAGGCATTAATAGACAATGAAATAATCAGAGGCATAGTACAGAACATAAGGCCTTCAATAGTTAGCCTTTTGCTGTACAGGTCTAAATGCTATATTCAACTTTCTATACACATTCTTTTTACCCCAGCATTATGTGTCTTCCTAACTACTTAGCTTCCTTAGTAGATTCTCATGAAGAAGCTTGTTACAGGCCCTTTCTAACTGGAATTACCTTATGTATGTCAAGCGGCTCTCCTTCTTGCTATGATACTGAGACAGGCGTGATGTATCACAAGAGATTAATTGAGGCATAGTTTCCTATTACTTGCATCAGTTACCAAATTCAGGTGTTCAGACATGTGATGGATGATACGACACTCTAATTCTTTGATCATCTTGAGGTGTCAGCTATGCACTGAAGGGACAACATCCACTTGGCCCGACTCCTTTGGAACGGTACCTTTCTCAAGAAGAGCTTGCCTTTTGCCAGCAGCCTAGCCAATTTATACTTAAGACCTCCTGAACTCTTGGTGTAATGTCATCATCTGTACCTGATGACTCATTGTTTTTATAATTATCGGTTTGCTCAAGAACCTTTTCCCTTGACACCTCAATTTCCCAAAGTATATCATCTTTATTAGCAAGGAGGAAGCAGCTTGGATCCTGCTTCCCACCTACAAATCTCTATTAATGCCTGGGAACATTAGATTTTAAAGCATGCCCTGAAGGTCATGTTTTCTGATAAAACCAAATTTAGAGATATGAAAATCCAGCACAAATAGCATCACTTTTCCCCTCAAATTCTGTAATTGGTCCTTTTTTTCAGCTTAGTGAAAGTAGAGCAGTCTATCTAGTCTTTTTTCCTAACCTTTTCTCAAATTTCCAATTTATATGGTAAATAAATCAGTAACTGGGCCAAAAAAATTTCTGTGGATAGGTCCCAGATTTGCTTTCATTTGTCACTCAGGAGAATATTACATTTTGGTTGGAAAATCACAGTGTTCCCACACAAAATTTTAGATTGAAGTAAGAGAGAGTTCACTTATCACTCCATTTTCATACCACACTCCCCTGAAATTCTTCCTTTTGTGTTTAACCTGCTTCTTATATATGTGTTGAATATTTATTTATTTTTCGACCTGTGAAATTCTTACAGGAATTTCAAAATATAAAGTGAAAAACCCCATTTGTGAATGGGATTTGAAAAGTGCCAAGCTTACAGTCCAGAGAGGGCAGTACGTGGCACCATTAAGGATTACAAGAGTAATAATTCTCTGATGGAGACTCTAATAAACGTAGTTGTGTGCTGTAATAAAGAGCACATGAAAATGGATGTGGTATAACAAAATTATTCATAAAGAGAAATGCAAAAGGTTGTCATGCTGAGTGGTTACATGCAGTTACATGGAGCACTAACAAGATTAGCACTAGAAGCTGAGTGCTGGGGTGCTCACAGATGTTTTCTAACTAGCACAGAGAGTAAACTGGTTTTGTCTTGGAGGGTATAGACAAGGCTGGAGTTGAAGGGGTGCTAAATCTTTCTACTGTGTGTTAATAATTCAGACCCAAATGGCAATAATAGCTCATGTAGGTCAGTGTAACAAACAAAGCAACTTCACTTCAAGATGTTTGATGGAAGGTTTTCAGGCTAAATGCTTTACTGCTGCTGTCTCCTGGATTCTTTTTGATGCAATATCATCATATCCTCACTCTGTGCTTGAAAAATACACAACATGTGTGCGTACACATGTGTGCACATGCACACAAGTTTTAATGAAATACAGCAAGCAAACTCAAATACTCATCGGAAAGGTTTGCTGTGGAAGCAAGGAGCTCTTGCTAAGCAGCTACTGTAACATTAGAAAACCAGAGGCTGAAAGTCTGCTCACATTCCAGAAGTACAAAATTTCTAGGAAGTGCAGTAATTCAGAGTTGGCTAAGCGTTGTTCCAGCAACTCGCTGAGCTAAAACATCATTTACTCACAACATCAATATGATCTGAGTTTTATACTATCATTTGAACATTTAAACAGCAACAGATTTACAGCATAGACTAGAGATACGGCTGTAACTAATACTGTAACAAAATCAATAGACAAACACTTTAGCAAAGGGCAGTCGCTGCTGTTTTCACTGATGTGTGTTTGTGTGCGTAGCACAGCCACACCAATGTGTTTTAAATTCAGCTCATAGGAAGGAGTTTTAAGCTCAGGGATTTAAAGCATTCAGACTTCTTCAGACCAAAATCATATCAAGACACGACTAGGAGTATCGGTGGCCATGTCTAGAGCCAATAAAAATCTGTGGAAGTGTTTTTCTACTGAAATTGGCCTTTGGGGATTTTCCTTTAAGATTACATTTTAATTGAAGTAGTGAGCCAGTTCTGCATGTGGTGGAAGTAAGAAGGCCGCTAACATTAGAGTTCCTTGCAGAGCCCTGCAGATTTTTCCAGGTTAGTTAAGACGTTTCTATTGGACTTAGCCTTCAAGCTGTGGAATGATGAAACACTCTGTACTGTTTCATCAGTGCCTCTCATCTTCAGAAGTTGATTTTAGGCAAGTTATTAGTGGTCAGGGTGCTCAGCTGGGATAGTAGCTATTTGCTTTCACATTTTAAGTATTTACATCAATCATCATAGCATTTGGTCACCTCATAACATCCTGGATTTAAAAATACATATATAGAAACAGGCAGAAAGCTGAAAGCTGAAAGGATGGACAGTCTCCCTGGCTTGCACCAGAAAAAGGTCTGTGTAAATATCAAGCATAAAAATTATAACTTGGAGCATTTACCTCCAGAAGTTACAACGTGCTGAATACCTTTGATCCACACACCTCAATCATTAAAGTTACTAAATAGGGTTTTCTCCATATATATGCTTTTTACCATGCATTTATGGGCTTTCAGTACCAACCTAGAAATAAAGACTTACATTGATTTTTATGTTTAAATTAACATATGCTCTAGTACTCAAAGCCTGTTTCATGACAGGCAGGTTGTCCTTTCCTTTTATTTTTTCCCTGGATAAGCCGTCCAGGACCAGAGTCAGAAATAGAAATCATTGAGTAAACTTAAGAATTAAAATTTTCTTCCCTCACTTCAACAAAGAATTGCAAAGAACTGATTTATATGAAATAGGGGGTAAATTAATTGGATTTGCTTCTCATTGGAGAGTGGTTTTGCATGCAGTTTGAGAGGAGCAGACAATACTAGGGAGGTGATTTATGCTGACGTATTTTGGTCTACCTTTAGGACTGGCTGAAGGCACATGCATGATCTGTTCCTATTGTTCAGCTGACAAGTAGTAGCTTGTTAAGTGTTAGGAGCACAATCACTTTTAAGTGTGAACCTATATACTAAGATATTAACCCGAGGCGCTCTTCTAATCGTCAACAGTAATAAGGTTGTTCATGTGGTATAGGTATCACTTGCTGACGTAGGATAAAAGGGTTAATGAATAAGCAGTGCCAAAAAAACAAAACCACGTGTTGCATTCGGAAACGTTTCCTCAATAGTGTGTCATTGTTAGGGTGAGGAAATGTCACGTGCAGCTTCAGACTATTTATACTGCCTAAAATCAATTTTGAAAAATGTAAGCACTGGCCACAGTGGGGCCCTAGCAAGGATTTGAAATAAACCTCCCAGGAGGAGGATGTAATTATTTTCCCTTAATATCGAAAATATCAGGTTTAAAGGGAGAAGGCAAAAGCATTCATTCAGCACAAGTGCCGCAGTGTGTTTATTGAATGGAATCACACAACCTGGAGCCAGCGCTGTGCTGCCTCGCACGCCTGCTATCCCACTAATTTTGCTGGGATTAGAGGGGGTGTAAATGAACCCAAAATTTAGCTACGGGATTCTAAATCCACTTTGGCTGAGAAACCACACGTGGGCATGTGTACACCTACATGCACAGACACACTGTCTGCCTCGCACCCCTACAGGTGGAGGTTGCTGGGGTGTGCTTGTGGGGTGGGGTCCCTGTGGCAGGAATGCCAAAAATCTTCTAACCTTATTCACCTCAGCCAACCTTGACAGTGGCACTTTTGTATTCGAAATTTATTGCAATTTTAAAAACTTGCCAAATGCACCTAGTTTAAGAAAGCTGTACTGCCCTGGTACTTTTAATTTCATTTGTGAGCTTCAGCTCTCAGCCAGCTTGATCATGTTCAAATGAGACATTAACATGCCAGCTCTTAAAGCAGCAGTGTATGAGCATGGGGAGCTGAACAAGAAGCACCCATAAACGTTTTGCACTGCTGCAAGGTAACGACGTGTCTTTCATTCAGGAAAATACGCTCACAGAGGCTACTGTTGATGAGACATTCTTCTTTCCAGCTGCAGAAAGAGATGCAGAGCTGACCCCTCAGCATTCGGGTGTGAAACCAAAGTGAAAGAGGTTCTTTGGCTGCCCTGGAGCTCCGTGAGGGCTGAAGGTAGCCCTAACAGAACATCAGAGTGAGACTTCCCATTTTAAGAGGTATCATAGTGTCCTATCCCATAGTGATGGATACATGATCTTGCAAAGTAGTGAAAATCTCTTGAAAATTACTTCCACTGCTCTTTGCCATCATTAGTAGTGAATTTGTATTCTCCTGCTCTCAGGAGGATCGGCAAGCGTAGAGTCTGGGCATCTGTGTGACATTAGGTCCGTTTAAAAAATCAGAGTCAGGATTTGAATTCAAATGTCAGACATATCCATGTGACTGGAGTTCAGACACCGTGTTTTACTCTGGGCCTGTCTCTGATCTTTACTCAGATATAGTAGGAGCAGAACAAAACATGCCAGGTCTGTCCAAGAAAGGAGATTTAAAAGCAAAGATGTAAGATCTACAGGAAGGATTGCTGCTATCTCTGGCCCATATTGTGTCATTGATTTTTAGGCTGATCTCTTAACTGATTCCAATTGGGACTTAGACTTAAAAATTGATGATACAGTATGGCCCTACGTGATGAAGAGTAACAGCTCAGATTTGCTCACAGCTCCAGCAAAGTAAATCCTGAGTCACTCCACTCAGCTGGAGTTAGGTCAGTGGAGCTAGAAGAACTCAGAGCCCAGTTACTGTGGGGTAAGGGAGGGTGTGGACCCACCAGAGCATCAGCTGCTTCAGAGGATTGGCCCATCCGCACCCTCTCTCCCCTTGGCTCATCAGATAATTCAAGGCAGCTCACCTCACTGTGAGAGAAAGATAAACAACTTTGAAGTAACCACAGGATAAAAGCATGCACACAGGTAATTACCAGAGAGCAGCTGATGTACTCTAAGTTTACACCCTGCATTACCCTGTGGCGACTTGTTTGTAGGCTGGTTCTCTCTGAAGACAGTACTGGAGAGCAGGCTGCAGCCTTTTACATCACCCTAATGACTGCTACTCAAAAAATATTTGCAGCCTGTTAAGCTCTTTCAAGAAAAAAGAAAAGGGATGGGCTAAAAATATTCTTCCTTTTGGGAATATTTTCCTTATGTTTTGAAGTAAGGCCAGCCTGAGAGTTCTTACTAGTTAGTATCTAATAGTACTTACATGTAGTCCAGGTGCTACCCTTAAGATTTCAGCTTGTGTCTGCTAGAATTTGTTACTTGTTACAGCTGTCAGTAGGCAGATCACAGTAATAATTACAATGCTGCCTGCTGACACCTCTGTGGTTAATGTCTATCACTAGTTTTATTATAAATCCGCATTTATTGGGAGTTGTAACTTGGACAGAGAATGCCCTCTGTAAGACAAATTTACCCATATAATTGTAAACTATTCCTTTCTTAAATCCAGTTATTTTTTCCATTTACAAAATGCCAAAAAATGAATGCTTAAGAACAGTTTACAATGTAAGAAAGCGCTTTATTATTTTTATTTCATAATTTAAAAATCCCATCGTTTGCCACAATTCCACTCAGAACAACAATGAAACAAGCTAACACTTCAGATTCTGGGATATAATAAACTACAAAATGGTCCCAAACCTACATTCTTTCCAGAAGCCTGCAAATTTTGACAAATGCATGAAATGTTGCTTGGGAACATATTTTGCTATTGGAGACACTGAATTCCACAAAACAGAGAACTAACTTCTGCCTTCAAATATAACCGTGCAACTCAACTCACTGCATTCTGATAAATGCTATAATTTGGCCCAGAAAATTTAGGGCAAAGGCTGAACCTATTGGTTAACACATAACTGCACTGAGCTAGTGCACGAGTCTCAACCCTCTTTTTTGTCTTACAAATCATTGGCCCTGAAATACCTATTAAAGGCATAAGGGTAATTTATAGATGAAGGGCCAAATTCACCAGTGCTGGGTCTGGAAGATATAAATAACACTTTCTTGTTTCAGCGTGGCTCGTTGCACTCTGCCTTCCTTTGGTGTTTTCTGATGATGGAAGAAGATTAATTTAATTTGTGGTTGGGATTTCATATGAGTTTTGCTGTTAGCGGCTGCTGAATCAGTGCATTCCTCTATTGCTCTGGCCATTCGCTGTTTGGCTGTCTAGCACATGTTTTGGGCAGCTGTGTTACTTTAATTCCCCTGCTGCCACCACTGAACAGGGCACTGTGCTTTGCATAGCCTGGTAGAAGCTGACTTCATTTTGGTTTGAATTTGTTCTGGAATTTAACTTAAAGTTAAATTTGTTCCCTCTGATCAGTACCACTGAGTGACTGACTGCCAGTCTGTTTCTTCTAATCAAAACATCATAATGTTGCTTTAACACATGTATTTGTTTGAATTAATAATAAAGCACCAATTGTTGATCAGGAAAAAAAGTTTGCTCTAGGAATCAAAACTTTGTTTTGACTGGGTTATATTGGAATATTTATGGAAAAATTCCTTTGACCAGAAAAATTATAATAAACTACATGCTACATTAAACCTTAAAAAAATGGACATGCTTTATGTTGCTTCCAAAAAGCAGATCGTAATCCAACAGTATCTGGTCAATGCTGATGGATAAACGGGCACTGTACTTAAAACACAGGGGAGCCTTGAGGCAGGAAATGATATTCATTTATAGGTACTGGTGCTTCATTAGGAAATCATAGCTGTGAACCAAGGTTTTACTAGTTCTTGTAATGTAAAAATGTGATTACTTTGATTCTGTTCATTGGCGAACTTTTCAACTAGAGGCTTTAGCAATAAATTTGGACAAAACAGAGGCTGTACAATTTCAAAGCCACTCCAGGAAAAAAATGCACCTCTGCTGGTGTTTTATATTAAAATTTATACCATCTATCATTCTAATAGATTTTCTCTATGATTTGTCCATCATATCATGAGAGCAAAATGCTATCTTTTCTCCTTGATATTGCGCTTTTTAGAAAAGCAATCCCTTTTCTAGTTCTCTCCTTTGAAGTAGCTCATAGCATGAGAGGTTCAGCATCAAGAGTGATTAGACTAAACCATGGTGAAATCCCAATGAAAGTCGGCAGGTAAGGATAGCATTAACTGCTTAAACACTAAAAAACAAATCAAAATGTTTTAGAGGACAAGGAGAGTGAACGAATCCTTTTTACATATACAAAAGCAAATAGGATCTCTTTTTTTTTTTTTTTCGGTATCATGTACTCTGATATTCTTAATTAGCAAAAAAAATTAGCATATTGGGATTAATTCTCTGGAACCTACAAAAATCTATCCTTACAGGGAGTAAATGTAATAAGATTACTACAGTAATTGCCATGCTGCTGGGATGTTACAAAGCAGCGTTACATGCAGTTTCAGTGTATGTACATACATGCATTTATGTGGATTTTTTGTCTAGATTAGGAAGAGACTTTATACCAGGACATGGTCCCTACCTTTCTGCAGGGAATTACTTTTCACTGTTATGTGTAAACTTGTAATTAACTTCAGAAATCAAAGTAATAGAGTACTTTGTAGAGGTACCTTTAAGTCTGTTTTACTTAAGCACTTTTCTTCAACGAGCGGTATTTCATGGAACTAGCAAATAACAAAAGCATGGGCTCTCCTGCTGCTCCATAGAGATACTATATTTTTGTCAGCTCCATGAGGAGATGCCTGTGAACATGCTGTGAACTTGAACCTTTTGCTCATATCTGACAGAGGATGCAGAGCTGTGTAGCTTCTGGTCTCTATTTTAGAGGAATACATATACTACTAGTAATAAGTATCTTGCACAGTCTGTTTCCATCACATTCTTTTTAGTCCCAGTATGTTGATATTCATTATCTTAGATGAGAACAATAATTATGTTTTAATGAAATTTGGAAAATAATGTGCCAGACAGGCTGGGGCTATTTATCAGACCACATAGTTGTATTTTAGGGGTTTTGTACTTGCAAATAATTCAGAACAAAGTTTTCTGGTCTCCAGCCTTGACAGGCTGGAGAGGTGGGTCTGTGCCAACCTCATGAAGTTCAACAAGGCCAAGTGCAAGGTCCTGCACATGGGTCAGGGCAATCCCAGGCACAAGTACAGGCTGGGCAGAGAATGGATCGAGAGCAGCCCTTGGGGGCAGCAGGACTTGGGGGTACTGGTGGGTGAACATGAGCCAGCAGTGTGCACTGGCAGCCCAGAAAGCCAACTGTATCCTGGGCTGTATCCAGAGAAGCGTGGCCAGCAGGTCGAAGGAGGGGATTCTGCCCCTCAACTCTGCTCTCATGAGACCCCACCTGCAGTTCTGCCTCCAGCTCTGGGGCCCCCAATATCAGAAGGATATCGACTGGTTGGAGCGAGTCCAGAGTAGGCCATGAAGACGCTCCGAGGGCTGGAGCCCCTCTGCTATGGGGACAGGCTGGGAGGGTTGGGCTTGTTCGGCCTGGAGAAGAGAAGGTTTCAGGGAGACCTTATAGCACCTTCCAGTACCTGAAGGAGCCAACAAGGAAGCTGGAGGGCGACTTTTTACAAGGGTCTGTAGTGATAGGACAAGGGGTAATGGGTTTACATTGAAAGCGAGGAGATTTGGATTGGATATCAGGAAGAAGTTCTTCTCAGAGAGGGTGGTGAGGCACTGGGACAGGTTGCCCAGAGCAGCTGTGGATGCCCCATCCCTGGAAGTGTTCCCGGCCAGGCTAGATGAGGCTTTGAGCAACCTGGTCTAGTGGAGGGTGTCCCTGCGCATGGCAGGGGGGTTGGAACTAGATGGTCTTTAAGGTCCCTTCCAATCCAAACCATTCTATGATTCATTCTATGATTCATTCTGTGATTTCTTTTTACATATAGATGTGTGTTTTATTTTTTAAATTAAAAAAAAAAAAAAAAAGCAAAGAAAGTGGGATCTGTAAGAATTATTAGACCTCTTGTAAAAGGTTTCTTAGTGCTGCTGATGACCTTCTCAGTCTGTTCTGTTTTACTTTGGTATGTTTAACTGCCCCAGGAGGTCATTATCAGACAGTGGTGACTGTTTTGTCAGGTCTTATTGTTTAATTAGATCACAGTTTATGTCAAAATTCTAAAATTCTTTTGGCACATGCCAAAATTTTCACAGTTTTTAGTTTTTAAGTTGAAATATTTCTTAAACAATAAGCAGCAGCTACAAGGGAGTAGACAAATTTATTTAATATTTACAGTGTGCACTTAAAAATTTGTGCCTTGGGTTAAATTCATTGAAATGTGACATCTTATTTTCAAGAGTATCCTATGGGTAATCCCTTGAAACTTGTATTGACATTAATATAAGCCTTAAGAAATAGGCCTGCTGAGGCTCACATTATCTATAGGAAAGCTAATTTTTTCTACTGATCTTGCCTCCATTCATCTGAAATGGTATAAGATTGTGTAAACAAACCCTCATCTACAGAATTAGAAAATGATGTTTTTGATATGCCTTTCCTGCCCTTGAAATTATATGCCTGGAGTATGCAATCTGTGATGTACCATGTTCCGCTAATGGTAAGATAATTGGTACAAATTTCTAGGCTAGAGGTAAATGCCAAACTACCGTACCACAAATTTGTTGCTTGGATGATCTGCTTGTTTCTGAATAAGGCAACCTACCTATCTTTTTCTTTGCCATATTTAATTAGAACCTATTATAGAAATTAGTGGGAAAAGAGGTATATTACTCATTCCTCAGCATTCTATTCAAGAATAAATTTTTGGTTGTCATATTCTTATTCATCTTGTGCAGAGCCAAATCAATTAGTGCCTTTGGAAAGATGCAGTGCCCAAACTGAGCCAAGAGTGATGATGTTTAAAGGATCAAAACATTAAGTGACCTCATGCAGGTCCCGTGTTCTGGAAAATGTAGCTGCTTTTTCCAGCTTTCTCTTGTGGTCTGATAAAGTGTATTTTCTCTCTGTCTTGGTGTTTCCTAGCAAAATAAACCCAAAAGCCCCAAATCTCCCTCACAATAAGCTATTAGTAAGGCTATTCTGTGTCTTGAATCTTCAGTGTTTGAGGCAGGAAATCATACAAGCTTTGGGTTATATGATTTCTCTATTTCTCTAGAGCTATCACCTTTCCATATCTCAGTATCACTATTCTCCAAGCATCTCTCTGTTGAATATTTATGGTGAATGACCCCACTGGCAGGGATTGCTGTGAGCACTGTGGTGTATCAGTGCCCAGGCATTTGAAAGAGCAGGGTCTGTGCTACACCTTCAGAGGAAGCACTATCATTGCCCCTCCACGTAAACACAGGGAGCTGAATCACTCAGAGAGAGAGAGAAATGACAAATGTAGATCCCAGACAACAGCAAATGGTGAAGTATGTAATGGAGGAACTAATTACTGCTGCCATGAGTAGGACTGATATGAAACGAGGCTGCCCCAAGCAGGCTGAAGCTGCTCTGAAGTGACTCTGGGGAGGGAGAATTGGCTTGAGAACCTTGATGTCTCCTATATTGTCTTCCCTGGAAGGAAAATGGAAAAAGTAGTGACTCTTACACTGGGGAGAGACCCAAAAGTCAATGTGCTAGCCTGGGCTACAGGGTTGGGTTTGATGTTTCCAGCACCCATGAAAGCTGAGAACCCTCATCATGAAGGCAGCAAAGCAGGACTCCTGCCAAGTGCAGTTGTGAGGGGATGCTGTACAAAACAGGGAACAAGAAATGTGTTGTAGCCATCTTAATAAGGCATATTCTCAATCACAAACAAAACCTAAACTTACCTGAGGCCCAAAAGGAGAGTCAGCCAAAGTGTGAAGTTGGCTCCATTTTCTCCCCCTGTATTTGGCAAGTGCAAGGGACACGTGGGCAAGCCAAACCTCCCCTGCAAGCAGGCAGGGTTCAGTCACTTGCTTTATAAGCTCAGGACCTGTCTACATCACTCATTTGCTGGCTGATTGCTCCCAAATATCTGCCTGCCTTGACTAATGATGTCTAGCTTTATCAGAAATGGGCTGTTTTTGAGCCTATGTTAAGCCTAGCCTCTCCTCATGGTCATCAACAGCCTCAGTCCTGCCTCCTGTCACATCTAACCTCCTCCATGCTGTAGAAATTTTACAACCCTCTACTGTCTGGATAGAGAGTTGCAGATAAATGTTATCGGCAATCCCTGTGGGGCCGTGTTCAGCGCTTTTTCGATCTGGCAATTTATCATTTGCCCTTCTCTGTTGTCTGACACCCAGTGGTAGCTTTTCGTAACTGCCTTGGTTGCAGACCTCAGGTATGTTTCTAAGAGGTGTATCAGGCATTTAATTTCATTTCAATTCACCAGCACGTTTGTGGTCTCTAGTGTATGCTCTTATTGACAGATTCCCTAATTCCCCAGGTTCTATATGGCACATAAAACCATCTCAGAAGTTATCCTCAGTTTACTGTGTTGACTGGTAGAGACTAGAGAAGAAGCAGAGAGAAGCCTTTCGCCCTCATAGCTCTGTAGAGAAGATCATCATGTTAAGTCTGCATAGCTGGGGATAGGGCCAACTCTCTGAGGATAAGCATGTCCCATGCTTTCCCATGCCTTAAAGCATGAGGAAAAACAGATCCGCTCCGTATGTGAAAGGGTGTTTGAAAAAAACTTTCAAGAGTGTGAACATTTTCTACAGGATCCTAGCGATCTTAGCTATATGTCAGAGTTTAGCCTTATCTGGCAATTAAGTACCAGACAACCGTCACTCACTCACCTCAGAGCCAGAGAAAAAAAGAAAACCCACCAAGGAAAGCTCGTAAAAAGTTGAGTTAAGAACCATTTAATAATATAAATGAAACTTATAGTGATACTAACAATGCAATTACAGTATCTCACCACCCGTGCACCGACACAGCCAGATTCCAAAACAGCAAGCAAAATCTGAGTGGCGAGAAAAAAATGCCAAACCAACCCTGAGCCTGAGAGCAGGGGGAGGGGGAGTGAGACACTCCCCCCCCCCCCCCCAAGCTCTAGATCCCGAGAGAGTGGGAGAAAAGAAAAACACCAACGCCCCCCAACCCACTAACAAAAGAACCTGCTTCTCTGCTGAGAGCCATGCCAAGGACTAACAAAAGGAGCTATCAGCCCAGCTACCCGCTAGCCCAGAAGCCTTAACGGTCCCCCCAGGCCAACTTCCCACCTTCCAAACTGTGCATGCCCCCAGCCTGAGCACTGAGCCTGAGGTATCATGGAATGAAACAAAATCCCTCGGCCACTGTGGGCCAGCCAGTTCTGCGTAGGAGAGCAGCTTGTTCCTGCCTCAAAGCAGCACACTAGAATACCAAATATTAGTATCACATTCACAGAGGGAAGGATGATGCCCTTCGACACCACATCTTAGAGGGTTGGGAGAAAATTTAGCTCAACGTGGAGTCCAGCTCTTGACTCATCAAGAACTGTGTTTGTTTCACATGTGATTAATCTGCCTTTTTTATTCTTCTAGACGTTTTGCTGAGCTCCTGTTAAGATTTTCTGTTTCTGCTATTATTTTATTATGAATATTATGTGAGGGATAAGTATGTTGTGTTGCATGTGTGTAACATAAGGCAATCTCTGCCCTGAGGTACTGGCAGTCTAATACAGAAACAGCTACTGTAGAATGTGAGGAATCTGATTTTTTTAGATAAAAACAAATGTGGTTAATAAGGCATCTTGCTGAATTTTTGAAAAACTTAAATTGCCAAATTGATTTTGACAGTTTTAAAAATGAAATTGATAAAATTATGCTATGTGACAATATTTATACTCAGAATCAATATGTATAGTACTGTGTTTCAGTGAGTTCATAAGGCTGCAACTACTTTGTGGCAGATACTACAGTACTGCACGGCTGCTACACTGATTTCATTCTTAAAGAGCAGCATTGACAAGAAAATGAATGCTGTTTGTTTGTGGTATTAACAGTGTATTGTGTACAGATATTTGTATGATATTAAATTATTACTTAGTATTTATTACATTATTAAGTATCTCTCAATTAGCATTTACTATTGGAACTTCAGTGCAAAATGCGGTATTGGATAGGAGCAATGTGCAATTATGGTTACCCTCATAGTTGTCTGTAAGCTCTTCTCAGAGAATTAGCTCACTGCAACTTTCCCCACCAGCAACTGATTCTGTGACTGTCTGTGGATTCTTTGTGCTACCACACAACCTCTCATTGCCCAGAGCCCTTTCTAGCCTAATAACACCTTCCCAAAGCATTATGATGATGTTCTAGACCTGCTTATGCTAATTTGAGCTTTCCCACAAAGTCATGTTTTCAAGTTCACTCCTAGCATGTTTTCTGGCATTGTAATCAGAAAGGGGTTGTGTGTAAGGTTCAGGCATTAGCATAGTGCCTTGCTGATGTGAACGTGTCCACAGTGACCATGGTGGAGTGATAGCCTGTCACAGTGTCATTTTTACTTTGAAGACTACTACTGTGTCCATTTTTATGGACAGCAGATTGCTTTCTGACAGAGTGTAAGGGGAGCCGCTGCCTCAGGCAGAAGCAAGATGCGACCAAACCTGCACTCAAGGCAGCTCTCCGGAGCCTTCACGGGGGCAGCTACTGCTCTGGTGTGGTAAGCCAGGGTCCTGCTGAGGAAACTGTGGTATTTGAGCTAGTTTGGCATGCACATGGAGCGATAAAGGACTGCCTTGTTTTTTTCTAAAATGTGCTGTGATATATGATGTGTATACGTATCTCCAGCAAGTAGGAGGCTAGTTAAGCTGACGGTAACTGGATAGAATAGGTGCTGTACCATCTTCCCCTCTAACTTTGAGCCTCATCAGCTTTTGTTCTCCTCTGCCTAGACAGTGGATTGGTGATGGAGCAGTTGTCTTCGATATATAGAAAGGAAATTCCTTCTATTTCATTTTCAACAATGCTGTCAATATATTCTAAAGTTTCTTCTATTTACATAGCCTGTGATGGCTTTCTGTGCCGTCTCTGCCTTCTGTTCTTATCTGTCCTACCTTTTCTGTACATGCTCACTTTGCTCTTTGTAACCTGCAAAGCCTAGTAATTTCTGTAGCTTTATGTATTATAGGCAATGGATTTGAATGAGGTACCTAGCCCACACAAACCGCATTCTACTGATGAAACATATTCTTAAAGCCTTGACTTTGATGTCACTATTAATCAGCACTTGGCTTTCAGTTAGATTTCTGTTTTTCAAATGTGGGGATCAAAACAGATATTCAGCCTTGTTGAGGGCTATTTGAATGGCTTTGGGCTGTTCTTTCAGACTGTACTGGGATGGAGCCAATGGGCAAACGCAAAATTTTGTTAGCAAAATGAGAAACTTAATTTTCCTCTAACAGGTTAGGAATTTAATATAACCTGTTCACATCATCATGTATCACCAGTGCACTATCTAAGATATGTTTATGGTTGTTATTCCTGTAGGATCTGTACAGCCACTGAAGAACCAAGCCCAGGCTTTTTTATATTGAATGGAGACAGTGAAATGGCAAGTCTGGAAAAGCTATTGATAATACTGTCACTGTGTGACTATACCAGTTGTGAATCCCACAGTATTTTAGGGTGGTACAGTAGGTCTCTCAAATTCTATGCATAGAATTATATCTCTCAGAAGTGTGTATTCAGTCTCTGCTCCTGTTAATGCTTATGCAGAGGGACTGAAACACAAGTTTCCTATCTTTCACGTGAGAGCTCTGAAAACTAAGCTGTAGGCAAGCTTGCCCTGTTCCTTCTCTTGCTGAACAAACTTTGCAGAGTGGATTCCATTAGAAGGGATTCCAGCACAAGGTGAACAAAGGAGTTTCCTCCCTTTCAGCATAACTTGTGGAGTGGTGGTTATAGGAAAGGTGAGTACAAGTACCTAAGTACCTCCTGAGGGAGAGTTGGAAGAGAACCTGGGTAGGGGTCTGTTAGTTGTCTTAAATGAATACAAGGGAGAAATGTCTTCCTATAGTAATTGCAAGTGTCTGGTGTTTGGATCTTACTGAGAATTGTGGTTGGGAGAAGAAGTCTTCATGTATCCTAATACAACGCTTAAGTAGCAGTCATTGTAGTTGTAAATTACACCTGCCCCAGAGCTAGCTTGTTTCACCCAGTCTGGAGCACAGAGAGGCTTACATCTCTCTCCACCTTGTCATAAGGACATGCCCTTTATCTTTAGTATCTGGAATTTAATATTTTGAGGGAGGCTAAATTCTTGCAGTTGGGCTAGAGTTAATTTTCTTCACAGTAGCTAGTATGAGGCTACGTTTTAGTTGTGCCGAGAAGAATATTGACAACATCCTAATGTTTTTAGTTGTTGCTAAGGAATGTTTATATCGTCAAGGACTTTTTCAGTTTCTGATACTGCACCTGCGTTCTCAGCTTCTTCTCTCCAAGAAGCTGGGAGGGGACACAGTCAGGACAGCTGACCCAAACTGACCAAAGGGAAATTTCATGCCAAAAAATGTCATGCCCAGTACATCAGTTGGGGTGGGCTGGGGGGGGTCTCTCTCTTGCTCTGGGTCTGGCTGTGGGGCTCTGGCTCATGCTGCCTCTGCTTTTGGCTCTTGCTGCTCAGGAACTGACTGAGCATGGGTCAGTAGGTGGTGAGCGGTTGTATAATTTGTTTTTTCTTTTCCATTACTTTCACTACATATTATTATTAGCGGTAGTGATATTATTTATGTTACATATTATTCGTCATAATATCAGTATCATTAGTATTATTGGTATTGTTAGAATTATTAGTAACATTTTTTTATTTCATTTATTTTCAATTATTAAATTGTTCTTATCTCAACCCACATGTTTTCTTGTCTTTTCCTCCCATTCTGCTCCCCATCCCATTGGGAGAGGTGAGCGAGCAGCTGTGTGGTGCTTGGTTGCTGTTTGGGGTTAAATCACAACACAAGTGTTGCCCTTATGAAATCACAGTTGTTAATTGGAAATTGCAGAAACCTGGAGGAATTACTCTTGTATTACTCTCTGTCTCATGGAAGGCTGAGAGAGGTTAGCATGTTAATACTTCATGCTTCTGTCAGAAAGAAAAGCAGGAGGAAAAAAACCATAGCTAAAAAAAAATCCCCAACTCACAGATTTGTCAGATATGTGATTGGAGGTCAAAGATAGTTCTTAGCACATCAGAAAGCTTTGGGAGACATTGGTTATGAAGCCCTGTTGGAATCAGCTTTTGAAACATTGGAATCTGTTAAGCTCCGCAGGCCTACTTGCACCATTTGCTACACTGGCATACCTCACATGCTGGCAAACCAGAAAAGATGACTGAAGAGGTCAGGGGTTTTTTTAGCTTACAGTTGCTTTCTCTTTACAGTTAGTTGCTTTTCTTTATTTACTTCTCTCTTCTGACCTCTTGGAATATGAGCTATACTAATTTGGACTTAGAATCTGTGCATCATATTCAGAGGCAATATGGAATTTACACATTACTAAGTAGTTTGCCTAAGTAAGTAACTAAGTCTCAGTGCATATGTCTAAGTGAGTCTCAAGGGGGTCTAAATTGGTATGATGTACACAGTGGGGGGTCTGGAAGAAGAGGTAAGCTACCCCAATTTAGACTTCCTCCAGGCTTAATTGGCATTCTTCAATTTACTTAGACTCCTCTCAGTTGTTGGCCCAGCAGCTTCTCATAAGTCAATTTCTATTTCACACTCTAGAAATAAAACACAGTAGAAGCACAGGGTTTTGAATGTAAGCAGACTTATCTGGGTTGATCATTATTTTGTAGAGATTTGATTGCTATTTATGATCTGTAACAGAGGTCATTATTTTATTACATGCTTTCTGGGTATGATTAAGTCACTTAAATGAAGGCTTTCTTTTGGTTTAAGTTAGTAATAATAATCTATTTTTGATTTCTTGTAAATAAATCTGAACTTCCACAAATCTGCATCCATTGTACTATGGAAGCTTTTTTGTTAGAATACAGATACAAATAGATTAAAGAAGTATAGAAGTTTGTGTAAGCTAAAAATGTTATTTTTATAGAAAAATTATTTTTAGTTTTAAATTTCATGTGTTGGGTTTGCATGGCAAGGTTTTGGTAGTGGAGGGGCTACAGTAGTGGCTTCTGTGAGCAGTAACTGGAAGCTAGACAGAGCCAGTGCCAGCCGGCTCCAAGACGGACTCACCGCTGGCCAAGGCCAAGCCCATCAGCGATGGTGGTGACACCTCTGGGATAACATGTTTAAGAAGGGGGAAAAAACTTGTGCAATTGCACCTGGGAGAGAGGAGTGAGGATATGTGAGAAATAATCCGCCATACACCAAGGTCATTGGAGAAGGAGGGGGAGGAGGTGCTCCAGGCGTCGGAGCAGAGATTCCCCTGCAGCCCATGGAGGACCCCATGCCGCAGCAGGTGGATGCCCAAAGGAGGCTGTGATCGCGTAGGAAGCCCACACTGGAGCAGGCTCCTGACAGGACCTGTGGACCCATGGACAGAGGATCCCGGGTGGGAGCAGAATTGCTGGCAGGAATTGTGACCCCGTGAGGGATCCAGGCTGGAGCAGGCTGCTTCTTGAAGGCACCCCATGGAAGGGACCCACACTGAAGCAGTCCGTGAAGAACTGCAGCCTGTGGGAAGGACTCGTGTCGGAGCAGTTCATGGAGGACTGTCTCCTGTGGGAGGGACCCCACCTTGGAGCAGGGACAGAGTGTGAGGAGTCCTCCCCTGAGGAGGAGGGAGCGGCAGAGTTCAACGTGTGATGAACTGACTCCAACCCCCATTCCCTGTCCCCCTGAGCTGATGGCGAGGAGGAGGTAGAGAAATGGGGAGCAAAGCTGAGCCTGGGAAGAAGGTAGGGGTGGGGGGAAGGTGTTTTAAGATTTGGTTTTATTTGTCATTATCCTACTCTGGTTTGATTGGTAGTAACTTCAATCAATTTTCCCCAATTTGAATCTGTTTTGCCCATGACAGTAATTGCTGGGTGATGTCTCTCTGCCCTCATCTTGACCTGTGAAACTTTTGTTATATTTTCTCTCCCCTGTCCAGCTGAGGAGAGGAGTGATAGAGTGGCTTTGGTGGGCACCTGGCATCCAGCCAGGGTCAACCCACTACAGTCTCCAATGCTTTGATCCCATTATTCATATCACAGGCATTGAGGGTGAAAGATGTAGCTCCTTATTCAATAGTAACCCTTAACAGGAAAAGGAAACCAGTATTACCTCAACAAAGTTGAGTGTTTTAAAAATAAATAATTTTACATTCTTAATATTTACTTTGTTAAAAGTTATTCAGTGAGTGAGATGTGTAATTGTTCAACTACATTGCTGATTTATGAATTAGATTTTATTCACAAGTGTGGTTCCCTCAGATATTTTTCCTCAGGTTTCTTAAGGACCTGTAATGGACTCTAGCAAGCCTTTAATGCTTCTGAGGGATACTGAGTTGGGTCAGTATTACTCAGTCTTGAGTGAGCCTGTAAAAAATGCCTAGTAAAGGTGTTTGCCACTCGTTAAATTGAGGACCTGGAAGGAAAAGAACAAGGAGTAGATAGAGAATTAGATGGGCAGCTCCTCCAAGGAAGCAAGAGATGTGTATGTCTCGAGAGATCTCATAAAGCTGAAATGCCAAGCAAAAGAATTAGGATGAGAAGATATAGTCCTGAATGGAGAGACTCTGGACCTGAGAAAGGATGACAGTGACTAGCGATACATGTTGTGCTGGATAGCTTGGTCTCTTCATGCACTGCTAACACTTGGTGTAACCAGTCTGAGCCCAGAATTTCATCCTTCATCTGTGCTACGGGCGCTCAAAATCAGTTTAGCAACAGAAGTATACAAGTGATGGGACTCTGGGTCAAACCATTTAATGGCCGACTCTCTATAAGACACTCAGACCCTTCCAACCCTCGTATGGACTAGGGGCTCCAAAACACATTGTACAGAAATAACTTTCTTGCCTGCACCCCTGAACTTATCCGAGTACGTAAGAGAATGGCTTCTTTGTCCATCAAGCCAGCACTGAATTTCTTCTACCCTAGTACAGAAATTCTCTGTACTTATTTACACCAAATTTTTGCAACATTTATTTGATTTTTGTTCTCAAATAAAATATTCATTATGGAAGCCCATTACAGGTGAAGCATGCAGGCCAAGCACAGCTGCACTTCTGATAATATAAATGTTCACCTGCTGTGCAGGCAAAATTTTCATGAGATTAGGGAAGATCAGTTAAATACAGATCACATCCATAAACAAACAAACAAAAAAATCCATAACATCCTGCAGAGCCTTTCAGAGTGGTGGGTCAGTTTGGCAGTAGCAAGCCAAATTGCACAATGTACCTCAGAAAGAACCACAGAATATTGTATGTAGCATGTTCACCACAGACTTCATCCCATGCAGTACAGTTGTGTGTCAACTCAGGGCTATGTTGAAGGTGCTTCAGCAACACCCTGAACATTCTGGCTTTCAGACAGAGGTCAGTCGCACCCCACCTGGTCTTTAGACATCTTCCAGCTTCCCAATCAACAGCAAAAAGACTAATTTCTTAAAGGCCGCAGCTAGCATACAACTTTGTGAGCTATATCAGTGACATAAAGGCTCACCAAAAATTACCATAGGGATTAGAAGCAGAATAAGGGCAACGACCCTACTACTTTTTTTTTTTGTGCTGAAATCAGTTTTTGCAAGCTCTGTTTCTGACTGGTCTAGCCTCATAAACGTTTTTTATGCTGATGAAAGAATATGGATCACTTTCCCATGGCAGAAATAAAAAATGTCCTGTTTGGTTATGAACTCTAGATGTACAGAGCGAGGCAACAGGAGACCAAGAACAAGAGAATGTTTTCCATCTGCCGTCCGAATACTGTAGGGTAATGCTGTTGTATTTAAACTAGAATTCACTTACTTTTCTTGTGGTACTTGTGTATCTCAGGAACCTCACCTTTATTAGTAAATGTGCTTGCTCTACATTGTTTCTCAATGGACTGGTAACAATCAGGGCTCACCAGTTTTCTGAATGGCTGCTATTTTTGTTTATGACTGAAGACTTGCTGAGAAACGTATATGTATGTCGTGGTTTAGCCTTATCTGGCAATTAAGTACCACACAGTTGCTCGATCACCTTCCCCCCCCTCCACCAGTGCAGGAAGAAGGTTGGAGGAAAAGGCAACGAAAGCTTATAAAGTTGATAAAAGGACTGTTTAATAATATAAATGAAAATTATAGTGATACTAATACTAACAATACTACTACTACTAAGTAATTAAAACAATAGAAAATAGAACTTTAAAACAGTTGAAAATCGAATATATGATACAGTAGCTCATCACGTGCTGACTGACACACAGCCAGCCCCCAGAGCAGCAAGCAGTCTCTGAGCCTGAGAGCCCCAGAGCTGGGAGAAAAACCCCTCCCAAACCACTACCAAAAGAACTGGCTCCCTAGCTAACAACGGTGCCAGGAGCCAACAAAGGAGCTAACAACCCAGCTATCAAGCTAGCCAAAAGCCTTAGTGATCCTCTGCCCCAGGCAACTTGGTGCCTTCCCAGCTGCACATGTGCACACCCAGCCTGACCACTGAGCCTGACGTACCGTGGAATGAGACAACTCTCAGGCACACTGGGCCAGACAGCTCTGTGAAGGAGAGGAGCTCATTCCTGTCTGAAACCAGCACAGTGTAATGGTAGGAACTCAACTATATTACTATGATAGGCAAATAGCCACTCTGGGGTTTGTTAGAGAGACCAAGGCAGGAGATGGCCATATTTTTTCTATTCTAGGTTCAAAATAGTGTCATCTCACTCTAGAAAGAAAAGCTTGTTTGGGGAATTTTGTGATTCTTCTGTTTGTTTTCTTTTGTTGGTTTTTGGGTTTTTTCTGACTGAAAGTGGTTGAGCTTGGAAATGTTTGAGTAACTTCTTCCTCTTTTCCCAACTTTCCTTTGACTGAAGATTGAGCCATCATTTCTGTGCAGCTGCCATAATTGGCTCTATATTTATGCTTCAAGTGGGCTTAGCAGACTCCTTTGTCTTAGAACGCCATCCTAATATAAAGACTAACTCAACTACTAATTACATAAATAATGTTTTTAAATAGAAAACGTTTTCTCATTTTTCTATGGAAGCTGCTCATGCCTGTCTTTTCTGTGCATTAAAACTTTCTCCCTACATGTTTTCTGGTCTAAGATTTTGACATCAGTCCTAGTTATGCAGCAAAATAGGTATCTGAACCAAAGAGGCATTTTCCCCAGACCTGCCTCAGAAAACAGCACGCAAGTTGAAATTTCATTTTTAGATCTAACTTCTCCCCTTTGGAACAAATTCACTAAAGTCAACGTCTTACATTTTATAGCCTCAGTAACTGTTTCTGGATTTTCAAAGTCAATTCAGCTCTAAGCTGAAGTAATTATGGCACATGCTATAAACCACAAACACTGTAAACTCAGCATGGACTGCTGTATCACCATCTTGAAAGTATATCAATCTCCTTTTACTCTAATTTGTTATAACATTGTTTCTTTGGTTGCGTTTTCTTACCCTCAAATTCATATATTAAAAGAAATGAGAAGGGGGCCTGTTTCCAATTCGTAAAAAGGTAGGCCACTTTTGGAACCATGAAACCTACAGTTAAAATGACTTTAGAATAAAAATGAATAAATTGTATTTTTTTCTCCACCTTGTCTCTCTTGATGGAGTACACCATTAACTTCAGGCTATTACTGAATGAGACTGTGTCTACTGCTATCAGTGAGGATCCATTGGCTGCACTAATTACTGTAGCCATACTTACTAAATTCAAGTTATTCCTGAATGCATAGAACCCATACAGTAGAAATAGCTTTTTCATATGAGGCATCTCTAAGAACAAAAGGTTGGATGTTTTCTCTCTAAGGATTGGCAAGTAATGAAAGAACAAACCACTTGCAGTGCCTCATACGTGAATATTTCCTTGATTCACAATGAAATTATTTTTTATTATTTTTTTTTCTCATTTTTGCAAATGTGTGCTCATCCCAGTTCTGCCCAAGCCTGAATATGAAATGTCAGACTACCACAAGAAAGCCTCTGCATCACAGTATTTTTCCCAACTCAGCCAGCAACTGAAAGTCTCATGAGACAACTTGCAGATTTCCAGCTCAAACTTGTAGAACCAAGATGTTTACATAATTTATATAAGGTGAGGCTGTATATATGTGTGATGGTTAGCTATAATAATAGCCAAATTTTCTAAGATTCTAAGCACATACAACATTTGGGCTTTCAGAGCTTTACAGAACAGTGATAGAATACTTGATCCTAAATAACTGGGAGAAATGGGAAATGATTTTTTATTATTGTTCAAACAATTCTTTATTTTAGACCATAAGTGTCACTGCATATCATAATTATTACAACTGTATTTAGCATTTCTAGGTGGTAGCTACTCAAGACTTCAAGCCAGCTAGCAATAGATAGCGTCAAGGAGTACTCAAGTATTCACAGTGGAGTGTTTGAGTAACTCTAATATGACATCTACAGATGTGATGCAGGCATAAAAATCTAACCCTCACCTCCATAAGGAATGTCAGAACACTGGTTCCACTAGTATATAAACTGGCTCAGTGACTGAGAAAATGAAGAAGACCTTGATGGGTGCTACCAAAAGTTCCTCCGCTGTTAAACATTTATGACTTATCGTACGTCCTTTTATTTTCTAATTCAGGATGTTCTGAACAGGAGGAACAGCTTTGTGAAGCTCAATAGCTTCAAAGAAACAGGATAGCAATGCTAAAGATCTTCACGCTGAAATATCTTTGATGACAGGGAAAAAAAGATAGTATTTCCACGGCCACTGTCAACCTTAAAAGATAACGGGTCTTGGAAACCTAAACCAACCAATGACCTTACAAATGAAACATTTTTTTTAAGAAAAATCATATACCATCATTTTATAAAATACCTGTTGACCATAAACCAATGTGGTTTCTTGTTACTACTGGGTGAAGTTACATGTAAGAACCTATTCTTTCCACACTAAAATGTAGCAAAAGGCATTTCTGTAACTGATTTCCCCACCACAGCACCGGTATATTTTAAAAAGAGGCAAAGTGCACTTTATGAGGAAATGAGAGAGGGCCCAAAATGCCTTTTAATTTATTTTTATAATAGAGATCATTAAACAGAATTTTGAAGCCTTATATTTTTATTTTGTGTGTAATGCTTATAATGTAAAAAGGAGCCATTTCATGAAAAGGTTGGAATAAGCAGTTGCTAACAATGAAGTCACTATTTTATTGAAACGTGATAAACTTTCCTGGATAATTTTGGATTTTTAACAACATTTTTCAAGGCTGAGAATCAAAAAAGAGAACCTTAAGTTTGGCAGAAATGAAAAATTATTTCTGTGGCAGCTTCATTTGAACGTGGAAAACGCGTTTCAAACCATTCATGGCTCCACCTCTCACAAACTATTTATTATGTACTATAAATTACATGTAACATGTAACATAAAAATTAAATAGAATTGTTCTGGAACCATAGATACAGATTGAGAGTTAATTAAATGGATGCGTGGGGAAAAATCTGTGTGAGATACAGGACTGGGGGTTCCCTGCTGAACCTATTTAATGAAGTCTCACCCATCTGATGGCTCCTGGACCCACTCTTCAACACTTCCACAAAAATGTCACTTTCTTTATGGGGGAAAAGTGTGGAATGTGCCTTACCCACATCAAGTACACCATTTTACAATTCCAATCCAATTAATTAAGCCTCTATTTTTCATGCATGAGTGGCCGTCTCTCAGTTACACACCCAAGGCAAAGTTCCAAGGGGGCCAGCCAGCCAGCCAAAAAAAGAAGGTACATTCCCAGTTCTCATTTACTTAAATACATATTTTTAGTAGAAACAAAATGTTTAAAATTACTTCAAATAAAAGTGTGTATATTTCTCCAGGGCCAGAGCATCAATAACTTATGTCTCAAGAAAATGAGCTTTTATTATTTTTATTTTTAATGCATAGTCATAATTAAAGCAGGGAGGAGAGGACAGCCTCCTCTGTGAATGAGAAAATTAGACTCAGTGTAGTGAGATGGGAGGGTAGAAAGAGACTTCTGATGCGTGATTAAATGAGGAGGCAGTGTGGCGAGGGCAGATGAGACACAGCACAGTGGGAGTATGGAAAGCATGGTGAAAGAAATAAACAGAAGACAAGATGTTAAAGTACCATAACCTGACTGCACTCCTGAAGAGTTAAAAATGAACTGATCATCTGTCAGGAAACCACACTAGAGGGGGGATCTGATTTCAGTCCCACCTCCCTGGGTAGGAATGTTGCTCTTATCTGATTAAGGGAGAAGAGTAACTCTTTTCTTTTTACTGCATAGCATTGCGCTGTTATTTTTAGCATTGGTTTTTAAGCATGTTTCCTATAGATCATCTGTCATTTCAGTGTTAGAAACAACCATGCTATTTTTCTGTAATTATATAATGTCTCTTCATTTATGCACTTGGTTATTTTATTTTTACTGATCAAAACCTCAGTCAAATTTGCTGTATTGTCTGGACACCTGAGATCCTCCTCAGGTGAACACATGCTCAGGTTCTCTCTTGTACTGCAACCTCACCCCAGAGTAAAAGTGCATATTACAAATAGCAACATGTATAAAAAGCTATACCCGCCACCTCAGTATAACCCGTGTGTCATTGTGAGGTCACAGACAGGGACGAGCTCTTCCAAAATTAGCCATAGTAGTAGAAAATGTTGCAGCTCCCTCATGTTAGTGCCTGCCAAATGGTATTACTCTCTGTAGGAAGAATCATGTTAGTGCTGCCCAAAGCCAGTGGCTGTCAGTGTGAGTAGAAAATCGTTTTAGTAAAAAACGCATTGCAACCATTCTTGGCATGTCGGAGGAACTCGGGGTGGTGGCTGGATCTGGCAGGCCTTGCTGGTACTGTAGCATCAGCTCTTCCCTCCTTTCCCCAGCAATAGTTTCCGTGCCAGTACGTACAAAATGCCAGTGCAAGTATGACTTTGACAGGTGCTATTAGGCCAGAAGATTGTTTCACCTGTTGCAATTACACCTTGGAACTTTTTTACACTTTTCTGCAGAGGTGAGATTTCCCAAATGAAATTATATTTTCCAACTGGATTGCAAATATGAGGCATTTCACCCATTTACATATCCCTTCAATCTGTCATCTTTGATGCTAGAAGGGAAAAATCTGAAACAGAAAGGGAAAGCTGACAGGTCCTAAAATTAAAAAGTTATTGATTAAGCCATTTGACTTGTTCTTTCATTCCAGTATTGTACTCCAGGAAACAAATGTTTAATTTATTTTGGATAAAGGGATTCAATTTGTGATAATGCCATGAAAATATAATATCCTTACAAACTCAGATTTCTCATAGGAAAATGTTAATGACTCTTGTCTATTACACTAAAAATACTGTGTAACAGAGCTGGTTGAATATTGCCCAAACAGTGTTTCTGAACATTTGTCAGAATTGTTGCTTAATTCAAGAAAATTCATATCCCATTGTACTCACTCTTTGCCAACATTTGCGTGAACACTTTTTGTTTAGGTAGAGGTGGGCTTGTTCCCTAAAATGTATCAGTTCATTTGAAAACAGAGAACAGATATAGTATCAGCTAATTAAATGTCCAACCACAATCATCATTGCTAATAATAAATCATTTACTCTGCAAACTGCCTATAAGATCAAAATTATTCATTAAAAATGCAAACTTACTTGATTTTATGCAAAACCTTGTTTAGGTATTATTCATCTGCAGAAAAAGGATCAATGCCTGATTGTCAAATGGAATTATTAAGCATATTTCTGGAATTCAGACTTAGTCCACAAATGTTCATTAAAGGGAAAAAAATTCAAAACATTATCACAATTCCTTTACTGCAATTGATGAAACAAAATGTATTGTTTAATAGCATAAAACATTTTTTCTCACTCCAAGGTGTTTTCTTTTCAAAATACATGGAAATATAAAGAACTAAATCTTTATCTTTGTCTTGATGTATTTGCAACATTACAGTCCTACTCAGAGTACTCAATCAGAACTGGGCCTTCTTTGCACATAGTGCTAGTAAAAGGCATTCATTACCATGAAGTACATAACCTAAAGTTATTTCAACAAAATAAATGCCTTTGAAATTGTGAGAATATAGTTCATCAGCTCTTCCCTAAATTATGTAGTACAGTTCACCAGAAAGCGCTGCATTCTCTCTAAATATTCAAATGTGACAGATTATAATTTCATAGTTTGGGCTTTATGTGGGCTTGAGGAATTGCCAATTTTTTAAAATTCTCACCATGTTCTTCAAAAAGATGTTTTTTTTTAAAGAAAGTCATTAATACTGGGGGAAAACCCATCTGAAATGTGATACGAGTATTGCTAATGCAGTAACTAATACCTGAGTCTGTAAAGAGCCTGAAACAATAACACTGCAAGGTAGGATTTGCAAGATTTGTTGTAACATATAAGATTAGTTCAGATACCCCATGATAGTAATCTGAAAAATTTAAATTACAGCTTTTGTAAGTATTTTATTACTCCTAAAACTGATAAGAAAGGAAAGGGTCAGTAAAATATCAGTGATCTCACACAAAGTGGGTTTAATAATAAAATAATGGATTTCAATAGACAGTTGGCTCACTCTAAGTTCTAGGATTTAGCCATGGAACTCCTCTTCACATACACCAGGTGTGTTAACTTCACTCCCTCTGGCCCATGTTAAGACTCTCATAGCGAAGGACTCTGGTGTTCATCTGACTGAATAGCCGTGAGCTGTCACAGAATGAAGGTAGGCAAGACCAGTAGAAAGCAATCAGTACACACAATCTCATCCTGCTCTGAAGTGCCCTAGCAGCTTCTTCTGGGAAAGAGCCACTGAATCACATAAGGCACAGCTCTAGCGAGCTCACCGTTCAAGATGATTGACTTTGGACTGGGCATTGCTCTCATCTCAGATTTGTCATAACCAGTCTCCTGTTACATTGCAACAAGGAGGCATCAAACCCATTTCTCTCCCATTCTGCTCTTTAAAGTGAAAGGAAAAAGGTATTTTTCCTATCACAGTGTGCAACTTCAGACTCAAGAGCAACACATCTGGAAAAACCCAACTGTAGGACTGAATGAAAATTCTGAACTGAAATAGCAATTTTGGGTGAAGTTCCAGCTAGGGGCTGATATAAACTTTACAATAGTTGCCCATGCACTCAGCTGAAATTCTAAATATAAAAATCCTTGAAAACTGTGGCAGTTCAGCTTTGTTTTTCTATGTCTTTCCAGTGAACCCAACACCATTTTTAAGTTTCTCATTACTTTTAGATTTGGTTATAAACATTTTCACTATTCTCCTCATACATTATTCCGTTTACTGTGAACTTAGTAATTAATCGTTGGGGTTTTTAGGAACTGTGTGGGGGATTTCTTGTAAAGCTTTGTGGCTGTGTTTGTTTTTAGAGCCCATAAATCCTATTGTATTTTATAAGACAACAGATTACTTGGGCTAAGATATTTAGTATTATGTTGAACTGTGTTGGTCTTTTGGTTTGTTTTAATTCTTAAAGAACTGTCAGGCTGTAGGTATTTAGTGATATTAATTAAAAAGCATAGTACTCAGCAGATTAAAACAGTAGTTTCCTTTACCTACAGTCATCCAAAACATATTCCTTTCCTTCTTTCTCACTGGTTGTGTCCTAATACTGTCAGGACTAAGGTCATTATTTATCCACTCCAGAAGGATATATTTCCTGTAAACTAATTAGTTGGAGGGAAGAGTGGGGAGGGAAGCCCAATATATTTTAGTGATTTTGGTGGGTTTGGGGTTTTTTTAATAGTATTTTTTATTAAATAGTTGTTCCTAATATAGTATCTATCATTATACTAGTAGTTTCCTCATTGTTGACTCCTCCTCCCTCTAGCAAAATAAGAAAAACAGATTACTGTAAATTTTGGCACAGAAAGGTATTTACATCATTTTCTTAGAAGTCACATGCTTTGGATTTCCTCTTGTTTATGATATATTGAAATGTCTTCCAGATGTTTTTAATTATAAAAAGTTTTCAGGAAAGCAAAGTAATCCGTAATAAAATTTCCTCTACATTTTTTAAAATAGCCAATAAATTAGTGTACTGTAGCTTATCAAACTGCCACATAATTCTACATTTGACCCCGGTGCAGCAAGGTCTGGCATTTCCTTAGACAGCTAGTTTGGGCAGAAGCAAAGCAGGCTTCCCCAAACATACTTTCAGTTCCTCTGCCAAGGGAGAGCGTTCCCTTCCTGAGGCCAAGCCGGCAGTGTGAGCGCTCATTGGTGTGAGCCGCTCTGACTTCCTACACAAACATAACCACCTCTGCTGCACCAGCTCGAAAGAAGCAGATGTGTGACATGGGGTATGCCGAAGTGTGGATTCAGGACAAAGAGAAAGAGAAAGTATTTTAGCCCTTGGTGTGTGATGCTGATGCAGTGCTGCATGAGGAGAATTCATTTATAAACTTTGGGTGGGTGCCCAGATTGTTGTGGTAAAATCTGGAAGAAAACACAATGAAAATAAGATCAACTCAATTTTCCAGGACATATATATGGGTGGGTCAAGACTTTAATTATAAAAGACATTTTTAAATGGTCAAAGAACTAGACCAGGGAAAACAGCTATGAATCTTTAAAAATCTTTCCTGGATCTACCCCCTGTATTCATTGAGCTGTTGGTTCATCCTAATGACACACCTGATGAGTGTACTTAGTTTAAGCCTGGTTTTATATCAGGAGTTAAGGTAGGCAGGATAATATAAGTAGAAACCAACTTTGCCATTTTTGTGATTTTTCAAGCTCTGTGTGTATGCATGTGTGTGGTGGGCTTTTCCCCAAAAATTCACTAGAAAAAAATCCAGATATGTAAGTTATAGCTTAGCAAACATCTTGGTGAAGGAGTTATTAAACAATGAGTGAAACTTGCTGTTGGTTCATGGGTTTTGTGGCCTATGTGGATCTTTAGATTTGTCCTCCCAAAAGATCTCTCTCTGGGAAATGGGGACTTCAACCTGTGTCCTGAAAGACAGGAATACAAAAACAGGAAGCATGTGCCTTTGGTGCTAGCCAGGTATGGGAATTCTGTGGCACTCTGAAGTGAAGTTGAGGCATTAGGTCAAATTGTAAAAGCGGGAAAGCATACAGGAACCCAATGGACTAGATCCTCCTGCTTGTCATAATCAGTTCTCTTCCAGAGGTGGAAAGGGTTCACACCAAAAAAGAGCTTTGTATGATATTTTGTGTGGTTTTTCCCCCAGAGTATCTAAACAGAGCAAGACTTGTAATAAAAGCAAATTACTTTTAACATAGCTATCTCACATTCTCAGGTGGTATAAATGTCTGAGTGGTGAAAGTGAGCTCTGTTGGCTTGCACCACTCAAGACTCTTGCCTTTCCTCACTAATTTGCCTTGAGTACTATTTCATCAGCTACATTTGCAAAGAACTGTTAACAACCATGCTAAACTCCAAGCCTTTTTTGCATTAAGAGGGTAAAAGCAAAGATTTCGCCCTGCTATTGAATCTACTTGTACTTATTGCAAAAGCAGCACAGCACAGAATATGGACCCAAGTTTAGCAGGGAGGAGACAGAACACTAGGAAACAGATGTAAAATAACTGTCCCTTTTGCACCTTGTAAAAACACTGAGGGTACTGTTGCCATCAAAATAGAAAATTACAATAATTGATAAGCAAGCTGTGTTTTTTTAAGTAGTAAGTAAAAGTACATGTGAATTACAGTTGATCTGGGTTAGGATGGTGGCAGGACATGAGAAGGGAAGCAGAAACTGCCAACCTCATTACAGTGGCCAGCATGGCTGAGAACTTTGACCAAATTTTGAAACGGACATAAAATACTCATGCTGCCATCCCCCAAACCTTGCCCCAAAATCCCTCTGGGTTTTGAGACACTAGAATCTGTTGGTCCCCATTCTTAGAGTCCTTTAAGATCTATAGTTCCAGTTCTTTCCTGACAAAAGTTGTACAGCTCCACCAATGTTGGCTGGTCAGGCATTCCTCCATTGCTGCACTCCATCAGTGCTGTTGTCCGTACTCAGGCAAAGCTGCCACTCAGACCAGGGGAAGTTCAGGTTTGAATTAGGCTGAGATGAAGGGTATCACTTGCCTAAGAACACCTTGTCTGCTGCAAACCTTGTCTGGTTTTGTGGTATTTGTCTTTATCTCATTTTTTAATGTTAAGGCAGGAAAACCTCTTGCCCCACTGATACAGTGGTAATGAAGACACAGACAGCAGTGAAGTGAGTTGAACCATCTCTTTGGAAAACAATATATTATTAAATGTTTGACTGTTTATTGTTTGTTGGACACTAGTAGTACCTGTACTTCTACAGAGACAGATGAATTACTGGGCTGTCAATATAAAGCTGGGTCTCTTCACTCCTAAGTATTTCTTATGTGGAGAATGAGAAGTGGGATTGGTTGTCAAAGTGTGATCACTGCCCTTGCTGTTACCAGCACTGATGAGCACTGTTGCTGGCTGGAGGCTGCAGGCACTGGCTGTGGAGCAGTGGCAGAGCTGTAAGTGTCAGAAAAAGAGACCAAGGGGGGATTACAGAGCTCTCAAAATGGTAGTGGTTACTGACCTTCAGCACTTGCAAGGGGCTTAACTGAGAGTGGTGAGGGGAGCAGAAACAGTGCTGGTAACCCGGTCTCTGGAGGTGTTACACTGAAACACCTGGGAACTGGCTTTTATTTTCACATTTCATTTGCTCTTCACAGCTGCAAAAGGCTCCAGAGCAAAGGAGGAATGGGCCCAAGGTCTTTGGGCAGTCATGCTTGTGGGAGTGCAATTAGGCGTCTGCTCCTTGACCTACCTGTGGGAATAGGGCTAGGGAGGAACTTGTGGGATATGTGCGCTGGCTCGTCCATCGGAAAATATTTATTTGTTCATTAATTTATTTTATGAAGATTGTACAGGCTACACAGTGCAGTTCCTTACTGATCAGTCTTTGTTCAGGGTTTACAAACCATGACTTGATGGGAAGTGCAGCACTATAGTCCGCCTCCTGCTCTCGGAGCCAGTGGTGTACAGCAGGTTGCTAGGGGAGAGACTGTAAAAACAAGCCACAATACTGTACCTTTGTAGAGACTGTTATTCCACGTTGTTTTAATTATTATTAATTTAAAAGTTTTTAAAGCAAATAAACAGGACTTTGATATCCCCATTGCACTGGACTAGAGAAGCAGTTGTGTTAAGGGGACTATCTGCAAAAATTAGAAAAAAGAATGCTGGCATAGCTTTCTGTTACATTCAATTTCTGTTAAATAAAAAGGAAGCAAGATAGCATACAAGAGCTGCAAGTGGTTACTCAGGAGGACTTCAGGGACACTGAGCATGCAGGAATGGAGTGAGGAAAGCCAAAGAGCCTGGTAAAGGTACCTGCAGGTACAGCAGCAGCAGCACAAGGAAGGACAGGGAAAGAGTGGGCCTACTGCTGGTGGGGATAGTGAAGAACACAGAGCCAGACTCTTCTGAGAAGCACCCAGTCAAAGGACAAGTGGCAATGGGTACAAACTGAAATATAGAAAATTGCACTTAAACGTAAGCAAATGTGGTTTTAATTGTAAAGATGGTCAAACACTGGAACAGATGGCCCAGAAAAGTCTCTGGAGTCTCGGGAGATATTAAAAACTGGAGTGGACACAGCCCTGAGCAACCTGTTCTTGCTGGCCCTACTTTGAGAAGTGTTTTGGACTGGGCAGTCTCCAGAGGTGCCTTCCAGCCTCAACTATTCTGTGGTGCTGTGAAATTCTGTGATTTGCAATTTAAACCAATAGCTGTGCTAACAATTTGGACTAAATTAATCTCTCTGTAAATCAATTTAATATTCGTTATCAGAACTCTGTCAACTTAATTTAACCTAGACCTAAGTGTTCTATAAAAGCTTTTATTGAATCAGAGTCCAGCAGAAATGTGTGCAGCTTTTGATTTCAGTGAAATCAACCTGTGGGTTTTTTAACAAAAATATAGTATTTTCTGAAAGTGAAACTGGCTGGAAGCAAAAGTGAAATGCTTTATTGCTTTTCGTTGTTCAAACTGAGAGAAGTAGAAAAAGTGAATGGAGGTCATAGGTAGTGTTAAGAAAACTCAATTAAAAATATGAATTTTTTTACAATAACAATGCCACTTTTAGTAATACAGTGAAGAAATTAGAGTTTTTACTGATATCCTTATTACACTGACAGAGCTATTTTGATCTTTTGTTTAAGCTTTCTGTAGCTCATCCTCTTTTCAATGAATTCTCTGACCCAACTCAAGTGCTTCATGGTTGTAAATACTTGTAAGGTGCAAGTTGCTATAATTTGTATGTGACTGTAAGAAGCAGACTAGTGTAAATCACAGTATGATAGTGAGCAATTTGCTCTGGAATGAGTGCAGCCCACTGCTGTCATTGGCTCCAGGAGGAGAGATGCCCATTTGTGCCTGTGTGTGCTGAGAATGGTGAAGGCTGAGTTAAAGCAGAGCAGATCTGCTTTATTTTACACCCTCCTGATAGCTGTTTTTCTTATAATTCTGTGTGATCCTAAAGTCCATTTCTGTTCTTGGGATGCTGACTTGCACAGATTTCTTTTGCCACTAATACCCACAAATATCCACCATGTTACTTGCCTTCCTGCATGCTGTTGGCAGCTACAGACACTGACCATAACCTGCATTTGCTAGACTGTGACTCCTGGGCACCAGTATACTTGTTTTGCCACCCCTTGATCTGGTTGGGCTCACTTTAAGTAGCACATTATGCAATGTGGATTAAATTAATGTATATTGCATATAGTGGTGCTGCGTGGGACTTGGAGAGAATACTGTCCACCAGGCATCTCCTTAGCTGGATGTGGATAGCTGACATCATTTTTTTCTTCATTCCTAAACTGAAGTAGAAGAAGCCTGTGATGCTCTTCATTCCTTAAGCAGTGTAAAGGAGTTTGTGGATAATTCCTTCTGTTGTAGACTTTCTCAATGCTTGTTATATATGACTTATAGATACTCCCTTATATACCTGCTACATGGACTCCCTCCTCCTTCCCTTGGCAGTAATGGTGATACTTGGCAGGAACAAGGACCTTTTCTTGCCCCTCTTATAATGAGTGAACTTCCAGTACATAAACAGATTCTTTTTAAACTAATTTAATATGTACAGTTTTATCTTATTTATTTTGTCTTTCTTCCAGCTCCATCTTGAAATGACTCACTGTAAAAGATTTATTTAAATTGTCGAAGTTCCTTTTTAATGCAAACTCTGATTCAGCCTCTAGCAGTGCAAGATGCTGTAACCCAATAATACTAAGCCTTCTTTTCATAGTTCTTAATTTTTTCCCTTCGTCCTTCCCTTGTGGAATAGGTGAGAAAAGCAATTGCCTCCACTGCTTAATGCATCACAACTCAAAAACTCTCTCCATCCATGTAATTTTGAATCCCAGCCCAGCTGGTGGTTCCTAGATTTCAGGGTCTGAATATGAGTTCAGCACTTTTAAATGAATCACTCTGAACAGTTCTTCTGTCAGAGACTTTTTTTTTTTTTTCTGGAAAGCTTTCCTGATTTTTCAGATGCAGACACGGAAAAAAAGAACATTCTCATAAATGTATCAAATGCAGAGAAAAATATTAAAATTTTCTGAGGTCTTCTGTTTCTTTAAAGTGCTTGTTCTCTGTCTCTAGTCTTTTGGTGCAATAAAGATGTGTGGGATATGTTAAATTTGTATATAACTGGCCTTATTCTTCCTTATTTGTGAAGTAATTTCATCAAGATTAAAATGGATACTTCACGAGCAGTTAGTGGGATAAAGATTCTCCTTTTCATCTGCTGACTGTGGACAGTTCTCTTCAGAACACTTTCATGGATAATGTCCCAGCTCTCATCAGGAAGTTTTGGTTTTAATAATCCCCCTTCTTCTGAAAACATATTATTAAATCTGAAAACAGAAACAGTGAAAATGTATAATGAACTGGGATACATTTTCAGATTTGGTCATTAGCACACAGCCCTGAACTTCATTCTTGGTGTCTTATTGATGCTAGTTGGATTGATTCAGTGGGGTGTAAAAGAAATCACACAGGTTTTTTTAAGTTTTCCCCCAAGGATGTTTCTTGAAAGCCATGCTGCTTCCTTCCATAGAGGCAGGCAGCCTCTAAGGTGCTGGTTCCATTGCTGAACTCTGAATAGAAGACACGATTTTCTGGTTAGTCTGGGTGAGGTTTGTTGCAATTTAATGAAGATAGTTAAACACAAAACTACCAAGGGAGATTTCTAAAAAAACTTGCCTATATTTAAATTTATTACAAATAAATTATGTCAAGATAATTATGGGAAGTATCATCATCTACTTCTAATATTTCATTCATGGTAGTATTCACATCACAGAAAAAATACAGACAGCAATTTTGCAGTCAGTTCAGCATATTTCCTTACTTACACATCAGCAAGTTTGCCGATGACACCAAGCTGCGTGGTGCGGCTGACACGCTGGAGGGAACGGATGCCATCCAGAGGGACCTTGGCAGGCTGGAGAGGTGGGCCACTGCCAACCTCATGGAGTTCAACAAGGCCAAGTGCAAGCTGGACATGACCCAGTGGTGTGCGCTGGCAGCCCAGAAAGCCAACTGTATCCTGGGCTGTATCCAGAGCAGCGTGGCCAGCAGGTTGAGGGAGGGGATTCTCCCCCTCTACTCTGCTCTCATGAGACCCCACCTGGAATACTGTGTCCAGCTCTGGGGCCCTGAACATAAGAAGTGTATCGACTAGTTGGAGTGAGTCCAAAGGAGGCCACTAAGATGCTCAGAGGGCTGGAGCACCTCTCCTATAAGGAAGTGTCCTCCTGGATGATGCTGAATGATGCTGAAAGTGTAAGTTCTAGGCAGCAGGGTGAAAAGAAAGCGTTGGAGGCAAGTTCCTGAAGGTGGAAAGCTGATGTACTTATGCACTGTGCAGCTTTAATAATTGATAGAAGTAGTTAAAACAGAGCTCTTGCATGACTGTGCAGGGTGCTGAAGAATATTTTTCCCCAGTTGGGGCCCTCACCATATGTACAGTATTATTACTGTAAGTGTATTGTACCATATAAATGAATGATTTATGTAGTGATTTATCCGCTCTACCATGACTGTGTGACCAATCTCTATTACTAGATCATATTCAAACCTTTACAATGGCAATATATGCAGCTTTGTATTCCGGAGCATTACCTGCTCTTTAAGCAATAAGACCTGATAGGGCGTGCATTATTGGCCACTAGAGCATGCCTCCATGTGTTCATTAAGCACAAGTCTGGAGACTGCAGTCTGGGAGGAGGTTTCAGGCTGGCCATACAGTCACAAAATTGTTGTCCTGGGATGAGAGTGAACATTTGTAAGTTTTAAGTGAGACCGGAAAGCAGTTTGTTTTGCTTTTACTCAAACTGTTCCTAGATAAAGAAAAATAGTAGAGGATGGGAAGAGAAATTCAAGTGACCATCCAGATTTAACTAATTGTTCAGATATTTTTGACTGGTGATGCTGTGGTGGGTTCTTCTGCCATTGTGGCAGGTGCGCTATGAAATTCTTTACTCTTTTGCTTTTGATCCTCAGTCAGTTCTTTCCCTCTCAAATTGGCTTATCTGGCAAGTAAGCCCCTTTGATCTTTTGGTTTAGGGCAGAAGAACTGTGGGAGAATAAGCAATGGATGAAAGTGGTGTTTTTAAACAATCACCAGACTAAAATTAAAGCTTCTGTGTTCTGTGACCCACCTGATGTCCCTGTGACTTTGGAGGCATAGTGACATTGGACTGTACAGACATAATCTTCCACAGAAAACTGTATCTTGAGACTTAGGCTTCATTATGGGATGATTTGAGGAAACTTGCCCTTAGGTGGCAAGAAGTAGCTACCTACACTGTGACTGATAGAAAATCCATTCTGTCGGTTTGGCAATTCAACAATGAGTTCACACTGGGGAGGAAGAAGTAGATCCTGAGTGTTTACTACTCCCAGTATATTCTTTTTAATAGAAAGTGAAAGATCAAAACAGCCCAGCTGCCAATGAAATGAGATAAAAGTAGTAATTCATCTGACAGACTTCTAAATGTGTTCCTCCAGAGTTTTTATTTCGTCCATGATTTAGCCCTGACTAACATTTATTTCCCATGCAGCTTTTCTAAGGGCTGGACTTTAGTTCCTCATTCAGCCTCTTCTTCTTAAAAGAGATATCAGAAGCATAAATGCATCTGTTATATTCTTTGTAACAAACTGGGAAAGATCAAAAATGTCCAGCTGCCAGGAGGAGTCTGCTGGAAGGGCAGTTAGCCACAAGCACATGTATAACCCCAGGGGAAGGTAAGTGGAAAGGTTTGGAGAACAGTGAGTAGCCAGAGAAAGACACAAGTGTGGTCTGGGCAGTGTAACAGAGCATCCTTCACAGGAATTGCAGCTTAAGTCACATTTTTGTTTGCATTCATTGTTCAAAATTGCATTAATGCTATAAAATAAAAGTGTCCTCTTTTGTCAGAGTCCCTGCCTCTGCTTCCCAAGCTGAGGAGGAAAAGTTCAGGCAGAAGGAGAACTTCTATCCTGCCTTGTGTTAGTAGGAAACAACTTTTCCCAGTTCCCCAAGAAACTCTGTTTAAGCAGTTGCTTGCTTTGTGGTTTCAGTATATATAAATATATAAAATATATGGAGGCCCAAATGCTCCTACACAGAATCTACACAGATGCATATCCTGAAGCTCTTGCAGGTCCCCAAGGACTGGACAAATCCTGCCTTAGAGGAGTAGAATTCTTAATTTTCTTTTTTTGCTTTTCCGCCATTTTTTGCTTTGCCTCTGGAAGAATGGAATCAGTTATCACTGCTGTGATAACTTCACACATCTACAGCACATGATGCAACGCTGCAAACTTGGCTTGCAAAGCAGTTGATTTAAAACAGTAGAAAGCACCCTAAGATTTGTTCTTCTAAATGTTGTTTATTACTGACATATGGATATGAAAGGGCATAATTTTGGTAGCTAGATCTAATCAGCACTTTGTATATAAAGTGCATCAAAACCACACATCAATAGCAGTCCCTCTTAGTGCGTCTGCATTCCACATCGTTGCGTAGTGTAAGTTAACTGTTTCTTTCGGGTATCCTGGAGCCCAGCTGGTCTTGCTTAATTTCACACTATTTTATATTCTGTTTATTACTGAGGCCAACAAATATTTTATTTTAGCTGTTTGTACATGTTAAACAAACATGGGATCTTGGTGGAATGTTTCTGGCAGAAACATGCTAATTCCTTATACCCTCAGGGTCCCTTCCACACTTGAAGGAGTGGGCTCAGCCAGTTAAATTAGGCACCCAAACAGGAAAACCACAGACACACGATTACAGTTTCAGCCAAAGCTAAACGGTGCACCATGAAAGTGTTGTTGTTTGGCTTTTTTACAGTGGAGCCTGCATGAACAGAGACAGCTGGCAGTGTCTCTGTCAGATCCTGCACGCAGGAAGCAGGAGAAAGGGGATTTCTTCTTCTTGGAGCTGGCAGAATTGGTTTAGCTTTCCGCCATGAAAAGATCATAATAAGTACCCAGCAACGAAACAGCACATTTCAGTTTTCAGACGGTGCCTTAGGTGCCCAGAGACTGGAGAAGTCTAAGGATTTTAGTCTTCATTTTTCTGCTGATTTCTGCCCTGGCTGAGGTCACCAGGCCCTGAGCACTGCTCACAATGTTCATGAATCTCACAGAGCTGCTGATGAGGTTGGACTGTCAGGAGAGGTGGTGAGTGCCCCCCATGCTGGCCGCCTGATGCCTTGGTGGTTAGGAAACATGTGCAGGAGATACTAATTTAGACACTTGCAGGAATATTTCAAACCCAGTCTTCTACTTTCTTGCAAGTGCTCAAACCGCTGGGATGTTAGATTTAAAAAGAAAGGGCACCACCATTTAAATAAAAGAGTATGCCTGCTGTTTTCATTCAAAGTGTGGTGCACACAGTTCTGTGGTGTAACTCTAGAATAGCTAGAGACACTTTTTTCTTCAGATCCCTCAGCATCTTGCATTCAGGGAGGTAGAAATTTAGATCTAACCTATGCTCATGCCTCTTCTTGCCTAGTTCTAGTGACTCCTTCTGATAGCTGTGCCCAGCTGTTACTGTCAGCACTGCCTAAAGTTCTCATTCTTTGCTTAGGAAACTTCAGCATTAACACAGGTTTTGATGTGCACCGCTTCAATGGCTGCATGTCCAAAAATTAGGTGTGCCAATGTACACCTTGTAGTACTTCATTTACTTAGCCCTTAGCTACTAGGATGGTATGTACCTTAGAAACCCTTAAGGAAGGCAGAAATCCGAATAAAGATTGCTTGACCCATCCTTTAGAGAGTGAGAGTGAATGATCGTTGTGACTGTGGTCTGTCATGATGCAACACAACTGTGCTGCTTTATTTATTTTAAACAGACTGAGCTGTATAATGTGTTCTTATGCTGCCATTGCCAGCCTATGGCTGGAGAGTGCTTGGGACTATGAACTAGTGCTCAGTAAAGCTGCCTGATTTCACACTGTGTCCTTTGTAGAGTATATTAGACTGTGAGCTGTGCTGACTTCTATTTTGCTTCTGAGAAAAGCTCGAGTGGTGTTTTTTAACTCTGAAACTGTAAGCAGTTTGGATCTTGTCTGCCTTAAAGACATGTCTTCACTATATGGGGTGCTGCAGCAATTTAGATTGGCTGCAGTAACCAACCTAGCAGTACCCTCATTTAACTGGGACAGCTTGTTACTGTCTTCTTTCAAAATTCTTTAGATCTGAAGACTATTTTCCAGTCCTTTGGCCCAGAAGAGGCCAGGCATCTTGATTTAGCCCGTGCATCTAATGGTAGCAATTTTATTTTCAAAAAGGACTGAGCCAAGTTGCATGCAAGAACTTTTTTCACAATGGATCTTTTTTGTAATTGTTGGATGGTATTGTAGATATTGATTACAGTTTAGTATTGTTCCCTCAGTAAAAATTGCTCAGGTGAGGTATTTGTAGAGTAAAATAACTTAAGAGTGATCAAAGGTGTAGGACTCCTGTTCTATGTGAACTGAAATTTTGATAGTCTTTTCACATGTTGGTGGTTGGAAAGGGCCAAGGGATGGTTGTTAGCCTAACAAGGGCAGGATACAGATGGGAGGAAGCTTGAAACTCTGTTGCAAGATCTGCAAACAATCTAGTTACATCAAATAGATGCTCACTGTTTGCCAAAAATCAGTGAAATAGGGAGATAATGAGGATAATGAAATAAAGAAAAAGAAAGCACTGTTGTTCTTTAATACAGTGACCTTTTTTGAGCTGTGTCATTTACACGAGTGATTGTATGAGTTTTGGACCATGTTGATTTTACAATACTTAGTTGTGTGATGGCTTCTTACCAAAGCTGAGGAAGCACCCTGTGGCTGGCCTCACTCTAGGCTCGATAAGCTGTTACAGTAATGCTGTAGTTAATGGTTTCTGGAAAGGCGATATCTATCTGCATCTGAACAACACATTTTGGGCTAAATATTGAGAAATCGCAGGTATGTAATGCAAATCCTGGGTGTGCCAGCCAAGCCTGTAGAAAAAAGCTCATTAGGATTAATCTCTAGCAGGGTGACTAATGCAACGGGAATGAGGTACTTTCCTCCCTGAGACAGCAGAGATTTGACACAGCTTTCAAAGGGGCTTCACTGGAATGCAGTCGGTTGCTTTGTGCAATAGGTATGCTAGTTTATTTAATTTAGAGCTGCTAGCTTTAGACCAGAGAATACTGCACTGAATTAAGAGCCATATAGCAGCATACTCCACAAATAGATTTAAAACAAAATATCTTACTCAGTTTGGAAGAAATGAGGTACATAATTATCCATTGCACATTAAAAGCATGAAGGCAGCAGCATATGAAAGCTGTCTTGCCTCCCGCTCTGCTCTTTGAGCTTTGCCAGATTTTTATGTTTGAGGAACCATATTTATGAGTGATGCATTCGTTACATCCCATCTTTGTCCAGTTTTCACAGTGACTTCCACATGTAATATCAGGAAAATTAGTTGCAGCCTAAGATTATTAATGTGTTATTTTAGGAAGGGGTAGATAAAGAAGTTATTTTATTAACAGTTCTCTAAAATCTCTCTTAGGTGGAATATTACTTACTGGTAATATTTGTGTAAGACAACAGGATTTTTTCCTCACAAGTGCTGTAGTCAGCTAATAGCAGTCAAATTCTTTTGAGTGGTATGTAATTGTTAGCCCCATAAAAAGAAAAATAAATTGCTCTTTTTATCAATAAAGCTATAGAGAGCCAAATACCAACACAAAGAAAACTTCAGTATAATTTACAGTGTTTAACCATGTTGCACTGCATTCCCAGGTAACACACTGGTATTTGTAGCTTCAGATTGAGAACTTCATGTTTTGCCTCTGCACACTTTTTTCAGATTTACATCTGTATTACATGTTTCGTTCTGGATAACTTATCAGTCAGGGTGAGGATATTTGGCAATCCTTTCAAAACTCTTAATCATTTTTCAAAGAAAGTTAACGGAAAGGGTAGATTTTCTTGATAATCCTTTCAAAATTAAAATATAACACAAAAACACTATGTTTAAATGACATTAAGGGTCTTACTTAAACCAACTAAAGCTGGGAAATTCAAAGTGAATAACTCACACTCTTGTAAACTGCCCTCATGTATTACAACTGACAGTGGGGAAAAGAGGTTCAGAGAGCAGTTCAGATAAAAATCTTAAGAGCTTGGATACTGCCTGAACCCCAGTAGTTGGCAGAGCAGGGTAGATGTCTTTCAAGATCATTCTTTCTCATGAGAGATATGGCATTTCCTTTTCATGGTCATACGGAACATGGCTTTTTTGGCTAGTTTATGCTTCTTTCCCTTGTTAACAGTAAGGGCTGAGTATCACACAAGTAGTTTCCAATAAATAGAGATCTCAAATTTGAATCTGAAGTCTGGAGGATCCTGATCCCAGGCTTGCTTTCTCTCATATCTCTACATAAAAGAAACCCCACCTAACCAGAACATCCTTTCAAAGTATCAGAAGGATCCAGATTCCTGCCCTGGTTTCATTTTGGGTCCAGCCTGGCCTTTTTTGCATTGAAGCCAGTTCAGTATTCTGTGTTTACACACTTTATTAGCCTTATATTGCCAGTGTATCAGGTAAGCATTAGTTAGGCACAGCAGGACTTGTTAGTTAGAATCTATTGTAGAGCTCCCATAATGCATGTGATTTGAAGATCATTCTAGAGGTTTATTAAAATTTTCCAAATATTCTGACATATCTAAGAAATGTGAGATTTTATATGTTTTAGTGCTTTTCCTTTAAGTTGAATGGCAGATATTTGTGTAGAAAAGGGAATTTAATATTCTTGGGGTTTTTTTTTCAAATAAGCTAAAACTGTGATTAATTTGAGGCAGCAGAGAAACTTTGCCTTTCAGCCACTAACACTAAGGTTAGCCCATATTTTACAGAACTCTTGCAAGCAGAGCCTGCAGTCTCTGATTAATGTCAGAATCTCATTTCAGTTTTTCTCTGAACACATTACTTTAAAATTTGCATAATTGTTTAAAGTTGCACATTTTGCTGATACTGCCCCTATTAAATGATACAGGAAAACACAACATTACATTACATTACCAACAGGATCAAAACAGAAAGTGACACTTTTATGCAGTTGTGTATTTTGTGAATCAGGGCAGTCATTGAAACGTATTAATGATTTCCTTGACTCCCCCTTATCCTGCTCCACCCCTGCTACCCCTGAAACCATCCACATAAACTCTGAGGATATTTAACACATTTTAAGCTGTCCAGTTCTATGTAGCTCCTTGTAAAATAATTTGAAACTATGATTCCCACTTGTGAGATGTGCTCAGACGTAAACTCACATGTACACATAGCAGCACATAAAGCTTGAACCTGTTAAGGATTTCACCTTTTATGAAATGACAGAATAATTACAGGACAACATGTCCTTCATGAGTAAAAACAACTAAGCTAAAGTGCTTTCAAGTCTGGCATGGCCTACTTCTCTTTTAGCAAGCTGCATAAATCATAAACTACTAAGAGATTGGTTCATACACTGAGTGATAACTGGAGTCTATATAATGGTGTAGATAAATGTGTGGGTAACATACATGTACACTGAACTGAATTCAGTTCTTAGTTACAGCTAGGCAACGGCACTGAGCTGATATAGCCTAAAACCTGATTTTGTGTACAGATACAGGAAGTGTAGAGGATGAACCACATGCTTCCTTAAGGAAGGGTAAATAAGTTATTCCATTTTCAGATCTCTTCAGGAGGGGATTATAGTGGCTTGTAAGTTGGCCTCAAACTGAAACGTAGTGTGTTAGAAATTCTCAGTTCTGGAATGAATGTCCCTGGGTTTATAAAATAAGTGAGGGGGGGGGGGGGGGGGGAAAGGTGTCTATCATCTAATTTTACCTGTTTGGGGGTAAAAGTGTTTATGTTTGCAGAATTTGAAAGGAAACATGCCTTAGCCAAAAATAAAAACAACCCCAAACCAGAAATGTCGTCTGGCTTTTCAAGTTACCTCTTATCTCTTAAAGTGTCTTTCTGGTGAATACATTGTTAAACTTCCTTGTGTGTTTTTATGACCTGAAATCTTTCAGATGCTGCAGATAATCTATATTAGTGGGATGATGTTTCTTTCTCTGAACACTCTAACTGGACAGATTGCACATATGCTTTAGCATTACCAAAGGCCAGGTGAATCCTGAAGAGTTATAAGCAAGGGCAACTCAACCTCTGAAGGTTATCCAGAGATTTAAGCTACATGAAAATTATACTTGTCGAAAATATCTATTCTTTACAGGCAGGGGGGCTGCTTCTTCTTGCACATAATTTTAGGGCCACAGTTTCAAAGGTACACTTAATAGATTTCTTTAAGTGTACAAAAAATCTTTGCCCCTTAATACACAGTGGCACATTGGTTGGTCTAGATAGCTGACATTTGCATGCATAGGCAGTAGATTCTGTCATTTATGCATGTAGATAATAGAATTTACATGCACAAAACTCATTTGGACTCAGCCTCAGAACAGATTGGGAGGACAGGTATTTAAGATTTGAGGGACAGATGCACAGTAGGGGACTGCTGGGGTAAATGATGGTTGAGTCTGGAATATTGAAATAGGGATGCTAAAGAAAGGATGAAGACAGTGCTCATCTGTGTTTGAGTTGTGCTGAAAGCAAGAAGAGTTTAAATAAAAAGAGCAAGGCAAGTATGATATCAAAGGTCACCTTTCATTGTGAAGAAAACTCTAAGTTGAAACATGAAATACTCTTTTCTGAAATATGTTTTTGCCCTGTGGTCTCTGTCCAGTGATGGCCTTTAATCTGTCTTTCATGAAATTTCAACCAGAGCCTAGTACTTCATGTCACTGATACCAAGTCGTTCAGCAGAAATTGTAGACATTTAAGGGTCAGTCCTTCAGCTCAGTGAGGTTTTTAGGCCCTCTGAAGTAAGTGCAGCGATGTTCATTTTGTACTAGCTGAGAGACTGTGTTTGAATATTTAGATTATTCCAAAATTACTTCTACTTGTAGAGTATCCCTCTGTTTCATCTTGGTCAGCCAAGAATAACATTCTGGTTCCGAAGGTCAGGGACATCTTTTACAGTGTAAGAGGAAACTGGTATCTAGATCTAAATGTTGCCATTTGGGACCCCAACTAAACCAAGCTTGTTACCGACTCCGGGGCCACAACGCCGAGGAAGGTAACGTCTGGAATCAGACTGCGAAAAGCCTTTTACATTTTAATATCACAGTGGTCACTCGGCCTAGCCCAAACCCACTCTTTGCTTGTCCCATTGGAGTCAACAGGATCTTTTTCTGAGCGAAGAGAAAATCCTTGTGGCTCTATTTCGGTGCGTTGACTGTGTAATATCAAGGCCTCTGCAACAATGCACTTAAACACAACTGAGTGAAATATGGAGAGAGCAGAAGTCTTAATTTTGAATTTCTCGTGTTTGTCAGATTATGTTATATAGTATCGGATTGTTCTGTGAAAGCTGAGGCCACAGGAGTCCCATTACACTTCCTAGGCTAGATCCTTGGGTGATGTAAATCGGTGTAGTGCTACAAGAGTAAGTGGAACTGTGTTGATTTCAGTAGCTCGGGATTTAGCCCACTAGGTCTGAGATAGCTATAAAACCTCACTGTGCGCTTTGAAAGTTGTACCCCATAAATGCTTCTGCCGTGCAGTTTTTTATAGTGTTTATAGGAGTCCCACTTTATCTCTGTGGCTTAAAAACACTAACTAACCAAGGTCAACTTTCTGTCGTTCTCGCACCATAACTGTTAATACTAATAAGTGAGGGTTTAAGTGTACTGTCTCTTAGTGTGTTTGATCCTTTTTCTGATTTTTCAGGTTGTCACTCTTAACTATTTGTATCTTGGACCATTTTTACAAGTACACAAACATAAAGGGAATATCACTAGCAGACCTCTCTCTGTGCCCTATGTAGTGGAGTGTCCTCCCTATGCATGTGTGTACCTGCACACAAGTGCTAGATATACACACGCACACAAAATTAGTATACAGGAAGTGTCCTCAAGCACCCACATCCCTTTTTCACTTGGTAACTAACGAAATGACATTTTTGCAAGAAAATGTTATGTCTCATAGTGTTAGCCATTGCAGTGTCTAGACTGAATGCCATGGCACCCATTGGCTGTGCCAGTGATTTGGCAGTAAGAGTTGGGGTTGTTTTCCTGACAGTCATTTGAAAGTGTTGTGCAACAATTACCTTATAAGTAGATTTGTTTCTGTGAGAGGAATAAAATTATACCAGGTGAGGTATAGAAGCAGGCGTTGATGTGCTTTTCCATTAGTATACGGCAGCTTGTATATTGGTAAACAGAAGCATAATATAAGACAATCCTTTTTTTCAGTTGCACAAACAGTTCACAAGAGATTTGTAATAAAATGGCTTCTAGAAATATTTTTTTAATACTTCATGGTCATCTTTGGGGAGAAAAAAAACGTAACTTCTTTTCCCTGTTAATATTTTACTTGACATATGTCAAATCAAATGCAGTAATGGTTCTGGATGTGAGACAATATGTCTCTAAAAGTATTATATGAGTTTCAACAATACCTTCAAGATACCTAATGGCTTTCTGGATAGGGAGCTAAATAACCCATCTACATCTGTTTGCTTACTGAGTGTAGTTAGCGGATGCACTGTATATTTTTCTTCACTGTGTCATTTTTTTTTAACTTTTCCTTAGTAAGAATGAGAGGAGAGAAGATAAACCATTAAAAAATCAATAGAACTTCTTATTAAGGTATGGACTGTATAGCAAGAGTGAGCACAGTTGTTACCCCACTAACTCTTCATGTAAACTAGGATTCTGTAGATGATTGAATTTACAGCATGGCAGCCAAACTGACTAAAGAAAAGAAAATCTGGATCAGATTGGATTCACTTAAAAAAACACCTCACTTAAATGAAAGTACTGAAGTTCATTTGCTCATTCCAGAATTAACTGTTTGATGTCAGGTGCTGGTAAAAGAGTAAAATGAACTTAAAGAGTAGGTTGATGAAGATCTATAATGGTCCTGTGTTGAGACGTGAAGGAGCTGAGTGCAGGTCACTGCTCTGTGTATGTCCTGCTGCACAAGTCCTGTGTGTCAGAGGTTACATGTCCTGCACTGGCGAAATGCTGACTGCAGTCGGTGTGTGTGCCCCTGCCTGTACTGCTTGCTGGGACATGGCATTGCCATGAACCTCCGGACATGGAAATAATCTGAGTTAAAGGAGACCATTTGAGTGAGGTGGCTTCTCCTTTTAACTCAAATAAATCTTGTGGTCTGGTTGACACTACAGACCTGCAACATGGAGAACAGGTACATGGGACTGGATCATTAATTAGTCCTCTTTTCGTGGAGAATCTAAAAGAACAGGGATTCAAAGCACCTTCTCCAGGGGGCAGGTTGTTACTGGGCACACTAGGGACATTCCTTTGAGAGCCTGCAGGCTCTGCTGCAAACTTCAGTTATGAATTAGTCTGTGAGTAGATTTGAACTTCAGCCTCTTAAGAGAAACCAAGAAGAACAATAGCAGCTTCACACTGTGTCATGCCTCAGCTCCAGTGAGTAATGCTAAATTGCTTGCACTGTCACAACCACGCGCTTCCCTTGGTGATCCTAATGGGTCCCTGCAGATCCAGTGGGGAATCGCAAGACTGGCTGCATAAGTTTTTAAAGATTGTTTCAAGAGATCATGGAACACATCCAGAACCAAGAGTGATGTTTTCTTTGGGGCCCTAGACCACAGAATGTTTAATTACTGATGCCATTACTAAAAATAGCCATAGGAAAAGGCACAGTTTAATCTTTCAGAGAAATGTTTGGGGAATGGGGGTTAGGGCATCTTGGTTTAGAGCATAATTTCCCTATAGGTTAGAATCTATATAATTATAGTAAAATTATACAAAAGGATTGTCTGCCCTTTGTGCTTTTGTATTCAGACAGTGCATGCATTGTGTCCTTATTAAACAGGCATTGCTGTTCCTCACTTCTTGTATATTTTTCTTAGCCCTTTCATTTCATATACTAATCTTCACCTAACTTGTAAAGTTTTGATTGGGTGTTGGATGCCAGTTTCAGAGGTGATGTGTAGTTTGGATTTCCTTGCATTTACTCAGACATAATGAACCCAAATTATAGCTAGTGGGATTTGTAAGTATATTGCAAACTGGGTAAGAGCCTAAGCCAATAAATGTAAGGGAATCCAGAAGGTATCAGGTCTTGAACACAGTGTATATTGAGGGCATAATCTACATAACCTTTAACAACTCCTAGCCTCTGCTGAATTTTTAAGTTAATGAGAATCACAATGACCACTACATTTTTATTATTCTTTCCTGTTGAAGCTCAAATATTAGTCTTAGGACACCTTTTCAAATTGACTTCCCCATCTGCACTCTAAATTACTCAGCTAGTAGATACAATAAGATTTTTACATTCCTTGACAGGGATGTGTGTGTGTTGGAAGACTCAAGAATGTCAGACAGATGACTTTTCAAAAGCAGCCAACAACTGAAGAAATGGAAGTATCTCTGGTAAGCCTGTAACACGTATCCACATCTCTAAGATTTTTGAGAACCTGAAAAATTCGAACTGCAACTGAAAAGCACTGTGTATCCCCAGGCAGCCTGAATTTGCATGATCAGCACTTACTCAGCAGAGTACCATAGGTGTTGGAGACCTTGGTATATTAAATGGGTCACATTTAACTGTCCTTGAACAATTTCTCCTATGTATTAAACATAAACAAGCTTTTTGTCATATTCAGCATCACTGTTTCTGTTTTCTCTACACTTTCCTTGATACAGGGCAATTTTTCTATACGAAATTTGAGGGCCGCAGTGAATATGTTGTGCCACTTTCCTCCCATGGTCTTGTTTAAGAACTCTGCACTTCTCTCACTTCCTTTTTTTTTTCCTTTTCTCTTCTTGAGAGTTGGATAGTTGAGCAAAAAATAAAATAAAATAAGAATAAACATTGGGTTTTATAGCTGAGGATTGTAGGACAGCTTGTCTGAATAGCCTTTGGAGACTGACTGTTCATCTCTTGTCACGTAAATACTCTGTCATGTAAATCCACTGCCCACAGATCAAGCTGTCTGTTGGTACCCAGAAAGAAGGTGCAAGAGACCACTGGTTTTCAGAAGCAACAGAAGGAAACTGGTAGCAGAGTTCAAATGTAAATAAAGATGGCAGGAAAATGTTCTTCTCTCTTTCACAGTAAAATCCAAACAAGTCTTTCTTCTTTCTTTAACACCTTTTGGTGTTTTCCTGTGATGTGTTAAAGACCTTTCCTTTATGTTACAGGAGATACCTTTATGCCTTTGTTTTTGGTTGTTTTTTTTTTTTTTAATAATAGCATCCAGAAAACCTTTCTCAAAAGCTAGTGAGTGGTTTTACACCCAAAATGGTTTTGAATAGAACTCTGTGAAGTCACTGTATCCTATGCCAAAATGTGAGACATGCATTCAGTGAAGAGAAAGAAGAGGAAGAGAGTGGGGAAAAAACTTCTAAGTTACTTTACACAAAGGAAGCTTTTAAACAGTTTTCTTTTAAATATTCAGCTTTGATGTAATTAGCTTGCTGTTAAAACTGTTGTACACTAATGTCTGAGAGAAAGTGCCTGTAACAAAATTATAAACTCTATTTGCTCTGCATCACTATTTCACAGATTTGTAAGTCTACAGTTCTGCATATGCAAAAATTCTCTAATCACCTATTTCCAAAACCCCATACCTTGTGAAAGCTTGGATGTCAAAACTGAACATTACTTTCTGTGAAATATGGTGTGATATGTCAGCAAAAGAATATGTCAGGTTTGTTCAGGATTTTTTGAAATTTGGCCCATTCAGTGTGAAAATCTAAACACATTAAAAGATTCAGTCCTAGGGGAACTGAACAATCCTAATATATACAAGACCTAAAAAACTCTCAAGATAAAACCTTGAATTTCAGTGGCTGAGTTTGAAATAGCCTCTTTCAAAAAAATATTAATTCTTACTATTAACATTTTTTGTATCTTTTTTTTTTTTTTTAAGAAAAGCCATAGCAATATTCACATTCTTTAGGACACTTTTACTGACAGATTGCCTTTCAAGACTCTTTTGAATACATTACCTCCACAGTGTTCTTAAATTTGACTGTCTTAAAACAGTCCAATAAGTTGAATAACTCCCTTCAATGTGTTTTCAATTGCAGATCATGGCACTTTCATCCAACAATTTTGAGGAGATAACTTTTAATTACTATAATAAGAACCACATGGGCAATGATTGATGCAAACCTGATGTGTTCTCCTACTTTATTAATCTTTTTAATTAGAGGCAAAAGAATGTTTTATCTGTTGAGAAGAAGAGATGAGTTGTGATGTTCTGCTGCACTTTTGTGACTTAAAAAATTTGATTGCTCCCCAGAAGTATGTGTTTACCTGGATAAAAAAGGTGAGGCGAACTTGCACGGAGCTTTCTTCTCTGGCTTTGCTTACCTTCAGCTCTGTGTGGTGCCCCATATGGCACCATACTGTTGAGGTTATTATACTCTTCTACTAGTTCTACTTTAGTTGTCCAAACTTCTTATAAGCGAAGTTTACAAACTTAATTAGAGGGCAAGGAAAGGACAGTTTAACACCACCAGATGTCAGAGCAGTTGCTTGCCAAAGGGTAGGTTGTATGAGGTGTGGAGAAAGACCTACGAGATGCCTTGTTCTTTAGCTCTTCTTAGCTTTCAGAGCTGAGAGAGATTAGCATGTCTACTGTGGCTGTGGTTTGAAGCAGTTGTAGTTTAGGATGGTGTGAAAGACACACAAAGAGGATGATGTTGATTCAGATGCTAATGCAGGTTTCTGAAACAGATACCGTGAATATTTTATCTGAAATGGTTTAACGGATTCACTTGCCTTGATCATATAAAAGGTCACATTCAGTTCCCTCTGTGGCTGAGGTACTTTGCAAACTTACAGGTAATGCTCAGGTTTCACACATTTGCCTGGAATTTTTTGTCTTGCAAGCACTCTGAGTAGGATTAATGACCATGGTGGAAAAACAGCACGGAGGCCTTTCCCACTTACTACTGTTGTGATTTATTTTTTCATATTATATAGTGTTAATAGTGTACCAAGTGAGTTACTAACAAGTAAAGGCAAGATCTCTGGCCTAGCAGGTTCATATTCTAACTAAAAATATGACATTTCAGGGCTTTATAGAGAGGCATGAAGACAATGAAATTTCTGGACAGGAAGGGAACAGAAAACTCATGCACATAAGATGTCAAAGGCAAAGCCAGTTTATGATACCTGGATTTTGAGGTTCGGATGAGAAACCTGTAAATTAACTTATATCAGCACAGGAATTAATGGAACTTCACAAAACATTCTGCAAACTAACAAAAAAAGAACATCACACACTTTCAGAGACCTGAAGTTGTGTAAGCTTCCTACATTTGTTTAGCAATAGCATATAAATGGCATGGATTCTAGCCAGAGTTGTGGCTTGGTAGTCTGTGCTAGCATGTTAGGATGCTGACTTTGGGCCTGATCCAAATGTCTTTGAAGTCAGTGGAAGACTTGCAACTTCAGTGACTGAGCTGCAGAGGTGTTTGAGGTGCTTTCTTGTGCCAGCCAATTTGGAAATATCAGTGGGAACAGAGAAAGGAAGAAGTTCAGTTTCCTCTATCAACTGAAAGAAGAGAAAGGGAATTAATTTTTTAAAAATTATTATTTTTTAAGAAACACTTGTCAAAAAATCTTTGTCTCCCACCACATGAGAAAATGGACTGAGTTGGAGATAGGGGATGGTAATGGAGAGAGAAGGGCAGTTGAGTGGCCTCACTTTGTGGCTCTTTATTTGTGTGGTAGAAGTGGGTGTGCAGCTCACCACTGATATAAATATTTAGTCAGATACGGTCTTCTTTAAAGCCATTCGAGACAACCTTTGCGTAGACCTACTAGCACTCCGTGCCTTTCAGGGTGTGACCTTGTCTGCAAATTAGCTCTTTATGATTGCTTAAGTGGCGATACTTACAGCAACAGAACTGGGAAAAGTTAGGGAAAAAAAAAAAAAAGTTGGGCTTGCATTACACTTATTGACAAAATGGTTGTTTTAGCCAAGCCCGTTCATCCATCCCTAGGTCTGGACGCAGTAACTCTCTAGAACCACTCTCTAATGTAACGAGAGTGGCACGAGGGAGTTGAAGCGCTCAGAAAGCCTACATTTGTTTCAATCTGTCACACTCAGCATGAGGATGTATGGTGAAAGCATGGAGGGGATATTGCTTTTTGGGATTCCTAGAAGGGTGCCCTGGCATATATTTCTACACACGTGTTTGTCATATCTAAATTATTGAGCAATTGAATTTAGTAATAATGACCATGAATTAACCATCTGTCAAAGATAAGGAATGTCTACTTTAACTCTCAGGCTGCCACACATGCCTTTATGTGGTGCCCAGAGCATTCCTTCGGTTGCCAAAGTGGAAGTGTGGCAGCAGACCAAAAGTTATCACTGCAGGGAGGGATACATTCCCTTCCACTTTCTGACAAATGATTATTCTTTTCCTTGTTTGTTTCAGCCAAACTCTATCAATATCAGGGTTGTTTCTGCAGATTGTTTTGATTTTGAAAAAGAATAAATGCTTCATGCTGCAAATACGTTTCAGCTTTAAAGAATCAGGATCCTTTTTAATTATCTTTAATGTTACCTGAGAAGAGATGTACATTGCATAGAAAACTTAGAACTGAAACCTATCAGATTTTCTACTTAAACTGTCCTCCATTCTGCATTTCAATCCATCATCTAAATGAGGCAGTGTATGTATATCTTTTAAAATGTAGTACAGCTGTATCTTCACAGAGTCCAGAGTATTTCAGAGATCACTGGCCAATCGTACTTCCTTGCTGTGCACTTCACCCGTAAAAAGAGATTTGAATCCTCAACATCCACAGCAAAGTTTATAAAGGCATAAATGTAAAAACTCATTTAGAAAGTTTGCAGGCTAATTGGTAGACACCTATGTGGTGCGGGTTTTTTGTTTTGTTTTTCTTGCTTGGACAGAACTTTCCTCCTCACAGCTATTTTCTAAAATGTGTTCTTCCACAGATAACTAGCCTCTGTTCTATAAAGATTAGTTAAAAATTGTAATGATATTCCCATTAATTCTCTTTTAAGCACTGACTGGATCATATTATGTGGATGTAACTATAGGCCTGTTTTAAAAAATATATGGAAATGTTTTGGGGAAAAATTTTCATCAAAACCTATCCATCCATTTGCTGAGACTTTGTTGTGGCAGCCTTCACAAAGGCACTTGATTTCAGTCATCTGGGAAGTGGGTGTCTGCAGCATGTTGAGAAAAGCAACTTGTCCCAGGATAGTTTGGTTTTGGGGGTGGTTTGTTCTGCTTTGTTTTGTTTTTCTTCTAAAAGCAAGCTACTTTCCCTGCCCCCTTCTCTTTTTAAGTCTATTCTGATGGTCTTCAGTTCTCGTAACTGATCCACTTTGACCTTATAATTTGTAGAATCATCCATATGGAAAACATCAAGGTACATAATGAGTTTCACAATTTCTTTGGGAGGGGAAGAGGTGGCAGGGGAAACAAAGTTTACTCTTCATACAGTAAGCTCATTGGTATACTTTACATTGATCAGTCTTCTCACCTGTCTCTCACAGTTGCTGAATAGTCACAAAGGCTGCCTCCTTACTGCTTGAAAGTTAAGGGCTGATGGTACTGAGGAGAAAGGTTCCTCATCCACATGGATGGGCTGTGAAAAGCCAAACAGCTAAATGACTGCTAATAGTTTTACCAGCTTGAGGGGTTCCTGTAAATCTGCTCCATGCATCGTCTTCAGAAAAATCACTGTCTGTTCTGAGTAGTTTTGGTCCCTTTTTTACGACATGGGCTACAGGGTTGAGGTTCTAGCCCAAGCAGCTAGTAATGACTTGCAGTACTTTCTTGTCCTGTATGAGAGATTGTAAATGTGTTGTCATGTGCATCTTTCAGAGTCTTCTCAGTGGCTATCTAGAACTTCCCTCAGGTTCAGATCAGACTTTCACAGAATCACAGAGTGGTCAGGGTTGGAAGGGACCTCTGGAGATCATCTAGTCCAACCCCCTTGCCAAGGCAGGTTCATCAAGAGCAGATTACACAGTCCAGGTGGGTTTTGAATATCTCCAGAGAAGGAGACTCCACAACATCTCTGGGCAGCCTGTTCAGTGCTCTGTCACCCTCAGAGCAAAGAAGTTTTTCCTCAAATACAGATGGAACTTCCTGTGCTCCAATTTGTGCCTGTTGCCCCTTATCCTGTTGCTGGACACCACTGAAAAGAGCCTGGCACCGTCCTCTTGACACCCACCCTTTAGATATTTATAAGCATTGATGAGATCCCCTCTCAGTCTTCTCCAAGCTAAACAGACACAGATCTCCCAGCCTTTGCTCATAAGGGAGATGTTCCAGTCCTCTAATCATCTTCGTAGCCCTCCTCTGGACTCTCTCCAGTAGTTCTCTGTCTTTCTTGAACCGGGGAGCCCAGAACTGGACACAGTGCTCCAGGTGAGGCCTCACCAGGGCACCATAGAGAGAAAGGATGACCTCCCTCAACCTGCTGGCCACACTCTTCTTAATGAACTCCAGGATACTGTCGGCCTTCCTGGCCACAAAGTGTACCTGAGTGCAGAATGCTGGCTCATGGGTAACTTGCTGTCTACCAGTACTCCCAGGTCCCTCTCTGCAGAGCTGCTTTCCAGAAGGTCAACCCCCAGCCTGTACCAGTGCCTGGGGCTATTCCTCTCCAGGTGCAGGACTCTGCACTTGCCCTTGTAGGACCTCATTAAGTTCCCCTCTGCCCAACTCTGCAGCCTGTCCAGGTCTCACTGAATGGCAACACAGCCTTCTGGAAATGAAGACTTTCTCCATTTGCACTTGGTAAGGCTGCTTTGCTGCTAGTCCCTGGAAAAAAAAACCAAACAAACAAACAAAAAAACCTCACAAAACAACAACAACACCCCTATGAAAACCCAAAACCCCCCACAACCCAAAAAAAGCTGAATATGAAATGGAAAGAAATACAGGCAACACAACTTTTCAGTATCAGCTGAAGTGATCACAGGGTATGGGGTATGTTTTTAAAGGATTTCCTTCATTTGTTTCCTGATGAGTCACGTTCCATAAGTGGTTAAATTGGGCTGGACTGTGTCTTATATTTCAACAATAGTTCATACTAACATACAAGTATGTAGCTTTGTCCTGCAAAATATTGTGAAGTGCAGTCCCTTAAACAGTCTTTATCTTGTAGTTTGAGCTTCCCCCCAGTACCCCCCCTTGAAATGTAGGTGGTCACCCAAAGTAAACAGAATTCTTTCTCCTCACTCCACATCTGCTATGTGTTATCTGGCACTCACCTCTGACCCTGATATTCATCATAAGAATAAGAATTGCATCCTATTCAGCTGGTTGCATGCACTTTAACTCCAGTGTTCACTGCTTGTGGAAATAGCATGTGCTGGGAGCAGGAACTGCTGAGACAGCATTAGGGTGTTCAGACTGGACTGTTCCACTTTCTTGTACACTTTTGAATAATTAAAGAGAAATCTAGAGCTAAGCAGGTCGACACAGTATACTTGAGGACAGACTTTGGTGTAATTTAGAATTACGCTTCCTAGTGGATGTAATGAAACAAGTTCAATACTGACTCGTAATGAGAAGGACTTTTGAAAACAGATTAGTTCTCTTCCCTAGCTGCTGTATCAAATGACATTATGCATCTGTGTAGAGAAACAGTATACTCCTGTATGGAAGCAGTAAGTTTGAAAGTATGTTTGTAATGCAAACAACAGTTAGTCATCCTCTTTCTTTGGTTTAATAACACCATCCTCCATGATCTAGTGGTATCGTTTAAGGAACTAAGTATTTTTTGTTGTGAGTAAGGATTTTAAAATCTGACCTGAAATGGGAGGATCCATATGTTAGAATGAATATGGATCTGGTCTCTGTGACCCTGCTAGATGGAACCCATCTGAAATTTTTCTTTTTCACAAGGATGAACAGAATTACTTTTTGGACACTGTGGAGGAAGAAATAAAACTGAAAAAGAAATAAAAAGAGAAGAAATAAAATTTGCTAGCCAGGAGTGCGTCGATTAAAACTTTGAGAACCTCCCAGTTGGAACTAGAATCTTCCTTGTTTACTGTAGACTTTTCTGCTGCTTTCCTCTCTTCTTTTGTCACAGAGGTGTGAGGGAGGAACCCCTCTGCTAGTCCCCTCACCTTCAAACTCACATCTTCAATTGAATTATGTTCATAGTCATGGAGTGCTCTCAGTTGCATAATGTGGCTTTGACCTGTAGGATAAAGTGCAAAATTCTTAGGGGCCTTTAGCTGCCAAGTTTATCTCACCCCTTCCCCCTCCCCATCCCAAATCCTTTTGGTTTTCATTAAAAAAAATTGGGAACCAACAGTATTGAGAGATCAGTGTGGTTTGCCAGCTGCCACTACTGCACTTGGTGCTGCAAGCTGCGTGATTACTGACAAACAAAACCAAGACCTCCTTGTACCAACACTTTTGGGCGATCTCTGTCATCCCAGCAAAAGCTGTTCTTCCTCAGGCATATCTAGTCAGAGGGCTGTCACGTGGATTACAAGGATCTAGTAATGCTCAGTGGTACATACTGATTATCAGTATGTAAATAGATATTTTTTTTTTCCTTTAAATTGGTTATGCTTCTTCACTTATCAAGTTTGTTTCCTTGAGCATGTCTCCATTTATATTTAGCAAAATTAACAAGGGATGAAAGAGGTGCTATGTTAATTATGTCATTATATGAGCAAAGATGTGCCATGTAATGGGCAGAGAAGAAAAATTACAAAGACCTTACATGAAGAAATTAAATCCCATGTTAGGTTTTTGATTAAGGTCCTCATTTTTACTGTGTTGCCAGTGGTCACTGGTGACCTCAGATGCAAAGGTGAAGGGGTTTACTTTTGTTTGCATTTATTTAAGTATGCACATGTGCATCTGATATATGTTCACGTTAGCTATTCTTTTTTTGCCAGCAAATTAAAATATGGGCAGCGGGATTCTCATCCAGGGAGTCATCTGTTTGAAAAAGACTGCAAAGTGAAATGAAAAGGATCATATGAACTTTAGTGGTATCTAAGTGGTTTCAGTCTGCGCATTGTTAAAAATCGTGCAATGTCCTTTGGTGCCCTTTTCATCTTGTTTATTTTAATACAGAAGACCAGTTAGTTTGAAAGGTAGTTCTCAGTATCAGAATTGACTTCTGATCACCCTATCACTTCACAATTCTTTATATGTCAGGAACACTTGAAAGTATATGCACGTTTGTTAGGATTTTTCCTGTCCTCCGGAGAGATTCAATTATTTATGCTAGAATTCTTCTTATTGTGAGTTATTTTTATAATTGAATCAAAACTGTGTAGGCTGATACAGCCCCAAGTTACCTTTGTGATCTGAAAAATCCTCAAAATGGCCTAATAGAATAACTTTGTCACTTGTTTGTCATACCAGTTTTGACAATGGGTCATTCCATAGATGTCTAAAATGATCTTTAGCCACGTTTTATGAAGCCAAAACTGTAATCCAATAACAATTTTCTGGCTAAGTGCTTCTCAGTTGCCACTGGGGACTAACTGCATCACTGTTGCTGCTCTTAAAATGAGCTTAAGCTGAAAGGACACAAATTTCATATTTCTTTCCTTATTTTCTTGAGAGTAATCTAAGAAAATAGTATTTTAAATAATTGCATTCTGGTTCCTGAGGGACATCAGCGTAATTGCATTGAGGATACCTTTATTTTTTTATGCATTTATTTATTAACAAAGACATACGTTCCATCTGTAAACTAAATGATTGGTCCAGTGGCACAAAACAATAAAGCAGTGAAGCCTCTAGTTCATTAAATTGGAATATAGGGATTGAATTACTAATTTATGTTGGTTTAAATTTCATGTTATAATTTATAGGATGCTAAGATGTAAGGGAAAATGTGCCCCATGATGCAGACTACCTACAGTTCCAGCCAGGAAGATTTATATAAAACTTATTGGAGATGAAGGAAGGAGAGGTACTGAAAGCTGAGACTGCCATGGTTTATCCGGTACATTGGTGGGCACATCACAGAAAGTACAACTTAAAAGCCAACACACACATACACACACACCCACCCACCCCAAAACCAAAGCAAAAACCACAAAAACACAAAACCAAAACAAAAAACCCTAAGCAAACCAAAAAATCCCCAAACCCTTATTTTAACTGAGGATATTGTAGAGGGTCTACTTTTAAACACAGATAGTTTGACATGCTTGTTTCTGAAACTCTGCAACACGAAGGTCAGCTAACAGAAAAAATGAACAGTGGGAAAGAGATGCTTCATAAACCTTAAGTAGGTTCATTTCATTCCTACTTTAACTCTCCTGTCATCCACCCTAGTGTTTTATTCAGCATAATCTTGTATTCAAAACTTTCTTGCGAATTCAATCTGCTATTAAGTTCCCTCTATTCTGATCCTTTTAGTTTGATTTCTGTGTTTAACGGTCTCTAGAGTTGCCTGTAGCAGCAAATATAAAACCCATATAAGACAATATGTTCTCTTCAGAGAATATGTTGTCTGGATTCCTACTATTCCTACTATTGGGACCTAGTCCTTTGATTTTGGAGATGAAATTTTAACTAGCTCTTGTTTCAGCCATCGAGACCATGGCAAGTCCCTTTCTGAGAACAGCATGTGCCTTGCTGTTACGCTGCTTCAAAAGTTCTGTTCATTTCCTTCTTGAGTAACAGGAAGTGTTTCACAAAGGCTGTCCTCAGATTTTCTGGAGAAATAATAGCTAATCTTTCCCCATCTCACATAAAATTGATAATTATTCTAAGCCACCCTTATGACAATCTGTCATGAATGTTCAGGAGCTGACAATTGATTTAATGAATCTGAGACGGTGTGATGCTTCCAGCATTTCTGCTATGGCGTCACACTTACTATGACCTTAAACAACTTCCCCCCCTTCATTCGAGCCTTCTCCTCATTTTCTGTGGGCTTTTGTTTGGAAACAAAATAAACACAGCAGGGTATTTTGGTTTTTGTCTCTATTCTGTTTCACCTTTTACAGTTTTAAGGAAGCTACCACAGTAAGTAGTTTAATATGTCTTTGAAATAGCATGTGACATGCTTGTTTCACAGTCATTCTCAGGTGGAAGATACAGTTATGATGGGGGGATTTGCCTGCTAGAAGTGTAGTCATCCTTTGTAGAAATCTTACTCAGTTATTTAATCTATTCATTGATGTACTTGGAACCACCATTAATTCTGATACACAAAATAAAATATTAAGGTTGTTCCAGGTTAAAATTTGCACTTTTTCATGGGAAGGGAGATTTCAGTCTCTTCTGACCACTAGAAGTGACCTGTTCCACCCCACCTTGGAGTCGGGTGAAGACTACAAGCCCACAAGCAAGTCAGCAAGAACTGAGGCACTTTCATGAGTACCAGCTCTCTGCTCAAAGCGAGGCCAGCTTCGATCAGGGCTGCTCCTGTCAAGTTTTGAACATCTCCGCGGCAGGGATTGCACAGTCTCTCTGGCCTACCTGTTAATGTTTTACTGTCCTAATGGTAATTCTTTTTTCCTTTTAACAATACTTAGCTGCAGTATTCCTTGTTGCAACTTGGTGTCCGTTATCTCTTACCCGGTGCACCTCTCAGAAGAGTCTGCACTGTCTCTTTTAGTGGTTGAAGACTACTACTACTTCAGACTGTGTTTGAGACTGGCTGCAGTTGCCCTTGTTTTAGTGAAACTTCCCTGTCTTGCAGAGCTTCACAATTTTCAAGAAATAGTACTCTGCCTTTAGTAGTTCATGGGACCTTATTTTTAGCGTTTTGTTGAACCTCATGTAAAGTTGATTGAATGAGAGTAAGCAAACTCTTATACTTCTGTGTAAGGGTCAGATTTTCTATTTCAGGTTTTATTTCAAGGTCTGCATTTGGGATCTGTAAGGTGTATCATTTGGATTTGATAATCATATTCTCAAAAGCTGGTTTATGAAGGACAGCCATGCCTTTGCAGGTTGTACTTTTGCTACAAAAACTCATGACACAGAGTGCATTATCTCCCCAAAGCTGCATGTATTTCCCTTGAGGCAATGGCTAAACACCATAAACCTTGATTGTTTCTAAAGGCTCAGAGAAGCCCAGGGGTCCTGAACTCTACTTTATGCTGATTGTCCATAACGTATTTGAAGCTTATCTTTCTATACCTCATTGACTCAGCGTGTATAAGTGTTTGCATAATATGAAAACTGTAAATGGAAGAAAAGTGCCAATTATCAAATATAAACCAGATCTCAGGGTGATAAGACATTTACTTTTCATTACAGATCTGGCCTTGCTATTACTTAATCCTGCCAGGAGTATGATACTGGGTTTTATGTATGCTTGGCTGGACAAGATAATCTTTAAATAAGTTTAATTAGTAACTATCTGTTTTGTTGTTTGTGGTTTTTTTCCCTAGGGATCTCAAATGGCAGAAAATCTGACATGCAAAATATATACAGCACAGGTAAGTCACACAACCTACTATATTCAATTTTTTGACAAAAGTATTGAACTTATTGACAATCTACAGAACAGGAAGACAAGGTCTACATAATGCTGTAGAAGAACTAGCAAATGACAGACACAGAGTTGGAGAATACGGCACATAGCTCTTAAGTCATTCTAATGCTAACAGACCACTTCCAAGGCATATGACCACATTAGAGAAATAAGTCATTTTTCCATACCATTTCTTTTTTGAATCTCTTCATTGAAACACAAGTTTCCAGGTCCATAAGTCATCCTCACATGCCAGACAGGGTTCAACCTGTTGTTCCCTCAGCTACAGTTTTGTGTGTGAATTCCCTTCTCCCTTCTATGGACTTGTACACTCCTACCTTCTCCAGTCAGCTGTCTCCTGCCAGAGAGAAGTGTAAAAGGTGTTCTCTTTCCCCTGCCTTCAGAACAAATAGGGGGGTGGATTCACTGCTGTTTTAAAGGTGATGTTCCTCTAATTTGGGAGTAATGAAATTAATTACTTGAAAAATGAAGGAAAGAGCTTGTATTTATCTTTATTGTGTTCCTGAAGTAAAATACTGAATTGCATACTTCAGAATTGTGTCTGTGAAGAAATAAGTAGCTGATCTTATTAGAAGTTTGAGTTTAGATGAAACAACGTGAGTTGATAGCAAAATATGTCTTGAAATTTTTCTTTAACTCTCACTAAATTTTGCCAGCAGCATATTATCAAAAAAGGAATATTTTACCATCAGAATAATTCAATGACAATTCTTGCTGGACCCTGTGCTCCAAGGAGCTTCTACTAACATAGGTCAGATGCAGCCCACCTGGGAGGACACTGTTGCTAGCTGCTTATAATTATGTATATTAATCCTCTCGTGAATGTCACATGTAAACCACGGCTCCCATTATCTTTTCCCTTTCCTCATATCATCTTTCTTGTCTGACCAACTTCTGACTCCCTTCATTGCTCCTTTGAAGTGGGTTTGCTCTTTTCAGCTCCAGCACAGGCATTTCTCCATATGCAGCTCCCAGCTGCATTCCACAGGTCTATATTCCAGATGCCTGTGAGGACCAAACAAAGCATTACTGTCTATAGCACATATTAGATGGGAATACATATGGAAGAGGGAAATATCAGTTGCCTGATAACAAGGAGGCTGTCCTTTTTAAGTTACTTTTATTTTTTTCTTCGCCCTGATAAATTGAGTTTTAAGCCTCCTGCTGGGACATTAGTTATTTCTTGTCTGAGATATTGTATTTGGTTCATACTATAGTATTGTGGACAGGTTGTGGAAGGGCTCAACACTGTGGACTCAGTTTTGATACCATTAAGTAGACTCTCTGCCATCCCACATATTTTGCTTAGGGATCATCTGCTCTTTAACCATGATCTTTTGGTGGCAGGATGGAGTGTAGTTCTGGCAAATGAGGTTCAGGATGGGAGACTCTGTTTCTCAAGCAGATGAGATCTACATCCCTTTACTGTCCCTCAACCTGCCTGTGTGCTGCCTGCTTTTCCTTTGGGCTGCATACACAGTGTGAGCCCCTAGATGTGTGGGAACACTGGTGGAGACAGGGTATTTGTGCCTCAAACACTGTCACAGATTACATGCCAGTTATGTCTGATCTGTTAGGCTTCAGACTTCTGTTAATCCAGACAGGGTCCTGGTGGGATCCTCAGATCACTGTGCATGGCAGGTTTCAGGGCATCTTAATTGTTGCTCAGATGACTGGAATTGGCAACAAAATACAGGTGAAGCACATAAAACAAGAATAGTGGCAGCTAAGAACAAAAAATGGAAGTATGGAGAGGATATTACAAGCATTACTTTACAATGAGGGTAAAATTGCTTTCCAGACTAATTGGCCAACAGTAGGTTAAGAAGATGTTAGACCTGGTATACACACAAGAACAGTTCTTAAAAACTTGAAAGAACAAAGTCATTTGTACCATAGCACACCTAAAGCAGATTGTTTCAACACACCTAAACCAGGTCGTATCCTCTTTCATGTTGAGAGTAACATCATAATATTCAGAATTTTTTTCTTCCTGAGAATCTTAAACTTAAAACACTGTTCTGGACACTTAGTTTTTACAAAGTCTGGGTTTAGAAAGGATGTGGGACACTGGATATCCTTTTTTCTGTGTTGGTATTGGTGGAGTTGCAGTTCTAGTTTTAGCTTCAGCCCCTTGTAAACCGTACTACTATAATATTGTTCAGCCAAAAAGCAGCCATTAAGTTTGTACTATTTAAGCACACTGGACAAGTGGCAGTAAAGGAGACAATAACAGTTTTCTCTCGCTCACATTTTTAAAAACATATTTGATAGCCTCAGTGTTATAGTTAGGAAAGGTAGCCCTCTGGTTCCATCATTTCTATTAAATGCCACTGCTTTAAACTAACTGGCAGTAGGGTTTTTTCTACTCACCAAGCAGTTTACTAATTCAGATAACTCCTCGGTCATCAAAGGCTTCCTTCTTTGGTCACTCCACAATCGTTGTGACAGTTCCAGGTAAGAGTATTTGGCAGGGATAGCTCAAGGGTTCATTCTTTTCAGAATGTTTACTTTACCTGACATATCTTTCCTGGGTGCCACAGTGATTAGTCATCTGTATATTATTTAAGAGAAGCTAAGGAATACTATTCTATGCATGTAAGAAACAGCTAGAGGGTGTATAATAAAAACAAAAAATAATGAAAACCCTCAACACTGAAGAAGACATTTTAATTCTTTCCTGGCATAAATTGCACAGCAAGCAAAACACTGTGTAGAACAGTGTGTGCATGTGTGTTCTAGGTAGGGCAGTGAATATTGACTGCCATCAAGATTGCCTGAAAATTCTTACTTATAAACTACTGTAAACAAGATTTTTTAAAAAATTTATTTTTAATCTTCACAGACTTTAACTGCTTGGGTTGATATTTTCCATGTTGGGCTTCCTCCTGGAGCAAAACATTTGGAATGACTATGCGCAAAATGGTTTGACTGTTTCCAGGAAGTGTTGCTCTGTATCAAATTTTGAGCACTTTCCCCTCCCCTCCCCCCACCCCTGCATTCTATCTCTCTTTTGTTATTTGAAAATCTACTCTCAAAGTATGATTTTTTTTCTTTCCTTAAGCACTGGTTCTTGTTGAGAAAAATGCTATTGTTGCTTTATTCCATGAGCTGAAATGATAGAGGTCTGTACAGTGACTCTAAATATTGCCAGTGATGCTACTGAGCCATGGGCTTATGAGTATGACTCCATGCTATGGCATTCGTGGAGAGCTGCACAGCTCTGAATTTTTAGAAACCTGGTAATTTACAAATAAAAACTGAGATTGCAAGTTGAGCATCTAAACTCAGGGTGAAATCTGCTGGATAAAGCATGGACAGCACTCAGTGAGCAGTTCAAATGTTTTGTTCAAATATTTCAAATCCCATATTCTATTTTTTCTCATCTGTTAAGTTTTGCCTTCAGGCCCTTTTTATTGCATGCCTTTCAAAACTTGATCCAGAGACAGAATTATTAATTTCCTCCTAGGTTTCTAAATAGCACTCAACACTACAGTGCTTCACAAACCATTAATGAAGTTATTTTCACAACACCCCAGTGAAATGAGGAGGAATTATTGTCCTCATTTGACAGATGGAGACTGGGACACAGTAATTCAAGGTTGAAAGTACCTACTAATTTGGGAACCCAACCTGAGACATCCTGCTCCACTCATTTTCAGAATATTTAACATTGGGTAGTAAGCTGAAAGCACAGCTCCCTTTAATACAGCTGCATTTGTGCGTGACCAGCCGTTTGAACAAGGTAGAACACGGGTTTCAAGTTGGGCGTGGCACACATGGGGAACATACAATAGATAGATGACCTTGTGTGAAAAGCTTGGTTTTAAGAAATTTCTCCTGTGTCTCTTAGACTGTCTTGTGACAAAAGCAGGTGTAGACTCCAGACTCTTCAGGACAACTTTTAAACTACCTCAAGTAGGAGACTGTCGTCTTTCCCTCCCCCCCCCCCCATTCCTCTGTCATTAGATGACTCTGAACCTAGGCAATGTACAGGGCAGCCTTTCTCATGGCCAGGCAGCAGCCTCCTGCCCTGCATTGATTCATCCTGCAGACAACTCCATGCCACGTACCGCATGAAGCAGTGACCTGGTGGAAAAGTCAGTTTGTGATTATGTAACTAAGCTGTGTGAGTGTTCACCAAATGCCAAACTCTTGTCCTGTCTTTGGTCACAAACCAACTACAGTCAGAGGTGTCTCAATGGAGAGTACTACAGAGTACTAATGACATGAGGAGTATACTGGCATAAAGTGGCTCTGCACATACTTGTTTAGGCAGATATAGTTTAAACAGTGATGAATACTGCTTAACTGTACTGAGATCTTCCTGTTCTCCATCTCTTGTCCCTTGTTTTATACCTAGATCACAAACATTTTAGGGTAGGGACTACTATGTTTTGCTTGTATGGAGCTTAGTATAGTGTGGCCTTGATCAAAGAACCTCAGCTACTCTTAGAGTCCATCTTCATTCACATTAGTCACGTTATCATCTGAAAAAAATGAGTCTCTCAACTCTTCAATTGAAATATTTGCTACATTGTCTGTGCTCTGTAGACCCCAGAGGTGGTGATCACAGACAGCTTGCTATATCTATTGCCCACCTAGAATGTTGTAGAGAACTGCAATTTGTTCACTAACTTTTGTTTCTCTTAAGTGAATTTAATATGTTTTATACTTTTCAATTTACTAAAGTGCTAGTAGTTTATTAAAACAGAACATTAGATTGACCTGTATACCTGTACCACAGGACTGTTGTGAAGATTAATAATTAGATAATGTTTGTAAAGCACTTTTTATAAGTGAAAAGTGCTATAAAGTGATAAGTATTATTATTGCAGCGTGATAGAGATCACAAAACACAAGTGAATTAGCTTAGGTTTAATCCTTATAAGGCAAAGCATACCAGGGGCAAAATAACATTACAGTTATTTTTCTTACATCCAGCACTTCATTAACTACCACACAGGGTTATATAACTCTGTGAGAGTCTAACTTAGTAAAGTTTATAATCATAGCTGGAAAAGTTCTCACGGGTTTTGCCGGCAAGGCTTGTATGTACAGCCTTTAAGGTCACACAGAGTTCCTCCAGCTATGCAGCGTTAGTGCCTCCAGTTGCATGTAAGGACATCGCTGCCCATTTTGGCTCTCTCCAAGTTAACCCCTGTTGCAGGAAAGCCTCTGTCTAGGTTAGATAATACATGTCACTAGATACAGGCCTTCACTGCACGTAAAGTTGCATAATGCCATTGAATGAGTACAGATATCTTTATCTTCCTAGGATTTTACTATGCTTTCTCTCCCCACCTCTTTTCCACAGCCCTAGTCACTTCTTAATCTGTGCTTTTCCTCTAAATTTTTACTAAAGATGTGAGAAAGGTGCTCCCCAGCAAATTCATTGCTTGTTTTCTGGCTCCATTCAAGTCTTGGCTTTGACCAAGTCAGTCAGCACTTTCTTTCCTCTTTAATTCTCACTTATTGCTGATCTTGGCCTATTGCTACTGCTGCAATCATTGCTTTTCCTGAGGATGCCATAAACACAGACTGATTTCTCAGGTCCAGTTCTAGTGCTGCCTTTTTTCTGCCCCATTGTCTGTAGGACAGTCTTGAGCCAAAACCTTGAGACGTAACATTTGTTATTTGGTATAGCTACCCACTGTTTTCTGAAGAGGAACGTGAAGTAGCCTCCTCGAAGAAGTGGTATACCTAAACTTTGGAAAGCAATCCGTTAAGAAAAATTACGTGCCTCTTTCAATTGGATTAAAGTTCCCCTAGGCTGCTTGTGGGGGTTTTTTGTGGGTGTGTGAGGTGTGGGATTTTTTCCCCCTCCCCTCCTTTTTTCCTATAGGAACTGTTAGCAGACAGCCTCTTAAATCCTGGCTGCTGCTATATGACCTGACTGTACAACTACCTCTTAATTTTACACGAGCCACCCTACCCCAGCTGAAGCATTTCTTTGTCTTATCTTTAAAAACCCCAAAATCAAACCCCAAGATGTGCACCAAGGTACTATGTCTCCCACTACAGTTCACATCCAAACTACTGTGGTGAGTTTAGTGCATTTGTTGGCTTCTGAAATGTGTCTTAAAATGTCAGGTCTTGTATGGCAAGTGCTGAAGAGAAACCAGTTACCTTGAGCACCAGGTACAAAGCTTCAGGGGAACAATTTCTGGACATCTCAGACAGGTGTAATTGCAGCTCATAGAGCGTATTTGGAAGGCACCTATGCTGGGAGAGACCTGCAGTCTACAGAGCTCACAAGATCATGGCTTCTCATCCGCATCGTCTTTAGACATCCTCAACATACTGCCTTCAGACAGTCTCAGGAAGGTGACATTGTGGTCCTCAGTAAGAAGGACCCCATCTTTGTCTTCATGTCCAGATGCTGACTGTGGCACATACAGTTACCATGTGGGCTAGAACAGCAGGAGGCTGGAGAGAACCACAGCCCTGTGACCTGCCCTGCTCCACAAGCACGTTTGTAAGGGGAGTAGCTGAGCTTGCCCGGTGGGCCTTGCCCCCATGAAGTAGCCATGTCGGCCTTTCTGGGGGAAGCAGGGTAGGCAGAGGTGAACTTGATCCTAAGCACAGCCCAATGACTCTTGTGCATACTGGTAACTTTGGGAGGTAGATACGAGAGCTGCTAAAATGAAAATGTAGATGAACAGGCAAAAGACTTGATTTAGGGACCTACGGATATATTTCTATTATACTTGTGGGTTTGTGCGGTGGTAAGACTTCTGTGTGGATAACAATGAGAGGGAACTGTAACTCTGTAAAGGAAGGGGAAGCTCCACCTTACCCAAATTGGAACCAGCTGACTCCAAAAACCAACAGGGTGGGGAAGGGATTATTTATAGTCAAACCAGCAAGGGAAGGATTGTTTATAGCCAAACCTGGAAGCAAGGCAACAGGTGGTGAGGAGCACTTGGGTCAGACAAAGACATCTGCTAGGAATGTCAGCAATACAAAGGTAACCCTGTATCCAGTAGTAAATGATAGGACAGAAATTACAGCTGACCTGGAGGAAGAAAGGTTGCAGTGGCATGTTTGAGGGAAGTAACAACGTGTCAGACAAAGGAATTAACTAAAAGTAGGCATGCCGCCAAAAATAAAATCTATTGCTGAGAGACTTAGAGTCAAAAGTAGGTGAACTAGGTGCCTGGGGATGGAAGAGGACTGACCTTCACAAAATAAGTGCAACTCAAGCAGTTGATACAAATGCAATATTGTAGTATATAATTATTAACTGGACAGAATAGATAGATGCTGGAGTATTTCAGCACATGGCTATAAACAATGTATAACAAACCAGCCATGAGGATGGGGTGTAGTTTTCTGCAGTCAAACCAGCCAATATTTCTCAATAAAAAAGGCATACAGTAATTTAACAGGGAACTGCTGTTCTTCTAGTACAGTGTTTTTAAATGGTTTAGGAATATCCTACGCTTTGTGTAAGTTCTTTAGTATGAGGTTATTTTTAAACAAGATAATTCACAAAAAATAATGGTAGGTTTATAATGCTTTTTGCCTGCTCAATGAAATGATGTTGAAGACATGATTCTTGTTCTCACCAACTTTGCTTGCTGTTACTCTGTCATTATATAATGTAGACAGAAATACATAGAGGCCCAGAGGCCTACTGCTTGAGTATAAAGAGGGGTTAGTATAAATGAAAATTGTTCCCTGTTTGCGTAGTTGTGAGGAATATAAAAGAGGTAGCATTTACCCATCTATAGAATGGTTGTATGTGACAACAGGGCAGGGTTTGAAGAACCAGTTTCTTCAGATGATTATTCTGAAGACCAGCTAGTTCTTCACAGGTGCAAATGGAGACCACTCAGTCATACATGAACTGCCTCAAGGTATCTATCTATACTATAGTAATAGTGGCCACAACGTAATTAGGCTTCATGTCTTTTGGAGAGAGATCACAATAACCTCTGTGGCTCAACACTGAGAATCCACCACTGGACAGTTTAAACCATTCTGAAATGTGCTTTGGGATGTTTGCAGTGTCTAAAGCAAATTCTAATGGGCTAGAAAAATGTCTCGCTATCTTGGATTCTGGTCATTTTCTATGTTAAGAAGAAATTAATGAAGAAATGTAGAGATAGTCAAAGAAAGACTTTACTGTAGAAGAGACTTGGATTTTTAATTCAAAGTGGGGAAAGGTGCAAAATTAGGAACTCTAAAAAGGAGAGGAATGGTTGGGAGGGGAAAGGGAATGAATTGATAAGGAAGAAATACAGAACTGGTCAAATGAAATTTCATGCATCTCATAATTAGCATGTAGAACTCATTGCCATAAGATATCATGGGAGCCAAGCACTTAAGAGGATTGAAAAAGATCAGACATTCGTATGGGTAATGAGAGAATCCAAATTACATTGAGTGGAATAAAAACGCTAATAAAGATGTAAAACTTTATGCTTGTGGGCAGGAGCCAAACACATGTGGAGGGGGTTCTAAGGAAACTCCACCCTGGAAGTGATTATTCCATAATTTTCCCCCTGGACTTTTTTTGCTTTCCTTTGTAGCAATAGGTACTAATGCAACTGAGCATCTGCTGAGGAACTCTGTGTTCCCTTGCATTTATGCTTGTGTAGGAGGGGAGAAGAGGGTGCTGCAAGAATATGCTCCTATTCAGTGTTCTCAGGAGGAAATAACTTTTAGGCAGCTCTAGAGAAAACAAGCAAAGTAACCTTGCTGTAACTGGCATCAGGCCTGGCTCCTCAGTTATGTGGAAGAAAGACCTGGTCAAGTTATCCTTAGCTCTCAGCCCCCCACACCTGAGCCAGGAGTGGATTCTGTGCAACGCAGAGATGACTTTCTGCAAGCCCATTGTATTTTTACTCCCATCTTCTCCTTCAAAGTACCTTCATCATTTGAGGTACATAAATACATTATTCATACCTCATGTAATCTGCATCATACTGGCACTCTGCAGGTCACAGGTGGTCTGTAAGCAGCAGTGCATGTTAGGTCTGTTGCCTGGGGTCTCGATGCAGCCCCCAGCCTGACAGGTGAGCCAGCACAGCAGATGTGCTTTCCACCCCTGCCCTCCATCACATTGGGACTGCATCTAGCACATGGTGGTCTGCTCCCCTGACCTCTGTTCTGTGTGATGAGATAGAAAACTTTGGGAATCACTTTCCCAAATCAAAGTGAGAGAATCTTACCAATTAAAAATGGTAGTAGATTGCTGCTAATGTTTTTGTCATTTCCAAAGGTAATGCATTTAATCCTGTCTTTTGCTGTTGCTTGACCCTATGGCTGCTGTAGCCACTTCCAGGCACTGAGTTCATCTGCATGGAAATATGAGCAAAATAGCACAGTAGTCATACTGTATATTTCATAGGAATTTGAGAAGGAAGAGGAAACTGCTTCAACACTGCCTCCTTTTCATACTTCATATCTCTAAAAGTAGCCAGTTAATTACATTCCATGGTTACTGCTATTGTAGTATGTGCTTATTTTAAGTGCAAAGATAATCATTGATTGTACACTCTTGACTACACTATTAATGTTTTCAATACCCACATTGTGTTTACGTTTTGCTTTATAACTAACTCTTAGCCATTGTGGTTTTAACATGTAGTAATTCAGTGAATACTGTCTTCACGTAATGCCCTTGCCATTTCATTCTGCGGTATTAAGTGTTGTTTTTCTAGGAAGGTCTTGAAATGTGGGGCATTATGTATGAGTTATGCTAATTTGTTAGGGCAATGAATACATTAATTTCATTAGTAAATGGCCTCAAAGCAATAATTACCAGTGTAGGTGTGTCAGAAACGATCATGTTCAGTTTTGCCAGTTAATTATTAAGATTTTGTTCTAAGGGACCCAGATTTGACATCCAGCTTCAATTTAGCCATAAATATAAGCCTGAAGTGTATCGGGCTGAAGAAATCTAGCCAAGAACTTGTTTTGCTCTTAGAAATTTCTACATTTTGTATAACTGTGACTGCCAATAAGATGCCAAAATAATTAGTGTCAGTGATATGAGGTTTATACTATACCTCCCAAAAAGGCACATCATAATGAAAACAGCAATTGCACTTTCTCATTCCTCTCGTCTTGCCTTATGTTACAGAATGCTGAATTATTCAATGGTAGTATTACTTGCTAGCGCAGTATTAAATTTGAAATGGCTGCAGTTTGTCGTTAAAGCTGAAGGGTGTTTTTTTAATGGAGTTTACTTCTAATGGCCTAATTAGGTTTCTAAGTTATATGCATGCACTTCTTGAACTTTACATGGCTAACACTGTAAAGGAAACAAATGAAGAAGGCACCTGTGCACTTGGGTGCATAGATATGACCCTATTTTTGGTTTCAGTGGACCTGTTGAGAGCACCTCATAAACCACTTTCAGTAATAATATTCTTCTAGGTACCTTATAATTGTATTGTTTTTCCAAAGGAAACTTTGAAAATCCTGTACTTGAGCTGAGATACATTTCTCAGTTATTGAAATGTTAGCAAATAAGAATTCTGTTTTGTTTTTGCAGTCTGTTTTGTAAAATAGAGACATAGAATGAGGGACAGAGACCCTCTGTTCTCATCACTGAAGTTACTTATAGCTTCTTTCAAAACATACTTTACGTTATAAATTGCAAGGCAGAAGTTTTCAGATCACTGCAGAAGAATGCTAAAAAAATAGTACTGATAGCTGTTTACTGACTCTTTTTAGTTACATCATCAAACATGCTGCACTACTCAGGTGTATCATAGGAAAATGCACCATATATAGAAGCAAAGGACATATAGGGGTCCCTACATTTCCCATCAGTTCACATGGATAACAGCCAGGCCAGCGGCTATTTCAGCTCTGAAATACACTTTATGTTGAGTGCAGGACTCCAGCCAAGCTCTTCAGATTTAGAGCGGAAGCTGTCATTAGTCCAGTCCAGTATATCCTTACTTTGTGTATAAACTCTGCAGAGTATATATGTGTATTCACCAGTCCAGTATACACTTGCTCCCTGACCTTATTTCATAATCTCAAGTCAGTGAATAATGATATTACATCCAGCTTCTTTGATTTACAGATACGAAGAGTGGGTGTCTAATTGTGGCTTTCTTCTTTTGCATGATTTATAACTTTCCATTAGTTTGCCGTGGGACAGATATACGCAAATTCAGCTGGTTTCACCATGAATTTTGACATGTGTCTGGGCTGCCTGGTTACTTTCCCTACTTTCTTGTCAAGCTCCTGAGAAACCTAACCACACACACACACAAATTATTGTGCTGTTACTACAGTAATTTCAGGCCAGTATACCCTTTTCTCTGGCTGGATGGATTTTATTCTGGACCACTTCTCTGCTGCCCCAGTATTTGTTTAGGGACTCAGAAGCCAAGGGTATGAGATCCTTTCTGTCTCAGATTGTGCCATTTTTCCCAAGATATTGGGATGAAAATGAGTCTTCCTTCTGTTTATTAGGCAATTAACTGAAATGTACTGACAGTTAGTATTCAAACAAATCTAGAGTGGCACAAATCTATCAGAGTAATTTAGGAATACTGTTCACCATAGAGATTCTGGAATATGTAGCAAAATGTAGACAAAATCCCTTCTTAATTTTATTCCCAAAAGATAAATCCCCTGGGAAATCAAATTTTGTAAAAAGCTGTCAGTAGCAAAGAAATTTTTTTTCCTCTCAGTGATCAAACATCCTAGTCTTTCAGGGAATAGGTTTCCAGCAAGTCTGTTACTTAACTGCATATTCTTATTTTTTGCCATTAGTATTAAGTTTAAACATTTAAGGATTGATTTAATATTTATGGCATAGTTTAATAAAAGTTTAGTGATGTAAGGGAGCTGATTGCAAAGATGTGCTTTGCACATAAGCCCCACTAGAAACTCATTTACTTACAGAATCAAATGCTAAGTAAAATAAACAGCTTGGCTTTCTACTGACATTTTATAGCCACCTTAAGGGAAAGGTGGGGAGGGGGATTGTGTTGCCATGTGGATTTAATTCATGAACTTCCACTCAGAATGCTCAAAGGCAATACGGTAGTTGAGCCAACTTTTTCTGTTAAATCACCAAAAGAGTGTTTTTTTGGTGGTGGTGGTGTTTTTTTTTTTTTTACAAAATATAGGGGATCAACTGCAGCTGCAAAGAGGAAATTTAGAATTATCATCATACCAGTATCAGAAGGTCCTTTATAGCTTCATAAAAGTTCACAGCTAGAGTATTTGCTGCCAACTCATAAAAGAACTAATGAAAATTTCTGCAGATTTTTTTTTTTTTTTTGTGGACAGTGATTTCTTAATCCCCTAAATCCTGATGAATTCTTATACTCAAAACATTTGGAAAAGAGGAAGGAAAAGGACTTCTTGTGGCTTTAATTAGGTAGGTCACACTTAAACTCACTATGGGACAAAATGCTACAGTTTTTACTTGGGTGATATTGCCATACTCCAAGTGTACCCATTAACACCAAGAACCGTGTGACAGTATTATTCAATGTAAAAGAAAAAGAATTATAAGATTGTCTTGGCTTTGTGAAGGTAAATTGCTACATTGTCAAATTTAAAATTTGATTTATAATCATAAGAATGATTATTGCTTCAACATTTAAAAAACCTCTGTAATTAAGCAATAAGTTTATTTCAGATAAGTAGCAGTAATGAAAGCCTTGTGTTTTAATGTACCTCACAGAGTGTTGTAACTCAATAATTCACAGATTCTCTGAGCTTTTGTGCCTAAAAGCAGAAAGCTTCTATTATTTACATTCATAAAACTATGAAAATTATATCAATGTTTTTCTCTCCAACTGCTGTGGAGAACCATTCCCAAAAGAAAAGCTAGTGATAGTAAAGAGTCAGGTGAATATTTATCAAATCTGAGGATAATATGAGTTTTGGTGTTGGTTTTGTTCTAGTTACTGATCATCTTCCTCCCACCCCTCCTAGTTACTCTCGTGTTTATAACATCAAAGCTCCTCTATATTTGTCACTTCTATGTTATTACTCTGTCTCTTCTTCCCTGCAACATCATCTAGTTGGACAGAGCCTCTCCCAAGAATAGCCTATATTTTTGAAGTTTCATACTTAAAAGTTAAACTTGAAACAATATTTGAAATTATGTAGTGAGAAAAGTTCTGGATTATACTAATAGAAGGGCATCACTTGGTGCCACCAGACTAGAGAGGACGTGTTTCAAAACCAGAATGTTTCCAACACTATTGCTGTTAAAGGATTTATCTCTTGGGAAGAGGAGATTCCTTAATCAAAGGAGCTAAACTGGAGTCATAGCGTTACTCTAGTTTTATATTTAAACATACATTTGTTAAAGTGACTTGCATAGAGGTGGCACCCATAACTAGGAGAAAATAGCAACAGATTCTGAAACTCTGTAAAGAGCAGAATCATTTAGGAACTGCCTTTGTAGGTGGAATAAGAAGGGGAAAAAAGTGGAAAGTGTTGAGGGGAAAAAAGCTCCATGATTTTCACCATGCTGGTTCTTTAGCTTTCTGAGCTTGTGAATAAGGGTAGTGTCTGTACTCTTTTCATCTGTGTAGTTGTGAAAACTTGTGAGCTATCTTTTTTTTCTCCAAAGAGTAATAGTGCAGTGAAATATGACCTCTTTCATAGATCTGTCCGAGTCACGCACTTAACAGAGCTGAGCCATTCAGGCTGTCTTCGAAGCCCAAGCCATTTTATCATTTTGCATGCAGTGTGCCTCAAGCTGTGAAGCTATTTGTTGAACTAGGCCATGTTACTGTTTGACTGAGAGGAAGAGAAATGTTCCATATTATGCTTAATTTCCATATAATTGTTTTAATCTTTGTTTTATAATAAATGTAGAAAAGTGCCCTGAGGGTACCTTTTTGTTTGGTATTGTAGGTGTCTCATTTAGAGTCCAAGCAAGATGAAAATGTTCAGGTCTGCTTTTTGTTTTGCTCACCTGAATGGTTTACAAAACACACTCCAAAAATAAAATATTCAGCCATTCTCACTGCAGAACTCTGCCTCCACATGTGAAATCACGCGAGGCTGCATTTCCCATCCATATCATTCTGCATATGTTTAGCAAATCAGATTTAGGACAAGTGATAGCTTTGGCTGGAGAGATGTACTCCTGCCACCTCCATGAAACATTTGGCTGTTGCTGAGGAATGGCATGTTCCAAGTTAAAAGTAACGGGGGAGTGAGGTTAGAAGGTATCTCTTACGGGCAGCTCACCACTGCTTCCTGTCTTGCTTCTTGACGCCTCTTTGATCAAAGAGGCTGAATAAGTAGTCTTACATAAAGAAAATTGCAATCTCCAGAAGTTCTGAAGGGTCAAGATCTATGAGAAAATGCACAGGAGTCTTGTATGGAGTCCTTTCCGTTTGGCACTCTACCTAGATGTTTTAAACCCAGTCAATGGCAGCATGTCTTGCCTAGTTGCCAATGGCCAGCTGTCTGCACCCTTCGCTCTCAGACTTTAATTCCTAGTGATGTTTTCAGATGTGTCTCTGTTTAGGGGTGGCTATTTCTGCATGCCACCCCATCCATACACCTGAACTCCACTCACGCAGATCTACTAATGTGAGGACTCTCTTGGGCGTACTCAACCAAAGAGCACACTTCGACACAATTCCTTCACCCCAGTCTCATGGGAGCGAGTTAGAGAATTAACAGAGCACACAGTGATAAGGGGGTGAAGGAAGATCCTGGAGAGTTTTTCTGTTTGATTCTGTAGAAGTTAGAATAATGACAAGCTATCTGCAGAGTTCAAGGAACCATTATAATCCACTGAAACACATCCATGGGATGCCATAGCAAGCCTATAGAAAGTGCAGCACTGTATAATACCTTTCCATAAGGGTGTTCTTATTTGGTTTTGATAGGAGGTGGTAGTTGCTGAAATCAGTGGGGTGGGAGGGTTTTCTGTTCCTGCCTGACAGAACAGAAAAATATGGAAACTTTGGATAGTTCTTTCACGTTACTTTCATGCCTGAAATAGATCTCAGTCTTCAGGGTGAAAACAAGCACCCTGATTTCACCAAATGTTAATGTTTAGTTCCATGGTCCCTTTAATAACAAGTCCAGTGAAAAGTTATATGAATACGTTTTTTGACATTTTGTTTATTAGCATTTTATCTATGCTAGTAGTAAATGAATAGACTTGTCAGCAGAAATCTCTTGGTGAAGCAAATAAAGAATCTTAATAGGCAAGGGGAATAGAACTAAAGGCAAATTGCTCACAAAGACCTCTAATTTATTGGTTTCTTTTTTCATGAAGATTCTGTGCGGGATTCTGGCTTTGCCAGAAGAAACAGCTGAATGATGACATGGATTCTCAGAAAGAAACTGTGCTGTCTGGTAGGAAAGGGGAAGACTTGAGGAAAGAGTCTTTTTCTTTTAACACTTCCTTCAAAATACTGCATACCACACAGTGAAAAGTTTTCTTAGTTTGATTTGTTGGTTTCAGTGAACTGGCCAAGCCTGCATTTACAGAAGTGGTGTGATGCTGGTTCCTCTTGTAAGTGACTGGCTGCAGTAAAAGAACAAGTGAGGGTTCTCTGGGTCTTTGTTGTGCAAATGGGGCAGAGCCCTGGGTTCAGGATATGCAGCTTCATGGGACTACTTCTGGCTTGCTCTACACACCTGTAGCCACTGGTACTACTGGCACATTGCTCTTTGGGCACGTAAAGTTACTGGGAGGTATGGCACTGCCTTATTCTGCCCCCCCATCCTAGTTAGGCCAGACTATTCTCCCAAACAAAAGGAGAAGCTACAAATTCCAGGGTTAAAATTATGAAAATGGTTTGGAATATGCTTAGTAGTTACAAGTTGGACATTTTGTATTTCATTACCTGTTGACCGCTGTGCAGTCAACAGCAATCACAAATGTAGAGCATACAACTAAATAAAGTTGTATAATTATTAGAAATAGGTGTCTATGCTGCATTGCTCTCAAATCTATTGCTGCAATAGAAACTGTATCTGTAGGGCTCTTCAGCCAGGTGGGCACAAGGAGCTGTCATGCGTCACAGTGCATTAGAAGTAGCTGTGGACTCTTTTTCAACACAAGTCATTATGTGCCAAGATTACTAGAACTTTTCTGACCCAACCCATTTGGCCTTCAGTTTTATGTTGGTGGTATCAGATAAAGTGCTGTGTTTTCAAAAAAGTAATTGCTGAGTGACCTTACAGGGCAAGTTCATCTTCTTATTCCTTCCCTTGCGTTGGACAGGCAGAAAGGCACAGAATGTAATGATGCATCCCTAAAAGTGTATATTGGGTTTGTATGGTAGGGTTTTGATAATGGCAGAGGGACCACAGAGGTGACTCCTGTGAGAAGCAGCTAGAATCTTCCTCACTTCCAAGTTGGACCTGTCTCTGGCCAGGCCGAGCCAGTCGGCACATCTGTGATAACATATTTAAGAGGGGGAAAAAAAACCTGCTGGGCAACATGCAGAAGGACAGAGGAGTGGGGTGTGAGAGAGACAGCCAGGCAGACCCACAGGTCAGTGCAGAAGGGGGGGAGGAGGTGCCCAGAGCAGGGGATGCCCTGCAGCTGTGGTGAGAGGGCAGGCTGTGGCCCTGGAGCCATGGAGGGTCATGGGGGAGCAGAGACCAGTCTGCAGCCCTGGGTGGGAGGGCCCCCAGGTGGCTGTGCCTGAAGGAGGCTGTGACTCTGTGGGAAGCCCATGCTGGAGCAGGCTGCTCCTGAAGGACTGCACCCCACAGAAGGGACCCACGCTGGAGAAGTTTGTGAAGAACTGCAGCCTGAGGGAAGGACTCACATTGCAGAAACTCATGGAGGACTGTCTCCCGTGGGAGGGACCCCATACTGGAGCAGGGGCAGAGTGTGAGGATCCTCCCCTGAGGAGGAAGGAGTGGCAGAGGCATGTGATGGACTGACCCAAACCCCCGTTCCTCATCTCCCTGTGCTCTTGGAGGAAGGAGGCAGAGAAATGTGGAGCAAAGCTAAGCCCGGGAAGAAAGGAGTGGACCCACAAGCTTTTCCTTCTATGTGCTTGTCTCCATCCCACCAGGGATGGAGTGAGCAAGCAGCCTTGTGGTGCTTAATTGCTGACTGGGCCTAAACATTGACAAAGAGCTTGAAGTCAAGTTGGTAAAAGGTGGAGAGCTAGGGAGTGGAAGTAGAATAGGGCAGATCAAATAATTTTAGGGAAATAATTTGTTTCTTTGACTAAGTAAATTTCCTTTCCAATATTAAACTCATTCTCAGAGCCTCTGTCATTGTCACGCGACCATGTCAGTATGTCATTATTAAGTATATAAAAAACCCAAACAAACCAAAAACCAAAAAAAGGCCAACCAAAAAACCAACAAGAAAGAGACAAATGCTTAAACATGGCAATCTAGAAATTGTAACATTTTTAATTTAGTGTTTTATTGGTATTTTAATTTATTGTTCCATTGGAAGCACTACTGGCTTTCAGGTGGAAAGAAGAATGAAAGAACAGATTAACTCTATCCCAACCAAAACCATGTCAAGGTAGTAAGATGAGAACTCGTTTGATTATGTAGACTAATTGCCTGTTGGGTTTTTTTTTCTCTCCTCTAATTATGTTCCTAAAATTAATTCCTTCCATAAATCTAGTTCAATAACTTCTGTTCCAATAAAAGCTTGTCAGACTTTCCTGCTGGAGAAACAACCTGAGAAAACAAAACAACTGTAGCTACTTGGGAAATGTGAAACGTAGGAGAAACTACAAGTACTTTTTCTTTGTACCAGATCCTGACAGGAAAGACAAGACTCCAAGAATGTGGTTTAACAAGGCTGTAACTTTACATAATGTTTCAAGGAACTATCTGACAATAATTCATCCAGCACAGGTCATTCATCCTATTGTAATCCACGTTGTAAAGGGCCCCTGCCAGCTCTCTACCCCATCAGCCAGGCACAGCACCATTGCTGAGACTTCGCTGCTCTCCCCTCGTGCAAGGTAGGGGGAGTTGACTCCTCACTATTCAGGAGATTCAGAGCTTCAACCCGTTCTTCACCAACTCCTTTTATTAGTAAGTGCTTTCCTCTGTGCAACGGCAATTCTAGCTTTCTAAATGGACAAGAAGCCCTTTTGAAAAATTCTCTAAACCAGGAATTTGCTGAATTGCAACTCTCCCTTTCATTCCCTGAAGAGGAAAGAGAAAGGATAAAATAAGATGTTTGTCACATTTACACACTGTGAAGATGCTTCTCAGGTCCACGGAGACTGTGTGATATGCATGAGAAGGTTCTGAAGTGCAGTAATTTTACAACGCTAAAGCTGCTGTCATTTTTTAAGAGTCAGTTTTCTGGATGCAACTGGAGGCAAGAGAAAAAGTTTATAAGGTCATTTGATTTAGTGGGGGCAGACAGGAGAATGAGGAAGGGAAAAAAGACTTAACATCTACAACACTGTTTAGTCAGAATGTCCTGAAACAAGCTCCTCTGTTAGGCCATGAGAACAAAGTAACTTCTGGTTCCTTATAGCACCAGTTTTGAAGGTGCTAAAAACTTTTCCAGGTCAGGCAAAGCTGCTCCATCTCTCAGGCTGCCAGAAGTTGGTTCTAACTTACAAGAGGCCCATGCATACAACTTTAAAGGCTGGATAGCTTGCAAATGCTGGGAGAGCTTTGTTTCTGAATGGGGCACTAGCTTTATGAAAGTTAACATAAAAGACAGCCTTATTTATCCACATTAAGGTCAAATTAGTTTCATACCACTAAATAAATAGGGTGATGAAACATTTAGTTCCCTTCAATAAACTAATCTCTAAAGATTTAACTTAAAATATACTTTTGTACCCTCATATATCACAATTGCTTCTCTATGAATGAAAACTGCGATCAAAATATTCCTATCTATCTTGTACTTTTTGTCTGGACACTTGTGTTTTGGTGTGGAAATATATAAAACTTGCATTCAAGAAGTTGCCTTCTCAAACTACTTTTAATACCATTATTTCATCAGATGATTTTAATTTTCTGCATGACATTATCTTTTCAAGCTGACATAAGACTGGGCTGTCATATTTGCATATTCAAGATGGAACTGTATAGCTTAACAGTGTTTCTGCCTGTGTATGGATTTTTTTCATTTACTTATTATTATTATTTTCACTTGGGGGAATCTAAGAAACAAATCCTTCCAAAAGGATTTCTTTGGGTTTTTAGGTGATTTTGTTCTCCTCTTTTTAACCAGGGGAGATTTCACTGGATGGTTCTAAAATGTGCTGTAGTATTATATTCAAGTGATGATTTGTACATATATTGGACATAATTTCCTTTTCTTGCAGGCATGTAATGTAGATTTCTTCAAGGAGAAAGGGATGATTTTAATTTAAATTGCATAGCAGACGGAACAGGGACAGATTATCATTAGAAACGGGTGAGGGTGGAGGAAAAAAAGGCTTCTGACTTAAGTAAAGTGCCAGATACGTACTGCTTAGATTTAAATTCCACAGCTAAAAGAAGTTGCATTGGAAGAGACGCCATGCTGGCTGTCTATGGAAGAGCTGTGAGGGTTGATCATTCGGTATTTGAGAATTAGTGAATTAACAGTACTTCCTGCTGGAATACAAACATCCTGTCAGGCAGTCATCATGTTTCATAATGATGCCTCACAACATGTGAAAATGTGACATATCTGGTGCTTTTCCTTGCCCTTAGCAGTCAAACTCTGTGAATAGGTACTCAAGTAGTGAATGGGAAGTAGAAAGATGTCCTAATTTTTCAATTCTTCTTAATTCTTCTATGGGAATGGTGTAGGTCACAAGTAAAATCTTTTTTATGACCTGCAATATTAGGATTGTGTCTAGTGCAGACCTCATTGAGTTTTGATAACTAAGGTGGTTTAATGACACACTGTGGGTTTTTTCTTCAATATGTATGTGTGCTTAACATGATCATGTTTTATATGTATAATTCAAATAGTAAATACTGGAAAGAAAAATTAAATATTTCCTTTTCAAGCAAAAAGTTGGGGACTATTGTTTTTTAAAGAAGGTTTAAAAATACCTTTTAACTGAACCTCTGCTTTGTCTGTAATACCTGATTTCTAAAATTGTACCTTAAAAATGCAGCACTGTTTTATTTTTCTTCCCCTAGCTTTATGCTATGTAGTTTTCAATTCACTCTCAATTAGTCATGTCAGTGTAGTTTTCTGACCCCAGCGTCCAAAATCATATAGTTTGTAACGTGGCTGGGCATTTGGATAAGAATTGCTTTGCAGCACAAGGGCTGGGTTTTTCAAAACCCTTCTATTAAAGACTGTGATGAAATATTTTATGCCTGTACTGTCTGCAGTAATATGTGGAATTAAGGAGAGGTGTAAAACATAAAACCTCTAGAACCTCATATGATTATTCATATTGAATTGAAGTAAATTATATTGCTCAATGAGAGAGTTTTCCAGCTCTAATGCAAGATTTGTTGTGTTTCTTTACCTACTTTATTCTTACATGTGAGATACTGGCTATGGAGGGAAGCATAGAGTAGTAATCTGGCCTTTCATCTCCGGAGAGAGAGGGATTTATAAATTGGATAAAGGTCAGTGGGGAATATTAGTTTAGTTGGTGATGTCAGACGAGTTCTTCTCTAGATCACACAACCACTGTGCAATTGGAAAAAGTATGGTAATGGGCTGTGGTCTGTCAATTTAATGAGATATCGAGGGGGATCAGAAGGATCGAGATAGGTTTTTAGTATCCACTGCAATGCTGTGCAAAAATGTCTCACAGAAAAACGGAGATGCTTTAATTATAGCCCTGAAAGGGAAACGTGACTTACTCTGTGGAGCCTTGGTCTGAACGGTGGTTCACAGTACGCACTGTTTTGAGGCATCCAAACATGGAAGTTTGTTCAGATCATTCCAGAGGTCAGAATGTGCCTTTCTCATCACACCAACTTTCATCTGAGTGTGCCCTCGCCTTGCAGGGGAGCACTACAAAAGGCATGCAAATTCCAGGTGGTGCCTGGTAAAGTTCAGAATCCACTCCGGTACGTGTTGCACTACAGGGGAAGACTGCCATCCTGGGACTACAACGTTACCAACAGACACTCCCCAGGCAGCAGAAGAAAACAGGAAAATTGTAGAGCTGCAACTGTAGACATAGCCGTTTTGTGATGATAATACCATGCACAGGGCTGTAAATTACTCACACAAGCAACTAACGTATTTTATATCTTCTCAAATTGTCCAGCAGCTTTGCAGCATCTGTGAAAATACTCATTGTTTGGAAATTGCACTGATTGTAATTCCAAGAAATTATTCTTGGTTTTAGACAGGTCCTTTGGAAAATACCGATTTTTTTGGAGTCTGAGAAGCATTTGCACATTTTGCATTTTGTTAGTCACTTGGATCATGTGATATTTTTCCTGTCTCTGGCTATGGAAGGTTGATTCTTATAATGACAATTTTATTTCAGGTGGAAAGCGTCCCTTCCATCTGTTTTTCCTTATCACTAATTTGGTGAACATTTGTCACTGAATACCTTCCTTGTATAGATTTTATGGACAACTAAAATAACAGTCGCAAATTCAGCCACACAAAAAGTGGTGTGGGGTTTTTTTAGCAAAAATGTATTTATAAAGCTTTGAAATCTTAATGTTAGGCTATTAAATAAATATGCATTGTATTGTGTGATAGCCTGGCTGCTGGTAATGTGCTTTGGATACATCTCCGTGTGTGCTGGTTGTGGCCTCCTCTGCATGCAGGTCACTGGATGTGTTCGCAAGCTGCCTGCATGCACAAAGCATCACCATATTGTATCTGTCTGTTACACACATCAAGTAGGGATTTCACATGCAATTGCCTTTCAAAGTGGAGAATGTTGTCATACCCTTACATACAAGGACCTAGGAACTGTGAATCTTCACCTCATTTCTCCCAAGGCTCTTTGAGACTTGTTCTTTCTTTTCTTGCAAAATGACTGCAAGTACAGGGAGATTTGAGTGCTTTATCAGCATCATAACTATTCCTTGAGAAGGCTCCCCACATCTTGAAGTCTATAGCTATGGAAAATAAATCCAGATTCCTAATATCAATTTTTCTTTTAACCTATTTGTATATGATTTATTGTAGTGGAAAGTCAGATGATGATAAGATAACACTGTTTAGAGGTCATTAAAGAGTTTTCAAGAAGTTTCTACAAAGGTACTGTTCTTATATTGTCAGTACGATAAGAAAACTAACAATTTATGTCAAAGTTTGCGAAATGTGTTTGTCTGATAAACAGTCTCCTCAAGGGACATCAATCTTACTTCCTTCTCAGAGTACATTGTATTTTTCATGAAGTGAACTTCAGTGACTCCGCACATTCATGTGTGTGATATTGCAGCATCTTAAGCAGCGTTTTTTCTGCTGTGGTGGCTGTAATGCAGCGTGCGGCTTGGTGCCACGTATTGTACCAGGCACTAACAACCAGAAACCTTTGCTTCGGCAGAAGCCAGTGATCATATATTCTTCTTTAGGCAGGTGAGAACATGATTGATATGATCTCCATTCCTGGACCTCAGAGTATGTTTCTTCTCTTAAAGGAAAGATGTTTCTGTAGCATAAAAATTTGGTTTGGAAGATGGTCAAAAGGGAGTTACAACATGGGGCTGCTTTATAGAATAGTGTTCTGACGAGACATTCTGCATTGATGTCATTAAGAAGCATATTTGGCTAAAACCAGCTAAAATATAGACTGTATAATCTGCATTCTCACTGTTTTTCTTCACGTGCATTTCAGCTTATTACAGTATAAATCACTTCTCAATTGCCTGGAGCTGAAACAATGCATCTGAGCTTGGGTTAAAAGCCTGTAAGTGCTTCTTTACTTGAACAAAGTGAAATCAGGTTACATTAATAGAAGTATTAATTAATTTGCCCTCATTTATTCAGTAGAATTAGCATTATTGAAAAGCCTTTACCATCTTTAAGTATGGTTAAAGTGCACGCAGCTTTAGTGACAGAGTTTCCTCTGTAACACCTAGTGATGTGTCAGATTGTGTAGAAAATTATTGTCCAATTTGGAAACCTGAGACATTACTGAGAAATGCTGTGGGGTGTGTTATAATGAAAATACCAATCCACATTAGCCATGGTTGCCATAAGCAAAAATCTTAATATCTTGGCCAAACCTACTTAAGGTTCATGTAATAAACTCACATTCCTAATTTTATTAGGGATGTGCCAAGTTAAGCACTTTGCTGGCCTTTGTACAGATTTATAGCTTGACTTCTGCTGAATTAGTGTTGACTGACAAGAGGGCATTGTTTTATAGGATGCTATTTAAATAAAAGCCTGCAGGGTATTTCTGTAGTGTTGTCACTTCAAGTCTGAACTGGAAAAAAGAAATGTGTATTAAGGAGGAATCTTCATTAGCTTTCATGAGTTTAATCTAAGGCTGTCAAAAGCTCCCTTATAAGGTAAGACATTGTAATGCACAGGGACAAGCCTCATCTTTGTTCCAGGTTGTAGTTTAGCAGTCAGTTGGACTTAATGGAAACTGGGGAGGAAAAAAATTCCTGTTCACTTTTGCGTGGCAGAGTTGTGTGTAAAGAACAGAGTGTGATCCTCTTGCTCTGTGAATATCAGAATGGCAGTTGATGATGATAATCATTTTACTTTGTAACTTTATTATGTGTTTGTCACTTTTCATTGGCTATCCTATGCCAGCAAACATGGTGACATTCTCATATGTAAAGCAGCCTGGGTGTAGATTAGAAAAATTGTCCTTCCTTTAAAAAATGTTGGTTGGTGGAACAGCCCTTCCCCTTTATAAAATAAGTAAATGAAAGAAAGGAAAAAAGTGCATCTTCTAGAGTTAAAATTAGACTGTGGAAACTGTTGTGTCTCAGGGCAAAATATTGACCCAAATATCAATAAAATTAATCTGACCCTTCAGGCCTCCCTTGTCATATATTTTTAAGTTTATGGGAAGCACCATCCTGCCAGGACACCTGTATTACTGTGAATAAATTGCTCAGTGTCTTATCTGTGGTCACAAATTTGTATAGTTGAGTTAACCATTTGTAAAAGGTGGAGAGAGATTCCTGCCTCACTGCGGGACTGAGAGGTGCAAGGAATGGATATGGCTGAAGTATTTTGTAGAGCTTTAGAACTATCATCTGATGAGTAGAAAGCCTTACTTTTTACTATTAAATTATGAAACGTGTGAAAGGAGTTTAATTAGCACCAAAATTTTTTATGCATAATACAAAACATATGACATAAGAAAACAACTTCATTGGAGAGAATAACAAACGGCAGGCACTGGTGTTATAACTTATGAAGAACATGTGGAGTTACATATGAAAGATTACGCAATAGATTTGCTTTAGGGAACGAGATATTGTACATGCTGATTAAAGTACGTAAATCAAATATTGCAAATATGCCAGTCATACCTAGCAGCACCACTCATGCAATGGATCTCAGCTATGTCTCACTGATTTTCTTAAGCTTTTCGGTAGCTATTACCTACTGTCATCCCATCAGCCGCTCAATCGAACAAGAGTAAGGTGGGGACTAAAATAATGAGAATTCAGCAACAAAATTGGGGTGTGAGTTGTGACGAGTAGAAGAGCACCTGAGGAATAACTTGTAGTAGTATGTAGTTTAAATTCATACAGAGATTTCATTGGACTATTACCTGTTTAAATGTAAGTTTAATATGACACAGAGTTTCCCTCACACATTATTTGGTCATCATTATGTATTACTTAAAATGGTTCATCTCCATCACTGTACATGGTACTTTACTGAGGTATTTAATTAAAGGGTTCTACTTGGAGCTGAATGCAGTAGCATAAGGTTTACAGAACTTTATTCCACAAAACACTGGCAGACGTACTAGGGCATTCATGTGACTGCTGGTCATTGATGGAGCCATTACCGTGTTACATCAGTATTACGAGGTTGACATGGGAATGTACCTAAACAACTCTTCAGGCATGTAGTATTCACAGTAGCTGATAATATAACTGCGTTAAGAATCTCCTTAAAATTGTTCTTACTGATAATTGATCCTCTCCATAAAGGAACACCACATATGTTTGTATCAGCATTTGAACTAGAAAAACTGATGGAGAAAGAGACGAGATGTTTTATTTTATTATTTTATTTTATTTTATTTTGAGCAAGTATAACTTAAATATCAAACAAACCTACTGCTGAGGGCAGTAAGTAATAGACAAGATGTTACCTGTTTGACCTGTGGATCCTTATCCTTCTCCTAGATCAATCAATGGTAAAGTTTAATTGGGAGCAGCATTGCATGCTAATGTAAGTGTTTTCTTATCTTCCAATAATATGTCAGGAGGCTTGTCTGGATACGTGGTCAAGAGTAAGTCTGAGCTTTGTGAGATAGCACAGGGTGTGTTCATTGGTCTGTAGCTGCCAATTCTGCTCTAATTAATAACCATTAAACTAAACTCCCAACCTCACAAATCCTTCCCTGACAACTCCACAGCCTATGAAACCCTGACTTTCTTGCACCTTAAAAATACTTCTTTCCACAATACAGCACTTTATGAACATATGCATCACTGTTAGTAGAGTGTACTATAAACCTACTTAGTTTAAGGAATGTGGGTTTTCCCCAAAAAAGAATTCAGAAACTTTCAGAAGTAGAGCCCTAAATTAAAACAGTAAAAGAATTAGTATCCTTTAAATGTATGCATGTGTACCTATAACTGAAACCTGTGCACACGGTTGGGTACTTGCCACACAATTGTTGGGTTTTGCAACTTAAACATATATTTGCACATTGCTACCTTCACTGCTTCTATATTCACTTAAATCCATGTTCCATGATGCCACACATTCAGCTTTCTTCATGTTAGAAGAAGTAATCTTTTTTGTCAAATGTGAAATAGCCACAAATGTAATACTACATTGAAATCTGGACTGAAAAGGGCAGTTAGAAGCTGTGTGAGAAGCAGATCCAATCTCTGTTGGATCTCATGCCATTGTTGCCATCAATTTCAGGAGAAGCTAGATCAAGCTTAGTGAGAAAGGAGAGGAGACAGGGGTCTCTCAGGAAGAAAAGGAGAGGGTCTCCTCCAAAATGCCGCAGAAATCTGAGACCAATTCAAAGCGCTTGCTGTTACATACCACCAAACTACAGGAGATTTCAAAAAATCACTGTAAATCAAATCTTGGACCATAGATTCCATATGGGTCCAGAAGCCGACAGCGGAACGTATGTGCGAATGCGATCCGCGTAGCAGACTCCCATTCCTGTTCCCTGTGCTACTTCTGCTTTTAACTAGGGTCTCTAGATTAAAATGAAACAACACCCTGGGAGTAAGGAACAGAAATGAATGGCCAAACATCAGGCTATAATTCCATGGGTTTTTTCTATTTCTCTTTTTACATCCTTCTCTCTTTTATGCTGATCCTGCTTTGACAGGAGAACTAGAGCACAGCCATGTCCAGAATATCCTCATGTAGCCTGGTGGTTAGTACATTGTCACGAGACCCAGGCTGGACCTGGACAGGCTGGATCAATGGGCTGAGGTCAATTGTAGGAGGTTCAACAAGGCCAAATAACGGGTCCTGCATTTAGGTCACAACAACCCCAGACAGCGCTACAGGCTTGGGGAAGAGTGGCTGGAAAGCTGTCAGGCAGAAGAGGACCTGGGGGTGTTGGCTGACAGCAGCTTAATATGAGTCAGCAGTGTGCACAGGTGGCCAAGAAGGCCAACAGCATCCCGGTCTGTATCAGGAACAGTGTGGCCAGCAGGAGCAGGGAAGTGATTGTGCCCCTGTACTCGGCACTGGTGAGGTTGCACCTAGAGTACTGTGTGCAGTTTTGGGCCCCTCACTACAAGGATGTAGAGATGCTGGAGTGTGTCTAAAGAGCAAGTCTTATGAGGAGCAGCTGAGAGAGCTGGGGGTGTTTAGCCTGCAGAAAAGGAGGCTGAGGGGAGACCTGGTTGCTCTCTACAGCTACCCTGAAGTCTCTTCTCCTGGGTAACTAGTGATAGGACAAGAGGAAATAGCCTCAAGGAAAAACTACTGAAAGAGTGGACAGGCACTGGAACAGGCTGCCCAGTGAAGTGGTGGAGTCACCATCCCTGGAGGCGTTCAAGGAACGTGTAGACATGGTGCTTGAGGACATGGTCTAGTGGGCATGGTAGTGTTGGGTTGATGGTTGGACTAGATGATCTAATAGGCCTTTTCCAACCTTAGTGATTCTGTGATTCTATTTTTGTAGATCATATTAAATGGGGTTATAACTTGGATTCCAACTTCAATTCCTTTTGATACACATAGTTTCATCTAGTCTTACTTGCACAATTCTTGGGGCACGTCTGTTTTCCCAACAGGTATTTGGCCTAACCTTGCACAATCTATTAGCCTCCCACTTCTTTCATCTATCCCATTAAATTTGCTTTTTTTTTCCCTTGCAGTCTGAAGATGCTGTTGCACAAGTGATGTCATCTCTAATCCTATTTTTCATTTGTATCATGGATGTTGCTAACCACTCTTTGAATAAAAATACAGTGTGATTCTAATATGCTAAGGAGCTCCACGGATAACCATATAATTTCAAAATGATACTGATTTTGTTTATATGCAACATAATCTTTTACAGTTCTTAGTCTTTATTTGAAGCATTGCAAAGTGGATTTTTATGAAAGGTATTATAAAGGACTCCTTGTTTTTTCATAACAGATTTGAACATTAACTGATCAGAGTTCAGATAAATAGTCTTTACTCTCCATTAAAATATTAAAAAGCCTTTGGTAGGAAACCGGCGTAAAGATCCTTCATTCTTATTTAATGAACACTTGTTGGCAAGTATAACACTTTAATAGCTTTGCAGAATGAATTTTGTGTGAGCATCCTCCATTTCCCTGTCAGACACTTGTCCAGGTGCTGGGAATTTATTGGGGGAAACATATTTTTACTCATTAGTTTTGTATTTGATTACAGAACAGTAAAATATGAACCACTAAGTCCCTGAGGCATAGCTGTGTACATTGAGATTAGTAATTGCATGTCATCGTGTTTTCCATTGGAATTTATATGGACAGATAGGATAGGTGCTTCTTAAGTAGGTTTAAAAGCAAAGCAAATTTGTATTTAATCTTTTTTGCAGGCATATTTTCCCTAATGGAGTAAAGGTTAGGCTAGATGATGCATTTTAAATATGGTTTTAATTTATTTTTCTCTTTTTTCTTTTTTTTTTTTTCTGCCTTTGTTAAAGTATGAGGTTTTCTTTCTGACAGAATAAAGGAAATATATTGTAGCTGAACAATTTGACTCTGTATGTGCTGATATAAACAAAAGGAAAGAATTGTTGTCAGCAATGGGTGTTTATGAATATATGTTTATACACAATATGTAGACAATTTTTTTTTTTTTTTAAGTACCTTTTAATGCTGTAGGTATGAATGAAAATCGTGTAGCAGCTCTAAGGACAAATCTTATTTGAAGTGAAAAAAGGTATGCCATATTTTAATGTCTTTAGTATGCCTGTTTGTCAAGAACAGCTAAAAACCCGTTTAAAATTTCCCACATTAAGAAAACCCTCAAAATAAAAATGGAACTGATTAAAAAAGATAGATTTGAAACATGAACTTCTTTTGGATCATGTTGAAGGGTTAAATAATGCCAAACATGCCGTCCTCTCCTGTATAAAAGTGCCCAGAAATGCGTTTTCCAAAACTGAATCTAATGAGGTACTTAATAGTCACAAAACTGGCACATTTGATAATTAATGTTCCTTACTGGATTTTTGCTGATGCAGTGTAGTCTTAAACAGAGAGAAATGTTGACTCAACATGTACTTGAACCATCAGCTTTTTGGGAACTCCCTCTTTGTAGCTGTGAAATACCTGTGTGCGAACACTTAGGAAGAGGCCTTCATTAGCACACCTTCACCTTAGTGTGAGAACTTAAACTGTTTCTGGTTTCTTGAGTACGTACATCTGTACGTGTGTACATACATCATGCAGTGTTGTGGTTGAGTTCAATGGCAGCCAATTCCCGTGCCCCACCAGCGTATGCAGAAATATTTCTGCTTCCAGTCATGGCATGAACCAGCGTTCAGCTGAACTCCCGCACTGTCATCGTGAGCAGCAGATGTACATTGTGCGCCACCTGGACAGAAACAGGGCACGTGGTTACCATGTCACCACGTTGGTGTCTCTTCAGTTATAGTAGCTGACTGGACCTGCGCTGTGGCCCACTTTGTGCACATCCATTGCTAGTGCCATGTACCAGTTTGATCGAAGTGGTTGAAAGATGATGAGAATAAGATGTGATTTATGCAAAAGTAGAGATTTACGGGGTCTAAGATTCAAAAGTGTCTATTTAAAGTTAGAATGGGAAGACCGTATCTGAATAATGTAGGCAAAATGCAATGAAAATAGATAAGATATTTAAGTCTGAGAAATAAGCATTGAGAATGGGTAGTATTTAATTTTTGTCTTTCTTTTTCACAGTCAAGTTTTATGGCAGTAGTGGCAGGCTGTTTCTTTGCTGGTAAATTCCCACTGATTTCACAGTACACATATTGAATATACTACATGTTACAAAGCTGAGATTCAGAGGATTTTGGAGGAGAAAGAAATGTTGAAGGGTAATTGGAGCCACACAGGGAGAGTGGAGGAGGGATCAGGGTAGCAAAAGAAGGCTCAGAGAGGATTGTAGAGGCTCTGGGGAAGCTGAAAGTGGATCAAAATAGGACAAATGGAGGTAGAAAGGATCAAAATGCCAGGGAGAAGGAAAAGAGGATTGGAGCTATATAGGAGTTCAGAGAAAAATGTGTGATCAGACAGGATCAAACCAATTTTGTACTAGCTGACACAAGGTCAGAGGAGCAGGAAATAGGGACAGCTGGAAGAGGTATTTGAATCCTAAGTGTATGGCAGAGGAAGTGAAAGAGAAGCAGAGAAAGAATGGGAGCCAAATGAGAAGAACAAATATTAGAGCTGCATGAGGAATCCAGCAGAAGTCAGGGTATCAGCAGAGCTGAGTGGGGATCAGAGAAGAATTACAGGGAGAGCTGTCAGGAAAGCCAGGAGTGGGTCAGAGAAGCTTACAAAGATTTGATGAGAGTGGCCACAGGGACAGAATGATGTGGCATGTTAGTCTATTGCTCAGCATCCTGCAATTAGGTGAAAAGCCCTTACGGAGCATCTCAAAGGGTGGAAATACCAAGAATATTAGCATGTTGCTATATGGCAGATTGCTTTATTAGCAGGTGCAAGGCTCTTACCTAATTTGTCTTCTGTGTGGATTTGGTTTGTTGGATGTTGCCCTGGCTGCTGCTTCAGAATCCAGCAGTGATTTCTCAGGACAGCTTCAGTCATAAGGCATAATCTCTAAGGACTTCAGGCAGTTTTCCTTCTGGACATCCCAGCATCTGGAGGCTTATGCCTTATTTTAACAATATATCTAAAAATGAAAGTGATGTCTTGAAGCAGGTAGATCTCCTGTGGAAGTCTTAATGCAGGAGAATTTGACCTGAAGAACACTCTTTAACAAATGCTTGCTACTGCGGACTGCAGTAGCATAGGGACTATATACAGTGAGCCTGCTTCTGCCTGTCCTGGCCTCTATACAGACTTTGTCACTAAGCCACAAAGGTGGTTCATGTCACCTTCATTTGCAACAGGGTAGCTAATTCTGGTAGATGCCATGACTTGCCACTGCTGATGGCGCAGGTTTGTCAGTTCTCCCCGCACGTAGCAAAGAACGTTTTTGAGTGGAAAGCATTCTGAGAACATGCATTCTCGTCTTGTCCTATTCATCTCCACTCAAACCCAAACTGAATGGCATTAATTATCACTTTAGGTATTAAAACAGTTTCTCATTTGTGAAAGGAACGCTTCGTCTTGAGTCCCTTTTTGGTTTTGTATAGCCAGAGGGCTATTACAGATGGTATTGAACTCATAAGAATCATTTTAGCGTTACTCCAGCACAAAGCATATTATAAATAGATAACCTTGTTTTCCTAAAAAGCCATGAATAACTGGGGCTTTAAATTCAATGATTCTACTCTGTCCTCCTCCCTCCAACTCTAAAAACACGTATTCAGAGTCCTGCTTTAAAGTCAAGGCAATGTGCTGATTGACTGTACTGACATAATTGTGTTAATGACAAGACACTGAGACTACATTGTTAGATATGTCGCTTATCATCGCTATTTATTTGGCTCTGTTCTGCCAAGCTTGAGTTATGCTTCTCAGATATTGTGGTTTCAGTCAGTCACTTAAACTGCTTCAGTGCTGAAATAATATTTTTTACAAGTCTTTTAGCTGTAGTTCAAGAGAAGAATTTCTTCCAGACCATCATTAAACAGGGTTCAAAGATTGTCCTCGCTGAAAGACTCCAAGTTTGAGCACTTAGAGAAGTAATTCTTTTATCAGTAAAATGATGAGTGAAACTACTTTCTTTTCTCTTTTTTTTTTTTTTTTCCTTTTTTTAATACATGTACCTGTGTTTCTCTCAAGTTAATGCCATTAATGCATTTTAATCTACAAAACGTCTCTTCTTTATGGTCACAGCTGAGCTTCTGCAGGTACCGTATCAAAGCTTTGAAATGTCCTGGTTTTTTATGGAGAAGAATACAATGGGAAATGCAGATGTTTTATGCTAAGTTGCTTCTATGAGTCACCAAGGTTTTGTCTTATATCTCCTTTCAGATTATGTTTCACTGTGTAGTTGTGAAACTCCTTCAATGAATGCTCGATGTGACTACAGTTCAACCAATAGTAACATTTAAACAGTACTATGGTCATGGGAGGTATAAAAAAAGTTTTAAATGAAACTTAGTATCATTCTTCCCTAGCTCATTCCATTGTAAGAGAAGTGTTATTGTTCAAAGGTGAGCAGCAGATAAAATATGAACAGCTAGAAGTCATAAACAGGATGTACTTACTCAGGGATGGAAGCCACCTCAGGTTGCAATTATTCTACACTGTGTGGGGATGTACTTCTTTCTGATGAGTGCTAATTGGGAGGCATAAAGCTCCTTCAGCCATCCTGATAAATTCAGCACGGAGATGGTTTATTCAGCACAGGCTCGTTTTGCTTATTGTTGCAGAATAGTAGATGAAAGATTTTGTATCCTGGAAAAGAAAGTTTGGATTCAGACCTGCAGCTGTCAGCATCAGGACATCTTCATTATAGCACAGTTGTCCTTCCTTGGAGGGGTTGTGCCACCTGTATTAGTGATGTCAAACTTGGAAAAATAAAAAGATTGGGCAGACTTTGTCAAGACTGATACCCTGAAAGGGCAGTTTTAAAAGGGACCCATGATAACTATAACTTTCCTGATGTTGCTGAAGAATCACAAGGTGGTGATCTGAGTATAATTAAATAACTAGTAAATTCAGTGCAAATGTGAGCTTCCTTAGGTGTGACTACCACAAAATTCTTCCTAGAAACTGGGACTCCTACAGGCTATTTCAATAGGAATAATTAATAATAATTGTTAATAATTAATAATAATCATAATAAGCCATAGATTTATTGAACGTAGTGTCAAATAATTACAAAAATATCCTAAAAACATTATGGGTCACTGCTATTATAATCAGGAGAGACAAAATTACATTTGTGATCAGACCGATAGCGGTTACAGTCCAGTTAAGCTGTCCCTGACTGTGAAGTAGCCAGTCGTGATGCAATGTGTATATGCATTTGGATTCACAGTTTAACTTGCTAAGTCATTGCATTTGACTTGCATGAAATAAAGCATTAGTAATAATGACTCAGTACATGTGACTATCGTATGACCATTTTATTTTCTTGTTTTTATGGAAAATTCAGACTCTGTAGGACTCCACAAGCTTGTCAAGTTGTTCTGCAAAATTGCTAGGGTAATTAATGTCTAGTTTTATTATATTCTCATTCTGTGATAGTACTGAGAAATTATAAAAATATACATGCGTTCTCTGTCTCTTTCTCTTTGTATACACACATATCCCAAGTGTGTGCACACATATATATATTTATTTATTTGTCCATTGTGTGTGGTGGACCATACACACATGTACACCCTTGTAATATTTGCTATTCTGCCAAAGAACCTACTGATCATGACCTGTTTCACTGCAGAGTTTTAGAAGGCTGCTCTAACGCCTCCTTTGATGATGTCTTCAGTAACCATTGGCTTTCTTTACAAAGTTAAAATCCTGGTTTGTACTTAGGCAGACACAGGGAGGTGTTATATATAGCGTTGGTATAGCCTGTGATAGAGATAGAAGTAGGTTGCAAAGTTCAAAATAGAAATTTAATTATTCCAAGCCATCACGTGCATTGACTATGGGCAAGAAGTACAGGTTTAAGTGTGGATACTAACTTGAAGATGCAGTGCAGCCTCCCATCACATGGGATAGCAAAGTTTTGAAAGAGCAGGACTTTGGGTTATCAGATCTTTGGGACAGTGAAGTCTCAGTCTCTTGTATATGATGCAGACCTAACTCTGTACATTAATTTTCATATGTATGTAAGAATGTATATTTTAATATGTTGCCTGTTTTCATTTTGCCTTTTAAAATTTCAAATGTTAAAAAGCTAGATCTCTATTTTGTAGCCTGAAACAGCCTGTTAACAGAGTGTAGGTGGGATGTAATTGCTTCTCTAAAGAGAACTACACTGGTGGCCCATGTGGCTTGTTTGTTTTGTGTAAATGTAGGCTTTGGTCCTGAAAACACAAGTGCTTACCTCTTTGCATAAGGATAGTTCCACTGAAGTCTGTGGGGCCACTGATAGTCATTAAATGAAGTCTCTGGTAAGTGTTTCCAGGCTTAGAGACTTGGATGGGGAAAAAAGGCAATAAGAGCAGATTCTTGGTTTTTGACTTTTCATTAAATCATCCTGTGTGATTTCTGCTCATCCCCACAATGTAATTCTGTTCTTTCTCCTCATTTAGATGTATCGCTTTCCGTTTTGTTTGTTTTAAAGATGGAAGCTCTTTAAACCTTGGTAGTTATTTACTCTGGGTTCAGTGTCCCTCATGCGGGAACCACAGATGTATTTTCCCTTAAAAAAAAAAAAAAGAAGAATTAATTTTTCAATTTTGGACTAAGGGTTCATGTCAAAGATGAAAGAAAAAATAATTATTTGTAAGCTATATTAAACATTGGCCATTAAAAAGGAAATTGGAACATGTCATGTCAAATATCTTAAGAGAGAGAGAGAGAAATGGAGGGAGGGAGTTGAGAGGCACATTCCTTGAAGTAACTAGAAAGAGTCTCCTGGTGAAATGGAGGCATCCTGGGGATCACCGACTTTAATTAAGTAGAAATGATCAAGGCACCAGGGTACTTCCGGGGGATTAATGACTGACTGGGAGACTTGATGGCCTCAGGCAAAGCTGTAGGCCATTAACCCCAGCCAATCCTTCGTTTTTCAGGAAATGCCCTGTGCCAAGGTCATTTTTGCTATTATAGCTAAGGATGAATCTTTTTCGTAGTCTCATGAGAGTCATGGAGTCCATGATTTTTGTGTTGGTTTTTTCCCTCTTTTTAATATCTGACTTGTGACATATGGGGATATTTTCATTAGATTGCCTGTGCTGTGTCAAGCTATTCTCTCACTATAGTTCTGGTCTGAATTTTATGAAGATTAGTACATGAACAGCCCACTTGCATATTAGCCAAATGAGCATCAGGGGATTAATCAATACCCCAAAAGCATGTTGGATTATTAAATTTGATCCCAAGAATAAAATTGCAGCCTCTAAAAGTTATGTTAGTGAAAACACTCTTGGATCTGTGTGGATGACTTTTACTTCTAGCATCCTGTGGCAGCGTTTCAGAAGTCGTTGTATGGCTTTTCACTTCTCCCTCACCCATTTTTTTCCCCAAGGTCTGAGTGATCATGGAATGTATCAAAACTGCCCTTCTCTGGAGCCCATTCTTTTATTTGGGAGTAGGTGCAACCAAGCAATGTTTTTACTACCAACATCATCTGCCGTTTGCCCCCTCTGCATTATTCTTGGATATTTCATGCCCAGTAGCTACCCTGTCAAGGGCTTCCCACTTTAGCTCCCTACACCATGAACAGGGACATATAAAAGGAGAATGTTGCCAGGGATTGCAACCAAGCTTAGATAAGGAAGGGAGCATTAATGTCGTCCTTGCGCTGTGTCCCACCACATTGTCCAATAATATCTAATGTATTTTTATCATTGTTGCAGCTAGAAGAAAAAAAAGATTTCTAGAAAATACAGCCATGGGTGTAAGGTTCCCAGACTCCAGTGCCTTTATCTCATTTTTACATTGGCAGATTCGTACTGAGCTGGGGACATTGAGGTTGTGCATCCTGGGAGGTGAGCCAGTTAGCTAACCAGACTCTCAACCCCCCCTCCTCACCCACCCCCATTTACTGGAAAAGCATCTTAGAAACAACAGCTAAAAATAGAGTTGTTGATTAAAATAATTTAAACTAAAAAGCTTTTAAGCAATAGATCAAGCTCTTTAGCTTTATGAGCTAAAGGTAATTAGAAGCTGTCCACTTAATACTCTTGACACAGAATACTGTTGCAGCCACATATAATTTTATTGCTTATCTAAAGAGGTCAAAAGCAAGGAACAGACCCTGTGTCTCGCTTAAACTCTTCTGCTTCAGCCACTGTTCCTATTGCATCTTATCTTGAATAGCTCATGCCAAAATCAATTTATAATATTTTGCTTGTTACACTTAGAGACATTATCACCTACGAAGCATGCCTTAATAGCAACTTGGAAAACTCTAGCCAGCCTCCTGTACAATATACATTTGTCCTCGGCTCAGAAAGCAGCTTACCTGGAGAGCAGCCAGCAGGGCTAGCTCAGGGGAGGCTGCCACAGTGGCAGACTGACAGATGCCTATTCTTACCTGCCTGGAGCAGCCCAGTGTCTGCGTGTCTCCCTGTCCCAGGTATTTGTCTTACCTGAACAGACGTGTTCTCTCTTGACATGGCAGATGCCAGCCTGATAGATTCACTGTAGTCTGTTGCTGGTGTCTTACTCACTTGTATACAATGTCTGTTGGTCTTTCTACGCATCCGTCTATCTATATATAATATCCTATATGCTTCCATAAAAGCAAACAAGAGTCGTCTTCTAGTGACTACGTGAAGGATTCTGATATAATGATGGCAGGCCATATGGCCTAATAGTTTAGTTATTTTGAAAATTAATGGTGACTTTCACAATTGGTTTCTCTCCAAATCTTTCTGGTTAAATGGTTAGATACACACTGGGCATTGAATTATTGTATGTGACTAGTGGTAGGAAAGGGAGAATGATTAGCACTGTTGCCATGCCTGCCATTTTTCTGGTTTCTAAGCGTAAAGAGGGAATCCTAGTCCGTTTTAGTTTGTTTCAGCAAGAGCAGACGCAGTGAGTGCTAGTGCACTTCCTAGTGCCCATATCCTAGCCTCTGAGTGAGGTTGTTTTGCTCGTTGTCTGGAGACCCTGTGAGGATGCTCAATGCATTCCTTCACCTGACTCCAGGTCAGGGCTGTGGAAGGCAAAGGTAAGGTTTTCTTAACTAGGGAAGTAATGGGTAAATAGATGCTTCCACTACATCAAAAGGGTAGAATAAATATCTATGTTATGAGGGGAAAAAAATAGTTGGACAAAGTAATGTGCCAGAACAGTTATGTTTTTAAGGTACCTTTAGTCTAAGCAAACCCAAAAGTTCTTCAGCTCATTTGCCTACAATTCAAATGAAACTTTTTGGACCAAAAGTTATGTTAGCAGCAACAGTATATACAATGCTTTTTAAGAGGAAAATTGAAGAGTAACTTCTCCAGCTGAAACTGCAGGGGGAATTTTAGGTATGCAGGATGTAATTACCAGAACTGGAATTTGGCCAGGTCACTGTGATTAATTTAACACCCGTATTCTTGTTAAAATTGCCATGGATTTTTTAATGATCAAAAGTGGTTAGAACTGGACCTTGGTTTTCTGTTTCACCTACCAGAAGTAAATACAAAATACCATGAATGTCAGCTCTGTTATTTGATTTGTATCTCACCAGCCATTGATGCAGAATTGGCTTACAAGCAATTCAAATAATAAACAATATATTTCAACCAGAATTTCATTTTTTCTAAATAAGAAGAAATTTTTGGGCTTTTATGTATTTCTTATTATTTATTTTATGGCAGCAGGGTTGTTGTAAGCATTATACTATGGAGACACTGCTTCTGTGGAACGTCGGTGTTTTTGTAGTTACTACTCCCCAACATGAATGTGAAATCTAGTTGTAGTAACACATGTTTCTAAATACCGGTATGTTGAACGTGAGCTATGTTTCTGAGTCACCTTATTTTAATGTGCTGTAAAATACCACCCAAATCTCAGCATCAACAGTACTTTCTTTTTGATGTATTTCTTGTTGATAACATTGATGAAAATGGGCCTAATTTAGCGTTTCTCCACAACTGGCATCAGTGAAAATGAGTCCCTTCAGACTAATGCTATAGAGCAGAGGACTGATGAAAGCCGTTGAAATGGAGTTTTCTCCTCCCAGAGCAATTGACTTCTCTTTCCCAGGCAGACTGACCCTTGCCAGCATAACTGACACTTGAAATCTAAGTTTTATGGAACCAAAACTTTGACCCAGCAAGCAACATTTGAGCTTGAACTGGTTACTAAGGATCAGAGGTTTATTTCAGAGATACATCCATTAATCACCTGTACCACATACGCGCTTTTGCAGTGTCTGTTCAACAGAGTCATCTGTAGAAATGCGCTGAAGCACATTTTGCAGTTTAGAAGAGAAAGCAGAATATAGCTCTTTCTCCTTAATATTCCAATGAGATTTGGTAGCTTAACCAGACATGTAGTATAAAAGCATTTATGGTTCATGTTATGTTTGGCCTGATTATCAAAAACCATTACTCTTGGTTGTCTTGCCCAGGCTGAACTGGGCTGCTATAAGTCAGACAGACTGCCTGTACATA